>JAWNND010000323.1:2400000-3600000 GCA_035043265.1 Drosophila testacea | reverse complement strand
TCAAGTCATTTGTTATAAGTACATTAGTGAATGCAATTTAAAAGAAAATTTTACTTAAATTGTAGTGACTAGCTAGAGAGTTTCTCCAAGAATTTCACTTCTTTATTAGTATTTAAAGTTAATATTTAATTATAATATGTTTTGTTGGGTATTGATAAAAAATAGTTTATCGGCAAACAGAAATGATTATGATATTTATAACTTAGAGCTTAGAATTTTAGATTCTCTGAAATTTATAATTCACTTTGAAGTGATTTTATTATTATTATTATTATATCATTATTCTCCAAGAACTTTCCTGCGTTATTAGTATTTAAAGTTAATATTACGTTAATAATTCGTATTGTTTAGTATAAATCAAATTTAAATAATTTATATTAGTTTCAGAACAAGGATGTATAAAATTCTAGTAAGTTCCGAGGAATACATTTGATTAGACGACAAAAGTGTAAATACCATCATTATTCTCCTTTCCGATAAACTATGTTTTATTAAGTTCTAAAAGAGCATCCAATCTTTCGCTATTTAAATACATTTGCTATCTTGTTATTATTGTCGTTGCACTTGCAGCCGCACTTTGAGATACACAGACCTCCAGAAAAATATTGTAATAAGAAATTCAATTTTCAGGAACATTAGAGGCAAAGTTGAGACTATTGCTACGTGCGTGCGCTCAAAGCAAAGACAAACAGCAGGCACCTAAATTGCAATGCCCCAAGTTGTGTTTACCAATTGTATGTTTTAAGTGTACTTTGGCAAAGTTCATTTATTGTTTAAATTGAAGATCCAACCTCCTCGAATTCGGTAAACACAATTATCGTTAAACTTCCACTTATCATCTTCTCACTTTAACCATTTATCTTAGACATTTTTTTAAGAATTCATTTAAAACTGATTTATTGAATTTTTAAACAGCCTTGTGGTCATAAATTACTTCTTCCACATGTGAGTTATGCAAAACGCACGCTAGTGAAAACACCTTAAAATTGCAGTTTTATGTAAATTTTGCAACACTGTTGATCGCAAAACACAACACGCAACCAATTATCGATAAGCACGTTTAAAGTAATCGCTTGCAGAGAGTAATCGTATGTGCAATTAGCAAATTAAATAATTTCCATTTAATCAAAACTAATAGCATACAGTTGTGATTTGGAAAAAGTATGTCTACAATAGCATTAACTCTTGATTATGATTGAGTATTGTACATATAATTGCGAATTCAACACGCAATCACCATTAAGTTTCTTAATTGAATTTTAATTATTTGCATTTCTTATTTTCAGGTTTGTAATTTGTAAATTCCATGGAAAACAATTCGAGAGCATTTGAACAATGAACGTAAGTGACAAATATTTTAATTTATTATGCAACTAATCAGCTATTCATGATGTGCCCTAAGGGTTGGAAACTGACACCAGGCCCCCGAAGCTGCAAGGCGCGGCAATTTTGGGGGCAGGGCAACGTATATGCACCACTGTGGCTCACCCTTTCATATCAACCGAGTACTTGCCACATTTGTGCTCCCATTTACGCCACACACTCACACATATGTCTCATACAACACACACTTTCACTTATTACCGGGACTTTCCTCTAGGGAGGCAGCCCAAATGGCAGCTCAGCACGTGAAGTCGACATGAGTTTAGCTGTCATGTCCCACCTTCACCACCAGCTCCACCTTGAACCCCGGCAGCCACCACCTTGTCATATTAGCCGGCCGCTGGTGCCAATGTTCACTTTCTCCCCGAAGGGAGGCAAAAGGTGTCTTCGGCTAGAGCCTTTCGAGTGTACGCACAACAACAGTGTTGCCAGTACAGCCTTTTCCGGTTAGATTTGTCTTTTTTTGAAAATACTTTAGCTGGAAAATATGCCAAGCAATTCCTGTCTGAAAATGTATAGTGTTTTATAAATTCAACAATTGATCGAATTCGTGTACATTTTAAGGCATATGGAAGCACGTGGGAATGGGAGCACAAATAAATGTAATAAAGGAAATAGCAAAAATTCTTAAGAAATACAGGTTAAAATTCATTATATGCTAACAAAAATTATACTTACTTTTTATTTTGTTTTTTCATATATTCAAAGGTTTTTTCCATCTACAAAGTATTGCCGACACATATATCGAAACTGAAAACCGGAACTGAACTAGTAGGTAATACCTATAATATAATACCCATTAGGTATTATAAAAGAAGTCATATTTAAATAATTTCGAAATGATTATATTTTCTTAACTTCAACACTTTTAATATAAAACTATCTGTCTTATTTTCTATTCTTTTTGGCCGTGCTGTAGGACAGTTTTTCCTGTTTGTTAGTAGTTGGCATCACTGACTACAGCGATCAGTAGCAGCTTCGGCTTTGCTCGACTCTCATGGTAGTTGTTTGTTTGAGAAGACGAACTGTTGCCGTGTTTCGATGTCGTTAACTCGCGCGTGTCTGCGTCTGTCTGTCTGTCTGTCTCTGTTTGTCCGTCTGTCTGGTTGTTTGTGTGTAACATTTTCACCTGTCAACAATATTTCATGCCCACTGTGCGTTGCATTAGAATGCGACAACAGCTGCCTGTGCCTCTGTCACTGTTTACCCTGCCTCTAGGATTGCCGAGTTCTCCCTAGTCGCAACACGCAACCGCCCCAAGAACGTCGCTCAGGTGGAACGACGACGACGACGGCGGCGTGCAACATTTACGCTTGCTTGCCACAATTTGCCTGATGCTTTGTTGCTGGTCCTGCCTCCTTTTCGCCTTTTGCCTTGTGGGTTTTTCGTTGCAAATTTGTGCACATGTCCTTGGTAATTTCAGTTGCGTGTCCATGCGTCGCTGTTGCTTTTGCTTTGCGTGCAACAAAATAACTGTTTCGCTTTCGAGTTGCTCCATTGTTGTTGCTTATTACAAAACACCATAGCAACAACTTACAAAGTCCAAAACGCAATTTTTCGGCTTTTGCATATACCTATTTGTTACCACATCCATACCATATCCTTTTGTAGCCATTGTCCTGCACACGTCATGCTCTCACACAGTACTGCATATTTAAGTAGAGACAGTCTAATTTAATATTTATTATTTAGTTTTCAAGCGTGTTAACAAATTGTTTAGATCAGAATAATATGTAAAACTGTATTTATGTTCATTCAAAAATGTATAATCGAACTTATTATATTTAAAGCTTACTTTCAGGGAAAAAATTATTTAGTTAATTTAAGTTTTCAAATTGATATACAATAAGTCTTTTATTTGAGTTCAAATTCAATTATAATTGTTACATGTGTATCTCTACAAATTTATTATTCAACGAGTTGTTTCGGAATCAGTAATTTTTCTTTTTCTTTAATGAATATAATTTGCCTAAGAAAAAATAGTTTTTCAATGGTTATTTTGCGAAAAGAAAACCGCAGTAGTTAATCTGCACTAAAATGTTATATAACAGCTGCATATTCAAACTAATCTTATTTTACCTCTCTCAAACCTTAATCCCTTTAGTTTTTTACCTGCTTGGAACTAAGCAACAACGACAAAAAGAACTTTAGGTGTCCAATATATACGCTGTATACCTGATTTCGAGCATATGTGCGGTCAAAACCCGTTTTACCTACGGGCTTTTGCGACATAAATTGCATACCCTTCTTAGGTAAGAATAGAGTGCTTATTGTTAATAAAATGTATATAACATACAATTCCCCCTGCAGTGTTAAACAGAGAGTGCACAGAGAAAGACATGGAAGGAGTTTGCCGAATTTGTATGGGATCCGAGTCCTTGAAGGAAATATTTAACGAGCATCTGCCCAAGGACGAACCGAACATCGCAGAGATGTTAGCTGAGTGTCTCAACCCCGAAATAGGAAAGGAGGAAAATCTATCAAAGAAGATATGCACATCGTGTATTCTGGACACCCAAATTGCCTTCAGACTAAAGCAAAGGTTCGCAAAGACTAATCAGCTGGTGAAGGAGGTACAAGAAGCTGATGAATTCATTAAATCTCTGGAGTCCGAAGATTGGAATCTGAAAGAGATAGATACAATTGTTAAGATTGAGCAAGAAGAAACAAATAACAATCTTGAGGACGAAAACCTAGCTGCCAAAGAGACGAATCTACGTAAATCACAACGCTCCTCAAAATCAGTCATCAGATATGCTTTGGACGATAATCCTCCCAACGACAGCTCCAACTTGAAGAAGAAAATTCATCAATGTGAAACTTGCAACAAGACTTTCTTTTCGAATTATCACCTTCAACAACATAAGCAAGTCCATAAAAGAGACAGAGATCAGCGATACTTCCACTGTTCAGTCTGTCCAAAGTCTTTTACAAAAATGAAGTACCTTAAGGCTCACGGCAATGTTCATACCGGTGAACGCCCCTACAATGCGAAAGAACCTATACTACACTATATAATCTCAAGGTTCACGCTGCTGTCCATACTAAAGAAAGGCCCTATAAATGTTCTGACTGCAAGAAATCCTTTACAACACGGTATCAACTAAATGTTCACACTGCTGTTCACACTGGAGACAACCCCTACAAATGTTCTCTTTGCAATAAATCATTTATTTCACCGTCGAGACTTGAAAGACACACACGAACCCACGGTGATATTCCCAAACATAAAAGGCCCTTCATGTGCTCTAAATGCGGAAAAACTTTTTCTACGCGGATTGATCTTAAGACACACTCCATACGTCACAATAAAAAATAAAAAAGCTTGTTTTAATTTTAAGTAATAACTGTGTAATAAGTATTCATAAGCTCTTTGTAAATAAACTTAAAAAAAATATTAAATACTCGTCTTATTGATTCTTTTTATTAAAATATTCCAAAATTCTATTCACAATTCACCACTATTTGCTCTTTTCCATAAGTTCAGGGTCTCCCATTATCAAGCTTGTTTCACTTTAGCTTTATGGATCCTTTTAATATACATTAGAGAAATAATTACTATGGCAAACGGGTTTGAAAACCGTCATTCATTATTCTCCTTTCATATGATTTCCCCTATTTGTGTACAGGAAATCAAAGATTTTGACTTCCACTTTGGACAATCAGAGCTCACCCTTTGCTTTGTCAACTTTCCCTGTATCATCGAGCATAACTGTACAGTGTACAGTATCAATTTAAAATTCATTGAAGTTTTCTAACCATTTCAGACGGCACTTCGACAAAAACTGAACACCCTCGCCTCGGGATGTTTATAGGATTTGTCAGACGCGACACATAACACACAAAATAAAAAAAGGAAACTGAAACTGAGGGATTTGATGCCGCATCATTGTCGTCTAGTCATCCAGGAACAGGGTTGATTGCCTTTTACAGTCTGTGCAGAAAACCCATCAGAGCCCGTGTCTCTGTGGCATCAATTAAAGCATTACAATGTCATAATCAAAATGACAAATAGAATTACGCATGATGGGAAAGGCAACAGACGACGATGTAGACGAGGCTGTACTCAGATTGGGAATACCACTGTCAATTGGTCTGTCGATCTGTCTGAGTCTCATTGGTGGTTGGTGTCATTCGCTAGAAACAATTTCCCAATTGTGCCACCTATTCAAATTGCCTCTGGGCGTCGTGCTAATCCTTTGTAAGCCCAGCAACGACAGCCAAGTGAGCCACGTTACAAGTGTGGCAAGGTGTGCCTCATTGTCTGGTGGCAAGTGCAACCAACCCCTGTCCACGTAAATGGATTGTCACCCCTATGCAACAACCCACTTTAATGATTGCGCGCCAAATGTCGCTTATTATAGCATTATACCAATTGAGCGTGCACTTTAAAGTCCCGGAAACCTTTCCACCTTGTATACCTCGTACACCTCGATTAGCAGCCACGATGACAATGGAGGAAAAAAGAAGGAAAATAATACCAATTACGAGTATTTTGCACATGTAGAAGAAGCTCGCGTTCCCCATTCTTACTTGAAAAAAGTTTTAATCACACTTTGGCACACGCTTCTTTCATTTAATTTTCATTGGGGTTCTCCTCTTTTTTTTGTTGTTTTTAATTTGCGTACAAATTATTTGTTGCCTCTCTGGCATTTTCTGCGGGCTTTTGATGCTGCTGCCTCCTTTTTCCCAACTCCAAGTCCTTCTTTTCCCCGACGCGTTGTGCAGCTGTGCCAAAAGTTAGGATAAAGTCTCATCTCATCACAGTTAAAGTCGTCGACATCTTTTCTCTTTGTGTTGCGCTTTTTATTCAATTATTTGGCCTGGTATAGCTCCATTTTGTTGTTTCCTGGTTTTGTCTTTTGGGGCATTTTTAGATAAATGATTACTGGTCTCTCTTTCCCTCTATATTTGTAAGTATGTGTGGGTAAATAAGGAATTTGTATTGAAGGAACCTTTGCAGCTGCTTGCTTAAGGCTCTTTTTCGAAACTTTGATAGGCAATTTGTTCTGGGCTTAATGTGAGTGAAAAATTTGGGATCATTGGGAATATTACATTACATGGCAGGTCGAGTTCTAAGTAACTAAAGTATCTTTCAAGACTGTTTCCTATATTTTGCTATGCATTAACTAAATTAAATACTAATGCAAATTTGCTATTTAAATATTTAGTATTAAGTTTTTTGCACTAAATGCCCCTTAAGTTTTTAATGCTTGCATTTTAATTTGATTCCACCTGACCTACTTTCATCCGGCTTACATATTTTTTGTGAAAACAGCTGTTCAGCGTAAATCCGCACTCTTCAAATTGCTTTGCATAACCCTGAGTTAATGTAAAGCAGCTGACCACCTAACCATCCAACCAAGCAACCAACCAGGCCAACCAAGTAACCAAGCAACCAACCAGGCCAACAACCAAGCGCTTGTTATCCAGAGTTTCAGTTGCGAAACATTTCTAATTTTTCAAAGTCTGGTCGAAGGATTTGCACCTTAGGTTTTTGGGGGCCAGAAGCTGACGCTGTCTGAACTAATATCTAATCTAATGGAGGCCAACAGCATTTTATGCATATCGACAGGCGCCTTTTTTTGATATTCCGCAGACAGCTGCTAAAGAAAAATTGAAAAATTGCAAGCGTAAAACTATTTTTTAATATGCAAGTTAAAAGTGCTGAAGATATAGAGAAAGATAGAGAGGTGGAAAGAGAGAGAGAGAGTTATACAAAGAAGACCAACGAAGCTAAAAGTTTGACTGGCTTTTCTAATTGTGCAACTTCCGTGGCAAAGTGTGCGGCTAATGTAGCCGATGCTGCACCTTAAGTGCAGGTCACTCCCCCTTAAAACACAGCTTGTCTTAATGCCACCACTTAGTTTGATGGGTTGGGGAGAGAGGAGAGGGGAGAGGGATAAGGGGCGTTGGGGATAGGGGAGTTGAGGTTTCAGTTCTTCTTCTTCTTTCGGGCACTTCATTTCTCTTGGCCAGGGCAAAAGTGAAAAAGGCGTTGCCGCATAATAAATGGACAATTTGGTAGTTGAAGCGTGGAGCGTCCGAAAATGCCCTCAAGGATATGGACAAAATGCTACTCCATTGCTTATCCTTATTGCCAGCTAGCCAGCCAGCCAGCTAGCCAAGCAGCCAGTCAGAAAAATCACCCATCAGCCACCCACAAGTTTTTCCCTGTTGGCTGCCGTTGATGCGGTTATAGATTGCTTGGCCCTAACCCTTGGCTAGCCATAAAATTATTTTGCAACAATTTCTTAGCTCCAGCCACTTTCTTTGGCTACTCTCTCTATTCTATGCTTAAGGGCATTTTAATTTTTGATCTCGTAAATTTTCACAAGAGATAATAATAATATGCGTTCAGGTTACGCATTTTTAGTGGCATACCTGCCTGGACAAACTTTGTACTTTGTACCCCCTTTCTCTGAATCTCTTATTCTCTCTCTCTCCTGACTTATTTTCATTATTGACTTATGAGCCATAAGAGGCCACAACTTGTGCAATTATTAAAGTTGAGCTGTTTTCTGTCCTTCTTTCCCCTTGTTAGCCACTAAATCATCTCTTTGATAAGCAATTTGATTTATATTATAAAAACAATTTGCTCTTTGACAGGCCCCTGTCCAAAAACACAACGCAAAGCTTCTCTAACCAGGCTAAACTATTTTCCTTGAAAAGAAAACAAAACAAAACGAGAGATAACAAAAGAAAATTTACTCTGAGATTCCCTGTAGAGTATGCGCAATGTGTGACATGAAGCTAATATTATAATTTCAATAGATAGGTAAAAGTGTAGACACACCCGATAAAAAACATACAGCTACAGGGTATGAGACAACAAAATCCAAAAGCCGAACGCTAAAATATTTTGTAAGGTATTTTAGATAGCTAAACCCCTTCCAAAATGTTCAGTTGGCCCAAACAACCGACCCGCAACAGCAACAATAGCAAATGGTATTAACATATTTTAAACCTAAATTGCTGGACTTTTGTTGTGGTCGTTGTTTTCCTTGTTGTTGTTGTGGTTTTAGTTGTTGTTGTTGTTGCTGCCATGTGGCATGTCAAGCATGAAGTGCAAATAGCTTGCAGCTAAATATTTATACACAATTTTTAGTTACCGTCGTCTTTTTTTTTCTTACATTTTTGTCTCAGTTGTGGTTTGGTTTTGTCTTTTTTCTTCTTTTTGGGGCAACTCATCCATCAGGCAACCACTTGTTGTGGGCAGTTTTTTGGGAAGAACTTCAAGTGTTTTGAATTGGGGGAGGTGTTATAGTTCTGTGTGCATTTGACATGATTAAACGATGATGATAAGGTAACGATTGCTGAGAAACTTGTACAACTTTCGAAAGCATAAACAAACTCGATATACTCGTAATCAATCGAGACTTTTGTTCATGATGCAACATTATTTCTAGTCTCAATTCAAAGTCATTTTGAACTCAGCTCAACACTAAAGTCCGGATGCTTTACTGCAACCTTTTGCCCTTGTCTTTGCTTCACATACTTTCCAAGTTTTTTGGCTTAAAAGCCTTTTTTCAGAAGCAACTTGAAATGTTGCCAGCTTGTTAAAATTCATTGAATGCACATTTCATTTATTAAATAATGCCCCAACTGACTAAGGTCTTCTATCATTCACAGCACAGTCTCCACACAATGTTATTTAAGCGAGAACTGTTTAAAATTTATAAATGCGTCTGACGATGCCATTAGAGGGATTTCATTTTGCTGCTACCAAAATACATAGTATACACCAAGTATAACTATTATATACACACAGCTGGCAGCTAACCAGAGAGTCTTGTGTGTGTGTGTGTGTGTGAAACTCTTAAGCCTTGAGGTTGGCTTCAGCGTTTGTCCAGTTTGCTTTCTGGTTAACGCTTCAAATGTTGCCAAATGGCTAAATTCGTGCGCATAAAGTGAATTGTTTTATGGCCAAGGAGCGAGAACGAAAACGAGAACGAGTCCAAGGCGCAGTCTTTGAAAAACGAGTTAAACACGTGTCGAAAATGGTTTGGGCTTCCTTTTTTGGGACTCCTTTCTACCATCCTTATTGCATGCGCTGTGGCATATAGCATACATTTGGGCGCTTTCCTTAGCAATCGAAGTGATTGGAATGGGGTTGGTTGCATAGTTTATGGCCACATAGCCTTGACGTTCATAGATTATGGATGAGCTTCATAATGAGCCAATTTATACAAGAGTTCTTAGCCTGCTCATTGCCACTTGCCACACTTTCTCTATACTCTATTCATCTCATAAACAATTCCACCTCAACTGTAGGCAGCCCGACAATGTTGATCTCTTTTTGTGTTTTTTCCTGCTTTTTTCTTCGTTTTTTTTTTGTTGGTAATGATATATGAAACCCAACGAGTTGCTGCCAAAAACGCCATTTGTTTAAATGTGGATGGACAGCCTCAGCTCACATCTCACAGCTTCCATTTGAATGCGTTCTTGGAGCAACACATGGCAATGGGTAATCGCATGTGTGGAGCTTTTTTGGACCATCTGTTGTTTATTTCACTTCAGTTTACTCTTCGATTCCCCAACTTGGTAGCTGCTGCTGCTGCTGCTGCTGCTTATTCCTCAGTGCACGCGTCAGGTGACAAACTTTCTACTCTTCTTTATTTTTTCTTTATTTTATGTTTTATTTTCTGGAGTTATCCATCTGCTGGAGAGCACAAGGACAAGAAATTGACAACAGCAGCTGTTGCTTCTGTGTTGATTTGCAGTGGCTTCTTCTAAGTGCTCTGCTCAGCCGTCTGCAATAGCCAGAGAACAGTAAACAAGTTGACTGTGAAAATTACTCAGAAGGAAACAACATGAACAACACAGACAATCAAAGGAGTTTAGTTGTAGATAAAAATAATGGAGCATGCCAATGCGAGTGAGAAACTTTAATTCAGATTTACTGAAAAAAGTTGTTGTTGAACAGTATTAAATAAGTAACTTTTGGGACTTACTATACTCTTAATATAAAATGAATAATTTTAATTGAAGTGGTAAATTTCACAAACAAATAAAATATTGGTTTAGTTTGCTTATACATTGAAAATATTATTCCAATTAAAATTCTGCTCCTAACGACAACTTATTAAGCTTGTCGCACTAGGATACAAATTCTTTCTATTCTTAAACATTTTTTACTTTTTTATTTAGTTATTTATTAAATTTGCTACAATTTTAACATTAATTCATTATTATTAAATCACTTTTTTGTTGTCATAATCATCTTTCTGTTGTGTGTAATTTTATAAACGTTTCTGTTGGGATTTTGGAACTATTTTTCAACTTCCTTAGTGCTTGTTTTAGTGTTCCTCTTTAGGGATTCGGGGACTATTCTTTAACTCTCTCTACATTTAACTCCACAGTGCATTGAAGCTTCAATTCGCTTTGGCATTGCTCCATTTTGTGCGTCAGCTTTTTGCCAGCTAATTTTACGGTAATTTCCAAAGCATCGTAGCCAATTATTCACCTGCGTTGACGTTGGCATCGTTTAAATTGAAAGGATTACTTACGCTTCATTGAAGCGAACACACACACACACACATACACACACAAATGTATACACCTATAGCTCAGTTGGGTTGTGCTCTCGGATCGGATCCCTTCATGGCCATTTCATTTACACATTCATTTTGGTATTGGCATTTTTTCATTACCGTGTGGCGCCACCTCTGACATTGAACGTTGGATAACGTTTGCCTTCTTGCCCCGTCTACGCTCCTGCTCAGGTAACTGGTGTCACTCAGAGAGCAATTGAAGCGATTTATTGGTGTCATATGACAAGCACCTGCCCCCACTTTGTTGGCAGTCTTTTGGCCCCCCGTTTTTGCCAATCAGTGTCCTTCTGCTTCTGGCGCGTAATAAAAAGTTCAAGCATTAAAAGCTGTGCCAACGTTTCTTACAACAAGTTTCAAGTGTCGTTGCAACGACACTTGCCGCCTTTGGGGCAAGTACCTCAGCAATTCACGCTTTGTGTGCCAATCAAACAAATAAACAAACAGACAGACAGACAGACAGACAGTCTGTTGGCCACGTTTGATCTCTGTTTGTGATGACAGACATCCTGTGGCCAATGTGAGAAAACATATTGAATTACTTTACAGAAAGTGTCTCGTTATCGATATCATATCTTGGCTTCCTGTACAACTTCCCTCCTTGCCTTCCTCCTTTGACCTCTTTGGCAATTTGTTAATTTCTTGTCAACAAGCTGTGACTCGTTAGCTTCATTTTGGACTAATTGGGCAATAACAAGCGCCTGGCCAAAATCGCTTAGCCTCTTGCCATTTAATATTTTTATTTAATGCCATTCACTTTTTTATCATTCTTCATTAAACGCTGTGGTCTACCCCTCTCCCCATCCGTTTCTCTTTATTTGTACGTTGATTTATTGCCATTTGCCTCCAATCGGCAATAATTTTTCAGCGGTTATTTGCCTTGCATTCCCCATTCCTCTCCTTCCATTCCTCTTCCCGTTCACATCTCTGTTTTTGTGTTGGCATCATCGTCTGCTCTGTTTATTGTTAAATAATTAAATTTTCGCATAAATTCATCATCATCGATTGCTCGGGACATTTTTAATTTCCTTTGACATCGTCACATGCAGATGGGTCAGCCGTAGGGAAAGGGGCGTGGCAAAGAGAGGGTCCAATGGAGCAGACGGTCTATCAAACGAAGAGCGACTGTTAATTAACGTATGTTTGTCAATGTCTTTACATCTTTAAAGTTTCGAAACGTCGATCCAGAAATGCGAGAAAATGTTGAAAAAAGGGATATTATTAAGAATTTAATTAAATGTAGGTAATTTTTTAAGTTTTAATCAACAGAGGAGTTTAATCTTAGTTTGTTATTGCGAATTCAATTTATTACAAGTTGAAAAAAAGGTATAATCAGATTTTGACAGCCTCTGTTATTGAAAATATAATTTTTCTTACTTCAAAGTGTTCTTTGTGTATTTAGCTTTTTGCCATATTTTCATAGCAAATATTAAAGGTTTTCAGTCAATAATTATTTAGTTAGATACAATTAATACTACTTCAAATAAGTTAACCAATGTGTTCTTCTCTGCATTATATTTTATCTCAGCTTATAATAATCATCATTATGTATCCGATTAACCGAATAGCTATAAAATCGCTTAGCTTAATGTCAGTTCGATTTGGAGTACCCCAAATACATATGATTTTGTTTTCAGCTTTGCATTAATTGTAATTGATTTCCTGTCTTGAAACGCTTCAGCAAACATATCCGTTGTCTACGAGTATCTCAGAAACGCACTTGAATGACTCAGCTGCTGCATGGACAACTGTTTCATAAATATTTCAAAGCTATTAACGCTTATGATGCTAACAGACGACAGTTCAACTAATGAGCTATGACATTAAAGGTTTACAAAACAAACTATGACAAAATGCAGCCCAATGTTTAATGCCAAAATACTTAAAAAAAAGGAAAATCAAAAAGAGGGAGACAGAGAAAATGAAAGAACTGTCTTTTATGACAAAACCTCTACAAACTAAACTCTCTCCTCGATCCCCGCCCAGCTGCAACAAATTTGATAGATCTATTTGTAGTGTCCCGCTCTGTTGCAGTTGCTGTTGTTGCTGCCTGTTAAATGCGACAACTTAAAATCCCATTTGATGCACTCTTCTTTTATGATGAGCCCTCCTCCTCACCCTTCTCTCACACATACACACAGAGCTGCTGCTCTACCATTTCAATCTTCATAAACTTGACAAAAATCCCAAACGAACAACGACGACGAACAGAAAACGAAAAATTATGTTCCATTAATGGAGCGAATGTTTCCTTTTATGGACTGCATATAAAATGTAAACTACTTAAGCGGCAGCAGCCGGACTACGAGACTACGAGACTACGAGATTGCGAGGCTGCAACATGTGGAAGCTGAAGCTATTTAGAATTTTTGGAGTATGTGTCTTTGCTCCTGTCTGTCTGGCTGTTGTCTCCTCCTTCTCCTCCTCCTCCATCTGAGTTGCCTTGGGGCATGCACACACTGTGCATTGCCGCCCTGTCTCATTATGTCGCATGTGACACTGTTAATGATTATATGTATATGTTCTCTATGCCACGCCCCCAACAAAAAATATAGTTGCAGAAGTGAGGGAAATTGTGTGGAGTTTTCCCCTTTACTTCTCTTGGCTTGTTAGTGCAACCCGTCGACCCCACAACGAAGACCGTGACGTGAAAATCTAGGAACAAATGTTTTGGTTCCCACTTGTGAAAATCCCCAATGCGACACAGACGACAACGACAACGACGACAGCTCACAACTGTGGTTGCTCTTTGTAGTTGTATTTGTAGTTGTAGTTGTTGCGAGTTGTTCCCAGTTGAAGTTTCATTAAAAATACATAAAAATCAGAACGCATTTGCCTTCAGGCCCGAGTCAACAACAACTAATGTCGAGAAATGGAAAAACAGGGACTTTGAGTAAAATTCTGCGCCCCTTTTAATATAAAACATTCTACGGGGTTGTATGGATGGCTTGTTTATTTTAACAACTATTCTTATTCGTATTGTGTGGTGTGTGGAGTGTGGCGTCAGTCTTAATTTGTTTAAACATCAGTTTGAAACAAAAAAGATCCATAAAGCCTCAGTGGAACAAGCTAGACAATATGAGACCCTGTACTTATGGGAAAGAGCAAATAGCGGTGAATTGTGAATAGAATTTTGGAATATTTTAATAAAAAGAATCAATAAGACGAGTATTTAATATTTTTTTTAAGTTTATTTACAAAGAGCTAAATGAATATTTATTACACAGTTATTACTTAAAATTAAAACAAGCTTTTTTATTTTTTATTGTGACGTGATGATGATGATGAATATCTATTACATTGTTATTACTAGAATTAAAACTAGCTTATTTATTTATTACGGTTGTACCAAGAAAAAGTAAATAAGATATTATAAGAGTGTAGTATAAGTAGTAATGTGTTAGAACATTATCTTTTGTGACGAATAGTGTGGGCCTTTAGATGCGTCCGCTCAGTAAAAGTTGTTGGACACATAGGGCACTTGAAGGGCCTTTTCCGATCGTGAAAAGCAATGTGCCCTCGTTTGTGTCTTTCAAGTTTCGATGCTGAAATAAATGATTCTTCGCAGTGGGAACATTTGTAGGGATACCCGCCAGTGTGAACACCTGTGTGAATCTTTAGTTGATACCATGTAGTAAAGGATTTCTTGCAGTCAGAACATTTGTGGGGCCTTTCTTTAGTGTGGACAGCAAAGTGAACCTTAAGGTTAGATCGTGAACTATAGGTTTTCTCGCATTGGGAACATTTGTAGGCGCCACGACTATGAACGTTCCTGTGATCCTTTAGAGACCTCATTTTTGTAAAAGACCTTGGACAGACTGAGCACTGAAAATATCGCTGATCTCTGTCTCTTTTATGGACTTGCACATGTTGTTGAAGATGGTAATTCGAAATGAAAGTCTTGTTGCAAGTTTCACATTGATGAATTTTCCTCTTTAATTTGGAGCTGTCATTGTGACTATTGTCGTCCAAAGCGAATCTGATGACAGGTTTTGAGAAGCGTTGCGATTTACGGAGATTCGTCTCTTTGGCAGCTGGGTTATCATCTTCAAGATTGTTATTTGTTTCTTCTGGCTCAATCTTAACATTTGTATCTATCTCTTTCAGATTCCAATCTTCGGACTCCAGAGACTTAATGAATTCATTAGCTTCCAGTATCTCCTTCACCAGCTGATTAGTCTTTGCGAACCTTTGCTTTAGTCTGAAGGCAATCTGGGTGTCCAGAATACACGATGTGCATATCTTCTTTGATAGATTATCATCCTTTCCTATTTCAGCGTTGAGACAGTCAGTTAACATCTCTGCGATGTTCGGTTCGTCCTTGGGCAGATGCTCGTTAAATAGTTCCTTCAAGAACTCGGATCCCATACAAACTCGGCAAACTCCTTCCATGTCTTTCTCTGTGCACTCTCTGTTGAACACTGCAGGGGGAATTGAATGTTATATACATTTTATTAACAATAAGCGCTCTATTCTTACCTAAGAAGGGTATGCAATTTGTGTCGCAAAAGCCCGTAGGTAAAACGAGTTTTGACCGCACATATGTTCGAAATCAGGTATATAGCATTTATATTGTACACCTAAAGTTCTTCTTGGCGCCTTTGTTCTAAGCAGGTAAGAATTTAAAGGTATAAAACTTTGAGGTAAAATGAGATTACTTTGAATATGCAGCTGTTATCTAACATTTTATTAAAGATTAACAATTGTGGTTTTTGCTTCACAGACCTAACCGTTAAAAACCATTTTTGCCTAAGGCAGATTATATAGCTATATTATATTGAATTTTATTGCTGCTTATTCCGATCAAGAATATATCTATACTCCATTTGAGATCTGAAATACCTGCCTGTTTAATAGACCCTTTGGTACTTTCTCAAAATTGCAGGGTCTAAAAACCTAAAAACTAATTGCTGGTTTGTTTTTTGTTTTGGGCATCGCCCACGACAAATCACACACAAAATCCATGAGCAAAGGCTTTTCAAGTAAACCACAACAAACAGTTTAAAAGCTGTGGGAAAAGTTTACAGTTGTACACATCTTGATTGGGTTTTAATTGTGGAGCGCTAATTTGAGGGGGCCAAACGGCAACTCGATAGTTACATTCGTGTTCTTTACTTTTACCTGATAAAGTAACTATCAGCTCTACCAAGGAACTACCTTAACAAGAACTATGTAATTGCTGGAATTGACTTACAATTAGTTGGGTGTTGCTTGTAATATTTAAATATCCTGTACTACATGCACAATAAATGTTCAGGTGTTAAAGGTAATACTCTTACCAAGTGAACTTGTTTCTTATTCTTATTTTACGGTCATTGGCATTGGGAAATAAAATTCCTTTAAGCTGTCTTCTTAGAGGTATTTAAATCTGGTTCTGCACTGAATACTTCTTAGTTTTTCTTAATCAGTCTTTACATTTGTTAATATTATTGGATTATTTCGTATGAGAAACGATTCACTTTCCTGCACAACTGTTAGTACTTTTAATTTACTTTTATTAGAACTTTCCCCTTTATAGTTCCCTTCAACCAAGTTGTTATTAACAATAATTCTCTAACAAATCCTTCATCATTCCATCTGCTGTGCTGCTTTAATATCAATTACAAGAAACTACAGCAGAATATACTCCCCAATAACCGCACCCTTACACGCTGGATGGAAAACATGTCTGTTATAAGCCCAAAGGCTTATTAATATCCCAGTTTTGAAACCCAGACCAAAGCAATGCAATGTTGTTAATAGCCAAAGGTAGATGTCGGTTGTCGGTCGATTGCAAAGCGACAAATTTGCACTAAATACAAGTGGAGTTCATCTACATTCTCCTTCCTTAGTAACAGGTTCGTCCAAGGGGTTTTTGCCCTAGCCTCCAGCAAGGCACAACGACTTAACGGCAATTAATGCAAATGAAGGTGCATTTGCCTGGACACAGACTCTGCATTTCTCCCTCTCTCTCTCTCTCACACTCTCTCTGTTTCTCTGCATTTCTCCCTCTCTTTCTCTCTCACACTCTCTCTGTTTCTCTGCATGTTGCAACTGGGATGAGACTGGAGGGCATTTGGTGCACTTGTGCATGCCTAATTATTAGGACAATTTGCTCATGGAATTTGCCTATTAATTAGCCATTGCACACGACTGTAGACATTGACGACGACGACCAAGTTTGGTTTTGTGGGCTTTGACTAATGCACTCATTGATTATAATGAAATCAGACTGAACTTCCATGTATGGTATGTCTGTCTCCATCTTCATCCCCTTCACTGTGTCTCTGTGTCTCTATGCTGGCCATCTTTTAATTTGTCCTCGCTCATAATTGATAGGCAACCACCGCAGGCTTTAATAGGATTTAATCTCAAAGGCGACGGCTATTCGGTTTTCCTCATTGGTGACATACCCCAAAATGCGCTCAAATAATTTCGCATGATTTATGTCCTTGTCGACTTTTCAAATTAACGCGCTTATGTGCCGAACTTTGAGATAGTCGAGGGTCAGATACTCTGCATTTAAATTGGAGAGAAATTAATATGTTGATAAATGTTCAGATAGAAACATAGAAATACCTAAGCCAATTGTAAACATGTCTACGTAAATATATTATCATTCTTTCATCAGGTTCACTCTTAAAAATAACCTTTATATTGTTTTCAACCTTTACTTTTTATACCATTAAAAGTCAAGGTGTCTTATGGCGACATTTCCTGATTATGAATCCTTTTTGAAAAGTTCAAAAGCTACCAGCAATCATCCCTGAGATTGTCGCTAAAATTTGATAAAACAATCTTTTACTTCTCCATCCAAAGTCATTAAAAAGAAACGCGCCAAATAATAATAATAGCAACAATAACAAAAACAACGAAAGATTCAGTCGTGCGCAATGTTAAAAAATCGTATATCCTTGTACTTTCATATAAAAACATTATTAATCAATGTCCAGAGTAGAAATTCTTGTTGCCATGTCTTTGACAGGAGTCCAAGGAGGCTGCTTCAGCTGTGCTCAGGACTTCTTTCCTAAATTCGCGTCCCTTGGGAAAATCCTGGAGACACTCATCGCCTACTATTTATATGTCCTGGGGTCGCATAAAGCAGCTTAAGCCCAAGGACATTCAAGACACAGAGCCAGAGCGTTAAGCGAAGTTTGCTAATTTTCTTTCCTGTCACGTTGATTTTTTGTTTACCATTATAGCTGGGCTGTTGTCGCCTCTAAAAAAGGACACTCTCCCATTCTCCCATTTCCCACCAGACACGGTTGCCAGCCAACTTGATTTACGTTGCAGCTTCTATCGTCGAGCGGCATTTCAATTAAATTTTATTTTCTATGAGCTTGGGCGTTCAAATCAATGAAATATAATCGAATTAATTACGTCTGGAAGCTGGCAGTTGGACCCGCTCTGAGCAGCAGTCATACATAGGTGCTGCCATAGAAAGTCTGCTGTTCGTGCCACATAAATTTGCGATTCGGCTGCGTTTCATTGCCCACTGATTTTGTCCCGGATTTGTATTATTGTTAATGGCCAAGTTGTGTTGGCCATTCAGACTTTGCTGTTGCTGTTGCTATTTCTATTGCTGACTTTGCATAAGGATCTGCCAAAAAGGCAGTCAAAGTCCTTCGACCACGTTCCAGGGGTTGGAAATCTCAATTCTGTCCTGGATGGTCCTTGTCCATTTCTCGTTTTTAATTAGCATTCAGCTGGCAAAGAGTCGCCTCTTTGTTGCGTAATTAGCTGAGTTTTGATTTATTACCGGGCGAGTGTTTGGCAGCTTGTCGCCCATACCGTCCCCAGGTGCTATGTCCTTTACTCCCGCCTGGTTTCTTTTCCTTCCCTGCCTTACAAATGAAAGGACAATTTCTCATGCAAATATTTGCAGAAAATTAAAATTGTCAAACTGAAGCTTAATGCTTTGATGCGTTTTATCTTGCCAAAAGCGAGTTGCTGTCATCAGCAAACTTTTGACACAAAAACTAAAAGTAAATTTGATAAATATTTTATTCTTAGAGATACAATAGATAAGGCTTTGTTTTGACACAAAAACTAAAGCAAATTTAATAAATATACTATTCTTACAGATACAATAGATAAGGCTTTGTTTTTTTAAATAAATTTCAAAGTCTACTCCAAGAGTAAAGGTGTTCTAAGAGTTATGAGTATATCCCGACTGGAACGTTTTTAACATTAGATTAGCTTTAATATTTAAGGATTTATAAATATCTTTATGATTATTACAAAGTTATTAGTATTTACTCGAAGATAGTATGTGTTAATTATCTTTCTTCTATCTGTTCTGCTCAGTTTTTAAGCGGACTTTGGGAATATATGCTTTTCGTTCTAGAACTTAGAAGCATTAAAAAAATGTAGCAGAAAGCTCATATTAAAATGATTGTTAGAGAAAGCGCTTACTTTCTCTTTTAAAACTGAATGATTTTAATAAATGGATCTGTTTTATAGGATCACAATATTCAGCTTAAATTAAATGCATTGTAATATTTAATGCATATTAATTCAATTCAGCAAACCCAAATCTTTATTGAAAAAAAGCTCACTAAGCCCGACTTTATTGCAAAAAAATGTGATGCAGACACATAGCCGCAAATTAACAATTTAATTTTAGCTTTCGCTTACAAAGGAACTATTGTTGCTCTTGTTGTTGATGTTGTTGCTGTGTATTTTCAGTTATAATTAACTTTTATGATGTAATAAAAATGCTGCTTAACGTAATGCAGCCTATCCAACAAGTTCACTTTGTTATAATGTAAATCAGAGCGATTATGATGGAAATTGTGCTGTCTGTTGGCCTTGGGGAGAAAATGCTTGTGGTTCAGGCACATGAAAATCTTATTAGTCGACCGGAGCAATAAAAATGAAACCTCATAACTGCAATCTGCATATTATTCAGTTCAACATGCACTACATAAACGAATAACTATATACATAATAAATATAAATATATTGCTATCGCTTTCTCTTTCCCTTTCTCTATCTCTGTATCTGTATCTGTATCTGTATCTGTATCTGTATCTCTATCTCCCTTTCTCTTTTTGTATTTCGACTCCCCTCTGGCATTGCAATTATGCGTTTGTCCAGGTGGCTTGAACACTGACACAAAGGCAACGCTGACCAGCCGATAATTAAATAATTTTAATGCAATAATGCCAGAGAAACACGCGTTGGGAGGAGGTAAATGCAATTGCTGAGAGGGGTGTTGCCGGAGGGAAAGTGAATGAGGAAAGAGGAAAGAGGAGACAACAGACAGAATTGAGCCAGCACTATCAATTTGTACATCGGCTTAATTGATAATCTTTGGCTATTATTTAAATGCGAGCACGTCGGAGCTTTGATTCGATTCAATTTGTTGCGCTAACGATTCCAATTTGATTGCGAGAGCACAACCCCAACAACAACAACAATAAATAATACAACAACAAAGACATTGTATATACAAACATACTCACATACTAAGTAAGTATATGCGTGTGTTTGACCAAGTGACGGACACACTCTGAAGTTGCCTATTATTTTATAGGGAGCCCATTGGTTTTGTGGGTGGGAATCCACTTTGCGTGTTTGGCATATGATGTGAATTTAATTTGTGTGTTGGCCTGACCAGTTCAAGGATATAGTGGTATTCAAACTATTCTCTTGTTTAATTTGTAATCATTTGTGCATAAGTAGCGTTTGGTCTATAGCATGTTTATTGAATTAGGGTAGATATTCATCCAAATCAGCAGTAAGCTTCAAAAGGAATACAATTTCTGTTCATCTTCTAAGAAATCCATATTATACTAGCTGATGTTATTCTCGAAGATGCTTTTCGATTAACAGCAGATATGTTTCAATTAACATTTTCTAGAAATAGACAAATACTTATGTGTTCATGTAGGGATTTCAAAATGAGTTTTAAGAAAACTAGACATAAATTAAACATTAAGCCATACATATGCAATAGCAAATAGCAAAGGAATTTAAAATAAACAAACAAGTTTAATAAGGCTACCTTTCCTTGATTTTATCAAAGTTTTATTATCAAATGTCTTTCTTTTCGGAGGGTCAACATGGTGCATAAATCTCATAAAAGGCACGTTTTGAAGCAAAGAGATGTCCAATTAATATTTTATTCAGAAAATAAGATGTAAATATTGCATCTATTAACTATTAACTTTATAATTCTTTGAGGCTTACATTGCACTTAGTTGATATTACAGTTGAGAATCCGATTACAGTACGATTATAATATTTATAATATCTTCCATTTACTACAATATTTTATTTCATAAATAAACATTTTCTTCAGGTTGCCATTCCAATAAAAGTTTCTAATATTTTTTGACTTTCCCTTCGTTAAACTCTTTTCTTAGAACATTGATACTGCCATGTATCCTTTGAAGCTTTTGGCTCATTCTCACTCTCACTCTAGCTAAAAGTGACTCTTCAGTCTCATTTGTTTGATTGCTGACCCATTATGAAAGCTTATGTTATTTAAGCTAAAGTCCCATCTAAATCCGCACTGCAGTTGTTTATAAAGCCTACAAAGGGCTTACGCCAAATTAGCCCCAGTTTCAAACGGCAACTTCAAAGTGCACAATTGGTACAGGTACTGGGAATGGGATTGGAAATGGGAACGGGAATGTTGTTGGGTTGACCACTACACCTCATCCCGGGAGTACAACAACTGACCACCCAATTGCAGTTTCTCTTGGCCTGCTGTCTGACCTGACCTGCTGTGCTGTGCTCTTCTCTACCCCCGTGTTGACCTGTTTTGTTTTTAGCTTTGCCCCGGCTTGCAGTGTTTTGTATTTTTATTATATACAAAGCCTCCCACCCATTTTCTCCTCCTGCTCCCTTTAGAAAACCTATTAATACCCAACAAGGCCGTAGGAGCCACAGTCGGCCTAGTGTGGATGGAATGGGATAGCCCTTACCATGGGCAAATGCATTCAAACCAAATAAAAAGCTAATTAAATTAAAAGCTAATTTTAGAGTGAAAGTAAAGCGCAGTAGCTTGCCTGGAAGCTTAACCGCATCGAAGTTGCCAAACGGCACACAGAGTAGAGAGACCAATTTTCCCATACTCTACATTGTAGTGAGGGTATTTGGACTGGTTAGAAATGTTTTGTAAATTTGAAAAATAAAATAAGGTATTTATAATTAAAATTACTTTATTAAATTAAAGTTTAAAGCCATAAAATAATATTTAGAAAATGGGAAGCCGATGTTTGCTTATATAATACTTTGGAGAACTTTATTAATAATATAACATAATCTACTTAGCTCGTCAAATTTCAATACTTGTATTGACACAAATTTCAATATTTTTGGTAGTACAGTGAAAACTCCCTTAGCGGACACCTCTAATAGGCGGACACCCCCCTTGGGCGGACACTTTTTCGGGGACGTTGGTTTTGGTGGGGTTTTCAGACCAATTTTGCCTCTATTGAGCGGACACTCTCTTGAGCGGACGCGGACACTAAAAAAAGGACAAAAACGAACGAAAACCTCTTTTGGCGGGACAAAAATTTCTTAAAAACGAGCTAGTTTTGTCATTAAAAATTAGAAGTGGGCGGAAACAATGATAATTCGGAATCCGAAGAAGAACCGGAAGAGCCTGACTATGATCCTGACCCAATAAATTCGAATGATAAGGTGATGACCACAATTAAGAAACTAAAAAAATGAGTTCAAAATGACTATAAAGCGTTTGAATAAGTATAACATTTGGAAACCCATTTGCAGTCCTGCGTATTAGAGAATAAATTAAAGAACGCTCGACAAACCAAAATAAATTATTTTTTTAAGACGCAGTAGTAAAAAAAAATATTCCTATAGGCGGACACTCCCTTGAGCGGACACAAATTGGGCGACCATGAGTGTCCGCCCAAGAGAGGTTTCACTGTACTTACTCCACTCAAGAATTTTCAAGATTATAAACTATTCGCCACTAGAAATTTGTCTATATTGTTCAATATTATTTCTAAGGTTTTAAATAAATAAAATACTTATAACATAGCTCCTTCGAGAAATTTCTTAGGGAACAAAAACTAATGCTTTCATACATGTATGTATCCTATATACCATTCTAAGGAAATTGAAGATCTATCCTTTTCAACAGAATACGAAGAATATTATTTTCTAAACAGAGAATTACGTGTTCGTTGAGATATTTCTGTTCTCTCTCATCAGCTTTTATTTACCAATTTAAAAAATTAAATTTTATGTATCCACAATGGAATGATAAACGCCACAATATGTTAAATTTATTCTAAAAGTCTTTAGTTTATGGTCTTTATAGGTGGAGGAGGGGTTGTGGTGTGGCTGCTGCTGTTCAAAACGACAGTGCCTACAAATTGTGTCCACGACGAGTCGGCGAGTCCACTTCAATAAAATAATGCCCGCTGGGGAACATATGGCAGTGCAGAATTTTATTACGCCGTTTATGGCTTTTCAGCGTTATGATGATAGAGGCGTCACAAGGGGAGGAGGTGGAGGAGGAGGAGGGCTAAGGACGGGAAATGGGATAGGGGGAGATTTGGCCTATTTCCGATGCTACCAATGGTCTGCTTGGCGGTGCGCGAATATTTATTGATGTCAACATTGCAGAGGAGAGCGAAGAGAGAGTGGACAGTGAGGGAGAGGGAGTGCTATGGGAGTGTAGGCGTTACTGAATTGTGGGAAGAGCTACGTGCTGGTATTTTAGCATTAAAACGCGCTCGACGGACGCTATCAGCACCCGTTGATCTAAACGCTTGACACGCCTCGGCGCCCACCGGCGTGTGACATATGTCGATGTGGCACTGTGAGGGTGGCAACCCTTTTTTGCGTTTATATCGCTCCTATATCTGATAAGAATCGGTATGAAGAAAATTACTTAATTTTTTTGGTTGGTTGTTTTCTTTTCTTCTTCTACTCACAGTCGCATTGAGTTGTAAAATTTAGCACGCGACTCATAATTCAAATGTCCTGGCAACGTAAACGTGGCAAGCAGTTTGGTAGAGACTTCTTGGTATGGTTTGAATTACCTGTGCCGTACACGTAGCCCAAAGGATATCCTGATGTTGCCGCCAAGTCGTTTGCCCTTTTTCAGAAATTTGTTTATTGCGGCACTTGAGCAAAAGTGGCATCATCTTCCAGCAGACATTACGAGAGGCTTTTGGAGGTGGAAGGTGGGGTGCTGCGGAGCTGGGAAGCTGGAGTCGGAGTTGGATTCTTGGATTCTGGAATTCGACGTGCCTGCGCCAATTTTGCCTTATCCTTCCGCTTGTCTGCTTGTTTGTGCTTTGCTTTGCAGAAATCGTTAAAGAAATGACAAATAAGACGCCCCACTCTTTCCCTCTAACCAGTCTCCTCCTTTCCCTCCTTTCACTCATTTTCCTACTCTCTCTCTCTTTCTTCCTGCCTGTCAACGGTTTGACGCTGGCTTTTCTTGTTGTTCTTGGACGTAGCTGAAAGTAAACTAATATTTCATTTGAAAAATATACCAGAAATGTCTTTTGTACATTTATTTTTTGACATGTTGTTTTGTTTTTCACGCACTCTCCCACTCTCTGCCTCTTTGTCTCTCAATTGCCTTTCGCATTCCCTATTCCCATTCCCATTCTCCATCTCAGTCTCTGCTTCATTGCATAAACGCACGTTTTGAGCGGTATGAAAAACAACAACCCGACAAAGTCCTTGAGCAAAATTCGCGTTCAGATTTACGAGTATAGAAAACGTTTTCATTTGAATAACAAGCCAACAAATATTTTGGACAGCCTTAGATCCGGCGGAGACGTTGCTTTGAACGTGTACCAAATGCTTTTCATAATAATAAAAATGAAGATGGAGCTGCTCTGACAGCCCGCCGTCTCTATGAAATGTTTCTCTTTGAGTCATATATTTGGGTTAAGCTTCAGTCACTTGGGAAACGTCACTCAAATGCATTGCAAAACTGTCTTCTTAACTGTTAAATTAGTACTATATAGGACAAACACTTTGAGTAGAAATCAGAAATCAGCTTTTGCATGAGTCCTTGATTTTTTGTTAATTATTGTGTTATACAATAAATCTCTCAATTTATAGACACTATTGATTTCAAGTCTAATAAAACATTGTTGCTAAAGATTAAAATTAGAAAATTAAAAAATTATATTAATTAATAGATTGATCCTTCCACAAAATTGTGTAACTTTTATAAAAGACTTTAAACTTTTTAATTTATTTTTATATTTTTCGATTAATTAGTTCTATAAAATTGTATGTCTCATAAATTATAAAAAGTTCTTACATGTGACCTGGGACCAATAAGTAATTTTAATATTATTAAAATTTTATATTTAATTTTATAATTTATATTTCAACTCAATCTTATTTTTTTTTTGATGTCTACTACATTTTAATAACTCTAGTTTTATTTGTAGGAACTCTTTCAATACATATGCAAATAAGTTAAACCCTTCTATTCACCTGTACTTTATTAAAGACTCTTCTTGTTTTATGTGGAAACGCATGTTTTGTGGTCTACATATTAATTTACCCTGCAAAGTTCACAATATGAACAAAAGAAAAGCAGAGAAAATAGCCTACCATTTGTAGGGAGGACTTGTTATTGTGCAGCCTTTCATCAATTTACCCGCTAATGTTCTTTGTATATTCTTCTCATACCTCATTTTTATCGCGGCAACTGACTTTAATCAAGTTCCCCAGCAAGTATTTTTTATATATTTTCATACACATATGCAATTCTTTTTAACATTTTATATTATGCAGCTCATAATAAACCTACTAAATTCTATTTAACTTTGCTGCGCTTTTTGAAAACCAGTTAAACATAATGAAAAATACTTTATAAAGGCGCTGCAAACACATACAAATAAAATGCAGGCAAAAATTGTTCGCTATGCTTGGGTAGATTTCATATGTGTGTGTGTGTGTGTGTGGAAAGCTTTTTGATATATTCAGGCAGAAAATATTATACTACATACGGCGACGAGATTGTGCACAAAAAAGGAAGTTTTAATTAAATTATGTGTGCAGTTGAATGTAAAGTAAAAAGCTACGAAAATTCCCAAACACAAAAATTATGCGGTAAATAAAATGGACATAGCTATCCAAGGATGGGGATGGGAGTGTGCTATTGCTAGTGACTATAGTAAATACTATGGTCTGAGCAATTGCCCTTGAGGCGGCAGCACAGTTTCATTAATTTTCCAAAATGTCAACAACTAATCTGCCAATTTGTTACTTTTTCCTCTGCAATCGCCCAAGGGTTGGGGTGGGTGTAAAAGTGTGAGAGAGGGGTGGTTGGGGGATTGGATTAGTAAATTGCTTGTACGCACAGCATCAAAATCCTGTTTACTTTGCCGCGAGTAAGCCATGAAAATCGAAGACCAGCCCGACATCTGAGACCATCCTGGGCAAGTTCTTGCTGCAGTTGGGATTTTCCTATAGCTGTTTCAATGTTTGGCAGTTGCTCTTTGCTAATTTTTGCTACTTTAGCGCAAGTTTTCTTGTCTCAGCAAGGCGATTAATATGTCACGACAATATCAAAGCTAATTGATCAGCCGGCAAAGTGATGTTCCCTTAGAAAGAGACACAGCACAACTGAAGAGGGAGAAAGATATAGAGATAGAGACAATGTCAACTTGGTAATTAGTTGTGAAGCAGCTCAAGTCTAACAGAAGCTGAGGTGAGTCTCCTTACTAAATATGTAAGCGTTGACCATTTGACAATTGTCAAGACTAAGATGTTTAACTGATTAGTCAACAAATGAAACAGTTTAACATAAATAAATAATAAATAAGGGGTTTTGATTAAGTTGGGAGGTAACAGATAAATTCACTCAACATCTGTCCAAATTAGTATAAAACTTCACCTTAAATTCGATTCAGAGGAGTTTTATTTTATATTTTATGTAAGATTCTGAATGTCATAAATTGTATCATAAACTTCTGGCTTACTTATCTAATCGCAAACATTGATATGGCATAATTGCCTGTTTGTTACAACTTAATTTTCCATATCAATCCCCTCTTCATAATTGGATTTGTTTTTAATAGACAACTTTACACCCTTTACGGCTTAAAATTTCCTCATCTATATTTCTCCCCATACACTCATCTATTTATATGCAAAGGTTCATCGAGTCCTTGAACTCTTGGCACAACACTATGCTGGGCACAGTGGCATAAACACTACACTTCTCCAACCACTTAAAACACTTCAAACACACACACACACACCTCAAACACCCACATCTCTTATTTATCTGTAGTGGCTGATGGATAAACCCCAAATAACAGTGTTACGCTATATATAACCCATACTTTACCTACCCTCAGCTGTTAAAAGTGGCCCTAGCCATAGCCCTAGTCCTATTCCGTGTCCCTATGCCATTCCCTATCCCAATTCCTAAAGATATCCATGTCCATTGGCATTGCTGGGGCTCTGTGATATGTGCATTTGTTAAGTGAACTGTAAATACAATTTCACATATGACGCGAGTTCCTCCTGGTTTTCAAGTTGGGAGTGTGCATAACAAGCCCTAGTTGAGCATCAGTTTTCCATTGGGGTGGCACCAATTTCAATTTATGCGATACAAGCGATAACTCTTTGTCGCCCCCGCCCTATAATCCCCCCTCTTTCCTGTTCCCTTCATCGCATTGCATGCAAATCGAAGCTACCTGCACCTTTGACGGCGGCATCGATGGCAATTGCCGGCGCGTACGTCTGCCCGTCTCGTTCCCCTCTCCATCTTTCTGTCTGTCTGTCTACATATATACTTCCTGCTCCATGAGGGGTGCACACAGACCTTGATCCAATTTTGTCATTCCACACTCCAAAAACCCCCGCTGTTGTTGTTGTTGTTGTTGGTGGTGTAATGCGTCGCAACGGGCGAGCGTCTGCATTAAAATAACATTTTTCTATTGGATTCAATACTTCAACTCTGACGCCGTTCGGCTTTTGGGAAGGGAAAGGGAAGGATGGAGAATATACATATATATTTTATTTCATGGGTGTTTAAATTTTAAAATAACAAGCGACGTCGGCATCGCTCACTGACACGTGGCATTCAAGAGCAGGAGTTGGGCAACAACAACCAGAAGGAGCACGACGACAACACGACACCAGGACACCGGGACACCAGGTGGGGTTAAAGTGTAGCCTCTGGTGCCTATAAAGCTCTTGTTACAAAGCGGCTGGCGACTTCTTTTTGCCGTGTGTGTGTTTGTTATTGTTGGGGGCAAGTGTATTTGTTTATTGGCCTCATTGCCGCTTCTACAATTGCATTTGCCACGGGCAACTAAACAGAAGCCAAAGTCCTTGGGTTTCGGATTTTTTTCTTCGACATTTCTGGTTGGGGTTACAAGCACTTGGCTTTCATCTAATGCGACTTAAACTTGATGGGCTTATGTAAATTATGCCGAAATGGCAGCTCAGCTTTTAGGCAGGTGAAGGCCTGTGAAGGTTTTCTTTTCCCTTCCCCTTTTGCAGCTGCATGTCATTCAAAGTTGGCTTTATATTTATTTCAACCCAAAAACTCACGCTTCATATATCAAAGCAATGTGTTTGAAAAACTCGTCAGCTCTTCATAAAATTTAAATATTATTTTCATGTATCACTTGTCCCAGTTCAAACATTAGTTAAGCGAAAAGATTCGTACTAGGCTTACTAGGTTACACGCTTGGAACAGGATGCTAGAAATAGTTTCTAGGTTTGTACTATTGAAAGGACTTCTGAAACAATTAGTAAACTTTAATTTATAAAGTAAGTGTTCATTTAGTACTTCTCTTACTGTAACCATTGATCAGCAAGAAATCTTGCTTTAAATCAGGGACACTTTAGAAGCTATATATATTCACAATACGACGACCTAATATTATGTATCTGAGTAACTGAAGAATGTTATAATATCTCTTTGCTGTACAACTTACAATCTTCCAATTTCTGAAAACTACCTGCTAATATTATCTTCAGACTTTTGAATTTTAAATAACGACAAAATAATTCAATGTATCTAAGAAAGTTGTAAATTTTCAATATTATTCTAGCTATTTATGTGTACAACACGCCCCTTTTTAAATTTCCTGAAGAAAACATTCTGAATACGAGCATTGGTACTAGACAATCATATCTGTGTACATATCATTCCAACTTTCGGTTTACCATCTTGTTCTTTTGTCATGCTCCTGGTAGTCGGTAGAAACTGAGTTATGCTTGAAAACCATCTCCAGGGACACATAAAATATGGCACAATCCCCTCGCGAATTTTTTATTGTGTCGCGCGTAACTTTAAAGCTGATTTGATCTAAGCCTTGAGATGCTGTAGAACATTGCTTGTGTTTGAAGAAAAGTCGCAGGAGAACCGTGGAAATGAGAAATGGCAAGTTGTTTTCCCTTTTTCACATTGCTGTTGACTGAGCGACCTTTTATGTAAATTGTGTCACCCATATGCATTCGCTTGTAAATCCGCAGCTGTTGTCAGTCGCAGTGGCCATTAGTCAGACAGAGGAAGCTGCGCCAAAAGTGCCCACAACTGGTTCCACTCTTAAGACCATTAAATGCAACAGCAACAGCTCAAAGTTCGCTGATGCTATTTCTTCCTTTCATTCTCCTTTTTTCTCTTTGACTGACTTGGCTCAGTGTCTGGTCTCAGGGAGGTGGTTGGTCCGGAAATGCTTGCACAATGCCGAATGCCAACTACCAAATGCCGACACGCGCACAGGATTTTCTGTCACTGACACCCTCATCCTCACTCTCATCCTCACGGTCACCCTCTTCTTAATAGGGGAGGAGTCAGGGACTCAGCTGCAGAAATCCCCCTCGAGATGTTCTTCTCGTTGCATAATTATCAATGTGCGCACTAATGAAGCCGACGCCGTAAAATATGACGAAGGACATGTGCCGGCAGTCCAGCTCCCAGGATTTGTAGGCCTAAGTAAACAGGACTCGGCCCTGTCGACAATTGGGTTTGTCTGCAGTTCAATTTGCCCGGGCGCCTGCCAAAAATTTGACGCTTTTACGCAATTTTTCTTGGCCCATTATGTTTATTATTGTCTTTGCTTGACGCATTGTCCATTTCGGGGAGGTTTTTCCATAGAAGAACCATGCATTATGCTTATTGCTTAGCTGAACCCGGCTGAACCCAATCCCCCTCCGCTCCTCAGCTGACTAGCTCTTAAATGTTTGCACACAAGCGCGTTTATAGTCGCAGCTTCCTGCCGTTTGCATTCATAATCCTAATGGAATTGATTTCAGTCCTGATCTCTGGTCCAAATGGATGGATAATATACGAAGATTGCCACTGCTGTGGTTAGTCACAAAGCTGTATCCAAAGAAGAAGAGTCCCCCCCACCAGAAACAAAAGCTGACGACCATATGCCGAAAACTTTGTCTGACTTTAAGGGTCGCGACTTGGCTTCACATTCACAGTCTTTCACATGGCAATAAATGAGTGCTTATAAATCAAACGAATGCTTATTATATTCATGCAGTTTTAATGAGTTTTTCTTCTGCCTCCTGCTGACTGTGTGTGGGTGTGTGTATTCTATTGGTTAAAAGCAGGAGTCGGAAAATGCGCCAGTCGACGCATAATTGTTTATCCTTTTAGAGGCATGTGGTGTCCGTCGTAGAGGTCATTGACTGGTCTATGTGCTTCTTGGTCAACTGAATGAGGGTTACTCCTGTTGGGATTTATTATGTTACTTTGTACGTCAGAGAGTGAACTTAGAAGTTATGCAGCGACTGAGCTTTTAATATAATTATTTAGTATTTATTATTAATTCCACGCTATCAACTGTGCTCAATACGGCCATATTTAAAATCTGACTATTGCATATTCCTGTCTATCTTTATTAATAATCTATAAATTCAGTTCAAATACATTTCTCTTTAAATAGAATAGAAAAGTCAGGGAGAAAGTTACAAGGGATGAGCAAGAATTTGAAGAATTCAACAACTACATACTTATCGACCCATAAAGTTTGGGTTTAGCCACAGAATCAACACATTTAACTCATTCATACAATTACCCAATCTGTATGCTTAGCTAACTAGTTTTAAACTAAACACAGTGTCACTTACTTTAATCCCCAACAACAACAATAAGAACAACATGAAGGACAATCTTCAAGTCTTTACCGCAAACACCCTTATATAAACATTCCCAACTTTGGGCAGCTCTTTAATTAACAACTTTTCCTGGGTTACATGAATACAAGGTAAGGTGTACAACTATTTGTTTAACAACCGAAAAATAGCAACAACAAAATACAGAAACTATGAAGTAATTACACAAAAAACGAGAAATTAAATGAAGTTCAAGTAGATAAACATTAAGCTTAGGTCAAGACAATACTAAACACAATAGTTTGCTTTTAATTTGACATTTTGTAATTCAAGCGAATTTCCAACGGGAATCCAGGACGAGCCAATAATTTCACTTGAAATATATGCAAAAGGCAAATGAAATTTTCAACAGCGGGTCCGACATATCAATGAAGGGTTTCCTAGTTGTTGTTCCTCCACCACACACACACACATACACACTCTTTCCACAACAACAACCAGAATGAGGGAAACAACTCACATTTACGGCAATCGTCATTAGCAGTAACCGAGGCCAGGGTATCCAGCAAAATGAGCTTGGATACCCTCATTCCAAATGAATGAATGCCAGCATTCAGTATCGTCCTATGTCATTCACTTGCGGTTTAGGGGGTCTCCACATGCCTGGACCCAGACCTGGTACGGTTTTGGCTACAGCTTCGGTTTCGACCTAGCCAAAAATATTTCCCGCTCTCGGGGCTCGTCCTAACTCTCGGCCTGCCTTGGTGACAATTGAAAATCCAATAAAGGTCGGTCCCATCCCATGCAACATACTCCGGCTCTCCGTTTCTCCCTGGGCTATACTGCTCTACACTCTGGCTGTAGCTATTTTAATTTAAACGAGGTTGCCGCCTAATCACAAAACCGGCGACGTTTTGGGAACCCCAAAAACAATGCCCAGACCAATACGCATCCTGTGTGGCCAAAATATTGAAGTAATGAACTTGCTTTATGTTGGCACTGGGCGGGTGCCCTCTCTCTCTCTCTCTCTCTCTCTCTCTCTGTGGGCTCTATCAAAATGCCACTAAACTTGAACACAGTTTGAGGCTGTTTTGGACGAGGCACTCGCACTTTGAGTTAATGGCACATAAATTCTGTGCTCTCTCCCATCATTTTTGATTACTTGGGCGTGGTCAAGAGGGACGCCCAAGGCAACAACAACATCATAATACATAGTTGCTCTCTAGTTTTCTATTCATATGAACGGTCAGTCGGTACAAAAAGATTTCGTTAGCCAATCGATTATTTTAATCAAATACTTGTAACAGTGTGCGACATCCTAACAAATTGGCAGCACCACATAAAATATGATTAGGAATAAATTCTTCGTCAAATAATTTATTTTTGGTTTCTATTCTTTATATATAATTATTCTAAGACTCATCAAAATATATTTTTAAATGAATCTGTTCCATTTTTAAATTAATCTACTTTTATTACTATCTACTAATATTTTAGAATAGTAACTATTATTATTATAAAACAAAAAAATATTAAACGAATTTAAAATTAGCCATCAATCCATTTATTCAATAGTTTAACAAATTTATATTTACATATACTAAAAATCATTTTTAACAAAAATTTAAATTGTTTCTTTTTATGTACTTCTAACTCTCCATCATTTGTCTACGTACTCGGTCCACATGTGGCATGTGTAATATTGAAAAATTACCATTTTAAATTTTTTATGCTCCATATATCCATATTAATATTTATTTTACTAATAAAATTAAATAAAATGGAATGGCAATAAAGTTTATAATATTTATATCAGTAAATTGAGAAGCCGAAAAATTACTTGTAAGAAAATGTTTAAATGTATAGATAAATCTTTCTTATATATGAGTAGTTCCACCTTATGTATGTTTATGTTTTTGATTTGGCAAGTGGACAGTTCTAGACAGACTGTGTTCATTACCAACGACATCCAATGGCACCATAAAGCACAAAAGGCTTGATTGAAATGAGGAACCAGCTGCCATTTCACTCGCTTTGCCACCTGCTCCTGCTTTTCTCTCTCTCTCTCTCTCTCTCCATGGCACACATGTCACCATGTCCTTCAACAGCTTTTTGCCTGGTCGGAGACTCAGATTGGGCAACACTAGTTAGAGAGTTGATGGAAAGAGGGTCAGTAACAAGTCTCACGACAGCAACACCTACGCATAGACACATGCCACACAATGGCAACACACCACAAAACAAGTGTCGAGCAGTTAAGTTTTTGCTTCGAAAAGGATGTGCGTGTGTCTAGTTGTATATATGTGAGTGTGTGTGTGTAGTTACTGTTCCAGGACCTGGTGTCAAATGCAAAACCGGATGCGGAAATGCAGGCAACAAGAGACGAAAGAGGGCGGCAAACAGGACACCAGCCGGCAGCTAGCCAGGACATCAGAGCCAGCCAGTCAAGCGGGCAGACAAATCAGCTTTGCACACGCATACACGCATACAACACATATACACACTCCCACACACACACATACAGAGAGACACACAGGACATGGAGACAGACATACAGTTGAGTGATTTTTCGATTATCATTTGCACGCCTTGGGTGACAAATCAAATGCTCAGCAAGTGCATTGAAGCTTGGATCTTTCCCCCATTTGTAGGTCTGTATGCTTGGCCAATCTATTTTTGTTGTCATTGTTGTTGTAATTGTTGTGTATGTTGGCTGGTAAAATTTACAGGTGCTTAGCACCAAAGCGTTTCAATGACAGTACGTGTTGAATCAGTGAATGTGTGAGAATAAAGTCAGAATCTGAATGTTTGTAAAACACTTTTTACTCCAGCTTACAGTCTAATCTGATCATTGCTTAAGTTAATGACGATTCACAGCGTATTCAGTTTGCATGGGGCCTTCAATCTTGATTTCTTAGTGCGTAAATTGCATCCGGTTAATTTTTTGGTCGTTATACATAGTGACTTACTGCTATATACATATATAACTTCATCTTAAAAGTACTTTCCTCTAAATAGATTCTGATGACAATTGGATACCAATTTCCTGTTTCATATTAATTTAGGTGGTTTGGATATTGGTAAAGCACCTAGTTTTACAAATTTACTTGTGCTTTTCTCCCAAATTCTTTTACTTTATAAAGTTTTTTACTGAATCTAAGTTTTGTTGTGTCTAGACTCTAGAGTGTTAATAAAATTGGTGATTTATTTCCTATTTTTTGAAATATAAGATCCTTTTACTCCTACAAATCTAGTTAACTCAGTATGGTTTGCTTCTTAATAACCATTTAGTTTAGGCTATTTCTTTTAAATCTATAATATTCTTGACTGCTTCTTTCTCTTCTGAAATACCTAAACAAAGCTAAACTGCTTTAATGATATGGCATATTCTTACTTACTTATGTATACCAAAGTTATAACAAATGTAGGAGCTGTAATATACTTAAGACAAAAACACATGATATCACTAAACTGACAATTTACTACTGCATAATTTTGTTCTAATTTCACCTTACAATCATTCATGATAGTTTCTATGTTTTAATACTCATAAATATTTAAAGACTTTCATGACTCGATCATGAGTAATATCAATGTTTGCAATGGCTTGTCATTGCAATTGACTTGTTCAAATAATATTCAATTTAATTTGCAAACGCATAAAGCCCTATTTTGGCGAAATGCTATTGGCATCTGGTCAGCATGTTTGTATTGTATACATACATATATAGTTTAAGCTTACTTGTACAACATGACGTATGCGCGTTATTAATGCCCATGCAATTTATATGCGCATTTTATGACAATACACACATATGCAGATGAATTTGTTGTGTTTGTGTGTGTGACTATGTTTACTTTAATTACAAGCCTGACATTGGTCCGTTGCCTACTGAAGGTCCTGCCTTGGTCCTGGACCAAGTCCTTCGACTGCAATGGGCAAATTTTAATTGTAGCATAAAGGCAAGCCAACGACAACATTGCTAGTTGATGGATTTTGTTGATTGTAGGCCGAGAGACGATTGACAAATTAAATTGCTTATTGATGAGCGGGAAACAATCTCACTCTGCCTCTTTCTCTCCTCTACTCCTCTCTCCTCTCTCACGTTTAGAGTGAAAATTGCATACGTCGGCAGCTTTTAGGCGTCGTCATCCTTGTATGAAAATGAAATAAGTGCATAATGGAAATTTGCGAAAGCCAATTTGGTAATAATTTAAATTGAATATTTATGTTGTGCTTGGCTGTGTTTGTATATGTCGGTGTGTATGTGTGTGTGGGTGGGTGTGTTTAGAAGAGGTGGGCGGGGTTGCACTTCATTTACAATCAACTGCAGGCATTGTGAAGAGGAAGCGAGATGGAGCGATTGCTATGCATAGTACATTAGTTTTGAGTGCGCTGCCTATTTGCCTATTTGCATATGGGTATTTGTCTTTTGCCAATGAATTTCTAAAATATACACACACACAAATACATCTACATTGGCAGACAGACCCAATCCCATTCTCTTTTGTGCCCTGTCAAAACTTCAACTGTCATAACACTGATGAGAGAGCCATTTAAATTAGACTTTTGTTTGTATTGCATTAAGCCTAGACAAATTTGCCGAGTCTCTTCTCTGTTTGAGTTTGCATATCCAAGTACATTTATCGAATAGCCAAAAAAAAACACACACACACACATGTGCCTTTGTCGACTGGAAAAATGCCCCAAACAAATTGGTGGCACATTACGACAAATACATGGAATACATGGAATACTTGTATTAAGTCTTACAAGAAATATTGAGTATACGACACGCTGCACACAGTACAAAACATAAAAGTAGCTTTGTTGACAAAAATTCTTCAGCAAATTAGTGAAAAATATCTTTAAGTATGCTCAATAAATCCAATCTCACAACATATCACATCTGAATGGTTTTTCAAGTAGTCTGAAAAATGAATTCCTTAATTAAGTCAATCAAATTCTTGGCAAATACCAACATAAAGAAAATCAAATAAATTATAGTTTTTGTATAATTAAAATTGATTTTTGCTTGGCAAATAAATAAAAAATATTTTGTCATTAAGTTTAATTTATTTAAATTTGCTTACTTATTTTTATTGATTAATGTGACTTAGTGGCAACTCAAAAGTTCTAAATGCAAAGTAAATAAATATTATTCGTTTTTATAAGAAATATCATTAGAAACCAAAACTCTAATAAAGCCGCGTTGAGCTAAAAAACTTTACAAAAAAATTATTCAATACCCAAGAGTTTCATTCATTACCAAAGGCCATTAATCCTGTGCTGGTTTATTGAAATTCATTTGAAAAGCGCATAAGCCATAAACAGCTTTATTCAACTCACACAGAAACTCAGACTCAGCCTTAGCTTCAGCCTCAAGTGGCCATTAGTATACTCAGTAGGGCCAAAATCAATGGCTAATCAATTGAAATATGCAGGACAGCTTACGCGTACCAAGATTCCCTTCAACCACTAAATTGTCAACTTATTTCAATAGAAACACCTGACCCTGACCCAAGTCAATCCAGGGCAATAGAAATCTCCATCAGCAGCTTAACACCTCTGAACCGAAAGATCTGCCATCATAATTTCTGCTCCATTTACCATTTGCCCATTAAGAATTCTAAGCAATTTCCTTATCAGCTTAGATGAAATCCTGGCCGCCAGTGTTGTGCTGAGAATCTGAATCCGAATCCGAGTCTCCTGTCATGCAATAATAATTAGCATAGGGACGAGCAAACCACTTGAAACTCATTTCAAAAACTCTCAGTCAGAGCACGGAGATGGGAGTACTCGGAAATTTATCGTTTCGACAGTTCACAAAAGCCAGCAACGTATTGCTCCACTCAGTTGTTCATTATCATCCTGGTCATTATGATTGTTGCTATTGTTACTTGTGGACGGGCGGATTCATAACTTTTGTGCATATTATTAAAATTCGTACGTCTGGCCACTGTCAATGACTCCATCAGTATCCTGGTCGGTACTGTGCTGTTCTGTTCTGTCTGCGGCAATTGTTCAGCTGGAAGCAATCAAAAATGTTGATAAAATAATTTCAAATTCCATTTATATCCTTAAGGACAATTTGGCATTCACCGGTACTAATAATATTATCAACAGCAGTCTCATCAGCATCATCATCGCCATCGACATCGACATCGACATCGTTATCATCTTTGTCGTGTTGGTATTCATCGATGTTGGATCCTCCTGCCCACTTTTGTATCCTACCCTGAGGCGCGCTTCCTTTCGCTTCCTGGCATCGCTGGCGCTTTTACAATTTGTCAGCAATTGAAATTCAGCAAACATTTTTGAATTTGTTTGCCTGGCTACACTTTGGCCGCGCTTTCAGCTTTCAGCTTGAGTTTCGTGTTCGGGTTTGGGTTTGGGTTTGGGTTTTTGGTTTCGGTTTCATGGTTGCCCAGCAGGCACATTTTGCATTTGCCTCTACCATTCATCGATTGCTTTGGTTTGTCCTCTTGTTGCCATCGTTGTCATTGCATCTCGCTGCTGTTTGGCTGTAGCTGTAGCTGCGGCATGTGGCATGCCTCCTGTGTCTCTGTGGAAGCCACGGCACCCACTGTTTTGATTTTTATCCACAGCGTGAATATGCAAATTGCTTGTGGAGGAGCCTGTAACAAGGCGAGCCACTACACAAGCTTCGATTCACAGCTCTGTTCGCTACTCCAGAACCTTTTTGGCCAAATGTTTTTGGCCAGTCAAAGCCAATCAAACTTGCAGCCTGACAATGGACCAAACGTTATGATATTTGGTATGACACCAGACTTTAGCACAGGACCAGGCATAAAGTGGTCTAGGTAAATGCCCTACAGCATATTCAATGTGCCCAAATTAGTAAGGTTACGAAGTTTACCCTGGTCTGGACTGAGCTGTTCAATCTAAATGGAAATTTTGAGTTATGCCAGAGTAAACAATGGGAGAACTTATGATTTGACAAGCCGCGAGCTTTGATAGAAAAAAGATATATAAAATTAACGCAAATGTTTACAGTAATGTATTAAGAAACTTATTTTGATCACAAAATTAAGATAAAATTTAGATTTTTTTTGAAATATAAAAGAGCTAAAAATTAAATTTTAAATCATATTTATTCATAAGTAGAACAGTACTATCGATGGAGTACTGAAAGAGTTTAACTAAATTTAATGAAGAATTCTTAAGCTAAATATTAAATACCATAAGTGTAACAAAAATATAAGATTTTTATCTTATTTTATTTTATTTTGAAAAATCGACAAGAAATTAATTATTATTAATATTCCATAGTGATCTTTTATAACCTTCTATAAAATTTAACACAAGCTTCAACTGAAACTCGAACCAACACAAATTTTTACAAAAATTAAACGCTTTGCTCAAAACAATTTCAGTCAATTTGTTCTAGAGAATCCATTTGTAAGATAAACTAATAAATTGTTTGTGCCAACTTTGGAAAGACATTTGGCTTTTAGCATTATCCACGTGTTGTCTTAAGCTCGCTAAAAAACCGCTGTGCGCGCTATCAAACAATTTCCAACAGCGGGAGTAAGAAAAACAAAACTGGCGAACAAACTTCGTGCAAAAATTCAATTGCATATTCAAGTTTTGCACTTGAAATTCACAGATTTGTATCGGTGCGCTCATATGAATACCCAAAGAGTTTCAGTCCCGGTAGCCAGCCCCAGCCCCAAACCCAAACCCAATCCCAAACTCAAACCCTGAGCCGGCACGAAACGGAAGCAGACTTGGAACCCGAAAGGAACCACAGGGTGTCTAGCGTACAACCGGCGAGATAAATCTTTAGCCTTTGAACAAATGTTTGTGCATATTTGAACTTGCCAGCCCAGCCAATTTAAAATTGGCAAAAGGTTAAGCCGAAAAACTAACAACCAGCTGCTTGACTTGGGTGTGTCAAGGAGTTGCGGGTTAAGGGATATTCTTCAGTTTTAGGAACTGCTACGTTAGTGGCATACATAATTAAGCGATATGCCATGTTTACAGGTACTGGAGCATTGTCTATGCATTGATTTCCTGGGTAGTTATTATAATCCTCCAAAGAAGAGAAGGCTCTCTCTTCCATTTTTAGAAACAAATTAAGCCAACTTTTTAAGCTAAATTAAAAAATATACATATTTATTTACTTAGCATATTTTGTTATAATTTACATAAACATAGATAAATAATTGAAAATAAACTCTAAATTTCCAAAACTCAAGCTTTTTAAAAATAGGGTAGTTTTTTTATTAGGACTTAATTTTAAAAAAACACACACAAAGCTTTATAAATTACACTAAATAGTTTTCAAAATTAAAAAGGTGGCTATTTTATATATTTTTAATGGTAATTTTATTTTGTTCTTTTGGAAAATATATAAATAATCATTATTACTAATTTAACTTAATTAATATACATTAAAGTACCTTTTTTGATTTTATATTAAATACATATATGTTTTTTTGAAGGATGTAAACAATTTAAAATTAGTTTTAGTTTTAAATTGAAAATTTTAATTAACATTATAGATTCTCTTCAGTATTTTAAATATATTTACTTAAGCGATTTTATAACGAAACCTGATAAAGAATCTATTTGTTTGTTTTGCTATCTTGGCTTTTTGGTACTCATCTCGAATGGTCCGTTAATGTGAATCCTTTTTATGGACACATGTGCACTTCTTTTGTTTATTGGTAAATGGTATGCATGTGTGTGTCTGTATGTGTGTAAGTGTGTGCTTGGCCAGCTCGTTAAATTTCATTCAGCTTACTACGAGGGGACACAAAAATTGGCATAAAATGAGCTTTTTGTGTTGCAGAGAGTACGAAAAAAAAAGAAATAAGAAAAGAAAGAGGAGCACGTTTGATATGCTGACATTGATGTTGTGGATGTCGTCGCCGTCAATATACACGTCATGGACTTTTGGCATCATAATCACCATTAACATCATCATCATCGTCATCATCAACAGCCAACAAACAGGCAATGCCAATTGAGTGAGCTCTTTCATCCTTGTGCTATTGACATGGTCAAAAGAATGAACAACATCGTGGCCATTTGTCCGGATATCTGTCCATTCGACATTGGTCAATAATTTGCAGCTTTTTGGAAAGGGCCATGGCGCACATATGCAACTAATTGATATTATATGAATGATATGTTAAATCGAAATGGGTTGCACATGGTATGATAAAAACAATGACAGCACAAAACAATTGCCATTATTTATATGTACAGAAAATAATAATAAAAAAAGGGTATTTTTTCATACCAATTAAGCAACGGCAAAAGATCAAGCATGGATAGGTCTATTGTCGCCCATTGATCCACAGATACAGTTATAAAGAGTACTCTATATTCCAAGTCAATTTAAAGAGATGTAACCAAGTTGAATTTAAAAGGTTTTCTTTTCGGAATAAATTAAATATTTATTACTTTTAGAATTAATAAACAAATAAATATATTTATAAACAGTTCCAAGTCAGTTGAGCTATATCCAGCTGAGTTCTCAAATGTCAAGTCTTCCCTACTGAGCAAGAGTCAGAGTCGGAGCTAATTTGCATTGAGGCATCTACTATTGTAAATCTAGAGGAGCAACCTTAAAAGTGCACTTACAGTAACTCCTTCACTTTGGCCAACTTAAATGCCAATTAGCTACCATTTAGAAGAGAAGTTGTTACTCGGACCAAGTCGTCTCAAATGGCTTCCTCTCCTCCATTCCCCTACTCCACACAATTCTGTCCCGACAAAACTCATTAACAATGCCAAATCGCAACAGTCTTGCCAAATCCAAATCCAAAAGCAAATGCAAATCCAATCGGGCTACAATGACGCGTCTAATTAGTCAGGTTGAGTTTGAGCCCGACGGCAAATCCCACTCACGTTTTAGTCTTTGCCCAGTACCAGTCGCTTGTCCACCTTGTCCACGAACTTTCACACCCCACTGTCGGTCTTTGAGTGTCGGCGTTGTAGACGTTATAAAATATTTCTCGTTGTGGTGTTCCCGTCGAGCGGGGAATTAAACAAATTTATTTGCAAATCGAGCAGAGACTTGGAGCTACGTAACTTAATTTTGGGCAATGCCAAGTCTGCGTCTCCATCTCCGTCTCCGAGTCTCTGTCCATTTCTCACTGGCTGGGGCACAAAATTTATTAACACTTTTCTCGCTCGTGTTTCAATTCCCCGTCGGCGTCAACGACTGCGTGACTGCTTCAATGTGCCTGCAGTTGACCCTTCGCCTCCAGACATTAGATAACAATTCTCTTCCGTTTGTGTACCAACCAAATCCAAATCCACATCCAAATCCAAATCCAAATCCTTGTCGGCAACCAACTGCGGGGGTCATGTAATTTTTGTTGCAATTTTTAGCATGCGAACGCGGCACGAATGCCAGAGTCGATTCAACTTGAATTTGAGTTCAACTTGGTTCAACATTGCGCTCTGTTTTAATTAAAAAGGTCAGAGTGAGTTCAATTTATGCTGATGTTGCAACGGGCCAACGGCTAATCTGCAATTTGGAGAAAGACATTTCAGCTTGTCTCAGCAGAAGTAGCTCCTCTTTCTTTTCTAGCTCCCTTCTTGTTCTTTCAATTATTGCACCAGTTCAAATTGAAGTTGAAGTTGGAGTTAGAGAGTTGTTCCAGGCTCCATGACAGTTTATTGTTGTGACACATTGACAAATGCTTTTACACGCCACAAATCGTTAATCTCATGTGCCCTCCCAAAAGACATAATGCCCATGCCAAATGGCATGCCAATTAAACGGCCTGAGTACGACAAACTCCAATTTAGAGATGGTACCAAATCGTGCTGAAATTAGAGATTAATAATTGTTAAAATAGCATTAAATAAAATGAAGTTCGGAAAGTTCTGCGAAATAATAAAGTGATAGTAGATGGACGGAGGTTCTGCTTGAGTGTCAGATTAGCATTGGAATACGGAATTTTAACGATTAATTAATAAACTTATTATAATAATTATATAAAGCTGTCAGTAAAAATTTAAATAGAAACCAATTTTTAAGACTGTTCTATTCGGTGCCTAGAGCTTTTCTAATATTTTTGAAAAAGAAATATTATTGAAGTCAGTCTTCGCAATCATTTTAATGCTAATTAAGAATGTTAAGTTAAGAGCTTTAAGCCTAATGGCATAAGAAATAATCGCTTTTATTTAATTGTTTTATTTTTAATATGTTTAAGCGAAATGCCTATATTAATATATATAAAGTATCTTATCGTGTCTAAGCTGTATCGTGTCTCTAGAGTTTACAATGTGCTCTCATCTCTAGGTCAGAATTCAGTTAACTCCTGTGAACGGCATCTCTTTGTTCTGCGGTCGCTTTGCATTTGTTTGGTTGGTTCCGGCCTGTCGCCTGGCAATTGACATGATGATTTTGGGTACAAATTTTTGGTCCGTTGTTGTGGTCAGCAGTTGGAGCAACAACAGCAGCAGCAGCAGCAGTAACCAACGATGGCTTCATTCATGCAACGACCGTGTGCATGTTTTTGTTCACGTAATTGACAACAACAATTGACAACCGCCCCCAATGTCTATGCTTCGGTGCTTTAGCTCCAGCTCCTGCTCCTCTGTTAGCTGCTATTGGTGGCCTTCTTGTTATTGCTGTTGTTGCTGTTGTTGGCCTGTCATTATCCTGCAGCACACGGGACAAAAAAAAAAAAGGAAAAATGAAATGCCGTGTGGTGTGTGCCTTTTGGCCACCGTCTGTTGACCACCTGGGGCGCTAAAACTAAACATTTTCAGTATTCACATTTTCAGTTGTTGTTTTGTTCAGTTCAGTTCTGTTCTGTGCCGTTCTGTTGTGCTGTGTTGTCTGCAGAATATGTTGCAGCATGTTGACTGCCCCATGCAACACACTGATTGCCAGCAATTCAATTGCATTATTTATTAATCGAATGCTGTTGACACTTGGCACAACATTCAAACAAAATAAACATATTCGCCACATCGAAATTTTACTTTTAATGCGCTATAAACGATATCCTAGCTGTTAATATAAATTTTGTATATAATACTTAATTTAGTAATCTTTTTTTAAATTAATTTCAAAGCATTTTATAGATGTTAGATGTTCTTACAGTTTTTATTTTGTTAGAGCTTTCTTAAGTCAACATTTATTTGTAGTTGTTTACAACCATCATCAGTATTTTCAATATGTTAACTAATACCCTAAAATTGAGCCCATCTCTTTTGAAATCATCGACGAAGCCACTTTGATGAAAGATAAATTCATTTTAATTTAAGTATATGGCAGATAATCTTTTATTCTACAATTATTACCTATAAATTAGCTAACTCTACCTTGAAAGCTTTGTAATTGAGAAGCAAAGGCAATTTTATTCATGGTCAACACAGAATTCATTTAATATTCGGCAATTAAACCTGTCTGACATTAATTGATTGCAAATGCATTTATTAACAGTATTAAGACTGTTTCACAAAAATATGCAAATAGAGCACTTCGGTTACACATTTCATTTTGATTTCAGTTCTTGTTCACAAATACAATAGTCTCGATCCTCGCAAAATGCATACAGAAATAATATTCTGATTGCATTCATTTAATATTTTATAAGTTATGCCATAAAACACGCCGCTACACGCGACCTTAAAATGAGAACAAAAAAGAAAATCAGATTTTCGAAAAAAAATAAAGGGGCTTCATTGTAATGAAGCCGAATGGGTCATAAAAAGCGGTTTCGCTTCCTCGCACTGCCCTCCACTCAAATCCTGTAGCCATATCTGCAAAAATATGAATAACCATTCAATCAAGCTGCAAAAACAAGAACAATATCGGATAAAAAAATATAGCGCAAGCTAACTTTGGCACGCCAAAGTTTGGATACCCTTGCAGTGCCCTGTGTAAGCCGTCAGATTTTTACAAAATTTGTTAAAGGTTGATTTTTAACCGATCGTTCCTATGGCAGCTATATGATATAGTAGTCCGACTTAAACCAAATTTGGTCAGCCTGTTTAGTACTTATTCAAACACACAATGTGTATATTTGGTTGAGATATCTTGAGAAACAAAAAAGTTTTTCATACTAAATGTTGTTTTCGAACCGATCGTTCCTATGGCAGCTACATGATATAGTAGTCCGATTTACACCAAATTTAGTCAGCCTGTTTCAAACTTAATCAAACACACAATGTGTGTATTTGGTTGAGATATTTCGAGAAACAAAAAGTTTTTCATACTAAATGTTGTTTTCGAACCGATCGTTCCTATGGCAGCTATATGATATAGTAGTCCGATTACACCAAATTTAGTCAGCCTTTTTAAAACTTAATCAATCACACAATGTGTATATTTGGTTGAGATATCTTGAGAAACAAAAAGTTTTTCATACTAAATGTTGTTTTCGAACCGATCGTTCCTATGGCAGCTATATGATATAGTTATCCGATCCGGCCGGTTCCGACATATGTACTGCGTGCAGCAAAAAGACGGACCTGTACCAAGTTTCATCAAGATAGCTTCAAAACTGAGAGACTAGTTTGCATAGAAACAGACGGACAGACGGACAGACGGACAGACAGACGGACAGACGGACAGACAGACGGACATGGCTATTTCGACTCAGCTCGTCGCCCTGATCAAGAATATATATACTTTATGGGGTCTGTGAGGCTTCCTTCAATGCGTGATACGCACATTTTCGTGACAAAAATATAATACCCTCTGCATAGGGTATAAAAATATATGACCAGTCATTAATATCGATGGATTACATGCGTTGAGCATTTACAGATATGACCGTTGCCCCAAAATCGCATGCAAAAAAATCCGATTTTGCACACGGAAACAAAAGATCCACAAAAAAAGGTAGGCGATTTTTAAAGCTGAAAGTTCTTTTCTGAACACTTTACAAATGGGAGCTACGTGTAACGGGGGTGTTTGTATCTGCGACAAAAATCACCTCAATTAATTTAATTAGTCTGCGGTTGTTGCACATTTGGCAGCCGTCACACAACTCCAACAAATTCCCAATCCCCTTCTGGCTGTTTTATACACATTTTTTGGAATCTCTGGACTCCAAAAGTTTTAATGCAACGCCCAAGAGGAGTGTGATGGAGTGGGAAAGGAGTGGGGACCATCAACTGCTCAGCATGACGAACTGTGCCTCCAAAAATGGCCGCTGGAAATGATTTATGCTTTATGTCCCGTTGTGTTCTGTCTCTATTTCCTAACTGTCCCTCTTTCTCTTTCTCTCTCTCTCTCTCTCTCTTGTTGTTTATGAAAATCAGCGATAAAACGTTTGATAAACGATATTGAACAGCGGACGACATTTGACAGTTGGATTTTTGAACTGAAATGCCCCCTGTGCCGGATTCATTTCCTCCTCAGCATCATCTTCCACACGCGCATAATTAATGCTACCCAATGGTTGAAAGCACTTTACTCAGTTTTATGGCATTTATAGATTCCAATATTTTGTGGGCTTAGTTTCGAATTTTTAAAGTGTTGAAATTGTATTCTAGCTGAGATTTTTATGGCTTTGCGGGGCCAAACTTTAACTTTGTTTAACACATAAAAATGTAAACAAGTCCATTGATGACCCCTACAAAGCGGTGCTTCTCCCAGTTGGCGGCAGTTCTTCGAGATTGCAGTTACTGTATTCTGTTTCTTTTGTCGATCTTCGATATTGAATTTCAATTTGTTATTAACTTGGAAAACCAGCTTCCAATGCTTTGTATGGATATCATGTGGAAGCGGGATCAAATGTCTTGATGGAGAGTAAGGATTGGAAAAGCTTAGAGCAACTAACATACATGACAAAGCTATCTTAAGGGCGACTACAATTTGACTTCAACTTATCAAATTTACTATCTAAGTTGTACTATTAGTGGTATATATTATTTGTAACTTACATATATGACAGAACTATCCTAAAGGCGACTAAAATTTGACTTCAACTTCTCAAATTTGCTATCTAAGTTGTACTATTAGTGCTATAAATTATTTGTACTTTCCTATTATCTGATAAAGTTATATTAATACTGTGAATCCGATTTACTTATGTATAAGCTCAAAGATTAATTTCTTAATTAGCTTTTACTAATTTTATACTACTTAAAATATTAAACCAGAAATATGCATAAAATTGCATTGCGTTTAAGCCTCTGAAAACAAAGATACCTTTCAATCAAAGTGCTCTTTGTTTGCGTACAAGCTTATATAATACATATATCTTCGTCATACGTTTAATGCGTCTTTTTATATTCCCTCACATTTATGACAGTCCAAGAAATGCATCTCCACTTATCCACTCAAATAATCCCAAAGTATCACACCATGAAACCTGTTGTTGTTCAAAGCGGTAAATTCTAAAAGCGGTTATAAAATAATTCGTGCGACTTCATCTAAATGCATCAGTAAATAGTTTTGATTTTTTTTCACGATTTATTTCAAGTGTGTGTGCGTGTGTAGAGCTTTATTTTGTGTCTTTTTTTACTTGAGTGGTTGGTTGTAAAAACATTTATTGCATTAAAAATTGTGCTCGAAATGCATTCCAAATGAAAACTCCAACTCGATACCACTTCAATGTGAAGTTAAAGCTTTTGTAGAATCGAGGGAAATATATATGTATTTGAATTTTAAATTTAAATTGATATAATTTAATTTGTTGTGTTTTCTCTTCCGGCACAAATGTATCTACCACATAAATATATTTATCTGTATTTGGATATCAGCTTTCAACTTTGACAAATCATTTCCAGCAACAATTTCCTCTCGAGTGGTGGATAAAAAAATTAACGTTTATCATTTTTATGTTATGCATTGCGCTTAAAATGCAAATGTTATTTATCTCTAGAGCTTACACGTATACCTTATAGAGACATTATGGGATCCCGTTACTGAAAGACTCGATTTTATTATACACTTTTAGCTGGAAAATACATTTCTCCATGAAATCTGTAAGAGAAGAATGGAATGTGAGGCTGTTAGAAATTAGAGTCGTTTTTTTTAATATTTTATTACTAAGTTTAACAATTGTTGTCATTTTTAGCGATGTAATATAAATAATAGTTTTCCAAATATTTTAAATATAATTATATATGCTTATTTCTGAACATTAAGCTTTTCAAAAAAGCTTTTATCCCAATGGTTTTAAAAATAAATATAAAAGAGTATCTCATAAGTCTGCATCCAAAAGCTCTTCTTTCTATTGTTTTATAGCTATTTTATATATATGATTATTCTTTTTGGCTTTTGCTATTTCACTTTGATTTATTTTAATTTGTAATAAATTACAAATTTCAACTGGGGTAAACAATATTTATGCCTTTGGCCCAGTATCATATGCTCCACCTATTTGGCTTTAACATATTCGTCGGGCATCTCTTAATGGTTTTTCAATGTTAATGTGCTAAAGGGGGGAGACAAAAAGTGAGAGTCTATCGAAAATGAATTATGAAATGTGAGTCAAGAGTTGAGAGTTATTATTGAAACACGAGCACATCGAATCTGAATTGGAATTTGAATTCTCTTTTTGGTCTCACAGCCTCAAATGTTGATTGTCATTGCCAGGGGCATCGCCCAGATACTACAATATGTGAAAGCTTACATCAATAATATGATATATGACTAGGTTATTAATATATACCTGCTAGTGAAGGTGTCATACACAGTAGTCGGTTTGATTACCATTTACCTTTACTTTTGTGGTTAGCTTAACAAATTATGTACAAATATTAAATGTCTCGGCATAGGGGTTAATGATCTTATACAAACAGCTTATAGCGTATATGAAAGTGAGAAAATAAACAATAAACTGCTTGAGTTTTTTAAGTTTAAAAGTACTTGAAAGTTCCAAATATGATTAAAAAGTTTATTAACTTTTAATTTATCATATATGTTGTATATATTAGTATTATTCACTTTCTCGAAAAGTTTAATTTATTTAAAAATGCTTTCCATTAAATTTTAAGATATAATTTATTAAACATATTTGTGCATTATAAACATTTAACATTACCAGCATTTGGCTGATAGAGCAAGCGGATTTTAGACCCAGTACTTTAAAAAAGTACAAATGGGTCTATTAACAGTCTATTATAACAGGCAGAAGGAGGCGTGGCAGACCCCATAAAGTATATATATTCTTGATCAGCATCAACAGCCGAGTCGATATAGCGATGTCCGTCCGTCTGTCCGTCTGTCCGTCTGTCCGATTTTTGAGTTCCTAGATCTCAGAGACTATAAGAGCTAGAGACACCAAATTTGGCATGTAGGTTCATCTATATCTTGCATTGATCAAGTTTGCTTTAGATTTTTGCCACGCCCACCTCCGCCCCGTGAAATAGAACAAAACTTCGAAGTCGAATTACAAGCCCCTTTGAGTGCTAGCGCCTTTATTTTTAGACCCAGTACTTTAAAAAAGTACAAATGGGTCTATTACGTTTGTGAAAAAAAATGTGCGTAACAGGCAGAAGGAGGCGTGGCAGACCCCATAAAGTATATATATTCTTGATCAGCATCAACAGCCGAGTCGATATAGCCATGTCCGTCTGTCTGTCTGTCCGTCTGTCCGTCTGTCACTTTTATGAGATCCTAGATCTCAGGGACTATAAGACTAGAGACACCAAATTTGGCATGTAGGTTCATCTATATCTTGCATTGATCAAGTTTGTTTTAGATTTTTGCCACGCCCCCCTTCGCCCCCGGAAATTGAAATACAAAATTTCGAAGTCGAATTACAAGAGCCCCTTAAATGTTAACGACTTGATTATTGGTACATATAATATACACTGTGGTCCAAACCTGTCCAGAAAATTTCATTCCAATCGGATGATAAACACGGAAGTTATTCAACAAACAATGTTACGGGCAAGGAGAAGAAGAGACGCAGCGACTCTCTATGTATATCAAGTAGCGCCATCTATTGTATGGTACGCAACATTGAAGAACAATCTTTAGTGAACGCTTTGCACTCAAAAAGTACTGGGTCTCCTACTGTCGAGCATGCTCTACTGTAGCTTACTGCATTTTTGGTACATATAATAAAGACTATAGTCCAAACCAGTCCACCAAATTTCATTCCAATCGGATTATAAACGCGGAAGTAATTCAACTAACAATGTTACGGGCAAAAGGAAGAAGAAGAGACGCCAGCGACCTCTATGTTAATGAAGTGGCGCCATCTGTTGAATGGTACGCAAAATTGAAATGCAATTTAGTGAACGCTTTGCACTCAAAAAGTACTGGGTCTCCTACTGTAGAGCTTGCTCCACTGTAGCTTAGTGCATTTTTAAATCACATTTAGTCAATATAAATGTCAAAATATGAAAATTTATGTTTAGGATAGCAAACATGAGCCGTATTTTATAATGTAGCTGTCCATAGGATTTCATTTCGAATGCCAAAATGGCAAAAATCTGATTGTTGCCACTTTGTTTGGACAGCTGCCTCATTAGAAATGCAAATAGAAGTGTGCAATATTTTTGGAAAATTTTGAAACATTTCATGCCAAAACAGACACAAAATTATAGTCCAATAGCAAAAGCATACCACTGCCACTGCCACTGCCGTTCACACAATTTTGTGGTTTAACTGTCAAAATTCATCAAAGGCCATCAAATGCAATGCCCCAAACTCAAAACCCACCCACCAAAAAAGGCTCAACTGACATGCCATCGTTGACCAACTTGCCCCAGGCGGGTGTCAAGCGTGAATTATGACAATGCGCCCAAAAATACTGAATACAAAATAATAAAAAAATTAGGGAAAAGAGTGAAAGCTAGCGATAAGTCCATGATATGGACCCTGCTGGCGGCTCTGCATGTAAATAATTGCTGCAAAAAGAAACAAAACAAAAAAAAATTAAAAAATGTGTCTGCATAAATTTTTGGAAGGCATCCACTAGAAAGCAACAGAACACAAATAAAATACCAAACTAAATTAGTTAATTAATGCAGCACAAACACAATGCCGAACAGAACTTGGACGCGGGTCATCATCAATCATGGACCGAACCTCAGTTGGTCTTTGGTTCAGATTATGTTCCGGCTCAATTGTTGTGCGTGTGTCAAAAATAATTGTTGGGGGCGAACAGTCACGGGAAGTGTTTGATGCTTTCGCTTTCACTCACACTTCGATTGACGTTTTATATTGCCCAAGGGGAAGAAATATTCACCAATTAGATGCCCACATATTCAGATATATAGATATTTGTGTGTGCGACAGGTAAAGTGATTAAGCGCCTGGCTCTAACCCAATATTATCTATAAATACAGAAAAGGCCAAATAAATTATGCACAGGCCAAGACGACAGCATCAACAATCAACAACCGCAATGTATCACATTTCGCGCTTTGTGGTTTTTTCGTTTGTTTGTTTATTTGTTTTTTTCTTAATACGTCCCTAAGCTGATGGCAAACAGCAATCATCCATTAGTAGAAAAGAGGTATACGCAATAAGAGTAAAAAAATGTATATAAACAAAATTAAATTAAATTGTAAATGGTTGGCGAAATTTTAATGCTCTTATTACAAATTGCAGACTATCATTTTTTTAATGCATGTAATTAAGGCGGTCTAAATTTAATAAATACTTACTTGAGTTAAAGATATAAGTATAATAAAAGTTATGTTTATTTTTATTTTATTTATTAAATGATAACTTGTTTAAGTTGAGTAAAGTAATGTTAAATTTGCAAATAAATAGGTTTATATATTTTAAAATAGTCATACAAATAAATTCAATGCAAAATCAAATATTACATCTGAAAAGTTAAAAACAAAATTATATTATAAAAGTTAAACATATTTTCACAATTAATTTTGAATTTAACTCTTAATCAATATTCCATATTTTTTGTTTCAAAACCAATTTAATTTCCTTTTAACTATTTAATTTCGACAGCCAAATTTGCTAACAATTTAGAAATTCTTCTTGTGTTTCAGAGTATGTAGTGACATTCTCATCTTTGATTGACATTTTTAAATGTCCGTTGTCCCCTGCGGGTATCGTTTCGTAATACATTCGACAAAAAAAAACCCCTTTGGGGTTCTCTCATTTGTCGGGCTGACATGTTGGGGGAGGGCTTTTTATATTGGGCAGGTGTACGGCGTTTTTTTTGTGCTCATGTGAAGGCATTTGAAATTTGCATAAAACCATCAAAAAATAAAACAAATGAGGGAAAAACTCGCTGTGCATTTTTAATTAATTAATTAAGGCAAGTCTCGCGTCAGTTTCGAGCTAAAACCTGGTGCCAATAACGAGGCTATCAACGTCAGTGTTACCAGGTATTATCATTCTCCCCAATTCTAATCAACGTCATCATCATCATAGTCAGGGGAAAAAGCAAAACGCAAATATTTGTACTTGGATTGTGTTGCTTCTGTTTGGATTTAGTTAGCTGGCGCTGTGTTTGCATATGCATGAACTTAATTTCAATTAATATTTTATTATCTTAATTATGCATCGCACCTTGTCCATCCGTCCATCGGTCCGTCTCTCCATCTGTCCCTTGGTCCGTTCATGAGCTGCGCCCTTTTGTCGCCAGTTTAGTTTTCGACCTTTTGCTTAACAAATTATGGCCATAAATAAAGTAAACGAGTTAAAAGTGGTTTTGCGTGTAGACGGAAAACACGGACACGGCCACGGCCACGGACACAGACCTCGGTCCAGGCCCAGTCAGAGGCCTCCTGCCCCGGCCTTTAGCTTCAGCTATAGCTTTAGCTATACACTGTTTCCTGTTTGTTGTCTCTGCGTTGTTTTCTCTCCACAAATGTCTGCTCTCGGTCTAGCCACAGTCTGGCGGCGCTTGGCTAATGTCATTTTCATATTGGCTGCGTTTTTCTCTTACCTTCTGCCAAAAAGGGTTAATTTTTTGACAAATGTGCAGAGTGCACTGCGTAGTTTTATTTGTACACTTTGCCTGCTTGCCTTTGGTTAATTTTGGCTGATTTATTGGTTTTTATTAGTGCCACTAATTGGCTTAAAGCTGAGCGGGCTAAAATGCGTTAATTTGTATCCTAAGCAGGTGGTGAGATAGTTCTTCCAAAAGGGTTAAAGGAAAGATTGTACACACAGATAGGCTCAATTAATTTCCATTTGAAAATACTCGTAGTTATAAAAACGTTTCATGTATTTTAATTAACTTAAATTTTGCTATTAAAACAGTTACAAATATATTTGGTTGCCAGATCTTAAGGATTACAAGTTTTAATGACAATCAGAATATTAGAATATTTCTTGTATGTTCCAAAGTGGACTTGAGATACAAATAAGTAAATATTAATATTTATTTCCAACATTTCAAAAGTAAGGAAAGATCTGCATTCCTTTTGTTTTCCTGCACATTTTCAAATTATGACAAAAATTCCATGTCCCAATATTTTTGGCAACAAATATTTCATAACTCTGTGTCGTTGCCGCCCAATTAAATTTTGAATTTTGTGTCCAAAACACAAATGCGAATATTTGGCCAGAATCAAAGAGGCAACGGGCAATGGTTGACAATGTTGTTGCCGCCTTTTAAACGGAAATTCCATGAAAGCAGTCAGCATGTCAACAACTAAAGTTCCCGGCCTGTTTTTAACCAGGTCCTGTGCAGTCTCGGCTTAGAAAAACATGAAAAATTTAAACAAGGCGGCAATGCAGACATACAACGAAGACGAGAGCTGTGTTTTGTCTGCTACAAAAATTGCAAGTGACAGGCAATTCATCATTCATTCGGTTTTTGAGTTGACGGACTGACCAAACTGGGCTTGTTGACTGGCCAACGAGGAGGCGGAGCTGGTTAGCTGGAGCGTCTCCTTTTTTGTCAGAGCCAAAGCAATTTTATGGCCGGCAACTTTAAGAACAGCAAACGCTTTGACAATTTAATGCATTTAAAGCTTACACGCGATGGTCCGCACAGTGGTAAACAAAACACTGCACAGTGAATAAAAACGTTTATTAAATTATTTGAAATTTTATGTAACTTAGCAGAGTATCAATAAAATTGCTACAACAATTTCTAATAAATTGCTTATAATTTTAAAAATAACAAAATATTTAAAATTAATCAGCGATTAAAATTTATAAAATAGCAAAATATTTAGTAACAATTTAAAATTGTATTATTGTTGCTTAAGCGACATTTATTAAATTGTATCGTTATTTTCTATTATTAAATTAATTTACTTAATTTAATTTTTACTTTACATAATATTTTTTCTAATATCAAATTTTAATTACTTGCACTTTTGAGCCACTGTGCCCTGCCTAGTGTTGGTCTTTTGGAATTTTAAATTGTTTTAATGCATACGTAGAGCAGCAAATAACCACGCCCCACTCCATAAAACCCATGTGAGATGATGTCGTCAAAGTCCCAGCTCGCCTCCCAGTGAGTATTCCAGGTTCCACAGGTCCCAGTTCTCGGTTCCCGGTTCCCCGTTGCTCGTTGCCACATTCGGCTGTACTTCAAGGATCAATCAATTTTTTAGCACAACTCGGGCAACTGATGAAGTGCTGCCGTTGGGAGATGGCCTGTTTAATATTCAGCGAGTGGCAACTCACAACTGCACCAATTTGGAGCTGGCTATTGAAACTGGCTAGCTAGCTGGATAACCTGGCTGTCTGCCTGGATGCTTGGATGCATTTCATCGCTCATCGCAGTGCAGTTCATAAATTTTTAAACGTTCGCCTGCAAAACAAACAAGATGCCAGCATGAGACCTCACCGAAAATTTATTCATTGCGAGTCCAAGACACACGCATGTAATCAATTTTTATTTTAGAATCTCTCAGCGAGGTGCCTTCAGAAGCGTCGCAAGGCAGGTGCAAAAGTTCCTTGGCAGCTCCACTATTATAATTGGATTACATTTAGCTTGGTTCGGTTGGCTTGGTTTTTGGAAGGACCTTGCACACATTTTTGTACATTAAACTCAATGTACGCGCATCTTCTTTACTATAAGTTGTTGTGTCTGGTCCGGTCTGGTCTGGGAATGTGTGTGTGTGTGAGTGTGTGTGGATTCGTCTGGACTGATGGTCTGCTCTGGTCGGGTCTTGTCTGGCCTGGTCTGGCATTTTTAACGAGCGCATCGTCTCAACTGCAGTCATTTACAGTCCCTACTGGGGCGGCTTCTCTTAAATGACAATGGGCGGGACCCAAAAGGCTGAGCAAGACTGGGGAATTGCTCTGGGTTCTGCTCCTGCGTGTGTCAGTTGGACTAAGAGAGCACCATAAAACGGTTAAAAGTGAGCCAGTTTGCAGAGCTTAAAACGCAGCTGCGTAAACTGCTTCCATTTCCACCTCTTGCCCATTCTGTTAATCCTCACTTAACCTTGAGCTTAAACTATTTAAGTTTTCAAGTGCTATTCACTTGAGATAGTTTATAAAATTCAAGACTTGAGGATTCCTCAGACCTTACCTCTTACCTTACCAGCTAATATTCAGATTTGCACAAATTATCCAATAGATTACATTTCTGTACAGAAAAATGTAGGATTAGGTGAAAAGTATTACAAAATATAAAGTGCAACATAGAGTTAAAAGAAACAATTGAAAGTGCAGAAAGAATACATATAATTATTGAATAATGAAACTTGGTAAAAGAAATGAAGATTTTGTTAATATAAAACGACGGAAATAAAATAGAATGTGAAGTTTGGAAGCCTCCAACAGTACAGAAATTAAATTAATTATACAAAATAGGGTTTTTAGCATATTTAGCATATATCATATTATAAATATCTTTTGATCTATTATAATCAACCCTGCCTAGATTTTTATTTCAATAGTTTCAAGTGTTTAAAGTGACTTTGCCTTTAGTCAAAATGTTACTCCTGACCACTAGGAAAATTCGTAATCTAATCGCATGGACAGCCGAGCCGCTTTATTGTTTTCTCTATGGACACGAAGAGGATCACACAATATGGATTCAATCGATACGTTATCTCTGCAGTTTTCTTTTGGGAGTACTCTTAGCCTATTTGATGTGGCTGCTTATGTCATTCAACTGCAATTTGTGCTTCCTTTATGAGCATGTTATGATTGAAGTGCCTGTTTTCACCATATTCCTGCTATTTAACGGACTCTCCTTTGCCCTCAGTCGCAATGTGCGTGCGGTTACATTGCTTATATTTGTCTCATTAGGCGACAGGTCAGGAAAGAGATATCTGCGGGCTGTTGTCTTTGGACTAGTGATTTCTGGTCCTATTGACAATCTGGTCAGGAATGCCGATGAGGTGGCTCGTGTCTTTGCCTGCTCAACAACTCTCACCTACAATCTGACCAAGACGAGACTCGAGTTGGTGGGAAAGCCTTTTACCAACACACTGCAACACATGAGGAGCGACATAGACGAGATCCAGGACAGTTTCAAGGACCTTCAAACCATTCTAAGTGATCTCAAATATGGTATAAACCATGCAGACAGTGAGAATGATAAATTGGATTTGAAAAATCCCGTGGAACTGGAAATACAACTGCTAAACCTGCTGGGAATATTGCTTTTAATCCAAAGCTATCCAAAGCTTCCGAGATTCAGGAGCAATTTGTACACAAAATGGAAACTCGCTGTAAGCAACAACTAAACAGTGGTCATCATGTTTGTGAGGAGGTATTTGGCCAAGGTTTTCATAAGTGTGCTACCAATTTTCCCAACTGGCTGGCCAACGCCATATGTTGGCCATATCGCATCGAAATTATATGCAAGGTCAGCATGTTCGGTAGTCCGGATAAAGTCTGCGATGCCTCCAAGGTTAGTTGTAGAAAATTATATGGATCTATTCAAACTAACTAACTAATCCATTTTTACCCAAAGGTGGTGCCTTCTGACTTTGGCAAGACCTATTTAAATTTTCTGAAAACAGAAGAGGAAATTTTTGGAAGCAGCTCCAATATTGAGATTACCTATAAGCTACAGAACACATCGTCATCTACACAAATGCACAGTGCCCAAAATATCTCAGAGGAGTTTCTAAAGGATTTTGAACGCAAAAGACAAAAATTCAAAACTATAATGACAATTATTGAGAAAACGATGTGTCTCTTTATCTTTTATGTTATATGGACAGCCGTGCATTATTATTGGAAATATCGTAGCAATGTTGACTTTGATAACTTTTATATTACGCATTACTTCAAGCACTTGGATGCACGACGCAAGAACTCGAATCAGAGATCAGTTTTGCCTTTGAGGAGGTTGGAGAAATCAAGAACTGTGGATGTGGATGAAGTCTGCAGTCGCACAGTCGCCGAATCTGGCATAGAGATATATCATATAGTACAGTTAGCACTTGCGATGCTTACGACTGGAATCTTTATATTTCTCGATCGTATGGTTGTGAATTTGTTGCGCATCATCAATCATCGATCGCTGATCTCCTACCAACAGGAGGGTGAGCACGAAGTGCGCTTTCGTGTGAGTACGACAGATATTAAGACTTAATAAAATCCATTATAATATTCCCCTATAATATGTTCCTTCAAAGATCAATGGCACTGGTTTGATGGCTCGTCTACTGCGCACAACTATGAAGAATTTCAATATACATGAACGGGTTTTTACTTCGTTAAGCAATGAGGAGTGTCTACCAGTTGTTCATACTCTGCCACGCAGCTTCTATTTAAAACTGTTGCTAATTTATTTGATTATCATAGTCCTGATTTATCACAGCATTTCCATATCTCGTCTACGTCGTGTCGTCTGTAGCTACTTTTACTACAAGCGGGAAAAACAACGCATACTCTTTCTTTATGGCTCAATGCTGCGGAATCATGCCTCTTACCTCAATGATGTACGCCAAACGGCCGAAGAGAATATGGTCATCAGACATATACAGGGTGATATCAATCTATTCCTAATCCTTCGGCTATCCTATCCCAAACACTTTGGATGGCTGCAAAAGTTTAATTGCGCAAAACGCAGTTGTATTGTGTGTAGTGCTCTGGAGTTTCACATGTTTATCAATTGTATAAACTGTGGAGTTCCCTACTGCCGTGATTGCAGTCGAGAAATGAACTGGGTCTGTGTTTTCTGTGAACGGGCCTTGCCTAACGATATGTCAAGGGACAGTGGAGCTGGAAGCGAAGCCAGTTTGGATCTACCAAAATATCAAAAGAAAAGTCCAAGTAATAGTTGCGTGATATTCAAAGATATTTAATTAGAATTTGTTGGTAATTCTTATATAACCGTTAATGTTGTTATTTTGAAGTTTAAAAATTAAACTAAATTTGGTTGCAGTTCTTTTATTACTAGGTTTTTCTTGGGACTCCCATAAATTAGATAAGATGCAGCAAGGTTTACAAATTTAATTTAGTTTAAACAGCATAAATCTTTAAATTCTTTTCAAAAATTGGAATTGTAATTTACAAATTTAACATAAGATTTTATAATACACTTATTTCTTTAACGCTTTTTATTCATTCCTTCAAGTTGTAATGGGATCTGCGCAGTAATTGTCCATTTTCCAGTCTGTAGAACTTAATTCTCAGTAGTTCTTGAGTTTTCTCTGTTCTATTCTTTCATTTTAAGTGCCTTGAAATTGCCCTGTGGGTCTGTCTGGTATTTTGTCTACTGTTTTTGCAACATTTATTCATCCTTCCTTCCTTCAACTACTATTGGAGAGCATCCTTTTTTGTCTGCCTTTTTGCTTTATGCTGAGGTCCTGTGCCTAATATAATTATGCACATGTCTAGGGTTCCAGGCAGAAGAAAGTTCCTGTTGCTGTTTCTTAGACAAACTTTAGCCAGGCATTAAGCAGGCCCTTAGCTGATTCGATTATGTCTGCCAAAAATTTCAACACTACTCCAACACTGTGCAACAGGATTAAGTTGCAAAATTGTTAATTAAAAATAATAAAAACGCTAATTGAAGAAATGCCTACAGCCAGAAGAGCGAGTGAAACAAGAAAGAGCAAAGAAAGTTTGTCGGGAACCCAGGAAAATTGTCTAAAGTCTAGAGTCTAGACTCTTGTTGTGGGTGGAGGTGGAGAAATGTTGAGATACTTTTGGGGCACTTGGTAAAACAGTTGCAACTTGCGACAACAACAAAATGGAAACGTCTTTGTTTTAATATTCATGCGGGCCTCAGTCTTGCATGTAGTTTTGTGGGCGTGGCCAGCCCGCCCTTCTGCTTACAATAAAATAATTATGCAAACAAAAGCAGCTAGCGAAAGAGTCGCAGAAGGTGGAGAGATCGAGATATAGTTGGTGATGGAAATGGATATGGAGACGGGGATGGAGACGGAGAAGGCAAGACCGCAGCCACAGACATTTGCACTTGCTGCGTCTTTCCACTGAAATTTCACACATTTCGCCAACGCCTCCGACCACCAAAAAAAAAACCAAACCAAAAAATGGGAAATGAGGGAAAAAGCAACAAAAAACATAAGCAAAATATTCTTACGAAAAACAAATACCAAGGCGACACCGTCAGCATCGAAGACGTGGAAAACCCAGAGCTCCCGCCTTCCTTCATTCTTCTTCCTTCTGCTTCTCCCCCTCTTCTTCTTCTTTAGCCTTCTTTGTGGGCATGCCGTGTGCGAAGGTGATTATTTGACGTTCACACCTTGTCCGCCTTGTCTCGAGGACTGGGGGCCTGTGACTTTGTCTGGAACTGGGCGAGGTCGTCTCTGTCTTCATCTGCAACTCCATCTCCGTCTCCGGCTCCATTGTTGGCGGTTGTTGTGATCAGCCACAATAGTGACAGGTGTGACAGTGCTCTGACACAGGGAGAGGGGTCGCCCAGTTTAGTGGAGCAACGAGGCGGCTATGAAGATGTAAACTAGACGAGACGACGATGAAAACTGTAAAGCAAAAAAAGAAAATTATTTCGTAGAAAACCGTCGAGCAGCTGAAGTAACTTACGGCCAACGCAACAGGCCAGCAAAAAATGAATGGACATAAACGACCATAAGATACCCTATATAACAATAACATCAGTAAAGTGTTTATAATTGTATGAGTTATGATCTTCATAAAGTAAGATTTCTTAATTATATATCACTTCAACTTAAGCGAATGATTTTATACGTTTCTGTTTACGCTTTCTTTGTTATTAATATTTCAAAAATCCATATGATTTGTATTACAGATAACAGATTATTTATGAAGGAAAGTTCAATTTTTGAACTTTATTTTATCATGTATATATGTTTCAAGGACCGTCCATTATTGTAGAGTATACAGAGCCCACAAAGAATAGAATAGATATTTTTTTTGTTGCTTGTCGGCGAATAGAAAAATGCCAAAGTGTTGAGCAAAAAAAAATAATCGCATTGAGTCTCTCAAGCGTTTTTTATCATGCGCTCAACTTGGCGTTGATAATGACGATGATGGTCGAGGTGCTGAGGTCGCTCGGTTGAGCATTTTTGCAGTTTTCAGGTTTGATGATGATGATGGTCAGTGCAGCGCATTGTTCTTGTGGTTTGGTTTTGCAATTTACGGGAAACGAGAACAGGCAGTGAACTATTTAGCAAAAGCTGTTATTGCATGTTGTGGAAGGGCATTGGGCAATGGACACTGAAACTAGAACTGTGAGCTGGTAAATGGCGGCTTCTCTGTGCCACAAGCAGCAGGTGGTAATGCGCAGAAATATGGTGCAGAACATTTCAATTAGAAAACAGCGAGCCAGAAAAAAAAAAAGAAGAACTTTGAAACGATGACAGGCTGTCGTCGCCCCCATCAGACTCGGACCCAGACCAAATCATACTCATACCCGTTCACTCCATCCCAGACGAATGTTCCGCCTTTGATGTGCTCTGACGAACTGTGCCTCATTCTGGGCAGCTCCCTAGCACCCTCTGGGTGCCTCAGACTCTGTCTTCGTCTGTCCGTCTGTCTATCTGTCTGTTCCGAGTATATTCACGTCTGAGCTCTCTACCTGCATCGCTGTTATTATTTCAATAAAAATTCTTGAATATTATTTCAAGTTTATTATGGCAGGTTAGTTAGTCGCACATTTTTGCTTTACCTCTTCCTCTACCCAATGCCCATGCCCATACCCGTATTTAATTTTTATAATTAAAATTTTAACAAAAAAAAATTACACAACAAAAAAAGTGATGAGAAAAAAGGCCGTCGGATGAACAAAGTAAAGAAGGCGCCTTCTCTTGGGTGCAAAGACGCGAACGTGTTAAAAATTGATTAAAGTAATTGATTTGTAAGAGGTGGTCAGTTGAGGGGAGAAAGTGAGGGTAAGAAGAGGAGGAAAGCAACTGAAATTTCTCGGTAGATTAATGTTCTTGGAGCATAGTCAGTAGTCAGGTAGTTTGTTAGCGGGGAATGGAGGAATGTTGTCGTCTCGTGACGGTTTTGCATATTTCGCTTAACTTTATTTTTATGAACTTTATACTACACTAACCATGAAGGATGACTTTATTACTGGTGGGAAAGGTGCTGCATTTATTAATGTGCTTATATATTTTCTTATCTTTACAGAATGTGTAGATGGAAATACCTGAATAAAGGTGAGTAATGAGTCAGCTAAACGAACCCAAATAAGGAATTTGCTTTTAGTATAAATAATATGATGTTTGATGGTAAGTTAAATAGTTGTTTCTTAATCTAAAGTATTTTTAAGCAGAATTGTGGATCTTAGTTTAGGCTTATATTAGGCTTGTATTCCTTATTTAATTCTAGACTCTTCTTTCTAACTTTATAATTTTTATTTGATCTAATTGTTTTCCCTTTCCATCACGATTTGTGTATGTTAACAGAAAATCTAGTTGCATTGCTCCCACAAAAAGAAAACAATTGATAAACATTTTCTTGTTAACACTCACATTCCACACATTCCACAAAAGCAGTGCAACTTCCATGGCTTTGAAGTCAAATATTTCTTTATATTCAAATCATATTCAAACCACATTGAAATCTCAGCTTTGTGTTGCAATTTTTAAATCAAACTTCAAACGGCGAACAGCAGCAACATCACAGATCCAATTTCACACAGACCCAAAAGCCACTGCACCACAAATCTTTCACTGCAGCCACACCAACCTTTTTTTCCGTTTTTTTTTTAGCTCGTGTAGCCCAGTTTAAATTCGCATACATATTTATCTGTACCCTTATAGAGAGAGAGTATTATAATTTTGTGCTGCAATATGTGAGTATACGAAAAGACAGCATTGATTGTTATAAGAATACTCGTACTTAATGATTGATAAGAGAGTCTCCTTTTTAGACTCTTATATTATTAACTGAAACAAACATTTCTAGAAAATTAAAGAATAACAAAATTTTAAATAATGTGGAAAATCCCAGCTTAATTCAGCGCAGTTCTTAATCCTTTGCCTTTAAGCTTTAATGTTACCAACTCCTTTCTAAATTTCTTCCTGAACGATGTACCAAATATCTCTGTCAATGTTTTTATATATATTAATGAATTATTAATTAAGTAAAGAAAGCTTTTCAGACTCTGTCAAAATTCATAAACGACTCAACAATTAAATTGTTTAATTTCTAAATCCCAACAAAAAAACTTCCTTAAATTGATAGAGTATTTGGTTAGCGACACCTCGAATAAACCATTATTTTTTTCCTTGCATTAAAACCTCAAACCAAAGCACCAACAGCGTAGAGGAGAGGTCTCTATGCGTGTGTTTGCCAGTTGAACTCAAAGTTTTGTGCCAACTGCTTTTGACTCTTGCCGGTTTTAGCACGCGAGCTGAAGCTGAAGCCGAAGCTAAATCTGAAGCTGACGACGCCTTTTGGTCTTTCACACAAGGCAGAAACAACAAGCAAAGCGCAAAAGAGTTAAAAGGCACAGAGCACATAGAAAAAAAACAAACGCCAGACGAGATTGAGAGAAGCATTTTCACCCTATTATTTCGAGCAATTTCATCAAAACTAGACTGGGCCCGGTCTCTGTTCCAAATTGTAACCACAACCGAGCAACTACCCAGTTTCAACTACCTCGTTTCAGAGCCCAAGTGACCGCTGCTTTTTCTACGAGGTTCGTTTGCTGCTTTTTCACTGCACTTTTTGTTGTTGTACTCGTATTTGAGCTGCTCTCAATAGTAGCAGGCAGTAGAAGGCAGCAGGTTTCTTTCTTTTCAATAGCTAGCTCTGACTGTAGAGTGTTTTTCTTATTTGGTTTCCACTTTTATGTAGATTGGTATTTATTTTCCACGCGAAAACTGGCAGTAACAAAAAGATAGAAAGAAAGAAAAAGAGTGGCAGCGGTTCTCACACTCTGAGATGTTGTTGTTCTTCCTGCTGGCAGCTCCTTAACTCTCCTCATCGCTCTTATTATCGCGTCAAGCTTCAACTACAACTACAACAACAACTCCAACTCTAGCTCTACCCAAAACAAAACAAAAACTAAAACGCTGCCAGCAGCAAGTCCGCTGTGCAACTATTTTGCGGTCCGCTGCCTGACAAATGGCAGCAACGCCATCCGAGCATTTAGCCAAAGTCCAGGGAAGTGCCAGAGCAGCCACTGACCGCCTCTGGGTGTAGGCTCTGGTGTCCACTTTTCTTTTATACTCTACTCTTTATAAAGGCTATAATAGCTTGTAGCATTTAGCTTGAATAGTCCATATAATCCAATCATTCCGAAAGAAACTAGAACTATTTCTGATAAATACTACAAACAAATAAATATAGCATTAAATGCAATTATTATAGTTCACTAATTTGTATAAGAATCCTTGTAGTGCTAGGATATACTATAAGAAAATAAAATTAAAATAAAACTAAGTATTCTACTAATACAAAATATTTATTGAGCTGCTCTAACCGAAATTTCCCAAGAATTTCTTGAGATTTCAATATTTTTATGAAGCTAATATGTGACATTCTATGTATTTTAGTATCTTACGAAAACTTACCTAATCACATTCAATATTCTCACCACAAAATAAGCTCGAAAGTATCCATTAGATTCAGTAGTACTATTAAATTTTATTTAATTTGCTAAAAACGAGTGTAGAGCATTTATGCTTCGTCATGCTTTTGGAATTTCTCTTCCGCTTTTGTTATTTTGCTTTGGCAGTCGAGTTCTCTGGTAATTAGATTTAGTTTAGCGCACAGATTTTGATACGTTAATTGTAAATTGTGCAAATACATATAATTGTGTGCTGCCTGAAGATAGCTGCCTCCGATTTGCCTGGTTGCCCTCGAATCCACAGTCCGAGTACGAGTACAAGACCAAGTCCGAGTCACAGTCGGACTCAGACTCTGCCTCTGATTTCTGATTTCTGCTTTAGTTTTGCTAAATTAGCGACCACTGCTGTCTTCTTCAATGTCTCTTCTCTATGCCTCGTTTCCCTGTTCTCTCGTGGCGTGAAGAAGACAAATGCCTGGCATTCTTTTCTCAAGCCTTTTGGCTACGCTTTTGATATGTGACCAGAGCCAAGAACTGTGCATGACCATTGCAGCTGTGCTACAATTAATAGACACGACAATTGCTTCAGTTATCCATGATGATTCCCACGTGGAGTCGACTCTACGAAAACTTATTCTCATACTTTCGTATGAGTCAACAAACAAATTCGGTTTTAATAACAATCATTAAAGGCTTATCGTTGCCTAATTGGCGCTCAATTCATTTTGGATTATACATGCGAATAATTGGCATATCCTATATGAGCCATAATTGTTTATGCCTTTGCTCTGGGCGAATAATAATGGATATCATTATCCTTTTGTGGTAGCCAAAGCATCTCAATATAATGATTGCAAATTAAATTGACGTCGACTGGGAATGCGCATCATATTAGCCCAAAGCTCAAACGATGTTAAAACATGTTGCCCAAAATGAAGCAGATCTTTGGTCGAAAATCAAATTATGCGAGGGTCGTTTAATGAATATCTGAAAGTCAAAGATGCACTTTGGTGCCAGAAAAACATCTGAGTTAAGCCATATTGAAATCTCGATATATATTTAGGAACTATTTATTTAAATAACAGATTTAAATGAAAGAAATATCTGAAAGATTTACAGAAAATTCAATTTGTGATTTGTAAGCTTTAAAATACTTATTTAATTTAATTTTGCAATCTATTTAAAAATAGTTTTCTATATTGTTGTTAACTAGACATCTTCATAGTCTAATTAACCAGTTAAAAAAATGATATTTCATTAAAGTTTTTGTACCAATATAATTAATATTAAATATATTTTCTACCATTCACATTTTGTTGAAATAAATTTTAATTTTTTGTTTTTCATACCTCAATCAAATTTTTCTTTCTTCCTTGACTTTCACTAACTTATTGTCCATACCTTTTTGGTTTGATGACAAATCGAATTATCAGCGTTATAATAAAGCATGCCAGAAGACAAAGAACCAATTTGATGAAGATGAAAGAAACGTATTTCGGAAACAGACCTTCAAAATCCTACTCAGCCTTTGCACTAAACCACATAATGGTTCCGACAATTCCTGGAACTCAACCTGTGCTACCTTTTGCTCAAATTATGCGCTTCACTTTAAAGCATCCAACTCGCATCGTAGTACATGGATTCACAATCGGTCTGAAACTCCACTTGCTATACGTTTGGCGAAAAGAAATTCATCGGAATACAATAACAAAATTATCATTGTCTCCTACATCATCCGCTTAATGTGCATCCATCAATCTGTGTCCATGAGCGCGACTGTCAAACACCGACGACTCTGACTCTGACTCTGACTGTGACTTTGACTCGAAAAGACGACGACGGAGCATCAATCGCATTAAAACCATAAAAGGATTGCTCATATGTAGGCACACGGCTGTTAACTGAGAACTGAGAACTGGCGATTCTTGTTGTTATTTTGGACTGTTTTCTTTTATATACCCTGTGTTTTTTTATTTTGTACTTTTTGCATGCAACAACGTCGGCTGTTTAGGCAACTGATGAAAAAGAATTTTTAAACCCATTGTGTGTAGAGCTGAAAGTGCCCGAAATGTGTAAGAGTGTGTGTCTTGAGTGGTAAAAGGACAAAATGTCACAAAAGCGTGACGATGTGTCGTAAAGTACCCAACACTAACCCAAAAGGGCTGCTGGAAAGAGAAACTGGAATTGTCAAAGGGGAAGTATGGGAGTATGGGAATGTGGAATCATCTAAATGGGTTGTGCGGCGTCTGGGACTTGGCTTTTTACTACTTTTGTGCTTTGCTTCGTTGCGCTTTTTATGATTTCCATGTGCCACACTCGACTCTCGACTGTCGACTGTCAACAGTCAGTCAGCCAAGGGATCCCAAAGTCTGAGACCCATATCCAAAAACTCTCTCGTTGAACTCGCGCTCCATTGGCGGCTTAATCAGTTCAATTTGAAAGGTTGCCCGGGCACAAAGATTCTTCGGCATTGGCTTTTGGACCAGGTCCTTTGTTATCCGAGGCATTCATGTGCGACATACCAAGCAGACATCACATAATGGATTCATACATATATGTATTTCTGTACAATATATAATATAAGTATGTTATAATGGACACTCTCCTCTTGGGTTTTACAACAACAACATCTTGCACGTCTTTGTATTTGTATTTGTATTTTTTATCTCTGCAGCCCTTTAAGCGATTGTTTGTTGATTTTTTCAGCTGTCCAATTAGTCATTTTCATCGGCTTAAAAACTTTATTGGTAGCCATGAAATGCGATTTTAACTGCTCGCCTGCAAAAGATCTTCCAGCTGCTTATAAACTTTTTTTCTTCATCGCTTTTTTTTTGCGCTCGAGTAGTCGGCAATTAAAACTATAAAATGTCCAGAAAGACTCACGATGTGCCAGTCTTTATGGCCAATATACTTAAATACTATATATATAAATATTTGATGCTGTTGTTTCGTGGTTATTGGCCCACTTTTACAGCTGGCCCAGACGGGTGTCTAGACAAATTTTGCAGAGCTTTTAATTGCATGTTTAGTGCCACTTGATGAAAAGTGGGTGGGAATGTTGATTTTTGTGCTTTGAGCTATTGGATATATTGGGAAGCTATTGCACTAAATTGCCTGCACTAAATGTGTAATGGAGATGTTTAAGTTCAACTGCCTTTGCATGACTTTGGAAAAGAGTTTCTTTTTAATTAACGTTTACTTATCATTTAAAATTGATCACGAATAAACACTAAACGATTTTATATACTTTACTACAACAATTTTAATGGGTGGTAATGGGAATATATGTTATGTTAAGCCATAAACTTTATAAGCAGAGAATGATTATGTTTAATGTATATTGTTTGAAATTTAACAACTAATTACATAGTTATAATGCGAGTACATAAATACCTATTATTTCTATTTAAGACAATATTTAACAGAAAGATCGATGCTTCTCTGTTTCTATTTAATCGGGAATATTGGTAACTTAAAATTTGAAGAAATGCGTGTTTTCTGTAGCTTTGATAATTTTGTTTTATTCTTTTAACGAATTTCTTTTTATAAAAATCATTTAGTAATTTTATATGTTCAATATCTTTATGAACGGCCTTTTATGACGAAAAGAATAGCTTTAATAGATCTGAAGGAGTAAAAATTATTATTATCACTTACTATACTTAAACAACCACTGGAATTTGTCTTCTAAATACAATTAATAGACATATACTAAGTACTTAGTATACTTTTTATACTTGGGTTGTTTCTTTCCCGTTTCCACACCGTACTCTACTTTAGACTGAGCACACTCAAAAAGCATTGTGATATACCTTATATTGTAGTGTCTCTGCTGCAGTCACAGTTCCCACTGCTATACTTTTCTTTTGTTGTTGTCTCTGCGCGTGAAATTCACAAGAAATTAACACAATTAACACTTTAATTGCAAACTTCCGTTTGCGCTACTTTATCTTTGGCAAGTTCCGCCACTGGGACAAAGATGTTCCCAGACTCCCAGACTCATTTGCAATGTTTCTCTAGATACGTCTCTTTCTCTGAATGTTTCCCCGGCGTCATGGCATCCTTTTTGCTTCAACTTGCGAGTTGGAGTTTGCACATATGCATGTGTATTGCAAATACAGTGAAAAAGTCTTTTGGTCTCGATGCAGACTCTGCCTCAAATGAAAGCAATTAACACTTTAATGACACTTGGAAATTCTGTGGCAATGCCTGCAAAGTTTGCTCCACACAGAGACACAAAGGAAACCGGGTGAGCTGAAACCAAAAACTACTCCTAAGTGTTACCTACATTTTCTCAGATGCTAACCACTTTTTTTTTACACTTTGGGTTTAGGCTCAGAAAATTCAGAAATTCTCACAAATGTTCCTGGCATAAAAATACCAATGATTACCATGTGACAGTCACAGTTACAGGTTGAGTCACAGTCATAGTCACAGTTTTGAATTTCTCCAGTTTGTTCATTAAAATCGAAAATTTGCTAGCTATAAATTGAGTCTCTCTTTTACTGTCTGCCCCTGAGCAAACAGATTCATTGTATTCAGCTCGGCAAAGGAGTTATTATGCGTATTTCTAATTAGAGAGAAAAGAAAAAGAGAATTGCACGAAGAACAAGACAAATTGGATCTACAAGAGAAAGAGTAAATTTGTGAAACTGTATTCATAGTGTTGCCTGCAGTTGTTGTTTTTCACATACGAGTATATGCAGGAAATTGGCAACGGGTCTTGTTCTCATTCTATCTCCAATGCATGTTCACAAGCTGCTTGGTAATAGGCTAACATAATATTCTGGAGCAAGACAGAATTTGATTACTTTAAACATTTCATTCGCATACTTTTGACACTTTTCTTATGGTCATGTGGATGCCCCGCAGGATATTGGGAACAGGTCTTTGGGACTAAGCTGCGAACAAAGTTGATAGGCAAGAAAGAAAAAGGTATAATTATCTAGCATTACATTGGAAACTGGCTTCGTTTCTTGTTCGCTTGAAAGCTTGTCAGTTAAATATGTAAAGGAAGTAAAATAACAGTTTAGCTTCAATTATTTTAATTTGAAATTACAATGTTGACCGTTTTTTTATGATTTAAAATGAATATTTATTTGTAAAAATAAATTGTAAATATCTAGAATTATATAAAAAGCTGACGTTTCTTCTAGCTAGATTTGAAGCTTACAAGCGAGATATGTAAAATAAATGTTAGTTAAATTAGTTTAATTTAAGATTACTAGAGTGAAAATCTTCTTATAATTTAGAATTAATTTGCATTTATTATAACAGGTATCTATAAATTTTAATTATCTTGGAAACTAGGTTCTTTTTCCTCTATATATTCTATCGAAACTTACAAGCGAAATTTGTAAGAGCTCTAAAATATCAGTACAGTTTATGTTATTTTTATTTAAGATTGCAATAATGAGAATCTTCTTATGAATTAAAATTATTTTTTCTATTTTAATAAGAGCTTTTCTTGTCTGCTTGTGCTTTTGATCCTTGTGCTCTATTCCATTATTTACTGAACAATTAAGAGAACAAACTTATACTACACGTTGTCTCAATTAATTCAAGATTTGGTCTTCATCTTCTAAGGACTACCTTCATAAATTCTGCATTCATGCAGTCCTCTTAGGTTAGCTCAAGCCAACTTTACACAAATGGTTTTGACCCATCCATCCCATCCTAGCCATTGTAGCTTTCTTTTTGGTTTGCCATTTGAGGAGTAAACATCAAAACCGTTGGAGCTTCCTTTCAGCATTAAACTCTCACCCGCCGTGCACAAAAAAAACATCTTTCAACTTGTAGACCAGCTCAGTTCGCTTGTTGCCGCCTTTTGTTGAGCTCCAGCTCCGGTTTCGCTCCTGGCTTCCACCCGGGAGGCAACTGGCCTGTCAATGCAATAAACGCAACTGCCAAAGGAGCAACAGCATCCAAAGCATCCTAGCCCAGTCCAGAGATTATTGTTGTTGTTGTTTGTTTGCCTTTTTCATGTTTATTGCAAGTATTTCAATTCGGCGTTTCTCATTTTGGCCAGAGTTGCCTGGCTTGTTTGCAAAAAATATGTTTTTTTTGTTGCCAAGCCCTCCCACCTTAACAAAGAGGAGTTGGAACCGGAGATGGAGCCGGAGCCGGAGTTGGCATATTCTTATTTGCCTGCTGGAGCAGCTGGTGGAGTCGACATTCTCTCTCTCTCTCAGGGCATATGGTAAATGGCTTGGCCGGACACGGTTACTGCTACCCTGCTGGTTTTTCTTCTTTGCATACGTTGGTCGCCATTTTTCTTCTTACTTTTTTTTGAGTGAGGGAGTCATATGTTTTGGAAGCAACCACGCCCACTAGACGGCCCGCTGCGCTGTAAGTAATTTGTGGTTTCTGGCAAATACTCTGATGATGTTTTTCTTAAATGCTTTTCTCATTCCCATAGCGCCCTCTTGTCTCCTTGACGCTCTCTCTCTCAGTCCTTCTTTCTCCTGGTCTGCTGTTCTTCCTTCCGATTTACAGGGCTTTTCGCTGCAGCTTTTCTATGATGCCTTTTTTGCGAGCTGTATCGTTAAAAATGCCTTTAAGGCATTTAATTTCTTTGTTCATTGAGCGAGCTCTTTCTAATGGGGGGACCAGCTGCGAAAAAAGGCAACCACACACACAAACTCACATACACAGACACACACACCCGGAGACCTCAGACCTCGGACTCAAAAGCCCACAACAGACCCCAAACCGAAGCGAAGCAAACAAATCGCCATTGCATATCCCCCCCCCCGTGCTGTAGTCCTCTGTCCTGCTTTTAACAATTTCAATAGAAAATTAAAACGCAGCGGAATTTACTTTTCTTTTCATCATTCTCTTTCTTTCTTTGCTCTCCTCTCGCTGGGCGTCAGCCCAAGAAAAATTGTTGTTCCTTCTCTCTGTGTGTGAGAGTGTGTGTGTGTGTGAGTTGGCACTTTTTGTGACTCTCTTACACTGAAGGCTCAGCTGGATCGCCTGGAAATGGGCTCTATGTAAACAGGCGTCGGTTTTTGGGAGCCCTATACAAATTGCATGATGTTGTTTGTCAGGGCAAGGGAAAACCACTCTCCATTTCTCCATTGGTCGGATAGAGAGAGAGAAGTGCTTGTAAGCTTTTTGTTTGCAGTTTGTTGAACTCACAGAGTAGCCTGGAGTTGTTTAAGTTCTTGTCTTTCAGTGGACAGATAATTGTAGCTACTTTTGATGAACTTAATTCTTATTAAATTCTTTGAAATACATAATTGAAGAATTCATTTTCATGTTCTTTTCATGTTAAGTAATATAGACTTAAAGTACTCCCAATTTCGAAATAGATTTCTTTTCAATCCAAAGTTTATAAGAGCTACATAGACAGCACTAAGGAAATGGTTAAGAATTCAATACTGTTCAGGGAAGTCAGCTCAATCCAAAGATTTCTCTATTGTTTCTTTAATTTGACTCTTCCCCCAAATTTAATGTGTCTCTGATGCAATTCCGCTGCTTTCCTGTCATTTTTGATATGCTCTTGTCAATGTTTATTAATAAAAGTAAACTAGCACACCACACTCTTTACATTGTATTTCATCATGGTCAATCATGGTCACCATTTTCATTTGACTCGCTACACCCTGCTGATGCTTTACTCAAGTGAACCCAGCAGACATTTTGCCCCAACACTCAGCAGTCACACTATTAAAACCTAAAGACCATATTTCGATTTAACACACTGCGGGGGGAAAGTTCCTTCGTAGCTCAGAACTCTCGTAACTCTCGTCAGCTTAGCTCTTAGGGGCAAGTGTACAATTTCTAAAACTCGCCACACGCAAAAAAAAAGAATCCAAACCCAACCCAAATCCGAAACCAAGGCGAATATTTTCGCAATCAGGCAGACAAGAAAAAAAGCGTTCTAACTTTTGACTGACTGACTGAACGAATGAATGAATGAGTGCGTGAGTGTGTGAGTGTGTGAGTGTGTGAGTGGTGTGGAGTGAATGGAGTTTGAGTACGGGGCGGCGAATGCAATTTTTTCATTTTGAAAATTTACGAGCAACGCTTTGACGCCCTGGGGGAAAGCGAAATCAAAACGCGAAACATTTGCACAATGCAACATTCTTTTTTCGGTTCAGTACGGTTCGGTTCAGGTTGGTTTTGGGTTTGGGTTTGGGTTTGGTTAGGTTTGCTATGGTTAAATTGGTCTGGTTGGGGTTCTTTCGCATAGTTAGTGCTGCCAGCAGCGAGCATTTTAATCGGCTATAAATTGCAACCCTTTGTGCCGCTGAGTTTGCGAAATAAAAGCGGAAATGGCAGCGAGAACACACGCACCCGGTAGAAAATTACAGTTATTAATGCATGGGGTGCAAAATACTTTACCGTTTGTTGTCCTTGTCCGTGCGACGCCCCATTGATTTTCCCCTTTTCCTTTTTTCGTTTTTTTTTAGCAATGCGACAATATAATTTACTTTAGTACTTTTGAGCAGTTACTCCTTTTCCGCAAATGTATCGCACCATTTTTTGGTGTGACATGTCAAAATAATCTGACAACTTAATTATACACACGGAAATTTATATACGTTCTCGCTGTCCGAATTTGAAACCGAACCCGTAACCCCCTATAGCAATTTCCTAGACCATTTCTTTGCCATCGTTGCTTGCGTATCGTTTAGCAATTCGTGGTTAAATCAATTTTGCACACTTCTACTTCTACTCCTTTCTAGTTCCGTTTGCCTTTCATTTGACAGTTTTAGGTCAATTTTTCCTTCTTTTCTTTTTCCGTTTCTTTTTTCGGGCTTTAACTTGTGACATGTAGGCAAGTGATTACGCAATAGAGCCTTTTTTCGGGGGGATATCGACTTGTTGGCAGCAGAAATAACGACAAAGTCATGAATTAGAAGCCTTTTTTTTTGTTACATAGAATACAATTTAACCGATGAAAAAACTTGTTATTGAAAAGGAAATATTTATAAAACTCAGAAGTTTGTTAAATTTAAATATAGAGAAGTTTGATTAATTGATGGAAGCAATCAGAGTAACTGATGAAAATAGAATGATTGAAGAATATAAAGTGAGTATATGAAAAAATTAAATTTAAATTAAATGGAATACAAATAGAGGTAAATAAAAATGTTTATATCACATATAAACTTCATTCTAATTAAAGTTCTTGTTCTGAATGTTAAAGGACTGAAATATTTACAATAATTGTGTTATTGAAAAAAACTTTAACTGAAACTTTTATTTAAATAATTTTATGCAAAATTAAGAAGTTTTCTCTTAAGCAATTTAGTAAATTAAAGCTATGCATTTAAAGCGATATAAAGATATTTAAATCATTTTAAATATAAATTTATTTGGATACAATTATTATAATTCTTTATTTGTATACGTTGAAATTTTGAACCTTTGGCAAGAAAGAAAAACCTTTTTCACGTTAAGGTGTCTTAAAACCTAAATAAATTGTTAGTAAAAAAGAAACGTTTAATTTTAATTGAACTAAAAGCCTATGTAAATTTGAATGATACATTTTAATTTCCGTTGCTGTTTTCAAATATTTCCTTTGTCTAAAAAGGAGAAACTAATAATTGACACTTTTGTGATCCCTTATTGTCTAATCTAAAGTCCTTAGAAATCTGTCCTTGTCAAATGGCAATTGTGCCCTCTGTGAACTTTGTGTCAAATCTTGCAAGGGCCGTGGTCCGTTTAAAAGCTTTACGCTGTTGTTCCGGCACTTCCTGAGAGCGAAGAGCTGCTACTCATATGGGTCCAGATGCCCGAACATCCGGACCAAATTTGATACAACAACTGCTGCTCTTGCTCAAAAATTCGATACATCATTCATCAGAACGCGTGGCCGTCAGACAAAAGCCATCCCATTAGAGGCATATATATAGTTACTATGTAGTGTTGAGGAGGAATAGAGAAGGGGGAAGCAGCTCTTGTGTTGGAAGTTTTTCGTTCGTAATCCCTTTCTAATCGAATTACGGCAAATCCCTTGAGCACTTTTTGTGCATTAAGGCAAATTCAAGCGTAAGAAACTAATTTGAGGCGCCGCCAACTCCACGATACTTATACATATGCGCACTTTCAGCATTCTAATACTCGTACCAATCCCAATTTCAATCTGAAGCCGAATCCGAATCCCACTATCCCACCAGCCATCTAATTTCATTCTCTCGCTGACTCGTCAGTGGAAAGTCATAAAAATGTTGCGGCCAGCAGATATTTAAGAATTGATAAAAAGCGTCGAATCAGTATAAAACCCACGAGAGCCAGATTAGCCAGTCCTTGTCTGACTATGAGGAACTTACCCCTAAATGAGCATTTTTGGTGTTTCCCACAGGGCTGGACTGTGCTGTGGCTAGGAGAGTAGCAACCAACCCCTCCAGACTCTGATCACATTGTTTTCCCAAATCGGATTTTAGTTTTACACTAATTTCTTTGGTTTAAGACTCGCTCAGTGCTCGGGCTCCTGGTTTGGTTGGTCCTTGGTCCTTGGTCCTCTGTTCCTGTCTGGTGGTATTATAAACGCTTCGCTGGACATTGCTGGTCCTGTGCTGATGAATCCTCTTTGATTGCACTAAACTGCAATCGAGACGAATGCGCAAAACGTGCAATGTCATGCGGCAGACTCGTCTCTATGTTGTGGGTTGTATGAATTTCAGTATCCCCCTCCCCACCCCCTGAATGTACCACCCCTTCGAATGTGGTATGTGTGTGATAAAATTCCGTTCACTTGACGGCTGACTAGCCAGGCTTTTTATCACAATGCTCGGATCGTGCTGCGTATGGTGGTATCAGGGCTTTAGTTTTAGTTCCTTTCAGCTGCTGCACATTTTTATGGCCAGAACAATTTAATTGGCTGCCACGACAATTTTTATTTTTACTTACTATTTTTCCACTTTGTTAAGGGTCTCGCCCCCAAAAAGCTTACATTGTGCCAGATTTTGTCTAAAAGTTTGTCCAACTTTGATGGCGTTTCAATTTCGGCTGAGTCATCTTTGCCTTAGATTGATTACAAATTGCATTCAGCAGCGGGAGGGCAATAAAATTGCAGGAAACTCTTTAAATTTGGGAAACTGTTTCATAGTAGCAATATTCGGATCAGACTCAATAAGCTGGCTAGCTTATAGCAATTGTAAAAGTAATTTAAAGTAAGTTCTTATTGAATTGAACTAAATAGTGAACTGAGTTTATATAAATTTGAACCAGGCACAAAGGTATGAGGAAAAATCATTATTACATTCACAGAAAAATTATTTACAACACAAACTGTAAATAATGAATAAATACTTCTTTTAATGAACTAATCATTTACTTAAAGTAACTTTGAAAGAGCGAGAACAATACCAACATTCTTCTTTAAGGATAAACAACTCTAGAAATAATCTTCAAAATTAATATATAGTTAATCTTGTTTATTAAAAAAATATGATTTGTTTTTCCCTCAAGATCAGTATTAGATTAAAATTATTTATTATTTTGTAATTTGTATAATAAAAATATTTATGATTACAGTACTTAAATAAAGCGATTTAATCTAAGACTAAAATTTTTCTTGATAATACAAAAATAAAATGTCAAACAGAAAACAGGAATTTTATCAAATTAAAACTTAGTACTTGGCAAATAGTATAAATTCTGTTCTGTAGCTGCCATCGTGATATAACATATTATTTTAATTGTTTAGCACTATCAAACTGGTTATAGGTATCTTTACTAACAACTTAGCTTAAGACTCAAAATTGTTTAGCTAAATGGAAACTTAATCATTATAGACTCGCCCAAGAACTAGTACAATTAGATGGCTAACTTTGAATACAAAATAGATTCAGTTCCATTTGGTACAACAAGCCTGACTGACTGACTCATCTCAAGTTTCTCCCAGAGTCAAATCCTCAATTGGAGTTGGTTAAGCAGCCAGCTGCTTGCCACGATGAGGCAACATCTTGACGTGATCGTTGTCGCTCCAATGGCACTTAAAATGCCAGAACTTATTTCCATTTGGCTGGGCAATTATAATATTTTGTGTGCGCCCCTGCACAATTCTCTCAGTCTCATAAACTCTCGCCTGCTTTCGGAGGAGAGAGACAAAGAGATGCAAAAAATGCGTTTACCTTTTACCTTTTTTGTGATTTGTGTGTTTTACTTCATGAATTTGTCGTAACGGGTTGCCAGACGACAACGACGATGAAAGACGTCTTAAATATAATATTGACATTTCTTTTGCAAACCATTTTACATTTTAGCTGAGGATGAGGCTGTGGCTGCGGCTGCGGCTGCGGCTCAGGTTTCCAGGAGGTCCCCACAAACTTGCAAACTTTGACTTACCAAGTACAAATAATTATAGACATTTCGGGCTTGACTGTGGGAGAGACCTGCAACCAAAAAAACAAGAAGAAACCCAGGGAAAAAAGGGTTAAGTGCTTTGCTTTTGAGTGGCGTTTACATTTTTGCGGCAACTGTCGCATAATTTGCTTTGAATTATTTAAGAGCAGCTTGGCTTTTTTTATTTTATAGAGTCCGAGTGAGGTCAGTCTAGCATGGTTAATTGAAAATGCCAGTCAGCATTTTGGGTCTTCTGGTTTTCGCCACTCACATTACTCATTACTCATAAAACGTTGCAATCCATCAATTAGCAGCTTCTCTTTTGCTCTGTAAACCGCAATACAATTCACATAAATAAAAAGTGAATGACTCACGGTGCTTTCATCAGTCGAAACTGCTGTCAATAACTCTGCCAAACCAAAAAAAAATATATAAAGAAAGATCTGCCATATTATGCACAATTGTTGTGGTGCCAGTTTCAACACATCAGAGTCGACCTCCTTTGACAGCTCCGATAAGCATGAATACAATTCATGGACCTCTCCCTTACTGCAACCTCTTTGTTATACTTTATTCAATCGATAATTAGCGTGCAGCTCATCAAATTTATGTTGTAAATTCAAAATGATGTTAGTGTTTCACCAGAAAAGTCTCTCCCACCTTGTGAATAAGCCATAAGAAGAGATGTCCCAACAACTCTTGCCTCGTAATTTCTTGCTCAGATCTTGAATTATTGTTATGATAATTGTGAGCCAGTTAAAGTTGCTTTTTTAACTGTAGACTGTATAGTCCGGCTCTGTGGGTTGCTGTTAATTTAATAAACACATTCAGTTGGTTTATTTATTTAATATTTTTACTCCGGAAATACCATTCAAGCAAGCCATACATAGATAGACTGTGGACTGTGACTCAGTTGTGTGGCAAACAATGTGACAATCTTAAGAGATACTAAACTTTAATATAGGTAGATGAAGATTAGGGCTAACAATAAACGTAGAATGTAAGGAAAGAAGGAGGAAATACTAGAGAAGGAATCAAATGCCTCTAAGAACTTTGTTTTCTAGTTTGAAAGTGAATGATTTAATAAGAAAGAATCTATTCAAAGATAGTTACCTTTAGGAAAATAAATAAGTACTTAGATGGTAATAAGATCAAGGAGAGTATACAATGATTATTTTGTTTTATATTTGAATTGATAAAATCATACAAAAGTAGCTTTGAAAAGTAACGAGAGAAATACGAATAACCATTGTTCTTTAAGGTTATTCTTTGCATTCTCAGTTTAATTTAAAAATCCTATTGATTTACTCACAATTTAATATATAATTTTAAGTTATACTTTATAAATCTCATAAAATAATTCTTATTTCTTGTCTTATATTTTATCCACAAAGAAATAGTATATTAATTTTAAAGGAACACATTTTTAATGCAAGTTGTTAATTATCATAACTAAAGTAAGATAAACACAGTAAAACTGAATTTCAATATAAGTAGTAGTCTAGTTTTAAAGGCTTTCAGTTTGAATTAGATAGAACTATCTTGCCCAATTAAATTGAGTGACTTTCAATGTCATGGCTAGATAGTTCCATCTCCTATTTATTCACAGCTCTTTTGGCCATTGGTCCAGCCAAAAGCTTGTCTCATCTGTGCACCAGCCTGGTTGTTATCCCTGTCGTCTGCGACTTGGTTGTGATTTTGACAAGCCTCTGTCCTACACCTAACACACCCAACCACCCCATCCACCTCACACACCCACATGCGTAGATTTTAGTTGCTGTTGTTGTTATTTGTAGAGCTCCCATGTCTGGTTGATGGTTTGTTTGGAGCAGGATCTAACTCTGTTCAATCCTTGTCCTTGTCCCTGTCCCTGTCCCTGTCCCCTTTCCTTGTTGTTGGCCATTCAGTCGATGGACAGGCAAAGCCAATTGTCAGCATGACAAACGGGGCAACTACAGACATTTTGTTGTTTGTTTGTTTGTTGGAGATGTTTGCTGTTGCTAATCCTCGGACACAACAACAATAACAAGAGAACCCCATCTCTGTATTTGGGGTGTCAGTCAGCATATTGTTTGTGAAAGTGTAGCCCTGAAATTACTGATAAATATTTGTTAAAATTCTTTGCTGAATTATTCGCGAGTTCTTTTGGGGGACGGGACAACTACTCAGAGGGCTTACATTGAACAGAACTCAACTGTTGTCAATGTTTTTGGGGGCCAGGACTAAATATGATTGATTTATGGCTGGATTGTCACCCAATCCCAAATCTCATTCGAGTCCAAAAATGCAATGCAAACAGCCAAAGCAGTGCAGTGATGTGGCTCTTTTGGGGGCACAATACGAAACTATGAATGAGAATTGGACTTGCAGTGAATGAAGTTGAATGTGACGGGGAATGTGAATGTGAATGTGAATGCAAAATGGTTCCTTTTGCTGCGCTCAAATCGAGCATAGTAGACCCAAATGTGCAGAGGACATCAGCTAGGACGACAACGACTAGAACTGACAATGTTGACAGCAATCGTATGTTTAAAAAGCATAATCCCAGACGAATGATGATGAATGGTCCAAAAGTCCTCCTCCCTTCTGCCTCCATTACCTCACTCCCTCTCTCTCTCACACTCTCCAGAAAAACCACCCACAGACGCTCGCTGTCGTTTAACTAAATCCTTGATGAATGATGTTGCCTCTCTCTACGGAGTCTGGGTATCCTAGTATCCAGGATACTTTCTGCTGGCTGCTGCGTTTTCATATTTGCACGAGAAATTCGAAATGCCAACGACATTAGCAACATGCCACCAACACAATCTTTTGAGGCAGCCGCCAAGCGCAATTTTCATTTACGCGTCATTTTAATGATGTTAAGTGATTGTGCAGAAAATGAAAATGAAACCAAAACGATACCAAAACGAAACGAAACGAAACGAGAGAGTGAACTTAAGGGGAAGAAAGTACAGTGGTGAAGGGGAGGGGACTACAGTTTTTGCATTTACCCAACAAAAGTTCTCGTAAATAGATTTTTGTTCTGGTACTCGGCATGTTTCGGTCTCATGATGAAAGCAGCTTGTAATCCATTTCAAATCATTTTTCACTTTTGTATTTGCTATGGTTTTAGCTGGGTCGTAGATACACATTACGGTGGACAAGGGGACAAGGGGATACGGGGGCTTTCTAGGTTTCAGCTTCGTTTTGATTTGTTTGGTTTGGTTGATAAATGATGTCTGCACCGCAATGCAGACAGGTCTGCTTTCAGCGAGAGTATTTGATGGCATGGAATAATCCTTAGCAAAGGTGCAGAGTTCTTGTCAGCTCGGAGTTAAGGTCTCGATAAGTCTGCAGCCAGACGTGACTCTATAATCAATGTACGGTTAAAATGCTTAACTCCATTTGCTTTTAAATAGTGTTAAGATAAAATTAAACTTATTAAATAAGTCAAATTCATGGTTATGTCAAGCTTAGACAATTAAAGACCATTCTATGGATTAGACTTTTAATATGTCTACAAATCTCAAACTTTTCTTTCACAGATTGTAGATTTAACGATTTGAATAATGTTTTATTTCTTCAAAGGGCTTGGGACAAATATGTTCTAATATAACTTCCGAGTTAAAAAGAAATATAATGCCTTGTAATATAATATGTAGCCTATATTAAATACAATTTGAGTTTAAGGAGACATTTCTGTTACTACGTAAGCTGACCAAAATATGGAATTCATGTGAAATTAACCATCAGAATTAGAATACTTCCGATATGAATTGCATTTGGAAAAGGAAGTAAACTTTTTAAGGACAAGTTTTTCTATTTAAAGGATACCCCACGTCATAGCATACTAGTGATTTTTTCTTACATATCATTAGTTTTTTCCAGACTGACTTTTTAATCTCATAACTCTTATTTGTGATCCCTGGTTTTAATCTGCTAAAGCAGGTCACTTTCTCTATCTAGTGCAATATCTAAACCTTCCAACCCAACAAGTCCCTGTGGAACTTTCTATCTATTCAAGACATGCGTTCCCGTTTCATGCAATAAATATTTCAATTTCCTGTCATTTTTGGTTGACTTGACACCGTTTTGTGTTAAATTACTTATCGAGTTAATGTGATTTTTAGGTTTTAATGAATTTGCTGAAATTAATTTCGAAAACAGCCAACGTTCGCCTCTGATCGCTTGGTTGCGATTAAGACAGAAAGACCGAGAGAGAAAACTTGATATCAGACAATATTCCGTTGGTGTTGGTATCGGAATCGTTTCAGGCATTATCGGACGGCGTCTAACGTCGTTATAGAGCATGTGCCGATAAAAGTAATATCCTGTGAACGGCACGTGGCGATTCAGTCATGCGCATTGGTTTTACTACAAAACTTTAACAATCTAACCTCAAACACATCTTAAAAAGTTGGCAGCTCTGTTGCAAAAGCCGTGAGTCATGCTAAAACACCTTGACAGCCTCTACAGTAATTGCACTTTAGCCAACAGAAACTTGTTACCAATTAAAATTGGTTACGTTGCAGCAAATGCAATCGCTACTGAATATTTCCCTTCTAAGAGGGGTTTACTTTCCAGAGAAGTTGTCGCTCTTTATCCCTGGTAGTTGTTTGTACAGCGTTGCTAATGTTCTCACTTCAATAAACAAAGTACTAGTTTTTTTTTGTGGACCCAAAAAGGAGCAATCCAGCCTGCACCCTGGAAATGCAATTGCATTTCCTGTGACAATGTCCTTAAGCCTGCCTCTGTTTCTCTGCCTTCCTCTATTTTCGAGGGTGGTTAAGCAATTGAGTTCGACTACGTGGATTTATGAAGCATAGCGAAAAGTGCAATGGTCGGTGCAGGACAACAAGGCATCTAAGGATTCGTTTTGGGCTTGTGGTGCAGTGGTTTCTATGGGGTTCCCCTTTCGCTTTGACAGGCGACAGGACAACCCTGTGCTCTGGACATGTTTACTCTATTGTCGCTAATTGTTTGATATATGGGTGTTTATTATGTTGTTGTTATGGTGAACAATCTTCGTAACTTATCAAGGCGGGACTTGTCAGGGTTGCACCAACCAAACCAACTTGTCCAAGTGTCTCTTAAGCGTTATAACTGACTTGTTTAATGGGCCATACTACAGGTGAAATGGAACTTAGTATTTGATATCTAATTGCGAATGGAAATGTTGTCATTGTTCAATTTATCGCGATTTGTAGTAAGCTAACATTTCTACATGTTAAGTTGAATGTTGAAGATTTTAATCCAATGGCACTAGCTTAAGAACTTATTGTCCTCACCAGATTTAAAACAAATAATATTTATGTCAAAGGGGTAGTAATAATGAAGTAAAGAACAAGTCTTGTCATGAAATTTATCCATTACAATTTCAATTTAATTTGATATTACACTTAATTTTAACAGCTAAATTTCTGTCCAGCTCTAATTATTATCATTATAGATTATAATCACTACTCATGAATTTCCTTTGTTGTAAATAATTTACTATCACACATTTTATGTCACTATTATTGAGTTTAAGTTCTCAAAATCTACCTAGATAAACTTAATTATTTCCCATCTAAAAGCTGACCACAAAAGACTCAAAGAACACTATTTATGCATTTTCTTTGTGCTGAATAATGTGTGAATAATCTGAACTTTGCTGTCACCTGTCATCAACCTGAACAACTGAACTGACCTATGGTATTATTTGAATTCTAAAGTTGAACTAAAGTCAACTTCATTAGTGTCCAGCACCTCCTACTTTACTTGACGCTAGTTGGCTCCTTGTAATGGCATAGTCTATTCATAAACATTATTACAAAGTTGCCTTCCTCCCCAGCGATTAAGGCGACTCCAAAGTTTTCCTTAGCTCATATAACTTGGCTCATATCACAGTCTCCTCCTACTCCTCCTCCTATTGCCATCATTCTGTCTTTCCTTTTCCACAATCTTGGCCCAACTGAGCCAATCAAATTAACTACTTATAAAGTAATTTGAAGGAACTTTGACTGCGTCCCGAACAATGCCAATGCGTCGCCGGAGCTCATGAAAAATTCTATTAACGGCCACATAAAGGATGACGAGGAGGTGGAGGAGGATGAAGTAGAAGCTGCCCCTTCAACCTGCGGCAAGCTGTCATATACGCTGACGTAGTGTATGCATTTTTAAGCCAATCAGGTTATGGGGCTGTTTACTTAAAAGACCTCCCCCCCTCCCTCTCTCACTCCTTTACCATTTCAAAGCAGTCGCCACAATTTACAGCTGGCTGGCAAAAGTTTACATTTGACACACCTGCTTTCATTTGAAACTTGCCACAGGGCAATAATTGCAACAACGGGCTGCCGTCGCAGTTTACATTTGGCCAACACCCGCCGCAACAACAACAACAACAACAGTAACAACGACAACAACAATAAACAACAAATGAGTGAGCAACATTGCAGCCCAGCCATGTGCCTTGGCATTGTGCAAAACTTGTGGCAAAGAAAGCCGTCAGAAATGTTGCATGCCTCCTGCCTCCCACCCTCTGCCACCTTTTTGGCCCTATCCATGTCATGTCTGCGCTTGATTGAACGCCAGGCTGGCTGCCAAAATGCCTGCAAGCTATTTGTGTTGTTGCAGAGAGTGGAGAGTGTGGAGAAAGGGGAGGAGGGGAGTGGCATAGAGACCGTGCGCCTTAAATAAACAATTCACATTTAATTACGTCTAAATTTGGTTTTGAGAACAAACAGCGACGACAGCCGCGAGTGCAGTCAGTTGAAGTCCGTGGAACAGGAGAGGGAATGAAAGAAGGGAATCAGGAACAAGGAACAGGAGCTGTAACAGAACGCACACGTCGTCAATGAATGTCGAACAAATTGGCAACACACGCGATGAGAAAATGTAACAGGAAGCGTGGGCGGGGGCGGTGGCGGGGACATTGCTGTCCAGGAATAATAAACGGACCCATACTATGCATTCCTAGGGGATAGAATTATGGGTTCTTTAAATTACTTTATGCTGTCTATCTCTTCCACTTCGATCCCTATCCGAGTCCTCGTCCTAGTCCTTGTTCTCGTCTCTCTGTGCCACTTTGGAGGCGAGCCAGTGCTGATTGCATGCAATTCAATGAAAACTTTTTGCCAAGACCTCCCCCCAGGACACTCACCCCCTCTCTCACTCTCTCTCTCTCTCTACTGTCTCTATATGTCGAAGTTAAAGACTGGTCCAGTAGGTAATGCACCCTCAAATCGATAGTAATGGCGGTTTGGGGAAGAGTGTGCGAGTGTGTGCGAGAGTGTGTGTGAATCGAATTCCCAGTCTCAGTTGTGCCAAAGCACTAAATAATTGCCCATATGTGGCCCAAGGAGCAAGGACTGTAGCATTGAACCACCCTTTTCAACACCCAGAGGGTTGCACTACCCGCTTGTTGTTTCGTCGATATTTCTTTTTTCAATTTATGCTCATTTATTCTATCAATTTAACGAAAACACATACACACACACATACAAACTCTCTGCACTCTGGAAAATCTATGGCTGACAGCAGAGAAAAACAGAGAACGCTTGCAAATGGAAGAAGAACAGATTGCAACTCGTGCGTAAAGAAGGTCCCTGTACAAGAAGAAGGAGAAGGAGGAAGGGTCGTCCCATCAACCGACCGCGCGTTGTGTTTTGAAAGCAAATATTTTCTGACAAGTGGAAGTCAGATGTCATATACGGTGAATACGCACACCCAAATGCCGTTCGTCTCAATTGCTACTTGACATGCACACAATCACAGTGAGGGTCGCCTCCCCAATCTTATACCCTCTCATACCCAAGTAAAGTTGTCAAAAAAAATAAAATAAAAAATATATACATATACAACAACAAATTTTGGAAGCAAATCGTGAAAGCCAAGCGAAATGTCGAGACAGTACAGGAAGTGTGTGAAGGCAAAAAAAGCAAAAGTTCGGCATTAGAGAGCGACAACACAACTGACAATTATTGCTTGACAGCTGACAGGTTTATGGCGGTAGCGATTTCATGAATTTGCAATACGTGATTGCAATAGGCAAAGATTATGAAATTCAAGATGTTGAAATATTATACGAAATTCTGTCAATGGGTTTTGGATTGTTTGGCTTAAAGCGAAGGTAAAGTTGTCATCTTGTCTTTAAATTTTCTGTTGATTTATTGAATCGAACTAATATAGAAAATATTTATAGATCGTTTATATTTTGAAAGATTTAGAATGCTTAACTAAGTTATATCCACAGTTAGTAGTTTTAATTGCTAAATTGATGATAAATTAGTAAAGTCTTTAAAGGCTTAAGTTGTAAGATGGAACTTAGGTTGTGTATCTAAAAGACATGCTTAAAGTTTAACTTGTTTTCTTAAAATTGAAAATTTAAATAATTTTTTATTTATTCGAATTGTTTTACATAATTTCTTACTTGCAAATTTATTTGTATACAACAGTTTTTTGACTGCTGTTAAAAGAATATTGGAAACAGCATTAGATATAGTTGCTTGATGTTTTTCTCGATCTCGACATCACATAAACCTTCAAGGAAGCTTAATTAGCAACAAGACTTTGTCCACTGAGAGACGTGCACAACAACAACGTCCCTTATTATAAGACGTTTAATAATTTATGTATTTCCGATTTATGTTCGCGCATTTTTCCATACACTTCTTTTTCCTTCCAAAACAACGCCCCCAGCCCCCAGGACCCCTTCCCCCTCCTAGGCATTTTGGCCTGCTCGCTCATTTGTATGCGTGCAGTGTTGCGCAGCGCACTTATTGTGAGACGGGGACACTTGGGTATTAAAAAATGCCAAAAGTACTGAGCTGTCGAACCACCCAATGTGAAGATCCCATCCCAGAGGCACAGCTTCAGTACCAAGTTCCAGCCAGTCAACGAACCATTACTATTTTATTCTTCGACTCAGTCTTGAGTCTGTCAAAAATTGTATTATGCAAAAGTTGTTGTAGGTTGGTTTGGTTTGGTTTGGTTCCTGTTTGGACTGTTTTGGTCCCTGCTTATGTTTACTACCCCCTTCCCAATCCAATTCCCAATCTCATTCCCATTCCCATTCTGAAGACGGGAAGCGGCTTTTTATTAAGAAATCATCGTTGATTGTGTGGAAGGAAATAATGTTGATTTTACATTTTACAAGACGGGCAACTGTGACATGCAGAATGCTTAGAAATAACAGGGTTGCCAACTAACTGAGGGTTGCTTTCTTGTGGTAAGTTTATTATCATAATAGACGGCACACTTTTTAGGCGGGTTCCTGGTACTTTGGGGAGTTGGGAGTTGTTCTCTCACAGTCAGTGTGAAAAGATGAGGGCTCCGAGCTGAGCTCACTCTATTAAGTTTATTACTAATGCACGATGCTCTCTATTTGAACAGGTTTAATGGACTATCAATAAGCAGATGGAGCAATGTACCTGTCTGGCATAACTGTGCAGTTTATGTGCCCGACATGTATGGGTAATACAATATTTATGTGAATTGTCATCAATATTTGCATCTATAATAAACGTAGAGACAAGAGGTTTGAATTGGCAATTGCAGGTATTCGAAAATTATGGAAATGTGGTACGTGAGGTGGGTGTTAGAGAAAGTTATTATTCTTTTATGTTATCTATCAGATAAAATATTATTATAAGTGCTATACAATTTTAGAATTTGTTTTACTTTTTGTTGTCTTTTTGAGATTAAAGTAATTGAAATTTGAATGTGATAGGTTGGGAGGGAAATACCTTCAAAAGGTGACAAGGCTAGACTTCTATTCTCATTTCCAGTATTTAAATAATGTCTAATCTCTTCACAAACATGAGAACATATTAAGGAAGATTATATACTTAAGAAGGTTTAAAAATGTCTCACAATATTTATAATGAATACGCGAATCCCACAAGGCAAGTGCTATTTCTTCAATATTATTAATATCCTCTTCATTTAGATTCACATACTAACTAGAAGTTTATTTTATTTTTTAGAAAATTTAAGTATATTATTTAAAATATCAAAAGATAAGTACAACTTTCTTATAGTTACTTTAAATATTTTCGTATTATCAATTCCCCAGCTAACTAGAGATCTTGAAGTGCATTCAAAACAGCTGTTCGATCCATACTTCCAACTACTGTACTAGTCTGATATTCAGAAATTGGTCTTGTACAATCCAAATTCCACACTGAAAACTGGTCTCAGCTCAACTTAAAGTCAGTCATTTGTGATTATTCCGCTTTGACTTTAAGAAACTATATTTCGTCATGGGTTCCTTTCGCTAACTTCTTGATGGCACCTAAGGCTTTTGGCTCTTAAGCCGCCTCTTACCCTTTTGAACCCTGGCATTAGACATGCCAGCCGAAAATAGTTGGTGCCCAAGCCAAAAAAAGCAATAACTTGGTTACAAAACTACACAGACTTTTCACAGACTCAGAGTGTGTGTGTTTGAGAGTGTGTGTGTGTGAGTGTGTATATAAAGGTTCAGTCAACTACTCAACTCACTCTCTATGCATATGAGTATATAGTATACGGTATATACTACGTATGAGCGATGACTCGTTGCAAAAATCTATAAATCTTGTCAAACACAAACTGACTCCCTCTACTTTACCCTCGCCTACAAAAGGCCCTTGGAAATGCTTGGGGTCTCTAAGAATTTTCCTTTTAGAAATATGTATTTTGCTTTGGGTCAACGTCGCAACAAAATTAACACAAAATCTGAAGGCAAATTTTCACACTAATCGCACGTGGCAAGGTCTTTAGTAGAGTTACGTCTACGTCTGGCGTGTTTTGAACAATTCCTTCTAATGTTTTTGGGTGTCGTGCATAATCGTTAATGAATTATGGTTGCATATATGAGCAGACAGGGATGGGGTTGTGTATAGTAGAGGGGGTTTTGGAAGGGAGGCAATTCTTAATATGCGTGTAGCACATGTTTTTGGGTGTTGTATCGTTCATTGGGTGTGTAGTAAATTCAACTTGGGCTTTAATGAAATTTTCATGTGGTCTTTTGTTTTAATGCATTCCACACACACTCACACATACACACACGGATAGAAAGAGAACCCTTGGCGAATTTTTGTAATTGCCTGCATTCAGTTTTGTCGCTTTGTTCTAAGTAATTTCCACCCTCGATTTTGGGTTTCCATTAGTCACGCGGTTTATCAAGGTGCTGCCATCTCTCAGTTGACTATATGCGTGTCGTGCTTCAAAGTGTTTTTGCCAAATGGCGCCTCAAGCTGACCACACCCTTACCCATACACATACACCTCCCCACCTTTCCACTCATAATAATATTTTATTTGTTTGGATAAATTCTCTAATGACTCTGACATGTTTGAGTGGAAATCGTGAAAATCGTGAGCAAATCGAGTGCCCGAAAGCCTTTTCGACTTTATTCAAGCGCATCATTCACACTTTGTTTGCTCTGCTACCTTCCCTTCATTTCCTTTCTTCCCCCTGCCCCCTATTTCTCCCTTACACCGTTTCTCCTTTAGCTGCATGCATAAAACATTTGGCTTCTTTTTCATTCATTTGAATTGAAAAGCTTTTCGCAGCGATTTGTTATGCAAGCTTAGAAAACAAACAGCAAAAAAAATAAGACGTACAAAAAAAAAAACCATAACGAAACCTGATGCTCAAAAATTTGTTGAATGCCTTGCCAGCTTCTCATCTCTACATTTTGCATTCGCATTTCCTCATTTTTTTTTTGGGGTTTTGAAGCATTTTTTTGTTTGTTATCAACTTTGTTGCTGCTGTAAAATGTAATTGCATATGCAGCCACGCTTCACAGCCCCCATAAAAGGAGCCACAGCAGCCGGCAATACCAACAGTCGCCATACGCCATTTTCCAGTTGCCAGTTGTTAGTTGGAATAGCTCCCAATGCAGCAGCTAGCAAACATTTTTGCTCCACTTTTATATGAATTTTTTGATATACAACTCCTTGTCCAGTTGATTCCATGTGGTTATTCCTTGCATGTCCTGCTGCTCCTGGCTGTAAGCATTTTCGTCTACGTTTCTCCTCTCGAAAAATCTCGTTGCCATTTGAATGCAAGTGACGCAACTATGGGAATTGCCAACTAAAATGCCTTCAGATCTGCTTTTGAGACAGAATTCCGAGTGTTTGATTACAGTTTTGTTGCGTCCCAACTATTTCCTGCAGAAGAATCATCCATTTATATACAACTCAAGCAGAAAAGCATAAAAGATAGTTAGACAGGATGGTTCTAAAATTAAGAAATAAATGGATTATGTTCCTTGAGTATTTCCCTATTAGAAAAATCCTTTCTAACAAACTGAGAAATACTGCTTATTTAGCGATAGTTTTAACTCCATCAATTATCTGATTCTCTCACTCTCTGCCGCTTATAGAATAACTTATTATAAAATATTCGCAATTTCCATAGTTTACTGCACTTTAAACTGCGAATCCCCATATTAACCCTTTATACGGTACGTCTGATTTGTAGTCATCGTTTTGTATTGTTGTCATTGTGCATTGGATAGTCGAAAACTATTTTGGAATTGTTTTAAGCGTTTCTACCAAAGTATTTAATCCTTTGAATGTTTTATTGCTTAGATAGTATTTACCCTCCAGAGTTCTGGGCTATCATTGCCAGCAGCAAACTGCTGAAGGGAAGGCAGCAGGGATCCTATCATATAAATGTTTTTTATGAAATGTACGCGAGTTTCACTAATACCCTCCTCTCGCATAGTTTCAACTAAAAATATTTGTTTGAAAAATGAAAAGTCGAAACAACAAACGAGGAATCTGTAAATAATAAATTTGCTACCACAGACACAAATTTTCAACGCTGCATTTAAAAACTTGTACAATGTCATTTTGTTTGTTGGGACTTGCTTTGGATTATGTAAAAGTTTGAGCACTTTTGATTAGTTGTTTGAATTTAAGTGACGTAACATGGTAACATTACCACTTAAACAGATTTTATAACATAATTGGGTTACATTTACTATGATCTTAGCTTGATGTTTAAATTAAAAGTTAAATGAGCGCATCAAAGTTGAAAGATCTATATAAAAGGAATTTGTGTAGAACTACCACTGTACTAGTGCTTGAAATCAGATAATTGACATAAACTAATTAGGACATTACACTGTCGATTACAAATAAAAACTTTGAATTGCCACATTGCCATTACCACATCGTAAACTGTTTTAAAAGGGTTTTAAATTTAGCGGCGCGCCAATTGTTATGCAAGCTGTCCAGCTGAGATCTAGTGTTGACAAACAAGAAAATACAGTGCTGTCAAATTTCTGCATGATGAGCTTGACGTGGAATATCGCAGGCTCGAATCATACTAGGAGCTTAATTTAAACAAGTCATATTTTATTTCAAATTTAATTTTTAAAATTTTATACATAATTAGTAAAGATACTAGGTTGTTGCCATATTTGTAAGTTTGTTTTTTATAGTTTTTTGAATAGATTTAATTTTAATTTCATTTGTTAATTAGTAGCGTTGTTATGCAACACTGAGCCTTTTATACACACTTTGCCGTGTTGTCGTTCGGCTGGTCGATGGCTCAACGGTTAGAGTCGTCGGCCAGCCACAAGGAAAGCCAATTCAGTGAATGGGCATCATCAACAAGCTTTCACTACCGGATAAATCCAATCAATCCCCTCCCCAACTTGGTTCCGGTGTGTTCTGCTATGATGTATCTTCTCCAACTTTACTTCCTGTGACACACCCAAGATTGTAAAAAAAAAAAAAAATTGAAAAACGACGTAAAACACTAAAAAAAATATATACTTATAAAAAAAATATATATACATATATAAAAAAATATTTTCTTCCAAAAATATTTTTACATAGAATATAACAGAAGTAATAAGCTGCATAGACAAAAGAAATACTGAAAGTTTATTTTTCGAATGACTGTTTTACTTCATCTAAATTGCTGTACGAGTAGTATTAATTATAATTATTGTTCGAGTTATAATAAAGAAATATATTATCCAATAAGATATTAGGATCGTTTAGCACGTGTCATGAGTGTCATATACTTTTCTTTTAAGAATATGCCCATTATTATTTACTGCAATCAGTTCCCCCATTAAAATCGTCTATAAATAAATTCATAGCCTATTCCAAGTGTAATTCCCTGTAATGTGCAACTATAATTTTGTTGAACTATCTGATGTTACTAAGGGACCAACTGTTACATGCATAAATCCTCGATCCATTCATCGCATCCAGGGCTGTCCATAATTGAGCTGAGTTTAATATATGTCTACTTGTCTGTGGGATTATGTTTTAATATTTAATGTCATACACTATGCTCACTTCTGATCGAACTCTGTTGTTTTGTTTACCTTTAAATTACTTTTGCTATATTTATTTATAACTGCATTCGCTGCATGTTGATTTACTCAAATGCTTTTTACCACACACAGTCTGCTCCACGTGTCAAAATATGAAAATTAAAATATCAGAAAATCCAACACGTTTTACGTTTTACGAGTGTTTTTTAATGCATTTATTCAATGGAGCATTCCCATTTGCTTGCAGCTTAACGCATGCAGCTCTGTGGCTATATTTATGTAATCCATTGATGCATTTACAAGTGATGACATTCATTACGTGATTCAAGTGGGTTTAAAGTGTAGGATTCACTAAAACACTGAGTGTGACAGACGAGTTGTCTTAGCAGCAGCTTAGTAATCATATTCCATCTTTTTTTTTTTTTGGTTGGGTTAGAATAACTCTCTTGGTAACTTTTGTAAGCTGTCTTGGCCATAAACACTCCTGCTCCTCACAACTCAAACTTTGTTGAATACCCAACTCATAAAAAAATACAAGAAAACTCGCTGCTAATTAAATTCCTAAAAACACGCAGCAAAAAACCAAACCGACTTTGATGTTAAGGTCAACCCGTCGAATTCCCGCTCAAAACTCAAACTCAACTCAAACTGAACTCAAAACTCAGTCAATATTCAGTTGATGACAATGTTGGCAACAAGTTCCCATTCCTTCAAATCTTATCTCTTGGAAATATGTATATAAATATTTGAGAAATTCTTTTTTAATTGCACAAAGCCGAAAAGTTTGCTTTAAGCCTTTTTGTCATAATTACCGTGGAACAAGCGATGCTCATTGACGCGACTTTAGCTGCTTGCTGCAACATCGAGTGGTAGCAACTTCCTGTTTCTGACAAGCTGCCACTACGACGAGAGGAGGTGGAGAGAGAGGTCTGTTGCATATTCAGCAGCTCCATGGAGCAAAAATATTACATAATTATACAAAGTATAAGGCAAAAAAAAAAACACAACACAACGTCAAGTCAGGCAGGCAGGACTCAAGGACTCTGCCGGCTGAGTGACTGACTGGCGTTTTGGTGTTTGATGACCCTGTTTATGAATACGTTAGCATTAATTAACTTTGATTTAATTAAACGGGCATAGCCACAACTACGAGACCAGGGCAGGACCCTTTCCGGTCACTTTGAAGGCGTCAGTCGCCACCTCAACACAAGACAACTCGACTTGACTTGACTTTGGAGCTGCTCATCCTGTTGCTCCTGTTGCTCTTGTTACTCCTGTTACTCCTTTTGTTAATCTTTTAACCAGTAGCTGGCGCGTTGCGCCTTTTGCGGTTTGGCGCCACAGTTGGCAGCCAAAAGGCAACCAACTGGAAGAACAGCAACAACAGGGCCAAAACCAAAGCCAGCTCCTTCAAATAAGACCCAAGACCCACGGCCTGTTTCTTTCTTGCCATCTTTTGGCACTCTTCAAGTGGAAAATCCTTTTTGCCTATTTACGTGGCCTTAACAAGAGTCAACACCGAAGGCGTTGTACACATCACCACCACACTTTGTTGTCTTTTGACTAAGCTTTAATGTGCTTTGCCTAAGATGGCTTGGCAAATTAGAAGCAATAGAGAAGAACAGGTAGAAAAGCTAAAAAACTAAGTCGAGGTATTTGAACAAACTTGTTGAAACTGTAAATGAAGTGATAGTATTCTTAAATGATCGCTAAATATTATTTGTCACAGGAGCTTTAAAAGCTCATGCTTTTTAAATCTGCTGATCGGGCTAATTAAAATCTATTTATGAAGAATCTACAAATATTTATAAAACTTTCTATAAACTAATCATTTAGTGCCACTTTAATATAAATAGCTTTACACTCTATCTTTTACTTTTGTATATTTTAAGATCCGTTTTAGATTTGTTGTTAGATACCACAGAATAGATAACATGCGAGCAAATTTTTTTAATTTAAAGCAGGTTTTGTTTTCTTGTTGCTGCTGAAAACAATGTACTAAGCATGTATTTCACTTTCATATGATTTCCATTGGCTTGTGGCTGCTTTTTCTCTTTTTACCCATGTTTTACTTTGTATTTTTCATTTTGTATATCTACTTTAGACCTCATTTCCTATGCGCTTTGATTGTGCGGCTTTCTTACTCTCACTCTAGCTATCAACCTTTCTCTCTTGCTCTTACTTGCTCTGTTTCTTTTCTACTTTTGTGTGTATATTTTGCTGGCTGCTTTCATAAATTAATTAATTGGCCTGCGGCTGGTCAACAACGGCAACAGGCAAATAAATAAGCAAAAATATTTGCTTTAATTTATGTGGCAAGTGGTATAAAGTACAGAGTACAGAGTACTGTAAACTGAGTTTCTCGTTCCAATTGAGAGGCAGAGACTGAGACTGAGACTGAGACTGCGACTGCGACTGAGACTGCGACTGATACTGATACTGAGGTTAAGATAATGGTACTGCCACTGACACTACTAATGGGGACCCTTTGCCCTAGTTGTACTCTCGTACCCAACAACTTGACTCTGACTGAGCCTCTGTCCCCTGTCCTCTGTCCCCTGTCCTCGGTCCGCCTGATGCCATTTACAAATTGCATTAGATTAAAGCGCGATAAAAAGCGGGACGCGTTCACTTGGCATGATTTCGACTTATTTGCACTTACAAAAAGGCCAACCAAATAGGGTAGAAGGGCAGGCTGGTGAGAGACTGAGGAGAAGGGGAGACTGAGGAGAAGAGGGAGATGTACAGCCTGGCAATATTTTCCACGCCTTGCACATTTTATAAAACTCAACGCTCTCTCGCTCTTCCTCAGTCGGGGCCATGTAGAACATGGTTAATTAGCAATTAATGAAGCGATAATGAAGCCAAGATAAACGACAACGCCGACGACAACGTCGATGATGACGGTGCGGGTGATGATGATGAGGATGATGAGATGGAATGAGGATGACAACGAGGCTGTTGATGTGGCACCAGGGTCCACCAGGGGGATCAGATGGAACAGGGAGCCGCTGTTTGATGCCGTCGAAGTCTTTGGCAGGCCGTTGTCGAGGCCGAGCTTGTGGTTCTTGTTGTGTGTGTGTTGTGCCTCCAAAACGGCCTTGACGAGGATTCCACATAGAGAGAAGGATGCGGATAAGCGGCAGCTGCCTGTTGGTTTAGCTTTGCTTTATTCTTTTTCGCTTTTAGGCTGCTGGGCATAAGCAGCTTCATTTGCCGTTGCCGTTGCCGCTGTTGCTGCTTATTTTTTCTGTTTTCTTTTTTTTTTTGCTAGCTAACCTTAAAATAAAATGTATTTTTTAAGGGTCTCTATAAGTGTGTGTCAGTGAGTGTGTGTTGGGCGCGAAATTGTATCATTTCCTTGGAAAAAAACATCTTTTTTTTTGGTTTTCAGGTTAATTAGTTTGCCGGCGCTGAGCATGAAAGTTTCCTGTCACTTGCAGTAGCAGAAGGCGTTGCCAATTAGCTTGTTACGAAGGTTAGAAACTGAAACTTCAACTGAAACCGAAACTGATACTTGTCCGAGAATTCAGTGGATAGCCGGAATGGCCTTGGTCAGTCATTTCGGGTAGAAGCTTTTTAAATTAGATACAAGTTGAATTTCTAAACTTACCAAGTGTTAAAAAAATATTAAATATTCGCTCGATGAAATTTAAACTGTGATTGCTGTTAAACGAATGATTAAATGTTTATTTTTAACATCTTTAGTAAGTTTAAATATTATACAAATGCTAATATTAAGACGTTCATTGTATTTTTCATATAAACATTTGCAGATTTTTACATTAGTTATTAAATATCTAAATTTGTAAAGTTGCCAGTTACAAATCTTTTTTCCTAAAAATGTATTAAATAATCGAGCTTTACTTAGAGAATCTAACTCTCCATAGGAGATCTAAAATCATCAGGCTCCCTCAAGTATACATAGTATACCTAAACGTATTCTGGAATGCAGTTCTTATCATGCCAATGTATCTTCTTGCAAACTACTTTGCTTTCAAATCTGTAGCCAGCATAATCTATCTGCCACATTCAAAGACACGAGACATCTGTGGCAAATCTGCTGGTTTTCCCTTCCCTTATGACAGCAACAGCAACAGCAACAATCCCCAAATGCGATCTAATTTTCATGTTATTTGATAGAAAACTCTTGTAGGTATCCATCGTAGCCTGTGTTGCACTGTGCAGTCATGCCAAGAATTTATCACATAGCCGCAACTTTTGGTTGCATCATTTGGATTTCGACGGGGGACCGGGTGTAAGAGCTTGACTTGGATAACATGAACTATGGGATGCTGTGTACACTGTACAAGCACCGCTACTGCCACTGCCATTGCAACCACCTCAAGTCACCACCACCACCACCACCACCATCTCCATCTCTTGCCGCCTCTTTGAATATTATCAAAAATAGTGTATCTGTAGCTGAAGCTTCCTGAATCTCGTCTCGGGCATTACAAAACATGCTCAGAGTTGTTGTGTTACCCATGGATGCATCACTGGCGATCGTAACAACAGCAACTGTTGCTGTTGCTTTTGCTGTTGCTGCAGTTGCTGTTGTTGTAGTTGATGTTGTTGCTGGCGCTGTACGAGATTAAACAATGATTGCATTTTCATTTGCATTTTAAGTCACGGTGCAAGCAAAACCAAAGCCCAAGATGTTGAGGGTCGGGATCTCACTTACCAAGTGTTGTTGTCCCCCTCCTCGTTTTTGTTGTTGTCGTTAGAGATGAGAGATGCAACAGTATTTTATTAATTTATGATTTGCTTTTCTTTCCAATTATATTTTGCTGTCATTATTAGCAAACTTTATATATGTTTAAATTATAAGTTGACTTGAAGTCCATTTGTTTTTCCTTGTCAGCTCATTCCAGATACGATTCTCATCGAAACTTTACAATTTTTAGGTCGTGCGAGCTCGTGTCACGCTGTCATCTCTAGTTTTCTAGTGCAGCTGCCTTTTTACTGCCTGACTTCTTCTTGGGGGAGATGCAAGCCAGAAACAGGTTTGCCAAAACTAAACACATGCCGCCAGCATCGCTTGGCAAAGATTGAAATGCAAATCAGTTAATGGTGTTCCTGATGTTGTTGCTCCTTTCTGTTGCACTGTTGCACAGTTGCACTGTTGCAAGGGCAAACACCATTCATTGGGGCTGATGTACGTGTTTTTGCTAGCCTGCTGCTGTTGTTATATATAATTGCCGAGGCCCAGTTCAACTGGTATTGTTTCCCCTTCCCTCATTTTGTCATCCTATATCTGCTTGACCCATAACTCAAATGGCCAAAATGCTTGGCTTTAATGTTGGCTTTACGCTCATAAAAATGAAAATTTGTGCGACAGATTTTCGGCAAGTGACCAGCAAAGTCAACAAACAGAATCCCAACTCAAACCCACGTTTAGACCATTCGCTAATCTTTGGCATGTAACAGCTGCTCGGCTCTGGTTTGGATTTTTCCTTTCTTTCCTTATTTTATTATATTTTTTCGGTTTCGGTTCTTTTGGCCCTTTGCTGTTAGCCTGTTGGCCAGTTGGTCTGCTGCTGGTTTTGCTCTGCCCACTCATCTCGATTACGAGGTGTAAATTTACTGAAGCACATAAAGCCATTTGGCGAGAGCGTCGCCTCTCTCTAATCCCAAGCCCATGGCCAGCTCAAAAGCCAATTCATATATTTACCGTTTTGCCACTCGACTTTAGGGACGCATTATGCCCTAAGCTTTTTGGCCATTCGATGCCAGGGATGGAGACCAACATCACACCATCATCATCATCATCTGAGAGGGGATCAAGCTTTATAAATTTTGATGATATGCGGATTGCTGGTGTGGTCCTCATTTGTGGGGTTCATTTGAAAGCAGCTCAACGTGTTGCGCTGCCATCGGGTTTTCGTATTTGATAAATAATGTTGATACCACATGTGTCTTGCCACATTCGCAAGTACAGTTGATTACAGAGGAAAACCTTTGCATTTCTTAAAATAAATCTAAAATCTCAGTAAATTTCTAAGAATAGTTTTTATTCTGCACATATTCCAATAACAAAAAGGCTTATTATGGTGTCATGTTAATTGTAATTATAAGATAATAAGTCTAAGTATCTAAAACTAGGAAACAATAACCACATAGTTTACCATCCATTAAAAATGTAATTTAAGTAACTTAAAACACTATTAAGTACTTAAAAACCGTCAAAATCCGCATCAATTTGACATTTTCCTTTAAACTTTTATAGCTTTAAGTATGGTTTATTTGAAAGACTTTTGGCACTTTCAATCTCAGGCATTTTCCAGACCACACTAGTTACATGACTTTGCCTTCCTTAACCTTTTGGATATCAGTCCACAAGCCTTTCATGCCACTATAGCTAAGATATTGCCTTCGCCCTGGCAAAGTAAACATGTTGCCCAGCATCAATTACAACAACAAGTACAAGACGAAGCTAAACAATCTATAAAATACAATCACTTTCAACAGGAAAATCAACAAAAACAACAAGCCCAGGCCCTCAATGTTTAGTCTGCCCTTTAAATCATGCTCAGATCGTTTGAGGAGGAAGAAAAAAACGTGCTTAGATCCCGGTCTCTCCTTGGTTCTATTCGCTATGAGCCATTTTTCTATATATACATATATATTTTATACAAAGAGCGTAATTATGGGTTCGAAATATCTTTTGCCAGCATCTCTTGATGATCGACATCGCCAGACGCGAAATGTATGGTTAAAACCTGATGAAAGGGCATCTTTCTGAGCCTGAATCTTGGCCTGCTTTGAGCTGCATATGGGAGTGCTTTATATGGTCGTGCATTAAATTTAACACAGTGTTTTCTTGTTGCTGTTGCTGTTGCAGTTGTTGCTGTTATTGTTGTTGTTAATGACGGTCACGCCCACTAAAGTGGCATGCCGCCACGGTTATGTAAACAGAAAGGAGAAGTCGTGGAACCAACTGAGGAGAGGCAGTAGGAGACGAGGTTGTTAAAGGCCACTAAAGTCGCTCAGGCTTTGATGATGATGAAGACAACCGACAACCGACAACCGAATGACTTTGACTAAGACGTTGAAGTAGGAGGTGCATTGTAATATGTGGTGGCCAGAGGGCAAAGGTTGCCACAGCTTCCTCCCCACATTCCATTCTCTTGCCACACAGCGAAGAAGACGTGTGCAGTAAGTGTTAATGTTGCATAAGTTGACTTCACTTCCAGTCTGAGTCAAGTTGAGTAGCTTTTTGGGTGGCTCTGGGAATTCATAGCAAAGGTTGCACATCAGCTTCGCAGTGTTATCAGTGTTGATGGAAATCAATCAAAAGAATTGGGATTGATTAATAGTATGCACAACAATTTAAGATAGTTTTGTATCTTACATACACTTTATAATCTTACAGATACTTTTGTTTGGTCGTACAGACACCTTTGTTCAGAATTCACAGAGCCTCATATAAATTTCTATTGTATTTATTTTACCGACACTGTTCAACTGATTTTTACATGCTAAATACAATTTTGTTTCGTATGTACTTACAATTCTGAATATTACATATATTTACTCTTGTATAGTAAACAATAGTTTTTCTATGCTGAAACTGTTGAACATTGTTGTTCTGAGTTAAAAAATAGATCAACTTATGGCAAAGTCGATTCGATTTCTCTATTTGGTCTTGAGGGATTCAATGGACTCATAATACATATATACACAAATCAATTTTCATTTAAATATGTATAATTGTGTAAGGACGTCTTATGGTTAAACACAAGATTATCTTAAAGTAGAAAGCTTTCATCGAGTATGTTGTTGTCCTTCATAATAAGTATATAGTAAAGAACACTTTTCTTCTTTTCTGTCAAATTAAATAATTATACATGCATTGTTATGCTCCATCAAGCTCAGACCTCTAGACATCGTTACGGGGTCAAATCCCCAGTGCCATTAGCGAAGCCAACAGTGCTGTCAACTACAGTGCTACACATGAAACTAAAGCCACCCTTACCTTACAGTTAAAGAACAAAATAACCCAATGCGCAATTTAAATGAATAATTGAAAGAAAATTCCCAGTGAAATGTTAAATGGAAATCCATTGAGGAGTAAAATGACGCACTATGCGGAGTTTTGACTCGTGAGCTCCTTTGAGCTAATGAATTTAAATGAGCCACCAAGTTAATGTAACCTTTCGCTTAGATTGAATGGCTACATATTAATTACAACAACAGTTACAAGCCGCCAACGAGTCTCGTTTGGAAATAAGGCTAAATGTCGTACCCAGAGAAATCATAACAGCTGTGACGTAACAAATGAGGCCAGCGGGGGTTACCCGCAGTTCTTGCCCAAAAGCAACCACTTCAAATTGCCATGCAACTTTTTAGCAGAATTAAGACATAAAAAACATTTTCTGCAGGGGGTACGGGTAGAGGGTTGTGGAGTGTGGAGGGTGGAGGGTGCTGCAACCCCTAAACACTAATGAAGCTATCAGCTCTCACGTACCTTAACAGTTTCAAAGAAATTTTAAGTGTGTTTACCGAGGACATAAATTGAAAAACTGACCATATGAGTTCCAACAGTGGTAACTGGGCCAGCTTTGATCTGTCAGTGCCTTCTCCTAAGCATTTGTTCAAATATTTGCAAGGCCCTGAGAACAAAGGACAAGCGGTAAACAAGAGGGGAGAAAGTGCCATAAAAAAGAGATAGAAGTCAATGCACAGTGGAAAACTTATAAATTAAAGGAGAAAATAAATAAGTAAAATCTACAGCAATGCTAAATTTGACAATAATCAAAAGCTAAAATGCTGTATAATGATAATTTTTAATTAGTAAAATAAATAGGTAAACAACCTCAAGCTTTATAAAATAGATCGCTGAAATTCACAGATGCTAAATATAACCTTTATTATTTATTATTTATCCTTAACAGTGGAATCTTTTGCCTTACATTAAATTTAAAAAATGTATTATACATATTTATAAATTAAATGCATTTTTGGAATTTAATCCTATTTAAAGAGATGCTGAGAATATTAAAAGTTACGAACTATACCAATTTTAATAGCATTGAGATTACTTCGATCCAAACAGTATTTGGCATAAGCGATCATCACAAAATGTTGATTGCATTTCTTTAAAAAGCTACTTCTAAATAATTCTTTTTAATTATTTCTTAATTTATCTTAATTTGATTTTCAACTCGCACTTTTTAGACCACTGTACAGCGAGTAGAATTGGCAGCGAAAAGACGTAGAGTAACCACAGCAAATCAAGTGAGTTTATGCGGGTCACCCTTCTCTTGGCATATGATTTGTAACAATACAAAAAGCAACAGCTAGCCAAAAAATAAAAAAAAATAAATAAAAAAAAAAAAGAAAGAAATCATCCAATGGAAAAAAGACTCAATGCATTATCGAGCAGCCGCACAATAATGTTAACGAGCAGCGCTTCGAGAGAGATTACAATCAGTGACATAAGGCGCAGCAGAGTCCAAAGGATGTGTGTATTCCTCCTCGATATATTGGGTACGGGTTGAGTTCGACCCGTTCGCTACTTTGCCAAAGTGGCAAATGGACTGTGGCGCATAATTTGGACTCTGTGGCACAGCTGCTGCTACTGCCAAAAGCTGTTGCTGTTACTGTAGCTGTAGCCAAACTCAGATTTATCGGGTCCAGCATATGGGCGGGGACCCAATCAATGCAATTTGGCGGATGTGGCATATGGTTGGGTCAAGTGCTGCCTGATTAGCTCTGAGTGCCTTGCATGGGAACGAGCTGCTGTAAGCCCAAAACAGCTATTAAATAGCTAATTGCAGTCAATAAGCAGTCAAACAAAGCCTATGACTTGGCCAACACCACACAATGTGACAAAACGATTTTTAGATCTCATTGTTAGCAAGCTTGATAAACTGAAGATCTTAACCCGTTAAAGGCCACTTAAGTAGCTGCCAAATGTTGATGTTGCTTTCGAAAATACGTTGCTGCAAACGGGTTTTTTTTTTTTTTGCTGAACAAACAATTTACATATCAACATCAGCAACAACAAATAACAACTTTACAACTTTAAATCCAACATTGATGCATTTATTAACCAAAGTTTTTCAGCTTTATTCAACTGGCTCGTTGGTCTAGGGGTATGATTTCCGCTTAGGGTGCGGGAGGTCCCGGGTTCAAATCCCGGACGAGCCCAAGTTAAAGTTTCTTTTTTAATTTATTTAACAATTAAATATGTATTTAAAAATTATTATCAAAGTCTATTTTAGTTTATCTGATAAGTATGTGTAAACTAACATTGTTTGTCTGTTTAACTGAGAGCAATGTTTAAAAAAATATTGCGAGCGAAATCTAATTTTGTCATGGAAGATAAATTCTGTTTCTGGGAGAGAAAGCGTCTATCTCTTCGCCTACAGGTTTCCTCTTAGTTAAGATTGTGGTCTACGCAAATATTTATAAATAAAAGTATGTATAAATACAATTTTCTGCTTAGTAGTTTATGAAATTTTGTTACTCTTTTAAATTCTTTTATACTCTTTAAGATACTGAAAATTCACTTTATGGATACTACAAAGTAGCTCCCATTCATGACTAAAGGCGTCTGTGCATCATAATCGAAGCATGCACAATTAAGCAAACGATATATGGTCTCTTGAATAGTAAGAACAATTAAAAGCATTTAATTACAGTGAAAACTCCCTTAGCGGACACCTCTAATAGGCGGACACCCCCTTGGGCGGACACTTTTTCGGGGACGTTGGTTTTGGTGGGGTTTTCAGACCAATTTTGCCTCTATTGAGCGGACACTCTCTTGAGCGGACGCGGACACTAAAAAAAGGACAAAAACGAACGAAAACCTCTTTTGGCGGGACACGAATTTCTTAAAAACGTTCGCTGACGAGCTAGTTTTGTCATTAAAAATCAGAAGTGGGCGGAAACAATGATAATTCGAAGTCCGAAGAAGAACCGGAAGAGCCTGACTATTATCCTGACCCAATAAATTCGAATCATAAGGCGATGACCACAATTAGGAAATTAAAAAAATGAGTTAAAAATGACTATCAAGCGTTTGAATAAGTATAACATTTGAAAAGCCATTCGCAGTCCTGCATATTAGAGAAGAAATTAAAGAACGCTCTACAAACCAAAATAAATTATTTTTTTAAAACGCAGTAGTAAAAAAAAAATATTCCTATAGGCGGACACTCCCCTTGAGCGGACACAAATTGGGCGACCATGAGTGTCCGCCCAAGAGAGGTTTCACTGTACTTAGATCAGAGGAGTTCACATTTTACATTGACGTAAATCTAGAAGGGTTGACAAAAGAGAAGGATTCGATTACCAGACAACGTTGACAGGTTGAGCGACAGGCAAAGACCTGAAAAAGAGACTGCTCATGACTTTATGTCTGGCCTGGCTCTGACCTGTACTGTCCCTAGTATAGTCTGCTATGGTCTGCTATGGTGTGGTGTCTTGCTGTGGTGTGGCGCTCTGGTGTGGCTTTGTGGCTATTGAAAACCGATGCCCCACATCGCACTCGAGACGACACAGACGAAGTGATCCCCCGTCTGGAGCATCCAATGAATTTATATTGCATTGAAAATTAACACAACAAACTTTTTGGCTTGACTGACCAGAACTTCAGTCCGGGGCTGGTCCACTGTCCAATAGGGAGGCTTATGTCTGTCATTACCGTTTAAAATGCAGAGACCAAAATCCATTTGCCAGCCAGTGGCTGACTGGCTGTATAAATCCGGTGCACATGTATCCCATTTAGGCTGATGTATCCGATTGCAGCCATAACAGCTGGAAGCACGTAAATCCCATTGTTTCATGCGTTTTGCATGAGAAGAGCTGGAACTGACTGTGTACACTGTCGAATTCAATGCCATTGACACATTCACATACAGATTTTGTGAGCCGCAGGCAAAAGTTGAACTGCTGCTGAGCTGCATTTGATAGCATACCATGTGCGAGTATTGAATCCTCACTCTTTTTACAACTGACAAACGCATCCAGAAGTGCCAAAGTTCCGAAGTTACGAAGGGGTGAGAGCTGAAAGGCGGATCAGTGTTACCAGTCTGCGGTTAACAACTCATCTTGGGTCGAAGCACGCGTTGCCTGGGGACTCTGCAATTGACTTGAACCCGTGGCGCATCAATTGTTGACTGCGGCTTGTGTGATTTTTATGATGAGGCCCCAGGGCAGCAATAGCCACAGCTACAGCCACAGCCACGCCAGAGTTCGTTTTGATTACCCAGCCGGAAGCGGCGCTCAGGTTACACTTTAGCAACGTTTATCCAACCATAAAATGGACATTGAAATCTAAGGCTATGTATAAGTACAGTAGAAACTCGTTAAGAGTAAACAAGCAGTAAACTCTCAAAAGATATTTTAATACTTTTCCTAAATGTTCGTCTTTAACTTGCCATTTAAGTTAACACAAGTTAAAAACATTAAATTTATGTTTAAAAATCATTTGTTGTTAATGGCTCAAATAAATTAGCAAGTTATTGGAATATTTTGCAAAGGCAGGTGCGTTGAATGAACTCAATTAAGCATTGACATTTAATAAATTACATGGTTAATTTAATGTAAACAACTTAGATAATAATAATAAGTATGTATAACTTACATTTGAATAGCTTCCTATTGATAAATTAAATGACTTTTTATTTAAAATATTTTATAATGCAGATTTATTAAAAAGATAAATAAAAGCTAGTGCCGAAAGGCGTGTAGCAATTCAGACAAAAAGAATGGAAAATTTGTCATGTTAGCTCGATCAGATCCAAGTACGTGCCCATCGAAATATATTGTTTTTAGAAAGGAAATTGTATACTTAGATTTTAGGTATGACATTTAAAAATTTAATTTTTAATATTGTAATAATAACAATAATAATAATTTTATTTAACTCAACTTCAAAAATTAAGCTACTTCTACTGTACTCATACTGCTTTGAATTACTGTATTAAGACACACCACATTTGTATCTAACATAGCAACAAACTTATAGAGAACATCGCTTGATCGTGAGCTTTTTCAGCAATCGGCCACACACATTAACATACACACACACGTATGAAAGCGAAGCACACGTAATTGTTTGGTTTATTATGAAACGTTTTTCCTCTGTTGCTTGTTCGCTTTGTTATCTAATATTTTCGCTGTTCTGTTGTTGCTTGTGTTCTATAAATAGCTTCTCTCTCACTAACACAGGGTAACCAACAGCTCGTCAGTTAGCTCTCTTCGCTCAACATGTCAGGATGGCCGAGCGGTCTAAGGCGCCAGACTCAAGAGCATTACTCTTACCCTTCATAGATGGGTGTGTTGAGCGTTCTGGTCCTCTCTGAGGGCGTGGGTTCGAATCCCACTTCTGACAAAGTTTTTTTTATTTTTTAAAAAGGAAACTAACTAATTTCGTTTTTAAAAGAGTTCTAAAAATATATATGTACTTCTACAAGAAAAAGAGAAATACAAAGAATTTGAAATATTTTATTATATTATTGAATCTATAAAAATAAAAGACAAATACATATGTACATACTATGGTAAACATAGGTAGCTTGCTGTTTCTGATTAGAACACAATTATATAGTAGCTGTATTTAGAATCTGTCAAATCACTGTTAATGTAATTATTAACTTGTTTATTGGTTTACCCATTAACTGATGTCTGAATAAGATTGATATAGTACGATCAAACAAGTTAGACAGCCTATCTTCTAGTTGGCCACGCAGCCTACATTTTCTCTCCTATGACTAACAATAAGTTAATAAAATCGCTTGCAGAAAGAGATATGTATGGGCTATTATGTGAAAAATTCTTAATTTTGTGATCTTGGGCCATTTTGTTATTTGTTGGGTTGGAAACTAAATTTCTTTTTTTCAAAAGAGTTTTGCCAACGACTAATCGAGAGCTGATAAATTGTAACTACCGAAATAAATGTTATTTTTATATCGTTCACATTTAGAAGTTATGTATAATGTTGTTACTATAATTATCATTTTGTTTACGTAAAAAACTATTTGAATTGTAGGAAGAATTGTAATTACGCCTTTGATAACATGTCAGGATGGCCGAGCGGTCTAAGGCGCCAGACTCAAGAGCTATAAACTCTTACCTTTCCTAGAAAGGTGTTTGTATGAGCGTTCTGGTCCTCTCTGAGGGCGTGGGTTCGAATCCCACTTCTGACAAATATTTTTTGATTAAATAAATTGTATTTCATCGTTAGTTTTATTAGTAAGAAAGATCTAGTTGTGATTTTCTCGTTTTGCTTTATTTTGCAAAAATAATCATCTTATTTATAAATACATACAAAAATATTTGATATAAAATAAAAAACATTTTAACAACTTTCCTGCTTTTCAGTAAATATTTGGAAATTGGAGATAATTAAATTTAATTAAGCAATTTCTATTTTAAATACAGAACACATAATACCTTGAATTGAACATATCTGAAAATCTATTTTTAATTCTTAATGGCATGCTGAAATTTATAGGGTAACATTTCGTCGAGCCACTCGCAGATGTCAGGATGGCCGAGCGGTCTAAGGCGCCAGACTCAAGAGCTGTTAACTCTTGCCTTTCATAGAAGGGTGTTTGTATGAGCGTTCTGGTCCTCTCTGAGGGCGTGGGTTCGAATCCCACTTCTGACAAAGATTTTTTTTAATTATAATTTTTTATTTATGAGCAGCAGCTATATGAAATATTTTAGAATTTTATTACTTTTTTCTATGTTTATAAGTGGAATGACTTTCATACCTGTACTTACATGCAGCTGCTTTTGACATTCAAAACTACCCTGACGATAATCCTGCACATAATAAAGATATTACACGCTGTGACTCCTTAAAACCCAGCACGCCTGCATCTAATTAGTTTGGTTTTTTCCTAACATTTTGAGAGTATGCCAACACGTGTGTGTGTCGCCATCCCATCTCCATCTCCATTTCCACTTCTATTTTCATTTCCATCATCATCTTCATCGATTGGGGAACTTTTCATTCTCTCGACTGCACTTGAATGCACTTGTTAAAGTCCTGAGCTGCCACCTACGTTTGGTTAGCCACAAAAGCAACACCAGATGCCAAAGACACGCGTGGTACAATGGGCACGCAATCATTTTCCATTCTCTTCACCTTCCCCGGCAACTACTACAAGGCGCATGGGGCAACTCCAAACTCAATTTAAATCCAGTGCATATGCAAAGTGTCACGTAATTTCAATTACACAGCATGGAAAAGTAGAGAAAACTGAAAAGTGGAAAGAAAAAAAAAAGAAAACTCTCGCTCAGTTTATAAACTAAGCCAAGAGCGACGATGGTGCGTTGCATGCCCCCAATGTGGGCGCCACAGCGCGTGTTGCATGTCAATCATGACTGCACTTGTTGCCCCCTCCAACCACTTCAAGTGGAAAGGAATAGATGAAAAAAAAAGTGTAAATGTGTTTGTGTGTGTGTTGAAAAGTCTATTGACTTTGGACAACAATGGAGACGCGACTTAGTGACCCATAATGCGTTTGTCGAGAGTCACTCTCTCTCTCTCTCTCTCTTTCTTACTTGCTCCTATTCTCGTTCTTCTGATGGCTTGTAATCTACATTTCAACTGTCTCGTCTACACCTTCCGTCCGGATTCCAGAGCAGTGTCAATGTGCAATGTCGTTGGCTCTATTAATTTGTTTACCCTGCAACGACATATATGGGGTATTTTAGTTGTATAGAAGCTTTCCATGTAAAATTAAGTATAAGGTACATATACTAAATTTAAGTGTTATATTATTCTCAACGTAAAGTCTTGTAATTCAACTGGTAATTTCTTATTTTTACCAGATGAAATTCTGATCTTTAGTTTATAAATCTAGCAATTAGAAATCTGTTAAATAGCTTAAATTATAATAAACTATACTCGTTCCTCTGTCTGACTGAGTACAGGATATCTTATAATCGTCCCAGCTCTGCTGTAAACCTACTTCTATATTTTAAATCTATTCAGCATAAAGTCTTTCATTTCAACTGAAGAATTCTTATATATTTTCTCAGTAATTTCCGTATTTCGAATGAGAAATCTGTAAAGTAGCTGAAATAATAAACTATACTCTTTCTTATTGAGTGTAGTGTATCTAACTGTGTACAGGGTATCTTATAATCGTCTCATTTCTGCTGTAAACCTACTTTTATATTGTAAGGCTTTTCAGCATAAAGTCTTTCATTTCAACTAAAGAATTCTCATATATTTCCTCAGCAATTTCCGTATTGTGAATGAGAAATCTGTAAAGTAGCTGGAAATGCAGTTGTCCGGTTCGTTGTGGTCTCGGAACTTGTGGATGTTGACGGGGTTACCGTGAGTCGTGCGACTGCGCAGCTGCATTTTGGCGTAACTAATTTGTTGGCGTTACAAATCCGTTTTAAATGCCGCTTGTTGCTGTTGCACTGAAATTGATTTTAACTTGTTTTCATCGTTGTTATTGTTGCTGTTGTTAACTCGCCTGACATATAGACTTTCTGGTGCCGGACAATAATAACAGGTAGTGATGGCTATGGTGGCTAACCACAAGTCTTTTGTTTCTTGTTGCACATCAGCAAAATGTTTTTCTGGCGGGCGTTAACGTCATCCACGTGTGCCACATCCACTGTACAACATGCAACACCTGCCCCTGACCAACGTCGCTATCATTGTCCCTGCTTGCATTTCGGGGGTATTTAGCGGTTTTCATTGCATCATTAATTTTGATGCCCTGCCAGAGCTGACCATGTTACCAGCAACCTGGCTTACCAGCTAAAGTGCGACAGGTTGTTGAACTTGATGGTGGATTTATAAAGTGAGAAGCTATATTAAATGTTGCACGGGATTAGTAAGAGATTGCCAATGAACAGGTGATCCACATTTATAGTGAGCACTTCTTGTTGTCCTATAAAAATTATTGTCGTTTGAATTATACAGTTAAGGAATATATGATGTAGGAAAGATAAGATGTAGGTATGTTAAATAGTATTGATAATTAATAAGGTAAATAAATTTGACACTAGTTTCTATTTATTTAACGTCAAATTATCATTCGTATAGGTTTTTAAGACCTTATATGGACAGTGAAAAAATGAGACCAAATAATTTAATTATCTAAGGAGACTTGATTCAGATTCAAATTCAATCTAATAATATTTTAATTGATGTAGAATTGATAAAAGAAGATATTTAATTGATCAATTTAAGTATTGGTATATTTAAGGAATGATAGAGGAAAGGTATCTTTCGCTTTCAATGCAATTCAATTTAATTAAGACTATTTTATATCTCCGTTCAACTTAGTCAGAAAATAAATATGCGTCTTGTAAATTTGAATATTTCAGATGTGGCTTAGTTCAACTGATCTAACCAAGGAATTTGTCAATGCACTGTTTATCGATCAGTATCGTTATCACTTGAGCTTTTCTATTGACCTTTGTTGCTTGCTTTGTCCGTTAGTCGATGTTTGCTACACTTTTCCAATAGCCATAACCTACAAATATATATACAAATATTTCTCAACAGTTTATGCCACTTTGTGTGTGCCACATGCCTCGAATAGACCACGAAAAGCCAAAAAAAAAAGTAGGAAAAATCTTATACTGACACTGACAAGTCGTGTGAAGCACACCTGCAAGAGTCAAGCGGCGACCGCAAACAGAAACCCAAACTGGAACGGGGATTGGGGTATTGGGGGCCTGGGGAACTGGGGATTGGGGAGTGCATTACTGAAACATGTTGCAAAATGCAGTCAGGGGTCTGTCTGTCTGTCCGTCTGTCTGCTTGTCAGCTGCGTTGTGGCCTTAAAATGAGTGCAACATTGGCTGTCTGACTGTATGCCACAGGCTGGCGTTGCGCCAAACTAGCAAACTTGAAGTAGTGTTCAGAAAAAAACGAGAAGAAAGAAAAACAAATGCCACAGCTTGTTGCAAGACCCCTCTTGTCCTCATGCTGTGCCAAGTAAGCCTAAGGCCTTTCGCTACTTGAGCACACACGCATAAGTGGTAAGGTAGTGAGTGGTGGGCGGAAGGAGGTAGGTGCCTAGGCTCAAGCTCAGGCTAAGGCATTGTCCTTTGCCGTCTCTACCGCAGGCACTGCGCGGTTGGTCGTAATATAAATTCTCTTGATACCTGTTATTTTCGAATTTGCTAATTGCGTTCAATTGTCTTTCTATTGCTAATCTATCCGATTTAACTATTTGTTCAATGTATTTTATTGTATCATTGAAATATGTATTTATATAAATTTGCTTGTTTAATGCTTCATCTGTTTCCTGCATATTTTCTTTAAATGTGGAAATATGCTTCTCAACTTCTTTTCTGTCTTCCTCGTCCATTGTTCCAAACAACCATTTTGCTGAACTACCTACCACGTTAATTAATCCTCTTCTTTCGCGATTGTGGTTGCCATATAGGGTATACAATTTGTGTTTTGTTTCAGTTAATTCCGATTGTAATATGTGTTTGTTGTCATTGTTAATGTTTTTTATGTTATTTCCTATTTCGTCTAAAGTATTGTCAATGTCTTTTAAATTTATTATGTGTACTACAATATCCGTCGTAATGATTATACTTTGAGTTTTCATCTCTATTTGTGCAAAACCGTCCTGATCAGGTATTTGTTGAACCGTTAATGTTCCCGATATTGTCGTTATTGCCATCGTCATTAGTATTATCGTCATCAGTAATTTCTGTAAATTTATAAGGTCGTTTGATGTTAATTGGGTCAATATTTTCGAGATTTGCTTTTCTGAATTTCGGAGCTTCCTTGTGTCTGACTGCCTTATAATTTTTTATAAAGCCCTCTTTTCGCTTTTCCTCATACTGCTCTCTGTTACTGTTGTTCTTTTCTAACATTTTTTGTTTAGCGTTATCTATATTTTCTTTAATTTTTGTCAACTCTATCTTATTGTTATGAGCTTCGCTGGGGGTACATTTGATTGTAGAGTGATATCTGTTATTATAGTTTCTCACGGCTTTTTGCATTATCTGTTTTACTGTCATGTTTGATACTTCTGTTTTATATATTACTCTAAATTTTTCTGCTACTGAGTTATGTAACCTTTCTATGTCCGAGTTTCCTGTGTGACTATTTGGTTTAGTAAGATGTAATTCTATTCCTTCTTGCGATAATAATTCTTTAATTCTGATAGAGTTAAACTCATTGTCAGCTATAATTTTATCTGGTCTTCCTATCTTTGTGAAATGTTCTTCTAGTTGCTCTACTATGGTAATGTGGTTTCTATCGTTTAATATATATGCTGCTGCAAACTTGGAAAATTTGTCTATAACTGTTAGAAAGTGCGTATTTTTCACTACATATGTATCTATATGAACAATTTGGTTCTTATCTGATGGGGTTTCTGTTTTCTTGAACTTGTTTTTAATAGGATTCCTATCATATTTAATTTCTTTGCACCAATCACATTGGTTAATAACCGCTTGCACTAATTCTAGCAATTTTGGGTAATATATTCTGTTTTTAATTTGATTGTATGTTTCTTGAATACCTGAATGCATACTTTCTCTCACGTGGTAAAATGATATCTGTTTCACTGCTTCCGTTTCGGATTCGATGTCTTGTGCTCTGAGTGTGCATTTTATGAATTCTACCTGCTTGTCGTTGGAAAACATTTCTATTAATTTTTCTTGAACTATATTGTATTCATGATCTGGTAATTCCGAGTATATTCCTATTTTTCCTTTGTTTATATATCTCTTAAAAATTTCCCCCATTGTTGAAAAATCGTGTTTTGCTATGAATATTATTCTTTTATTATTTACTGTTTTATATTCTTCTGTCTTGCAATTTGTAATAATTATCTGCGTTTTATATTTATTAACTAATTCCTCTTTTATAAAAAAATGATCGTGTAAGTTTTCTTCTGCTGAGTGTATTGTCGCTATTGATGTATTATCTTCTTCGTCTTCCATGTTTGCTATCGTATTTATACTTGATTCTTTGTCGTTATTTTCGTTATAAGTGTAGTCGTTGTCTTCAAGTCTACTTAGAAAGTCAGCTACTCTATTTTCCTTTCCTTTTAAATAGTCAATCTCGAATTGGTACTCTCCTAGCTTCAATAACCATCTTTGATGTCTAGGTGAAATGTCTTTCCCTTTATGTTTCGAATGTAAGAATTTTATAGGTTGGTGATCTGTTAGTATTTTAAACTTTCTTCCATACAAATATGGTCTAAAGTAATTTACACTCCAAAGAATTGCCAAAAATTCTTTGTCGGTTGCCGAATAATTTTTTTCGTGATTATTTAATGTTCTAGATGCATAGCAAATTGGGTGTCCTTCTTGGGATAAAACTGCCCCTATTGCATAGTTCGACGCGTCTGTCGTAAGAGTAAATAATTTTTCGAAATTTGGAAATCTAAGAATTGGGTGTGAGCTGATCATATGTTTTAATTTTTCGAATGCCTCAACGTAAGTCGGATCTTTTGAATTAATTTTTACATTTTTCTTTAAATATTTTGTTATTGGTTGTGCTACTTTAGCGTAGTCTTTAATAAATTTCCTATAGTAACCCGTTATTCCTAAAAAACTTTTTATCTGTTTTTCCGTCCGGGGTAGTATCAATTTTTCTATAATCTCGATTTTATTGGGATTTGGCTTAATGCCTTCTTTTGTCAAGATGTGTCCTAAAAATTCTGTCTCTCTTTTCATAAAATTGCATTTATCTATTTGAATTTTTAAATTTTTTTCTTCAAGAATTTGGAAGATTTCTTTGATTGCCTGAATATGTTCTTTTAATGAAGTGCTAAAAATTAGTATATCGTCTAGATATACGACACATTTTTTATTTATGTGGTCCCTCAAAATTTCATTCATCAGCCTTTGAAAAGTGGCTGGGGCATTTTTTAACCCGAATGGCATTCTTATAAACTCATATAAGCCGTGTGGCGTTACGAATGCTGTCTTCTTCCTATCTTCTTCCTTAACCAATATCTGATGATATCCCTTTGCTAAGTCTAACGTCGTGAAGTATTGTGCTCTTCCGAGTTTGTCCAAAATTGAGTCGATGTTTGGGATCGGGAACTTGTCATCTATGGTAATTTCATTCAACTTTCTATAATCAATTACAATTCGATATTTTTTTTTGCCTGAGTTGTCTATTTTTTTCGGTATTACTATCAGAGGACTTGAATATCTTGAATTACTTTTTCTTATTATACCTTGTTCTGTCATTTCCTTTATTTGTCTCCTTACTTCTTCCTCATGTTGTGGTGGATACCTGTAAAGTTTTGAATTTAGTTGTTCGTCTGTGGTTGTCCGTATTTCGTGTTCGATTTCTGTCGTACTCGTCAATATGTCTCCTTCTTTAAAAAATAGTTCACTGTACCGTTGTAAAATAAGTTCAATTTCTTTCCGTTCTTCTTTATTTAAATGTTCTAAGTCTAGGTTACCGAGGTTTCCTTCCTTACTTTCTAATGTACATACTTCCTTGTACTGATATGGGTTATTGATGATTGAATTTTCTTTATGATTTAATGTTAAGATTTTTTTTTCGATGTTGATAAAAGCGTTTAGAAAATTGAGGAGGTCTATTCCTATGATGAAACTATATTTCCTTCCTGTTAGTGGGGCTACTTTCCATCGTACCCTTGCGTTATTTGGTAAATTAAATTCTCTTGGTGCTGTTGTGTGTATTTCGTACTGTATTACGTCTCTGCTGTTTATCGTGCTGTATGGTATTGGTCTGTTCAATTTAATTTGTCTGTAACTGTTTATTTGATCGTTCACCAAGCTTAAGGTGGCTCCCGTATCTATTAACGCTACGTATTTTTCCTTATTTATGTTAAGTTCTATTAATGGTAGGCATTCCGAGGCTGCTTCGTAAAAAAAACGGCATTATTAACCTCTGCCTGTTGTTCGTAATAGTGGTTTGAATCGTTGTTTTGGTCGTTGATGTATTCGTTGTAATCGTCATTTTGATATTGGTCATCCCTACTCCTGGTCTGGTCAGTTTCTAAATTATCTATTTCCATGGGTACTGCATTACCTGGTTTATACTGCCTAGTTTGCTGCGAGCCTGTTTGTTGATAATTTTGTCTACTTTGTCCTGAGTTGTTGCTTCGTACGTTTTGTTGTACATTATTTTGTCTAAATTGCCCTGAATTGTTATTTCGGTAATTATGTTGCTGGTTCTTATTAGTTTGGTTCCAATCTTGAGTTTCTGGAACTTGCTGATTATTCTGATAAGTGTTTCTATAGTTTTGCTGTTGGTTATTATTCTGATTAACATTCCTATAGTTCTGTTGTTGTTGCATATTTTGATTATTATTTCCCTGATTTCTGTTATTCGGCCCTGCCTCTGAATTATTTCTGTTGGGTCTGGCTTTTCTATATTGATATCTAATACAACTGTTCTCATATCTGCGTAACATCATTGTTTGCAATATTGCGCCTAATTCTCTCTCTTCATAAATTTTGTCTAGTAGTGTGCCTTGTGTCATTTCTTTTACTGTATTGACTAATAAGCTTTCAATATTGCTTAGATCTATAAAGTTGTCGTTCTTATGATAAACTATTAGCTCATCTGTTTTATATTTTATATTTTGTATTTCCACAGCTAGTTCGCTCACCGTATTCACTTTTAAATCGCAGATTCTTCGGTAGAGTTGGTGTGGTTCCGTGTCTGGTCTGTACCTCAATTTTAAAGTTGCTTTTATCAGCTCCCAGTTGTCGGGTTCCGGTACGTTGATCACTACATCCTTTGCTTGTCCTTGAATCGTCCTATAGAAAATGGTCCGTGTGGCTTCTCGCTTCAATTCCGGGTCTTGTATTGACGAGAGTAGATATTCCACGCTGCTGAAGAATGAATTTATCGAGATGTCCCCTGTTCCCGTGAACGTGGCTAGGTGACTAATTGTTTTGAACAATCGTCCTTGCTGCGCTGTACTAGTGTTGTTGGTCTGAAGTTGTATATAAGCTTGCCGTAACTGTTCCAGCTGCTGTTCTCTAAGAGCCAGTTGTTCTAACAGGTCTGCCTGTGGCATTGATGGGTTCTCTTGAGCCATTCTTGTTTTGTCGAAATTCGCTAGTCTTTGCTGCTTTCTTGACGCCAGAATTTTAATTTTTTATTTATTATTGCACTACACTGATTTTTAGTTAAAACTGATTTTTAGTTTTATTTGTGCAAGAGTTGATTCCGTTTGTACACTTTACTGATTTGTCGGTAAACTGATTTTTAGTTTTCGTCGGCCAATAAATGTTACTTATTTTTATTTTCTTTCGCCCTCAGTTATCCTTAATTTATTTATTTGGTTCGAATGTTATCGCTGGATCCTCTTTAAAGAAAAAGGATCCTACCGGCTGCGCCAATTAAGTAAAGGGAGTCGCGAAATGTTAAAATAATTAAAACACGTCTGTCGGTTTTGGGTGGTAATTATCAACTAACAATTCTTTATTCATAATGGTTTACAAGACAACTTAGTTTAGGTTTCCAGAAGTGCTTATGTGTTTTTCTTATTAACTACTCTAGTTGACATGTGTCCGATCGTTGGCCTTTAGTCTCAATTTAATAACGATCGATGAACTTTATTATATTGTTTATTTAGCATTTGTGCATTTCTAACTAATTACTTTTGGTTGGCATGTGCCAGATCGTCGACCTGTGCATTTCCTGTTTATGCCCTTTTTCAATATATTGCTTATTTAGTATTTAAAGAGTTAAGCAACTCTTGCACTTTACTTGCACAACAACCACAAGCCGAGTGGCAACGTCGGCGGCTGTCCGTAACAATGTTGCACACTCAAGACGCGCCCGGTATTCGGCTAAGGCGATAATGTGACAAGGATAACGAGCCAGCCAACCAGAAGGCTTGTTATCATGCCCATGTCCGCGACAATTCCAGTCTATAGACCCTCCAGTCTCCAGTCTCAGCTCTCCTTCAACTTCTTCTCCTTGATGTGCGTAATGCGCTCATTACGTGACGGCATCGCCAACTCCAACTCCATCTCCATCGTCAACGCCATCGACTGGCAAGTGGCTTACCGTCTGAGGTTGTAGCTCCTGCATCTTGCACAGTGGTACATAATGTCAATCAATCGATCAATAAAAAAATCATTTTGATTAGTAATCAGTTAACACATAAAGTAAAATTATTTATTTTTACATAAACTAACGAAAAACTTTTGGAAAAATGAATTGGAAATATATACAACTCGAAAAATATCGACTTAAGATTCCGATACTTTTTCCGATTTTATTCACTGAATTTATACTAGAGTAGTAACTAATTGCATTGTTCGGCCCACTGTGCGCTGTCACTATTTCTCGTATTTTTCGGCTTGGATTTTAGGTTCAACACTGAACACGACATTTTCATGCCAATTGCATACCTTTCCTATTGGTTTCCCATCGCCTCGAGTTGTTGTCGTTGCAGTTGCAGTTGCAGTTGCGGCACCTAATTAGACAATTGCCAGTGTATATTGTCTTGGTCGATAAGGCAAATGGATCTACGCAATGGATTTTCTGGTCTTCGGAATGGGAATGTCTTGTAAATTGATGAAATTGTTTTCAATGCAAGTGATAGAGCCAGAGTATTAAAGCGATGCAAAAGAGATTGCGAATTCAAGGCATGCTGAGCTAGGAGAATTACAACAACGTTACTGAGGTGTCCTAAAGAAATAGGGGGATAGCTAGAAAATAGAAGAAGACAACAATACGATTCAGTATTCAAAATAAGAAGATCCTTTTAAGAGAATAGGTTTTCTTATAATTTGAAAGTTGTCTGATTTAATTTATAATTTTTTAAAAGCAAGTAAAAGAAAGACGAAACAAAATATTCAAAAGAGGGACAAATAATCCATCGTTGATTAAGAGATTAAAAATTACAATACTATAAACATACATATACTTATTAAAAAAAACATATTTCTTTAAAAAGAAAATGTAATATAAAGGGCATTGAGGAAATTAAGATTTAAATTTATTTACATATTTATTTATTATTAGAATCATAATTGTTAAATTATAATTAAGAATCCGACTACAAAAGAGCTGAAATAAAATATTTTTCACTTGGCTCTTTCCATTTTTTGAGTTTTTCATTTGATATCCTTTCTCAAGGAATTTAATTCGTCAAGAATTTAATGTCTTGTATTTAACCCTGGTTCAAGTGCAAGTGCAAGTGCATTAACATTCACTTTGACTGTCTTTTCCGACTTGGCATGAGGTCAGTAACCCCTGCTATGCTCGATATACATATGACTAAGGGAAAGAGCAGCCAATTAACTAAACTGCGCCTAATTAAAAGTTAATCGAGCTTGAAATGCAAGCAGACTGCAAGTGTTAAGCAAGTCGAGGCAGTTGCACTAATTAGCTCGGCTCTCACCAAAACAGCAACTGAAGACAGGAGATTGGAGACTTGAAGACTTGAAGACTTGAAAGAAAGAAATAGAGTCTCGCTGTCACATGCAATAAATTTTCATAATTTGACAAAAATTGCACATAATTTCTAATGATCAGTAGGTAGGTAGGTTTTGTTGCGATAAAATTCGCCTCGTTGCACAATCCTCTGAATCAAAGGAGCGAGTGAGCGGCAGCACTCTCTTCCTGAGTGATTGTGAGAGTTGCGGTCTATTAATTTGAAATGTCTTGAGATAAATTACTAAATGACTACCGCTTACGTGTGATCCATCCATCAATGCCATCATTAAGCCAAACATTTGACAGAAAACGAAACGAAACGACGACGACAATGAAGTTGGAGAAGCGATGGGATTGGAAACGGATGGGAAGGAAAGGGAAGGGAAAGGGAAAGGATGGTATGAGTATGGGGACGGGAACCTAACCCAAACAAGAGTTTTGCTCATTTCAAAGCGGGAAACGCAGACCCCACAGTGTGTGTCTCTGTGACATGACGACGTCGTCATCCACAGTCTTGGTTGGACGTAGGCTCCTTGGGATCCCAAGCGTTGTAGGGTGCTGTCGATGGGCATAGGTTGAGGTCTAGGTCTGGGCCTACATAGTCACAAAGGGAGCCGCCACTGTTTGATGGGCTCGTTGCAAAAATATTTGTGTGCCTGTCCCCAGCGGCAGTTGCAGTTGCACTCAGGCGTGTCCAGGTATTTGTTGTTGATTATGTTGATAAGTGGCCGCCACATATTTTTCAACTGCACTTGTAATAATTTGTTTGCCACTCATGTTCGGTTTTTTTTTATTTTTCTTTGCCGACGTAATCAATGCCAATGTGAAGTGAGGCAGATTCTTGTATCTCCCTCCAAGTAGTAGTAGCTTTCGAGTTTCGCATTCCAAGCGTAGCCAGTGTTGCCTGTGGGAGCCTCAATCGCAAATCGTCACCCCGATTTCCAGGAACTTCTCCTCCACTCAACGCTTTGGATTGCGTGCGGTTTGCTTTGGGTTCTCCGTCAAGCGGGCTTATCTTTTTGATTTTTTTGCTTTTTTATATAAATATTTTGTTTTCTTTTTATTTTGGTATTTTAATGAGTTTGTGAAACATTTCAGCTAAAAATTGTCTTTTTTCCATTAAAGGTAGAAGTTTGGTTGTTATTAGCAGCATTTTAGATGGACCTCAATCGAAACTTTGATATCGCCATGGCATTTGAGTGATTACGTTATATAGAGAAACGTTTCTATAAATATAAATAAACAGAGTGAACATATAGTATGAGGGATATTAGATAATAATTAAACTAAATATGCGTCAAATTTTAGCGAAATCGAACTGGTTGCATTCTGATTCTGAGTATTAAAGGTTTTTTCTTTTAAAAAGTACGGACTAGAATTGCTTATTTCCTTTTAATATTATATAAGTGTGCTTTAGCACCTTTAGAAGAATCAAGAGCACACAAACTAATGGAATCAATCAACTGAAAAATATACGTATTAAATATAAGTTTAATTTGAATTTAAGTTCGTTCTATAAAAGTTGTAGATTTGTTATAATTTAATTTGGTCTACAGTGAATAAATTAAATGTTATCTTAGCTTAATTCATCTTAAACTATAATATTTCCTCTCAATTTGCAGGTGATACACATACTACAAGATCACATACATACATACACATAAACATAGAACGGAAATGCCTTGTTAAACATGCCACCCGCTCACCTTACCACATGCAACAATTCACCTGAAGTTTCGAATTTTTTATGTTGTCCAAGTGCAACTTTGCTGGCATCGTCGGTTGTTACAGCATCCCATATCCTATATTCTACAATACACAGATACACACACACACACACACACTCACATAGAGAGAAGAACTCTTGTGATGGTAAGTAAATTTTATGTTTTATTATATTTAGGTCAAAGTTTTTAATAGTTTTGCATGCAGTTCAACTTTTTACTGGGCCACAACAAAGTAGCTTTTATAGATTGCTCCTTGTTGCAAGGAGCAGTCCTTGCTCCTGCCTCACAGATATATGTACATACATATATAATACAAACATGAAAAAGATTTTTATATGGCAAATTTAAGGTAGCTGGATAGCTGGATAGCTGGATGGCCATTGTTGAGTAATGCTTGTAGTTAATTCAATTTTGAGCAGCTTTTACTCAGTTCTATACCTTGCCACATGCCTGGCGAATCAATTACAATGCCTGCCCCACATTGACTGCATTTAACGGCTTTTAATTGCAACGAACCGCACGAAATGTCAACGGCAATTTCAACGTCAACGGCAACGGCAACTGCAACGGCTTCGACTTCAGTTTGGCATATTTTTCGGCCTTTTTCTTGGACTGCTCCGGTCTCTCTGGGGGCCGGTTGCAGGTGCCTTTGGCTTTAGCACAACCTTACTTTTTGCATTCAAACTCTGCTCTGTGGCTATCCTAGAAAAAAAATTGAAAAAAACGTCTTTTTAGATTTGATTTCTTTTAGTTTAGTTTTTCATGTACTCGTTCAGGTTTTTTTAGTTATTTTTTTACATTGCCCGCATTTTGTGAAAGGCACAAAAACCACGTTGATGTCGTTGCTATCGTCGCCGCTTTAAGATTAGTTACACTTGTGCTCCATTTAAATGGTCCGGCAACTAAATTATGCGAAGTTCTCTACTTCTCTCTCTCTCTCGCTCGCTTTGTGGCAAGCAGCCGTTGCAGCAGTTAACTAAAAAAGTTTTTCCAGCGACTCGAAAGAAAAATAGAAAGTGAAAGACACGGACAGAGCCAAAAAAACTTTAAAAAAATTGCAATCAAAGTGTTTTTTTCCAGTTGATGTCGACGCCGCCCTTTCCCTAGGTGAATGTCGCTCGATCTAGGCAAGAAACTTTCGCCAGGAATTCTGGGCGTTTCAATTGATTTAATACTGGAGTAGTTGGGAGTGTCCAGTGTCAACTTTTTACATATTAAGTATACAGATCTATCAATCAGAACCCATTTAATATTTTCACTTAACTTTAAATTAGGTACATAATTATTATTTAATATTATATAAAAACAGGATTACTAGTATCGTTTGAAGTTTGTCTAATATCTTCATAACTTATGTGTTGTTTCAATAGTAAATTTTCATTTGAAGGGGATTATCGATCAGAGCTGAAATAATGTCTTTAGTTTCTTTTAAACATAAGAACTTAATTAATTACTTTTTTTTTTACATGTTTAGCTATTTAGTCCTGATATTTATGAATATCCTATAGATCTTTAATAACCAAATGAAATTGTCGATGTCCCTAAAGCCTACTTAGGTTTCTTTTGCCTGGAATATCGGGTGAACAATTCAATCAAATTTTAAATTTATTTATAAAGCGTTATTTATTTTAAAATTGTATAAAATAGCATTAGAGACATTTTTTTAAAGTTATTTAAGACAATTATTTCAATTTCCAAGACATATAAATGTTCATATAATTAAGTTAAAATTATTATACAAAGAACATACTTAGTTAGCTTGAATCTCCTCGCGCCATTGAGTTAATTAGTTGATGTATAAATTCAAAATAAATTCTTATTCTTATTTTAATAAAATATACTAGGCACAAAAAAACGCAGTTCTTTCAAAAACGACATTATTTGGCTTGATAAACATAAATCTAATGCAATATCAGATCAGACTGACACTATTTTCGATTATAATTTATCCAAATTAAGCTAAAAGACATATATATGTACACATTTTTTGAAGCACTTGGCATAATAAATAGCCATTACTCAGCCAAGCTGTAAACAGTGTGACCTTATAAACCTGCCACTTTATAAATCTTTCATTGTCGAGCACTTACCTGTTAATGGGAGTAACTGCTGCCAACTAACACCCAACTAAGTAAGTAACACTCAACAATCCATACAGAGTGAAGAACTCTGTCTGCAGGTCTGGCTGAAAGTGGGTCAAAAATAAAAGTTATGATTTAGAAATTAAAGTTTGCATTGTGAGCTTTAGTGTTGGAGTGTGGGCGTGGCAATGGGCGTGCCTCTTTGCATACATACTTACTACAAAATGCAGGCAAATAGGTGCTACATGGGAAAGTTGTAGGGAGGAGTTCCATAAAAAATAGCTGGCTAATGACAAAAGTATAAGATGTCTAGTTGTTGTAAGTGATCCATATGGAAAGTTGAGAATGTGTTGAAAACTTTGACAGTCAGCAGGTGACTCTCAAAAAAGTATAAAAACTTCTGAAAGGGAGAGGAGCAAATAGTTTAGGAAAAAGTGATAATTTAAAGTTAATATTATATAATTTGTTGGTAAATTAAAACAAATTTTACCCATACCATATCGAAATAATGCATTTAAAACTTTGTGTTATTTAAAAACTGTAAGATGCTTAAATAAAGCCAAAGATTTATTAACTTGAATTGTAGCCTGTTTAAAGTTAAACTTGGCTTAATTTAAAGTTCGCTGCAACTACTTGAGTAGCCATTGTAAATGCATTTAAACAGTGCATTAATGAGGCGTAAGTTTAAGATTACAATCGAATATAATTACACAAGTACAAAATAAACCTTGGTCTAATAGTCTTGTTAAACGTCCTGAACAGTTGTCTCACTACGTTATAGTGTTGTAAAGCGAATTGTTGCTTTAAAATACTATATATAATTGCTGAGGTTAAACTATGCCACAAGATTTATTTGTTTCTATTGTAGTATGTTTAAACTCAACCAGGCATTGATAACAAGGAAGGTAAAACATTCACCCGACCAGCTAGTGTTGGTAAATGCCGCAAAGCAGCCACATGACTTCCATAAAACAATTGCAAATGCATTTTAACTCCATTTCAATGCCAAAATTAATATGCTCCCATAAACTACAGCGAACGGGCAGTGCACTACATACATATATGTATATATATCTATATATTTGGACCCCTTCCTGTTGTTGTTGGCCTGGACATGTCCGAAAGCAAAACCCAGCTAAGCCAAACCAGGCAAGGAGAAGAAGAACAAGAGCACAAGAGCAACGGCAACCACAACTATGCACATGGACAGGAATATTCCCTAGGTGAAAGTATGTGAAAGCATGCCATAAATCGTTTGCCTGCTGCTCTCATGTTGTGGGTGGCACTACAACAGAGATAAACCTCTCTATCTCCCCATCTCTCTCTCTCTCTCTCTCGATGTGTGTGTGTGTGTATGGGTTGGTATCTGTGTGTGTTGATGTTGGCTACAGCTACAGGCGATTAGAATTGATGTGGGTTACTAAGCAAACATGAAAGGCTATTACGTTAAGCGTTACGTTATGTTGCGTTGCGTTGCGGCATTTTACGAGCTGCCTGCAACTTTTATTGAAAGTGAAATAGTTTTCATTCTTGGTATGTCAGTAAGTTACTATGCCCGAATCCATGTCCCTCTGTCTGTCAGTCATGTCAATCTGTTTAATTATAAATTTAGCTTGTCTAAGCAGTTGTTTTCCATTCCATTTTATTGACTAAGTAGTTTTTGCCACAGATTTGCTAATTAGATAAGCTAATGTTAAGCTTTGATTTCGGTTTAACGTTGAGTTAAGATAGATGACAGCATAAAATGGAATCTGTTACGGAAGCAGAAAGCAGCGGAAAGAATAATCAGATATTTCGGAGCTGTATTCGTAATCAAATTTTTACGACATTATTAATTATTTTACATACAATTAGTTTAAGATTATTTAATGCGATTTTATACAACTTTTAATTCAATTTAAATTAATTCAATAAATTTTAGTTTCCTCAAATTTCTCAACAATTATTTTGACATAAAAATTCGTTACTTTGCTTAAGGATTGACAAATCATTTACAATTGCTCTTTGGTTTTTTGTGATTCCTGAATAAATCAACTTATTTAGGAACTAGCTCTAAGTTAAATATACATGTTAAAATAAGATACTTACGAATAATTGTTGAGAGACTTTATTAGATTGCTTGATTCACTGGAAAAAATAAGAATAATAAAGAAATTTGTAGCAGATATTAGAAATTGAGATTTCACTCTACTTTCAATAACTGCTAACTACATTTAATTATCCTCTTAAATAGTATTTTTCTCAGTGCTAACAAAAAACCTCTGATATTTAAAATATCTATTAATTGTAGTATATACTGAATATATTTCTCATCAGCAGCATTCTTAAAAATCACACTTTAAGAGCGAGCCATTAATGTCATGTGTCATTAAAAAAGAGCCCGCATTGTTTACCAGTGTTGTGTAATGACCAAAACGCATTGAAACGAACACCTGTTAGATTTTCAACTCACAGGCTCACTTACGAAGTTTAATAGGAAAAAAACGAACATTTTATTGGTACAATGCCAATTTGTCGTACAAGAATTTGGTAAATGCCAAGCGACATAAAAAATAAACCTCAACGAAATTCATATTTCTATGCACATATAAAAAAATGCTACAACAAAAAATACCGCTGTCAGTCAGAAGCCACTACAACAACAACAAAAACAACTGGACTTACAAGTGTTATAGGTTTATGTTTTGTTTTTTATTTTGGGGCCCCCTATGACAGGTCTTTGACATCCCACTGTGATTTTTGGACAGTCCCAGCGAGGTACCAACAAAAAGCTTTCCTTGTTGTTCTTGTTGTTGTTTATCTGTGTTGTTGTTTTTTCTGTGTTGCATATGTAAGTGTGTATGTTAATTTGATTTTGGTGTCAAATGTTTTGTTATTTCGTCGTTGATTTTTTTCATATATATTTTTTATGGGCTGCACTTTGCTTGCGCTTTTATAGCAACCACAATTTGTGCGTCAAGTGCTTTATGCCTCCCCCCTCTGCCCCCCTCGCTACCTCTCTGCCTCTGCCTCACTGACTCTCTGTCTCTGTCAATCTGTTTGATTTGCTTTTGATTGTGCGCACTTATGTCTTTATTGACAACGGCGTAATAATATAAATTATTTATAACATACAATACATTGAGCAACTTGTAATTGAACACATACTCTTACCTATATTTATGTAAAGATACATGCATATGTATGAATAACATAAAATATTTGTGTTTTTACTATCAAGTGCAATTTAAGAATTCAGGTAAACAATAGTCAAGAGCCTCAGCCATGCACTTGTAATATCAAATACATGTATTTTTAAATGTTGCTTGCAAATTGAACAACACAAAACAGAAATTGCATTTCAAGTTAACTAAACTGACCTACAAATAACAATAGAGCTCACTGAATTTTTTATGGAAACTGTGTTTTGTGTAGAGGATAATAGTTAATGTACATTATGTACATATTTATTCAGCACTTTATTGGCAAACCATTTAAATAAAGTAACAAGACATGTATTGAAAATTATTCCCGGAGGACGAAGGAAGAAGGAATATTGAGCAGTATATTATAATTAGTATTTAAAAGTATCATAATTCCATTCACTTGTTTTTAATGAAGAAGGATAGGTAACATAGTGATGCTTGATTCTATATGGAAAATATATCTGTAAATTATTAAAAATTTCAACGCTGACAATTTTCATCACATCTCTTATCGATGTACTTTTCAATAAAGATATACTATACAATAATTTGCCAATGCTCCATTTATAAACTAAAATGTTACTATTCCACGAGACTTTTATTTTATTTTTAATATATTTCTCCTCTTTATTTAATTTACTTACATCTTTTATAACATCACCTTGAAATATTCTTAGTAGTGAAAACCAAATTGGAGTAAGGATATTTCTCCCTGAACTTCGCATTTGTTCATTTTTATATTTTTGTTAGCTTCGTGTAATCAATTATTTTCGCTACAGCTAACAAAACAAAGTCATTTATTATGCCGCAAATTATTTGTCACTATTTTGTGCACTTGTTGTTATATTTTCGGTTATTTTTTGTTTCCTATTTTGTTTTTTTGTTTTCGTTTTTGTTTTGGCATATTTTTCTGTTTATCGGCCCGAAACGCGGCACACATCTGAGATCTGGGCCCATAATTAATTTGGCCACAAAGACATCCAACTACCGTTGGGCCCCAAACAATGGCAAACAAATTGATTAATGACAGCGTATTAAACAATAATCGAGATAGGCCGCAACTGAGGCCCTAACCGGGTGGCTCTTGGCCACAAGACAGAGATAGATAGAGAGAGAGAGAGAGAGAGAGAGAGCCAAAATGGGCGTGGCTACCTACCAAAAAATGTTGTTCGCCCACGCGCAAATTTTTTCGCACACACATACAAAAAGTTTTTATCAACGGCCAAAAATGTTTGTTATAGTTGTTATTGTTGTAGCTATTGTTGTTGCTATTATTGTTGTTGTTGTCCGCTCAAAACAATTCATTTAAATAATAGCTGGGCCACTTCCCAGGGCAAAATAAAGGAAGCACATCATTTTTCATATTCTTGTGCGTTTGGCCCCAGCACGGAAATTAATAATGTGTAATTAATATTTGCTTAAACGGAATCGTGATACTCGTATGTATATAGACAATTTGTACTACAGTGAGGTCTGCCTAAATTGGCACAATAGTTATCTAATAATGTTAATTATTAGTTAGTCCTGCTAACTTTTTTTTCTGACTTTAGAGATGTTTATGCTGTTCAAAGGTTCGGTTTGGAATAATAATCATAAAACGTAACTTAAATTTTGCTAAAAAGAATTGTATCTAAATAATAAAATTATAATCTTATCTGAGAGTCTTTTAAAAATTATGATTTCTTATATTTAGCAGCTTAAAAAAGAAAAAAAGTGCAAAATAATTAAAAATAAACATTTTCATAGTTGATTTAACATTAAACAAACCTTCTACAATATTTTTTAGACTGGCTTCAATTATTAGCGTGCTTTTTAAATAGATAGAGTTTAAAGTATTACCAAAAAGTAATTTTAAATTTCACTCTTCTTACCTTTTGATTCATTTAGCTTCTTAAAGCACAATCAATCTGCTCTTTGAAAGTATCGTACTTATAGACTCCATTCAGTGGCACTTGAACTGTAATTAGAACTCATTTTAGGTTTGGCATGCACTTCAAATGCCCATTTTCAGCTGCTTCAGAGAGAAGGATCTTTAATTTCTGCTTCAAAGCATATTCTAGGCATAATTTTTGGTCCACATGCATGTGGATAATAAATATGTCGCAGACACTTGAGGCATATATTCTCCCTGGAGGGGAACTTCATTTATTCAGAGGCACAAACACACACACACTGTGTAGTATATACACAATGCAACAACCCCCAAGAAGGAACCCAGTGCCAACCCCCAAAGGCAAATGTCCTTCTGAACATGCACTTCAACGTGCCACGGCTTGCACTCTCAATTATGACTTAATTCGTATCTAATGGATATTTTCTGTGAAAATTTCATGATTAATCGCTGCCTTGAGGGCAGCCCGCCAGAAAGATGCCAAATTGGGGGTTGCTTGAATGGGACTGAGACTGGGACTGAGATAGAGACCTGTGACTGTGACTGAGACAGCGACTGCAGTTGTTCACACATGTTCACAAAAAAAAAAAGCAAAGTGTTACCAACTGTGGTTTGGGGAAAACAGTTGAACAATGCTTGTACCACCCCCAACCACTCTCACCACCCCCAACCACTCTCTTACCACCCGAGCAATAACTCAGCTCAGAACTTTCAAGTTCCTTTTCCTTTTTGAAAATTTGCGATTAATACTCCCGCACATGGTTTTTAGCATGTGTTCATGTTGAGATTGAGGTTGTGGGTCTTTAAAGGGGAGTTTGGGGGTGCAATTGTTGGGGTGTGTCAGGCGACAACGACAACGGTTATACTTAGGCAGCATATGCGTTAGTCTACGGCGACGTGTTGCAACTTCCGGCAGCCGGAGTCGTTGAGTAAAAAATGATTACGCGGCATTTGTGCCAACAACCGGCGACGCTTTTTGCAAATACACTTTCCAAGAATGTGACTTCGATTTTCCCCCTCCCTCACTCTATGATACCACCTAGATTTATCACGCTTCTCAACTTGCTTTTGCCGGTTTTTTGTAAACAAAAATAGAAAAAATTTTTAGCCGAATCGAAGTGCAGCAATAAAAAGTGCAGTCGGCTTTTCTTATCTACGACACACCAGCGCCATCTGTGAGCGTTTAGCTAAACTAACAAATAAGACTAGGGGTTGGGAAAAATCTGTCTGCCAATGCATTTTTATCTACAGCTGAGCATTTGAGAGAGGGCAAGCGGCTGAGAGCGGGAGAGAGTGTGTTTTGAATGCCGGCAAAACAGAGAACTTGCTCTCTCACACTCACTCTTTTTCCCTCTCTCTCTCTCTCTCTCTTGGTGTCAGCTTTTTGGCTCTCTGTTTATCTTTAGCAGTGCATTCTTTTGCCAGTCTTGTTGTTGTTATTGCTGTTTTGTTTAGTTGTTGTTTTTGTTACCATGACCGCTCCCAAAAATCTGATTTACATTTTGTATGCAATGAAAAACTATTGATATCAATTGTTCGACTGATAAGAATTATTTTTAGAGAAAGAAATGTAGGTGGTTGAGTTATATATTTTATATGGGAATAATAAATCATATACTAATAGGGGCAATTAGCACAAATATAAATTTATCACACTTCATCTCAACATTTATTTGATCAACTATAATTTTGAGGTGTTCAAAACAATATGGCATGTTGTTAAAGACATGGACCAGGACTTATTAGGCCCTATTACCTGTTGTTAATTGTTAAATTTTGATAGACAAAATATGAAATGATGAAACAACTTCTACACTTCTATTACATACAGAGATAAAAAAATCAATGAATAAAGTACATAATTGAATAAACTTATTTATTTATTTATTGTGTATGTATCATTCTAATGCTACAAGTACATAAAGACTTATAATTTATTGCATTATAAACTTAATTTCTAGATATAAGAAATACCTACAAGGAATGCACCAATTTGTATCTACTAATGTAGATTTTAATTTAAGGTTATTGGCCAGGCGGCATCAATTTTCTCTATCTTTTTTGAAAAAATACGAGGTGATAATTGTTATAATTATAATAAAGTACTATATAAAGTGATTTTATTATATTCAAAAATCTCAAAAAACTTTTTAAAATTAATTTTAATCAATTGTCACACAAAATATCATCATCATGAGATCATCTTCTCATCTAACAAATATTTATCAAATAGATTCTGCTAAAGCAAATCCTCAGTTTCCAAGAAAGTCAACAAATCATTTATATCCTTGATTGTCTTATCATTCCCAGTTTCTTGGCTCCTCCATCATTTGGTTTCCCTGAGGCAATTCTCCCTATGTCTTGGCCCCTTAATATTTGTTGCTTTGTCAGAATTTGATTGTCTGACAATTTCTTGGAATCAGTTGGAGCAGTTTGTCTCACATGGTGATTTTGCACACCTGTGCCCATTACACACACACGCACATTTTGTACCAATTGGACCTACACTCACACACACACAAAAACTCGCATTACCAATTGTCACTAGCGCGTGTGGAAAAGTCTTTGGCTGCAATTGAAAGAAATACGAGAACAACAACAGAGACAACAAAATGTTAGCCAAGTTTCAAACCACGAAATTTATCTGAACTCAATGAGAATCCAATTTGAGTTTGACTCAATCTCACTGGCTGGATCTCTCTCTCTCTCTCTCTCTCTCTCTTGCTCGTACTCTCTCAATGCTTATCAGTAACTCTCAGATACTTTTTGCATTTCCCAATTCGTCGGCTTTCGTGTGTTCGTGTCGTTCTCGTGTTCGTCTGGCTCGTATCTGACAGATACTTTGACTGCATGTGAAGTAAAGAGAGAAAGAGAGAACTCTCAGATACATTTGGCATTCGTAGTCAGTCAACAAACAAGTTTCGTCGCGTGCGGTGCCCGCCTCGCTCTCAGATACTTTTTGCCAGTTGAGCCGAGTACGTGAACGTGTCTGGACGTTTTTATGGACAACCGACAAATTTGAGATACAAAATACCCCCGAAAGCATCAACCTAAACCGAAACCGAAACCAAACCAAAACTCAAACTGAACCGTTAGTCAACTAACACAAGCTACCACAAAAATTCAGTTGTTCGTATCGAGTAGAAATAATAGTCGCAAGTGTTTTGCAGATTTATTTTTCGCGCGCGTGCAAATTTCCGGTTATCCCCCGACCCCGAAAATCCACAACCCCGGAACCCGCAAGCCCGTGCTCTGTGGCGTGTCTAGTGATCAGCAGGTAACTCGTTTACGGGGAGGCGTGTGTGCAAAAATACAAAAAAAAAGATAAATTAATGAAATGTTTGCGCGTTTATGAATGGTCTATTGCTAAACGCGTATCTCACAGATACATTTGCCATTAATACATAAATTGCGAGCGTGCAAATTTCGCGTGTTCTTCTTTTGTTTTTGCCCAACAATTTTACTTTGTTTATGCTGTGTCGGAAAAATTGACGCCTAGTGTTTTCATCCCTCCGCAAAGCAAGTCACACAATTTTCCAGCGTAAGTTTTAATTAAGTTCACTTTAAGCTTTATTAATGTCCAACAACTTTGAGTTCTAGCTGTGTTGTTGTCTCTGTTTTTTGTTTTAATTTTTTGTTGACTGTCAGTCCAGAGCTTGCATGTAATTTATATCTTCAGCTTTGCGTTTTCAACTTAAGTAACAAGTCATGAAAATGCCTCAATGACAAAGTGACAGTTGTTTATGTTCATCTTACTGTTGTTGTTATATTTGTTGTTGTTGTCAAGTTGTTGCCCACTACAACGATCGATAAGTTCTTATGAGTTTTCGGTTTGTGAAAATTTTAAAAATCATTAATTATGTCTCCGTTTCATTTCGCTCCGTTTTGTTTTTATTTTTTCTTACACAATTTTCAATGCTCAGGAAACAGGTTTCGTCTGTTTCATTAGAAGGTTCTAAAGCTTGTCCGATTCCAGGAACTTGTTAGGTGTTGTCCTCTCATTGTGTGTTTGTTCTCGCACACAGATGTGAATCTGAATCTGAATCTTTATGAATGAAGCTTGATCTGAGGTTTGTCTTGGAATCCCTTTCCGTCTGGGGCAGTTGGGCGTCTGTTTGAAATGTAATGTTTGTGTTGTAGGTTTTTATGTGGAAATGCTTGACACTTCTGCTGAACAGTTACCATTCTTGGTTTGTTCTTTGACTGATGGACTGATGGAAGCTGTTGATGTTTCCTGGGCGTGGTATGTTGGCTTGGAACAGTTGCTTAATGGCCTAAACGTGATCTGGCATAAGATTGGCTTAGACTTGTGTTAGTTGAATGTTGTGTAACGTTAAGAGAACTCAATTCGAGACAAGTTACCTGTCATGAAGTCGTTTTGTACACATCTAGGGAAAGCTGTCCTACATTTGCCTGTGAAAAAGTTGCTTCTATATTTATGCGAACTATAATTAAGACAATAAAAATATAAAAATATATAAATAGAAATATAAGTAATACATAATTCAGAATTAACTTCTGATAGTGTTCTCTAAAAGATATTAGTTTATTAAAATATTAAATTAACTATTAAATTTAAAAGAATTGAACGTCTTCTCTTCAACTTTTCAATTTGCCTTAGCATTTTTCTTTAAGCCTGCAGAGATTTTTTATATTTTTAATTATTATTTGCACTCAATTTTATCAACTTTACTTAGAAATCATTATCCGTGCTAGAATAAAACACCACGCTGCTCATTTTAATAGAATGATCACTTATTAAATTGTTTAACAAGTTTAATCACTTTAAGCTTATTCCTTTTTTTAGTCCAAGTTGTTCCTATCATGAATCTATTTAAGCATACTTTCCCACACGCAACTCTTGCTCATTTTGAAATATTCCCCAATATTTACTTTTAATTATCTAAATCGATTACAAAAGCTTTACCACTACATTAAGCATTAGTCAACACTTGCACAACATCTAACAGCAACTGTTCACACTATTTATTCACACACACTTACACACACACTGGCAACTTTTCGTAATCGCATTAACAAATTTTCGCAGTGCTGGGAAAACCTTTGCAATTTTCCCAATCAGCCGCTTGCCACACACTACATATATGAAAAATTAAAAGAAATTGGAAGGGAAATTGATGTTTTCTATAAACACACAGAAAATATCAGAGAGATAAATAAACACAGAGGCAGCTAATTACGTTCCCGCTGAATGGGCATATCATCATCAGCATGATCAAAGAATATATCTCTCTATATGGTATATGGGAATGTATATTTATATTTGGGTTTCAATTCTCAACGCTTGCCACTTGAAAATGTTGCATAAGCAGCCATCGGCAGGGAGCTTCTTGCCACATGCCACATCCCACATTTTAACCTTGATTAAGTTGACGTTCTAATGATGCTGCTAATGCTGCTGCCAGATGACGATAATGATAATCTTGAAAGGGAGCTGGGGGCAAGAGCAACATCATCATTAGCAGCTTCTTTCACATTTTAACACGGGAACGCGGGTCTCAGTTCTCAGTTCTCGGGCCTCGGGTTCGAAGCCCCGTATTTTTAATTGCTGCCTGGCACTTAGCTAATGTAATTTATATTACATCTTATGCTCTAAAAGCTTTAAGTAGCCAAAAAACAACAACAACAACCAGGAAAAACCAGCAGCAAAGTGCAACAGCATCCGAGTTTCGAATCTGAAAAGTGCCCCGAAAGAATGAACCGAAGATGAGGAAGAACTAGAAGCAGAAGATGGAAAGAAAAAAAAAGTTTTGTTTATATTTACCTAACATTGTACTTGAAAGATATTTTCGTTACTTTTTTGTGGCACTTCCCCCACCTCTGTCCCCCGCTACCATTTTACAGCTCTGTGTGTTTGTTTATCTAATGGCTAAAAAATATTTAAGCTGTAAAATTGTTGCCGTGAGATGGCTTAAAAGTTGCCTCGTGTTGAATTTTGTTTTTAGTATTTACACAAGTCATAAATACATTTTGAGAAGAGAGTAACTGAAATAAAAAGGTTAAAGTAGACAGGGTCCAGCTCGGACTTCTCTTGTCCGTGTCCGTGTCCGTGTCCGTCTGTCTCCTCTCGTTTTAGATAAAGTCGCACATAAAACTTGAATAATACACAATTTTCCTCTTGCTATATTTGAAATTTATGTAAATTTTTAGCTGCCGCCTGTCGTTGTCTCTCTGGCTGTCGCTGTCTCTGTCTCTGTTATCTTGAATGTTTTTCCTGTTGGTAATTAAAAAGTTTTTGCTTTTCTCATTTGCGTCTCGTCTGCTCAGATTAGCTAATGCAGGTTGAAATTTCAAATTTGTGTGTGTGTGTGTCTGTGTGTGTTTTGAAATGGCCTTGGAAATGGGCTATAAAGCCTGTTAGTGTTAGTTTTTTAGGCGTTTTAATGGCGCGAGGGCAACTGATAAGCTGGAAAAACTAACAGCCTTGAGTTAAAGATGTCTTTAAGTAGCGGTACTTTTGTGTGGTAGTAAGTGGCTTTTAATTTGGGAAGTTAACTCAAGTTTTCAACAGGGGTTGTTTGACGGAAATGTATGTAGTATTAAAAGGTGAATGATGTCTTATCAATTTCCTTTACAGTGTCATTAAATCTCTTTCATGACTTTATTCAACTCCACGAAAGTGATTCATCTTCATTATTATGAATCAATATACTGTCGTACTGAATTTAATAAATCTTTTCCTTTAAAGAACATGCAACTTTAACTTTGCCAACAAGTTATGCGATACCATCGCAACTGATACTTCTACTGATGTGTTAACTTGGCTCTGTAAATGTTCTGCCATGTTAAGCATACATTTCCATTTGCCCTCAATCCACAATTGGCAACACGTCTAAGACTTTAGCTCACACATTCCAGAACCATATCATTTGGTCAATCAATTATAAATACTGAAATGCCTGCGAGTTGAGCTTGGAACTTAGAGTTGGACTGGGACTTGGATGCTAATCAGTTGTTGTGATTAATAAAGCCACAAAACATATTGACGTGGCCCAGAGGGGCTCAGCTTTTAGAGCTTGCGTATTGAGTTTCACAGTTCAAGCTTTGACCTTGCCGTAGAGCCTGGCTGAAATGTTTTTCAGCTTTAAAACAAAAGATCATTAGTTGGAGCGTCTAATAAAAACGTTTGATTGCCCATAATTATGGTTAAGTTGAAATGACAGAGGAGACGCCGCCGGGTCTACAAGTTGTTAGCCCTTGTGCCAAAATTAGTTTAAACGTCTTAAGACACAAGACAGCCAGAAAACTCGTTGGCAAACTGTCGTCTTGTATGCATTTTATGACTTCATTAGTCTACAGAGGAAGCATGTGGATAGAGGCGGTTAGGGGGGAAGAATGAGAGTGAGAATGTGTAGTGACAGTGTGATGTAAGCAGAGACAATACTGATGAGAAGGAAACATACACAGACAAACGAGTACAAGTCTAATTATGTGAATGCTGTGTGTACAATGCGTCGTATGCATAATATAATTAATAGCCATAAATGTTAATTGCTCATACGCCACGTTAGCCAACTATTTGCTGGGCCCTGAAAAAACTTTGATGTTTGTTTTATTGCCATGCCTGTCTGTATTTATATTTTACCAGCTTTGAGCTTGTCAATAAGTTCTTCTTCTCCCCCTCAACGTCCCTCTTTATAGAGACACGTGTCCTTAGTTCACCCTAAAAATATATATAAGTATATTTGTTTGTATTTGTCTAGGTGAAAAGTGTGCGTTATGAAAACATTTTCACGGTGTTTCTCCATTGCCTTTTGGCATCCTTTGTGTCGTCGTCGGCTTTGTGTCGAAAGTTTTTGCCAGTTAATTAAGCAAATATTTTTTGTTTACCAAGTTAATTTGCTTTGTGGACCCCAACAGCCCATAACCCATCCTTTCTAACAAACAACGTTGACATGTACGGGTAGCTTAGGTTAGTTGCTGTTGTTGTTGTTGTTGCTTTGGAAATTAACTTGGCTTAATTTGTAGGTGGCTTTTGGGCAAAAGTTGTCGCTAAGATAGTTTTGCGGCCATTTAATCGCTTTGGTTGGCTTACTGCTTAAGTTGAGTTTAGTCTAGCGACAAATTCAACTTCAATTTAGTTTAAAGCTTTTCATTTTCACTCTCAGCTTAGGCTGCTAATTACTTTATCATAACTTGAAAACAAGTTAACTTGTACGGAGCTTTTTAGATTAAATTAAAACTCAACTTGGTAAAGCATTTAATAAGTAGTTATTACTTTCAATCGATTAGAGTTGATAAATCGCTTAATCCACAATTTATAATATAATTTTCTGACTGTCATTCTAAAGAACTCATATTTTTTAACAGTTTGCGGTTTGAGCTTTAAATTTGTTCTTCATTTCTCTTTTGGTAGACTTGTCTGCTGATAAAGCAAATTTTATATTGCTACAAGTATCAATAAACCCATAAATTTAAAAACATAACACAAAACTTCTACTCAAACAAAAAAAAATAGAAAATAAATGGTTGTCATTGTTGTTGTTGGGATTGTTGTCAGCCTATATTTTCACAATATACGCTCGAATTTATTTTCATTTTTTTGTTCTCTGTTATGTTTTATTTGTCTTGGTCTTATTTATGGTCTGCTCGTATTCTGGGGGCGTCAACTATGTGGTCACAGAGCATCAGCCTCTACATCAGTCGAGTTCCCTTTTTACTTATCTATTTTGTCAAGTTCGAGTGTAACAAATTTTTGCATATTTTGTCATAAATTTGTACCCGACTGTCCCAGTCCCAGTTCCAGTCTCAGTGTCATTTTATTATCATGTTTTCGCCCATGTTTGCTATTTTCCGCTCTTTAGTTGGTTTTTATTTTTGGGCAGGCCACGACAATGTTGTGCTATTAAATGCCTCAACAAATTTTAAATGGATTTTCATTGTTTTTATGGTCAGGAGTATATTTAGAAATGTTTTTTTTTTGAAACACACAATAACTGAATAACTAAAAAAATCATATATTTCAAGTTTTATATGTTGTCTGGCAGATGGTCGAAGAACTTGACATGTGATCATAAAATGGACGGGCCTTGGTTGGGGTTAAATATTTAGAAAACATTTTGCTTTAACTTTTAACATATTTAAATAAATCGATTCAATCGATATACGGTTGGGTAATGAGCCATATAAACATTTAATAGACTTGGAACATAATGTGAACTGTTGACAGCCAAAAACAGATAAATTGTAAACAGAAGAAGCGTGTGTAGAAAGAGAAATAAATAAAGAAAAGTTGCTGATATAAATATCAATCTAGATATAAATACAGTCTGTATTATAAAGATATGCATAGATTAATATATAATATATGAATTTCTCTGTTTTCTCTACCAATTGTATTCCCTTATCTGAATTTCACTTTTCTGTGTCTTTAAATTGCATTTCAATAAGCTGAATCATTAAAAAAAACATTTATCTATAATTTTTTCTGCCATATATCTAAAATTATTATATTATTACTCGTACATTATTATAACATTAATAAATTTTTTAATATTTTATTCTGTCGGCTAATATAAGACTATTCTGTATTTATTAATTTGTATCTCCTTCCTCTCTCAATTGCATATTCCCCAGTTGTTTGGTTATCGATCGATTGTTTACCCATCCTGATACTATCTATAAATTATTTCTACATTATATTCTGGTTTACTCAACTCTAAGCCAGCTTACGAGACATCACTTCTTTTACTGTCTTTGTCGCCTTCTGCGCTTCTGCGTTGACTACTTCGAGTCGAAGTATACAAATATTGACCAAGAAGAGTCAGAACCATAAATAAGTGAACAGAGTCCATTAGCCGCAGCTCCAGTGTCGATTCCATCTATTTCCACATCCACAACAAAAGCGCTTGCACAACAATTGGAGGCACAGTTTATAGAAATCAGAACTGGAACTGGAAATTGAAACGGAATCTGATAGAGGAAGGGAATTCGGGGTGCTAAGTAGAAGTCACGCCCTAGGGGATAGTCAGCTAGTCAACTAAGTACTCATGGTCTGGTTGAGTTTATCTTATCGCTCCCCTTATCAGCAAAAATGGAAAAGGTAAACAGTTGATAAGGCCAAACACACACACACGCACACATGGAAACTTTGAATCGATGTCGAGTCATTTGCCTGACTAAATACAACTTCCCTCTATTGGCGAAATGACGCATTGAATCACATTAGAAAATTATAATTAAGCATAAAATCACTTCAATAGCAAAGTTCATCAAAATGCCATCAAAATTTAAAGAAAATAGCAATAAATACACGAAAATTGAAAAGAAATCTTTTATAAACAAATTTCTATTCATATAAAGTGATGTACAAAGTATTATACGCAGTAGTAAATATTTCTCTCAGTCCACCTAAATATAGTATCCATAGTAGTATTATAGTAGAATCTCTCTCAACTCTTGAGCTGTCCAATTCAACAAAAAATCCCTCATCTACAATTCCCTCGTCGGTGTGAATGGCACGTTCCAAGTATTTGTTGCCAAGAATCTGCTTTCCGACCTGCTTATGAATACAATGTCTGTTTGGATATGCCCCTATGTAGTATATCTCTCTCATTCTCCCCTCTCTCTCACTCTCTCTCTAGAGGCTTTCAATTTTTAAATATTTTCCATTTTAATTGGGCCAACGTGAGTGCAATTTTTAAACAGACGAGCATCCGTTTGCCCAGTAGTAAATTATGTTAATTAAATTTATTATTGTTTTACTTCTTTTTTTTCGTTGCTATAGTTGTTGTTTCATTTTATCCATTGAGCACCACTAACCAAAATATAATGGCCGAAATAATGGGTAATTATTATCGCATGTCGCTCAGTTTTTTTCAGTTTTTCAGTTGTTGTTGTTGTCGGTTCATTTACAACTGGCGACGTGTTTTGGGTTCTCAGTTTGTGTTTCTGTTTCAGTTGCTGATTTCATTTTTTGATTGGGTTGTAAAAATTAATTGCAAAATATGTATTTTTAATAGACTTTGGCTCTATTCAAGCCTCGTTATTAAACCGATTAGTCTGGCAAAAATCAGAAATTAAAAAAATTGCTTTGACTTTGACTCGATTTTTTCGTTGTCGTTGCATGCTCAGAATTTTCAACTATGTTGAGGGTTTTCAACTTTGGAAAATTGACTTTAACTACTCGAGTTGAGTGCCAATGGAAGTTGTTAAAATGTGCAACCAATAATTAAGCAAAGATATTTGTAGTAAATGTCAAGGTTCAAGTAATTTGGATAACAAGATTCGAAATAGATATTACATATATTTCTGAAAATAATTTAAAAGAAACAAATAGGAAACTATTTACTTTGGAAATATTAAGATCAAGTTAATAACAATCATAATGTTAATAACAATATCCAAATTAATTCTTGAATATGTATCCATGTGTAACTATGGCCCTTATAAGTAGATCTTTACATTAATTATAATTAATTATAAATGCTTAGCTCAAGATCGAGTTTACACTCTAGTATATTTTTTTTGAATACCTGTTTAGGTGCTTACATCATTCAAATTAGATTCGAATAACCTTCGGATATGAACAACCATGCAAAATGAATGACATTTTCTCGATTGTACAGTGAACACTTAGTATAATCGTATATCGCTAATTTGCATGAAACTTTCGGTATGTTTTTTTAATTCGTTTCGTCTCGCTTAACACTTGAGATTTATTTTTGTAAATATATTTCTCATGCATGCGAAACGTGTTTTGCAATGCCAAAAACAAAAAAATGACATTAGTAGACGTTGACACAGTACCCAAAAGATATTCGAGTTTAGACCCAGCTGTGGGACTTCTAAGTTAACACTATATAAATAAATGACTTCATTTTGTTGTTGTTGTTGTTGTTGTCGTTGTTGTTGCGCTAAGTGACTCGGACTTGGCTGTCAAGGTGAGTCAAGTCGTTTGTATTTAAATTTCGAAACGCTTTCAAATGCTCAGCTGAAGTTGAGAGCAAATCACTGATAAATACAACAAGACAAGGAGAGAACTTTACATAATTAATTAATAATTAGTTGCTTCATTGTTGGACAGGTGGCGTCTGTGTTCGACAACACGCCCATGTTTATCAAGAAGAAACTTTTGTTCCCCTTCTACATTTTGTTGCTGCTTCTGCTGCTGCTGCTCATCATTAAATATTTAAATGAACTACATTTCCATACTCTTTCCGTTGATACCGCAGCGCCCTCTGTCGATCATTTATTTGCCTTTGTCTATTGAGAGGTACACATGGGATTGACCCAATAATTAGTTGCACTTAAGTACACATTAGATAAGTATGCGGTTTCACCTCCACCTCCTCTCTGAAAACCAAGAGAAATGTGTTGACATTTCCTCTGGTGAAATTGATTAAAAGTAAATATTTTGTATAAAAACTCTTTCTCTCTTTCTTTCTTTCTATCTTTCTTTCTCTCTGTATTTCTCTCTGTCTTTTTTCCCCTGTATCTGTAAAGGGTTCGTTGTCTAGCCACAAATTACATACTAAGCTAACCAATGCCGCAGGGCAATTCAAAATTTCGAGTTTACACGTAGTTCGGGGTCTCTTTTTGATTAGGGGGAGGCACCCGAAATTATTGATTTTATTTTCTATGCTATGCTAGTTTGCTGATTTGTTGTTTGCCTGCCTGCCTGCCTAGCGCTTGTTTGTTTGTTTGTTTATTTGTTTATTTAATGTTTGCTTGACTCGAAAATTATTTGGGTTAAATCAACAGAAATGTAATCAATGAATAGACGAAAGCATAGTACAACACCAATTGAAAGTTAAATTGTGAAAAACGAAAACGAAAACCTAAAGAGAAAAATATTTCATTTTTGTTGGCTGCGTAATTGCTTCCTGGTTGGGTTCAATCTTATTGTTGTTACCACAAATTGTTTAACAATTTTGCGTATTTGAATTATGGTTATAATATGCTGTGACTTCACTTGAAGTGGGCGGCATTTCATCAAAGTTTGTTTACCATAAGTTTTCGGCATTTCAATGTGTTATATTCTTTATTGTGGGGGACATTAAGAAGTTATTCAACTCGAAGCTTCTTTAAAAGTATTATACAAAAGTTTGTGTTTGAATTTTAATAGAAAGAAAAGTATTAAAAAGAATAGTTTATTGTAGTAAACAAAGAATTTCTTGAATCAATGCTCTAGTCACCAAAAATGTTGCGTATTTAAGTATAAACTTATTTTAGAACAATCGAAATTATTTCCTTATTTAGAATTAAATATTCAAATTATTTTTTAATCTATTTATTTAATGTACAACTTTTCAATTTTGTTACTTATTCCTGTAATTTGTCATTAAATAATTTTATATTTCCATATTAATATATGTAATATACTTTCATTTTTATTTAACTTGATTTTATTTAATATATTATATTAAGACTGTATTCTAGAACTATCGAAATTGATTTATTTGCTGAGTATATAAATATTCTAACATTTTATTTAATTTATTCTTATTTAGTTTTTGTTGAGTAATTTTATATGTATTTGTGTATTTATTTTTTTCATTTCTTCATTTATTTATTCTTTTTAAATGGTACAATTTATACATTGTTGTTTCGTAGATGTGGCGTTAGTCTGTTGTTAAATTGTTTGTATTCTTTTTTTTCACTTAAAAAGTTTCCCCTCTTTTCAAAAGAATTCTAAATTGACATTCTGTGCTCTTTCTTTATAAATGAAATAAAAATTGCCAACATTTTCATTGGGATTCAAATTGGAAACAGAAACTTAAATTGCTTCAGCTCTCTCAGGCACGTGTCTTATCTCTCTCTCTCATTGGCCTTTAAGTACACATACTATTCCATCCAGAGTTGAGTTGTCACAGCTGACGACCCCTCAGGCACTTATCAACAGCTATGCGTCTGAGAATTCTACACATACACATACACATACAGTTACACATACGTATATGCGAGTATATATGAGTATGCCAATTAAAGTCGACCTGAGCTTTTGAATAGGGGGCTGAATTGTTGTTGCAATTGAAGAGCTTAAAGCACCGCCCAAGTCAAACTAATAAAGGGATCCAAGTAGCTAAGTAAAGGCAAATGTGCTAAAAGGTTTGCAGGGCGTGGAAAACAGTGTTGACAAAAAGCCATAAAATGCCAGACGTTGAAACAGTAGATGCTGCCTCTCTCCTCTCTCTCTCTCTCCTCTCTCTCTCTTCCTTCTCCCACCTCTCCCACATTTTCAGAGTCTTTGTGGAGGGGGTCTAAAGAGTAAGACGAAGCACTTAGACAAGGGGAGCACATTGTGCTCTGGCGAAATAAAATGCTAAAATTATTCATTTTGCAAATAAGCAGCGTAAATATTTAATTAACAACTCAGAGCACATACACAAACAAGCTAAGCAAGGGCTGAGAATGAGTGAAAGACACACACAAGTGTGTGTCTCTGTGTGTGTTTCCTAAGGTTTCCTCTATCTCTTTCACTCTCACTCACATACATATGGCGGTAATATAATATTTATTTATACTTTGTCGCAGGCAGCACCCGGGAGCAGTGACAGTTAAAGTCACCTACGAGTAGCTGCCGACAATGACGTCACAACAGTTGAACAACGGTAATTCTGGCTGTTGCTTTGTCGTCATTATTTGACGAGGTTCAAAGGGCCTTTGGGTCATACAAGTCAATGACTTACGAGTAGGCTCAAATTGCTATCAGTTCAATCCGTCAACCGATGCCTATTTATAGATAGGCAATTATTTGTGATACTTATCATGACAACAGTTAGAACTACGATTTTCATTAGATATTGGATATACACAGGGTTAATTTAACTAAATTTAGATTGAAGACTAACTCCTTATCAGAATATATATTTTAATTATTGCAGGAATATAGTTGCCGCATTTTTTCATATTTACTAGATCTCTAGGCTATTAAAAAATGTATATTTATATTTGTTCTATTCTTAAATTATATCACCAAATAATAACAATAATATAATCGTATTAAAGTTTTTAGGGATGATGCTCAGTTATTTTACAAATCTGAGTCAGCTTCTCCAGATAAGAAATGTTATAAAGTTCCTCATTTATTTTAAACAAACTCTTAAATGATATCATCCATAAATATTATCATATAATATCATACAGAAACTTACTGAGATAATGCTCAGTCTGTGTAAAGATCTCAGTCAGTTCCCTTAATCCCAAGTCTCAGTTAATTTTCTTCTTGTTGGAAATTCTTGCTTTTATCCCATTTAACTATGACTATTTGCAGGACATTTGCGTATATTTGCAATATGCCTTAATTATATTAGATTTTCAGTAAAATTGCTGCAACCATTCATTTATTTCTTACACCTTTTCTCGACTGCTTCTCGACTGCATGGCATTATTAAGATTGTCTCGCTCCACGTTTGATTTCATTTGCAGGAACTGAAGCTGGTCCAGGGTGGAGCTGGTCCTAGGGCTAAACGCTTGACTGACCCGGAGGGCCCTGAGCTGACCGTTACATTCCCATTCCTCCCACAAACCTGGGATCTGTGTGCCTTGACTAATTAAATTAGTAAAGTCTGTAGTCGAGACTTATCGTTGTTGTTGTTGTTCTTGTTGTTGCTGTAGTAATTGTAGTTGTTCCCATAATTGTTGTTGTTTTTCGTTTGGCTTTAATTGCTTCTGTGTGTTGTTGTTCTACAGCAATGACTTAATAGCTTTAATACCAAGCCAATTCGGACCACGTTGATAACGAAAATATCGTATTTTTTTTTACTGCCAGTTGAGCAGAAACTTAAAGCGGCTTAGCGAAAATCGATACAGCCGCTAACTAAGAAATACGTTGCCAAATAAAGCAATTAATAACAAATATGTTTATGTATTTTATAAGCCATCAAAAGCGGCTCAGCACGTACCAAAAAAAGAGGGAAACTTTGGCTCTGGACTCGGGTTGGGGGGTGGATTTTATGTGCAGGTGCTTAAATATTCCATTAAAAGCGCGTTAGAAGAGAGCCCACAATGTTGCCCAGGAAGTTGTTCAAGAGGTGGCCAAGTCAGGGGTTCGGGACTCTGGACGTAAAAACCAAAAAAAAAAATAACGAGAGAAAAAAACGAAAGAACTCTACAGGAAAAGTGTTGGATTTCGTCATTGTTTCAATGTGTTTGAGTGTGCGAGGCACAAACAACTCGTAAAAGTCAGCAAATATTATTGCCCGACTTTGGGGTTGAGCTATTAAAATGTCATCATTGTGAGAAAGGGGTGAGCAAAGGGGGGTTTTTGGCCCAAGTCAACTGTTACGATAAGTCAAAACACGCAACTTCAATACTAAATGCGCCTGTTTTTATTGGCAGTCCAATTCCCCAGGTCTCCCAGTTGACGTATTTATTATTTAACACCTAGAATCAGTCAGTGGCCCAGAAGCAGTAACTGTAGCAGTTAGAGAAGGTGAAATAGAAATACTTGGAAACAGAAACCTAAGCGGAAAATAGCTATAAAATGTTGACCTTTTTTTTGCACGCACCCAAAATCCAAGACATCATTCCATCATTCTATCAGCCCATCAAGCCAGGCGACTTGTGGGTGGTCTCTGGTTTTATGGGGTACTCTAGTTTTTACGAGTCGGCACACCATAAGTTAAAATATTTAAAAGTGTGCTTAATTATGCTGTGAAAAAAAACGCGTACTATAAACAAAATCTCTAGGCACGACAACAACGACAGCCCATAAAGTGTTTTGTATTCTTCGGGCCAACAAAGTAATTTCGAAAGCTTCCCTTAAGGAATATAAAAAGAAATAAATTCAGTTAGCCAAAAAATGAATCATATCTTTAATATAATTGTGTGAATATTAGTAATTGTGCATGTATTAGTGTGCTTTAACCTTAAAAGCTTTGCAGGCACTACACCCTCGCATAAGCTGAGCTTAAAGCTTTTATTTCATTAGCATCTGTGTGTCTTGTACGTGAGTAAAGCTCAAGAATATTGCTCTAATATCTTATAAACTTAAAGAATTCTTGTATATAATTATCAGCTGAATTCATTCGCACTCTAACCGTTCTTTCAACTACCTCTATTTACAGTTAAAATCCACAACTCAACAATCCACAGCTGCTAACTATTTATTTTTTTTCGGGTAAGTTTCAACTGTATATCGATCTAAACGTTCAACTGTCCAAGTGTCCAAAAGTCCAGCTGTCCAAACTGCTCTGTTCACGTGTTGTTTAACACGCTCTGGCGGCTGCCTGTTACCAATTTCCCCACCCCATCGAAAATACACTGACCACAGTTAAACCTGAACCCATATCCAAGTTGAGACCCAAACTCAAACTCAAACTCAAACCCAAAACTCGATGCTGTCGCTTGCTATTCATGTACGCTATCATAGACATTCAAATTGAATTACAACAAACACTGAGAACTGACAGTCGAATGGCTTTGGATGTTAGCGTTACGAGTCCCAGTCCCATTCCGAGTCCGAGACCAAGTCCAACTCTCCTCATCCTCCTGGTCGCATAAAATATGCAATTGCAAGTGCAGACATTGGAAGAAACTATGCAGAGTTTGGAGTTTGGAGTTTGGAGTTGGAGACGTAGACGGTCACAACTCAGGTGATATATCGCAAAACTAGTTTACGCAACATGTGGCATGTGCATTTTGCATGCCACACACACAAACACACAAACAGACGTGCCACAAAAAAAATTGACATTTTGACATGTGGCGGTGCCTCAAGATTTTGCCACAGATAAACTACAAATGGTCAACGGTGCCTGTGACCGGTTTGTGTGGTCTAGAAAGAAAGCGGAGGGCGGGGTGTGGTAAAGCGAGTAAAGTGTATTTTAAATACAAATGTTATCTCGAACATGCAACAGAACAAATATCAAAATGTGTAGACCTCACTCAAGCAAACTACGTGCCACATTTTGTGGCTGCTACAATTTTTAATGGATTGACGGCAGACAGCGAATGCACATTAGAAAACCAAGATCCTCAATCCCAAAAGTCATGCACACACATGAGCATCTTGTGAACTGTATGAACCTCTCCACTCTACAATCTCCACACTCTTTACTCTCTTCACTCTCCACTCTCCACTCTCCACTTCCTCCTGATTGCGTTGGCTTCTGCAATTTTCTTGCAATAACTGGCCTTCAGTTAGCAAGTTACCAGTTACCACTTTGGTTAGACACGTACTGGCTTAAAGTATCTGTTGGTTACACAAACTCGATATCAGTTACCCAGTTAAACTCTCTTTCGGGGTGTCAATGGGCGTTGCACTTCGACTATTGATATTGCATATATTTATTATAATTGCATTCGTTGTTCGCATTGAGTGTCTTCGCTGATAAACATTGTCCAACTGTCCAGCTGTCCAACTGTCCATCTGTGTGTTCGAGCCATGGCTTTGACTGTTGTTTGGGGCCTTGTTTTCGCTTAGCTAATTGGCAAATTGAACGGTAGTTTGCCGTGATCATTGAGCACTTTGGTAAGTGTTTACCATTTGTTAGTTTGCCAAGTGTGGGCCATAATAAATACTTAGTTAAATCACTTGCAAAGCATTTTCATGAACATTTTGTACGTTTCTAAATGGGAAAATAATTTAATATATACCATTAACTTACAATACTGTAATAAACTGTATAGAAAAGTTCATTTAATTAAGAAATGCAATTGGTAGAGTAATTCAAAGCATTATATAGTTTTGGCTAATTTGAATTTTTCTATTAGAAACACATAAATACTTTACTTTAATTTAATTGCTTTCTTAGGTACATTATTAAAGAATTTCGTATGATACACATTTTGAAAATGGAATCAGTGTTTTATATTTATAAATCTGTTAATTAAATTTTCATGTCAAGTTTATCAAAAATTAAAATTTGCAGATATGTAGATACATATTGTTTAATTTTATTTTTATTACATATTGTATAACTTTATGTTAATATGTTGTGTTTTATTGAACTGTACGTTTTCTAATGTCAATTTAATAACAGCGTAAAAGTACGCTCTCTGTATGTAGTACATTAAATGATTTTTTATTTACTAATATATAATTTAATAATTATTAATTCACACTATGTATATGAGAAACTCCATTAGAAAATCGTTTGATTGTCTTATTGTTAGTTTACTTATGTAATTTTATTTATATAACTTAGACAACCTCAATTTAAAGGTAGATTTTACGTTTAGCTTTCAAAAATTGTCCAACAGCTGTCCAAAGTAAAATTTCAAATTTGGCTAACAAGTTTTTTGGATTTTCGCTCATGCATTTTTCATGCAAATATCTCTAAACAGTTTTTGGCTAAAAGCATTCTTATGGCCAAATCCAAACGGCGTCTAGACGTCTGTCTGTTTTTAACAGCCAACACTCAATTCCAGCCCTGCCCCTGCTATTGAATATATCCAGATATCTGTTTTTGGCCTGGCTAAAAGAGAGAGGGAGGGAGAATTATAGCCAGAGTTGGAGCTTCATAATTGATATTCATATGCAGGTTTGTGGTTGCATCTCATTAGCATCGCATCACATATCCTTATATGATATTATGAGTATGTGCCCTGAGTGTTACCTGTGCTTATAAATAAGCACATAATCAGGCGACAAAATTGCGTTGGCAGCAGCCTCATGCCTCCTGCCACATGCCGCATGCCACATGCATAAATAAATAAATAATTTGCAACAATTACCATAAGTTGCGTTGACATCTCCACTCGCTGCAAAAGTGTTTGGATATTCAAGTTATGACTAACTTAGCCAAGTCAAGATGATGATGTTGTTGTTGATGCTGTGGATACTCACAATGATGATGATGATGATCATGATGATGATGTCAGCGAGAGCTACCAGTCGATAAACATAAATAGACTCCCCTCTGCATATTTCGCCCCCTCATAGTCATATCGTTAAGTGTTGGGCTTTATGGCAAATGGGCGACAGACGCGTCTCAATTCCGACTTTGAGTCTTCCCGTAGTCGGCTTTAATTAGCGGCTGACAATTAAATAATATTTTGCCAGCTCTCTATCTCTCTCTCTCTCTCTCTCTCTTCCACTCTGTTTCCCCCCTCTCTCTTTCTCTGTGATGCTGCCGACTTGTTAACTCGCTGCCTGACAGTCTGCCAACAAGTTTTAATTACCAGGCGGATGAAAAAAATGTCTCCCGGGCAGTTAGTTTTTGATAGTCGCTGCTTTTTAATGACTCTTCATTCAGTTGCTGTCTCTTTTTATTAGTGTTGTTGTTGCATATATATATATATACATGCAAATACTAGTATTTTTTATCACATTTTATGGTCTGTGATTGTTATCCGCTCGTCGGTTTTTAAAGCTTTCATTTAGCTGTTACGGACTGAGTTTCCCAGGGCACTCTTCACTCTTCAACTGGGCTTGGGTTTAAAAAAATGTGACAATTTATTTTGATTTGTTGCTAATTTTAACAGCAGCCCATTTTGTTTTTTTCGTTTTTTCGTTTCTTTTTTTATAGGGCCTATCAGTTGAAATACGAGTTCTGTGTCGATTTACGAGCTTTGATTATGACAGGCCGGCCCATGGATGTAAAGCTTTGCTTCTGGGTGTTGATTGTCTGTCTGACATTTTGACATGCATTTTGTCAATAAAAAACAGCAGCAGTTTGTCATTTGATTTGATTTTGATGAAGGTCGTTTCTATTAGCCGCTAAAAAGTTACGGAAATTTTGTGGCGACCTTCCTCAATTTGGCCTCTAATATGGGCTAGAGGCTGAAAGTATCGTATGACTGACATGTAGAGACCAATAAAAGACCTTTTGGCATTTAAATGATACAGATTTATGACTGCTCTAAATCTAACAAAAGAATGCCAAAACGAAATTTACATGTTCTTTTATTGATTGATCTATTTTATTATAGTCTTCTTTTGATTGAAAAGCTCTGTTTTGAGTATCTAAATAAGGAATGTATTTTAAACTAACCAATGAAATTTACATTAACTATTATAATGTTAGCTAATATTATTAACAGTTGTTTTTTATTTTATTCTTCTCTTGATTGAAGTAAATTTGCAAGTAATGAATTTATTGTAAACAATTTGTCCTTTGCCTTAAATTTTATTTTTCTTTTTAGACTCCATCATATGGGACTTAATTTAATTGAGTTTTCATGTTGCTTTCCTTAGACGCTCTAACCTATTTTGAGGCAAGTGCTTTGACTGCCACTTTAACCCATCATCAAAAGCGTCAAGCTCCAGTGGGATGATAACGCCCATTGCTCTGGGAAACGCCCTATAATACGCGAATTGCTTTTGCGTTCTCCGGAGTCCGGGCTTATTTACAACTTGACATTTCATTTGCCTGAATCGCGAGCGGCACTTCAATGCGCTCCAATTGCATTTTATGACAGACCAAACTGACCTACTTAAAGTCACTTTCCAGAGCAAACATACTTATTCGTACAAGCAGAGACACGCACACACTCCTAGGGTTGTCACGCCTTCGCCAATGTTGGCGCTTTCGTCCTTGTCCATTTGTCCTTTTCAATCGCATTATAAATTTAATGTGTTGACCTTTTTTTTGGTTTGGCCTCAGCTCGACCGCAATTTCAATAGATTGGCTGCAGAAATCAGCGCTAAAGCGAAGCGAAAAGGTCTCTTAAAACCCTCGTAAAATTTAACTAAAATGTCCATAAGTAGCTCGGCGGGGTCATAACTGCAAATGAAGGAGAGAGAAAGAGAGAGAGAGCGCTACAAGTAAGCGAACTGCGTTTTTTCCAGTCATTTTGTATCTTTCAGATACTCGCTCGCACTTTAAAGTCATTTCTAGGGTTGCCGCATTTCACGCTCAATGCACGCACGTCCGACCCTGCGTGTCCGCCAATATCCTTAGCCATTTCCTGCTTTTGTTTCTTTGTCATTTTTGCGCTATTCGCCTTTTGTTAGAAGGTCGCCGCTTTTTCTTGGCACTTGCTCAAGTCATGGGTAAAAATTTCTGTGACAAAAGCTGCGTACCAGGCTTCAGCATCAACAAAATAAAAAGAGAACTAAACAGAGAACAAAAAAACAAACTTTCTAAAGAGTTCGTCGGTTTTTTCGTTGTTCTTGTTGTTGTTATTGTTGTTGTTGTTGCTTGGCATTGAATAAAACGTCTTCAACTAGAAGCAAAACATTGTAAATTGTTTTTCTTTGGCATACAAAACACAACCCAAAGCACAACCCAATCCCCTTTCTTTCCTCATCTACACATGTTCTCTGTTATTTTTGTTAAATTTTTCAGGGGCTGTCATCTTCTTTTTTCTACTTCTTCTTCTTGTCTTCTTGTTCTTCTTAGTTCAATCGGCCTGGCCATGTGCACTTCAAAAGCAGCTTGGCTAAGAAAAGTTTTCTTATTTCAATGTTGTTTTTTTTTTTTGTTTTCATTGCCTTGGCCACACTTTTCTTGAAGGACTTCCACGGGAGCTGTACCCCTTCCCTTGACTACGATCTGTTCAATGTGTATGGTATATTCATCTTGTATTGATACAAAAGTCCTATGTTCTGTGTCCTATCCTCAGAGTCCTGCGATGCGCTTGAGCGATTTTTGTTTGTGCAAATATTTTATTGACTATTATTTTGGCCGCTGTCCTTGCCTTGAGTTGCTCAATGTCGTGTTTTGGTCCTTTGGGCCCGGTTTTATTTAAGGGTTTATTATGGGTTTAGTAGTATTTCCTTTTTTTCTAAAAGCTTGCTAAAGTACACGAATACATCAACGAATTTTATTTATAAAATGCGCTTTAATGTTCAATCGATATAAATAGAATTGATGTGGCTCGCTTTAAAATTTATGGATGGCAAATTTTGATACATAAACGAGTATTGAGAGGATTTCAATGTGGTTTGGAAATGAAAGAGTGCTCAATTTAAATAGTAAAATAATAAAGTTTGTTGAACTAGAATAAAATTAAATACAATTCGAAAAAATATAGATAACAATTTAAATAATAATAAAGTAAAGTACTATTTATATCCATTTCCCTCCTATTTGAGAACTATTTAATGACTGACTAATTATGGACTTGATAGAAACTAGTTTTAGACATTATTATTAAAGTTTTCTAATAAAATGAAATCGAATTTTTTATATGTTTAATGCCAAAAGCCATTCGATTAACATTTAGCTGATAATCTATCAAAATGTTCATTATAATAAATTGTTAAAAATTGCCGCTAATTTTGAGCGTTTCAAATTTTTGCACATTGCTTTGGATCGTGAATTGCGGCAATTAAAACATTTAGCACGCATTTTTATTCACACACATACAGACAGAGGGCACAATTTATCATCACGATTTCGAATTCATATTATTTAAATAGAATGTACAATATTTTATTCGATGGGTTCCACTTGGTCTGCTGTGTTCATGCAACTAATTGACTAGTATAGAGACTCGTATCACAGATAATTGCCGTGAGTCTCTCTGAGGCGCTTCAAACTGCGCGAAACTAATGAAAAAATCATCATCACAGACCCAAAGAACGGAAAGGCAATACAAATAATTAAAAGAGTGATGATTTCTTTGGTATGTGGGTAGAGTGGGGGTAAAACAATGCGTTTTAAAGTCATTGCCACTAATTTTATTAGACTTTTGCTCGTTCAGTGTTTCGTTTCTTTTTCTTTGGCTCAAATGATTATGGCAAGCTATAAAAAAAAACAACAGAAAACAAAAAAAGAGATACAAGTTGGGCAGATGCCAGGGTGGAAACGGGATCACAGCTGGCGGGATACCGTAAGAAAATAGAAATGAAACCATCCTTGAAATCTATTGTCTGTCCTTGGGGTCCACAGAGTCCAAAGTCCAGACAATTGCAATGAAGCGGCCAAATGGCAAGAAAAAAAGGGAGAAAAAGAAGAGAAACAGTAAAAACACAACTGATGCCGCCCTTACATAATTGAATAACATCAAAACAAACGCACAGACATCAAAATGAAAATGAAAATGAAAATCAAAATATCTGTTAGATACAAGATAAATGCAATTTCCAGCTAAAATTTCAGACTCGTTTCGAAACGCTAAATTGCCATTTGAAATTTCAATGTTATTGCTGTAGGTCCGTTTATTGTGCACACAAGACTTTATATTTGCCCTAAACATGTACAAATTGCATTATTTATTGTTATTTTATAATTATGCAGCAAATTAAAAGAAAACATAGAAAACAATTAAATGTAAACAATTGACTGTGAGGGTGTAAAGTAAGGGTAGCAAATTCTTTAAGTGGCCAGAAATAACAAAAACTATTAGATAAATACATAGTAAATATTTATGCCACAGTAACTTCTCAATTTTCATTGTCAGTTTCAAGTGTTGAGGTCAAAAGTCAAATGCAAAAGTTTCAAATCGAGCTGGAAATTGTAAAATTTCTATTGTTGCAATACGTGTGTGTAAATATTTTATGCAAATGTTATATTTATTTATAATTCTAAAAATTACTTTGTAATTGTAAAATATCTATTGTTGTAATACAAGTATGTAAATATTTTATTCAAGTATGATAACTATTTATAATTCTAAAAATTACTTTGTATATTTGGGTACAAGTTCATTTGGAAATTTATATGCTCAAATTTTTATTGTTAACTAAAACCAGAGACAAGTTAGTTCAAAATAGAAGGAGTTAAATTATTATTAATTAAATTAGAGATAACAATTCTTTAACTGCTGCAACTAAACTTTGACAATGGTATTTATAATGAAGTAACTTTGCTCTGATTTAAGTACAATTATCATATTTATTAATATAATGCCTGTGCAGTCAAAGCACTTGGCCATAACTCATTAGCAACTAATATACCCCATTAAACGAATGTGTGGAGAGCATGCCAAATAGTCGAATATAATCATTAAATTGCCTCACAAGCGTCATTTCGGTAGTAACACTGTCATTAGCGTTACATTAAAATAATGAAAAGCTTTCACTTTAATGCAAAATCCGCAGCTAGTCAAATGCCAACAACAAATGCTGTGTGTAAACAACATGCAACAACAACAAACCAAACAACAACAACATGTTGCAGAGGCAGCAATGGAAAAGTAAATGCCGAAACTGTGAAATTGTTGTGTGTGCCCACATGGAGTGGCTGAGAGTGAAGAGTGGGTTAAACACACTCACTCACATACATATAGATACACTTAAATACCAGACTGGACGACTATTACTATGGCTGCCACTGTAACTGCTCCAGTTAATGTTGCACAGTTGCACGTAGGTTTCGCTGTGGCCATAAACAAGGACACGTACGCAATTAATTGCAGAATTATTACAAATTTCATTACATGCTAAAATATGCAAATTGTTTGACGTTGGCGTTGGAAATCCCCCAGCTACAACTGCAATCCCCTCCCCCTCTCTCAGTCCATCTCTCTTTCCTACCCTTTCCTATCTTGTATTCTCCCTGTCCATGCAATTAAATGCATTTGCATACATAATAAATAAATAATGCAACAGCGGCAACATTTTGCACCACCAACATACAACAAAAACAAAAACAAAATATATTTACATACACACTGCAATGCCTTTTAATTATAATTTTAATGCGTTTATGAAAATTAGAAATGCATGTGAAAATTGCTCGCTAAATACGAAGAACAAAGAGAGCGCAGATTAATGCAGTGTAAGAGCGAGAGAGAGAGGGAGAGCTATTGAGGGACAGCTGCATTAAGGGACAATAAGTGGCAGAAATTCAACAAAATTGCAAACACAGCTGTCCAAAGCGAGGAGCCACCCAGTAGTACAGCGGGGGTTGATTTGTCAGTTGCAGCTTTTTTGCGAGAACAGAAAAAATAATAATAATAATAATAAAATATCAACCCATTTGCAAAGAAGCAAAAGTCCATTACATCAAAAGTGTTGTTGTGTTTGCCTGTCTGTTGACTGCTATTGTTATTGTTGTAATTGCGCCTGTTTGCCAGTTTATTGTTGTTGTAGCATAAATATTGCATGTCTACAAAATATTTGGGTTAAAATTTTGCACGCACACACACACACACACATAAATGCATGACTATAAAAAATGTTTTATTTGCATGATTGCACACAAAAAAGGGATGGGGGAGTGTACACTGTACAGTGAAGCATAGGCTGCTGCTGCCAGTTGAGTGTCAGTTGAGTGGCATGTATGTATGTGTATATGTATGCTGCCAACGGCGACAGCAGCGTCGCGTCGACTGCAATCGAATTGTTTGTGTAATTGTTTCTGTTGTTATTATTTTTCATGCATTTTTTTCTCTCTCTCTCTCTTTCGTTCTTCCTTTTGCCAATTGTTTGGCAGCAACAATAACACAAATAATAACAACAGCAAACAGCACAAACGCACCTTGCGGTTTCTGCGGTTGCCGCGTGCCACGTCGCTGCTCTCTCAGTGAATGAATTGGACTGAGAGAGAGAAAAAGAGACAGAGAATATATGTAATCGACGTCACAACATGTGGAGCACAAGGCGTGCTTTTTGTTTTTGCTTTATACTTTATGCAATATGACTGAATGGTTTAGAAATCGTTTTGGGACTGCGGCACTTTGTTGCCAGTTTTGTTTGTTAGTAGTTTTTTGTACTAGGTCTCCAAAGAGATGTTATCAACAAAGTTGAAGTGTTGACAGCTTTTGAGTGCAGCAGAAATTGGAACAAAGGAGAATGTTCATACATAAATAAATACGTACTTTTATATCACCATGATTTTTTCTTATTTGTAAAAATATTGAAAAACACATGTAAGTGTGTAACTATGAATAAAAAGTCAATCTTAAATTTACTGAAATGGAAATAATCGTGCTTATACCTAAAATATGTTGAGGTGATTAGCAAACTGAATGAATTTTCAGCTAGACTAATTGACAGTTTTGTTTAATGAACCATAAAGCAATCGAATAGTGACGTCACAAACTTATACACAGCTTTTGCCTATAAAATAAAATACCTCACATAAAAATAACAACAAGTGAGTAAGCATAGATGGGCATCTGATTCACACATACACCTTCACACCTCTTAAAAAGAGAGAGTGCTTAATTCTCGCTGTTCTTTTTAATCTCTTTCTTTAATATATACTTCTATATTTCTTATATGTTTCTGCCTTCATTTGAAATTGTTTGATAGCTTATCAAGTGGCTTTAGATTATATCAACACATTTTGTCAGTCATCGGGCAACGTCCTCGATAGTATAGTGGTTAGTATCCCCGCCTGTCACGCGGGAGACCGGGGTTCAATTCCCCGTCGGGGAGAGACGTATACGTTATTTTTTTTAATTTCTAAATGGTTTACTAAACTGTTAACAAAATAAACTTACATATTTATTGACTTTCCAAATTTTTACAGTCTTTGCCCAGCTTAAACGTTTGCCAATGTCAACTCGTCGCTGCAAGGCACAACTCATTGCAAAGCTATGCACACAAGGCCATTCAATAGCCACACCCACCCACACATAACGGCCCCCAAAAGCCAGAGAAAAGTGCGTTCCAAATCATTCAAGCCTGAAAAAAGTTTAAAAAAAAACAAAACGAAACCAAAAATCTGCGCAAAACCGCAAAACAATAGTCGAAATAGTTCGGAAAAATCTATGCCAAAGCTATTGTGATCTGCCCTTCGCTCTCCGTTCCTCTGTCCCTCCGTCCATCTACCCTATTCGGTATTTGTAGCCTATAAGCATGTGACCAGTGGACCACAAAAATCACGTTATTTCAATTTTAATGCCAAACAATCGCCGGGGTCTATCAATGGGGTCTATCTCCATGAACGGTTATCTATGATATGTGTGTCTCTGCGTGTGCGTTTTGTTGGCATTCTTGAAACTCTCTTACTGGGCCGTAGGGCGGGACTTGTGGTAACGCCCACATGCGAAAATTGAAATAATCCCAAAGCCGAATGCGTAATATCGCCAATTTATCACTAGGCGTTAGGTTCCGCACAACAACTAACAGTAGCTTGTGTGGGTAGTTTTTTTGTGAGAGAGTGTGTTATATTGTTGTTTTCTTTTGGGAGACTCGGGGGAGTCTTTCACTTTCGTTTCATTGGGTTTTTGGACGCCTCTTCAGTTTCATTATCGGATGCGTGGTCTAATGAAGAATTATGTTCATAATTTCCAAATTTATCGTCGCGACCCTCTGACAACATGTACTACTATGATCATGAAGATGATGATGATGATGCAGGCTGTCGGAGCAATGTCGGGTCTGGTGTCTAACACTTAAGTGTGTCAAAATGTTGTCGCTATGGAGTAGCTGCCACACACAAATTGCTGTGGCATGCAGGCGGTGGACCCCCTGCCCCGTCTCAGTCCCTACCCCTACCCCCCGTCGTGTTAGTTACAAAGACAGAGAGAGGGGGAGACACTTCAAAATATGTGTATTTATATATATGATGCGTCGAGTCAGTCCATCCAACAGAGCTCAACTCATCTCATAGCATCTCTTTCAGTTCACAGTTCAAAAAGTCATTTCAAGTTTCTTGTTTCAACAAATTTCCAGTGAAAGTTTTTCGTATTTCCATCTCTGTTTACCCTTTTCTCTCTCTCTCTCCTCTCTCTCTCTCACTCTTTCCCGGAGTGTGTCCATGCGGTGCGTAGGCTATTAATTTTCACTTAGTTTAAGTTCCCACTTCGTATTAAATTTCGTTGTCAATCCTTTGCTTACTTTAAATCGAAACAGATGACAAAACATTTTCAATTTTCCACTTTTTCCACTTCAACAGTAGCAACTTTTTTAGTGCTCTTGATTTCAGTTCGACAGAGTGGATTAAATTGAACATATTTTTAGCTGCTTTTAATTTACTGTTTAGCTTCAACGATTCCATCTCTCTCTCTCTCTCTTTTTCTATGGTCTTAAGTGCTAGGAAATTTATGTGGCAGCATATTAAATTTATACGTTTGCTCTTCATTACAGATTATTATGCAGCACAAATTGTGTGTGGATTAGTCCCTGAGTGGATGCACATGTGTGAGCTGTCCCAGAACTTATTGGGTAAGTGTTTGACATTAGCCATGGAGCTTTTTAGATTGACCTCAAAATAAAGTTCTATTCAATGAAACAGCTAGATAGATAAATAAAATGTTTTAATTACCATGAAAGTGTAGATCTGCTTTGAAATATTCTCAAAACACATATAGAAAGTAATAATCCTAGATGAGATACTATATTCTTTTTGAAGAATATTAATTATTTTCATTTTTTCAATCTTAAGGGACATATTTTTTGATAAAACAAATTATATAACAAAGTATGTAAAAATAATTAAGATTGCAAACTATGATAATTAAGTTCTACTTTATTTACTTAAACTGATGAAAGGCTATAATTAATTTAAAATATATTTTTCTCTGTATATATCTGTGTAAGCGTATAGAATTATTTATATACGAGCTTAACAAATTATATCCCAGACACAGATAATTGGACAATTAACACCAAGTTAATCCTCTACAGGAACATTATCACAAATTCTTAATTTGAATTCTGACTAATCTCACTTTTAAATCTCTTCAAGGTTGTAGCTATAATTATTTTTGACTTATGACAATAAAACAGGTTCCAAATGCCAATTTTGTTGCGGCTAACGTCTAAGTACAAAATTAAATTTATGGTCTCGAAAAAAGTAATATTGTTTTAAGCTCAGCTCAGACAATCATTATACAAAAAGCAACAGAAATTTTGAAAATTCATATAAAAACAATTTGCATAATGCGCAAATGTTGCGGCTAATTAAGCGTAATTTGAAAGAAAAAGTTGCAAAAAGCAGCTGAAAAGTATTACGAAATAATGTTGAATACAGCTGCGTACAATTTGGGAAAACAGAAATGCATTTAAAAATGTTTACGAGTGTATTGCGGACTCTCTGAGATACTTTCGCTGCAATCCCTGAGATACTTTTTGGAGATACTTTTTGCATTGCCATCAATGCCGCAGGATTCCCGGCGGAGTGACAGAGTCCAACTCGTGCGTCCTCTTGAACAAAATGTGACGCCTTTTTTACTGACATCGTTTTGTGGGAGGCACAACCTCCTCTCTACACTCTCCTACACTCCCTACACACTCTCCACTCTCCAGTTGTTGTGGAGCGTTGAGCGCTTCGAGTCGACGCCTGTTTGTTATTTACCGACAACTTTATGGCCACATGTCGACGTCGTCAACGAAAAAATTGTCATCATAAACAACAAGGCACAGCAAAAAAAATTGTTGCTTAAATTTCTGCCTTGTTTTTGCGCTTATTTTCTTTTGCCTTGTTGTTGTTGTTGTTGGCGAGCATGTGTGAAAAATAAGCAGCCGCTTGACTGTTGCCTTGCCCCACTGGGTAATGCGGTGGGCGTGGCTGGTTTCGGAAAAGCGCCGCGGCGTCTATTTAATGAAGTGCCATCCCAGGCCAAACCCAGTCTCAGTCCCAGTTCCATTTCCATTTCCTCTCCCCTTACCGCTGGTTTTCTTTTAGCCTAAGGCCTTTTGTCAATTGTTGTTGTTTGCCACATGATGGCAGTGTGAATTTTCACATGACTCTGGTGCAGTTGGAATTGTTTTGACTTGACATCTTGAATAGCATAAAGTGCCGCCAGTTGAGTTGTTTATCTTTGATATTTACTCAAGGTGCTAACCCAGACAGCCTTAGATTTGTTGGAGGCTCAAAAGTGGCCCAAATGAGGTGGGGGCAAATTTAAATATAGGAAACATAAATAGGCAAATTTAATACATCACACTTTTTTATGATTAAAAGATAAGTATAAAATAAATGACAGCTTAAATTCAATATTACAATTAATGAAGAGAGATATGAGTAAATTATTTAGTTCCATTTACAGATTTTTAGAATATTTAGCATATGTTTTGAATCAATAATTATTTGTTACTATAATTAAATTTTAAACTTAAATCATATAGTTTAAACTTTAAAGCATATTTTTTAAGAGAAAGCTGAAAAAGACATATTATTTTCTATAGACTACAATTTTTAATATTATATTAAAAGTATATCTAGTTATTATTTTAAATGTGTGCACTTTTAAAATACTAAATCAGGCAACACTTGAGATACTAAGCTACCCAAATGTCAAATACACACAGATACTCACACATATACGCACACACAAATCATCAACATGTAGCTTTAACAAATACTCGACAGGCAATTTGTTTAGCAGGCAAATATTTATTTTAATAATTTTTGTTGAAATTCTCAACATGTAATTGTCATTTTGTCAGGCAAACAATAGGCTCAAAGTCTCTCTGAGCTCGCCAGCTAAGACCACAGGCCCGAGACCCCAGACCCCAGACCCCAGACCACAGATCCCAGACTCTAGACCTCAAGACCCCACCCATCAGAGGCAGCAAGAGCGAGTGTTAAGCTCTCCATTGTTTGCCTTTTGCGACTTGGAGAAAAAAATGCGCAACGGGCGCATAAATAACATGAAATTAGCAGACAAATATGTCAAGTCGAAGTATAAAGTAGGCAAAAATAAGACTGAGAATAAATCTAGAAAACTTGTATCTGTATCTGTTTCTGTGTTATTTTGTTGTTGTTGTTGTTCTGTACCGACAATCTGACTTCGACTCTGAAGTCGAAACACCTGCAAAAGTTGTTGCTGTGTGTATATTTTGGTTCAAGTACTAAATCACCTGCTTGGTAAAAGTTTATTTTTATCTAATTTGAATTTATGCGCGTAGATCTTTTGCGCAAGATCAGAGAAACATCTGACAATGAAACAACTGAAAATATTTAACAACTGAAACTAGGAAACTGGTTTCTCGTTTCGGTTCCCTCCACTTGTGATTTATGCCACACAGAGAGACAGCTAGACAGAGAGAGAGAGAGGGATAGAACTTGCCGCCAGAAGATTGTCATTAAAGATATGGTTTATTGAAAATGATATATACCTAGATACTCTGCCATTTGATGTCGATTCTATGTAAATTGTGACATTGTGTTATAGACCTGAAGCAGTTTAACTAAACCTCAAGTCCAACTCATTAGCCCAAATCAGCAGCCAACAAGGTAGATACAGGTGAGACTCGGGCTTATGTTGAGTGGCACTTGTTAAGGGGTTTTGTTAAGATGTTTTTTATGGATTAGATTGGTTTTCTGGGCTTACAAATGTGTTGAAAGATGAAGGTTTGAGGAAAAGCCAAATATGATAGATACAATCTGAAAGGCTGCTTATGACAAGCGGATTACCCTGAGGTTAAATTGTATTTAAGGCAGCAAAAGCTGATAAATAAATGATAGAAAGCGCATTACAAATGTTGGCTTATAATAGGAAATTGTATCGGAGATATTTAGATTAGGCTAAGCTTTTAATAGAAGAAAGTGAGTAAGATATTGAGTATAATAAGGGGAACATTTAGAAAATTTAGGAGTGAAAGAAAATGTTTGATTGAGGGAAAGTCTTGAATAAAGAATACATGTTATTTAATTTTCTAATTCAGATTTTTCCAGTAATAAAACAGCAGGTTAACCCAAAGACATTCCAGCTTTTACGATTACTTTTTTTTGCAAACAAAAGATTCACATTTCCACACATTCCACTCAATAGCAAATCTCACATTCAACCAAGCGATTCATTGATTTTGCGGAATCTTAGCTAAATCAGCAACAAAAAAAAAACAACAACAGCAACAACTCATAAAACTACAACATACAACATAATAATCAACAGTGAGTGAAGTAATTGGAGCTCCAGCAGCGCATAGCTTGTAAAGTTCAAGAAATATAAAAAAATTCAGACCGGTTGAAGTGTTGAACAGAGGGAAGGGAGGGTAAAGTACGAGGTATGAGTATAAATCTCGAATAAAAAAGAAATTCATCTTCATAAAACGAAAAACCGGCAGCGACTGTCGATGAAATACTTCGAGAGACGAAGACCAAGACCAAGACTGAGATCTGAACCCCAGACCAACTGAGAGATAGTTTATTTGCGATAATCACACCAATCCCAAAAGCCATACAGTTGCCAGAGTTGCCTCAATTTCCACCAGATGCCTGCCTCTCTCCTCCCGTCACTCCGTCCAGTTCCGTCGGCTCACCACGAAACGTCATAAACACTTGAAAAACTGTTCAAATTTGATGTACCACTTACAAGTCGAGCGTTGACTGCGGCTGGTTTCGATTTGTGTTCCATCTTTCCTTCTTATTGGCGGCTTCTTTTGGCTTGGGGATCTTGGCCTCCCTCCCCTCACCCAGCAATTACTTGGCCGAAAATTACATTTAATGTGTTGTTGTTGCACAGATTTTGTTTGATTTTTGTATTTTTTTCTTGATAGAGGCGTGAACCTGTTGAAATACATATCCAGAGACTACTTTCTTATGGTCCGGCATCCGTTCTGGACGTAGTCAGAGACCCTTAGGCTATTTGTCTGTGTGTTCTGACTTGGCCAACGCATTTTGATTGTTTTCTTAGCCCACATCAATAGAACAACATAATTATTTGTTATTGCGCTTAGAACTTGTCGATTATATATACTTATATATTTTTTTTTGGCTGAGCTGTCAGCTTGTCGACCTTAATCACATTTGAAAGTTATGAGTCGTATCTTTGGGATTGTTAATTGTTGGGCAGTCGGCTTTCTTTATTTTCACTCCAGCACTTGGTGTTTTTGCCCCACTGTGCTTGTTGGCTAATTGCCATATTAACCTATGGCCCCCCCTCTTAGTGCTGATGATGATAATAATTATGAAGATAACTCCGTGCTCGATTTGTAAGTGCCTGGTCCAACAGTTGTTGCTTACTTATTTGCAAGATTGAACTCTGCTCGAGATTCTTTCTCTTTATCTACTACTGGCCAAGTGAAAGTAATTAGTTAGTGTTTGTTGCCTTCGGGTGAAAGCTGAACCTTTAATTGTATTTTCTTTGGCTGCCGTATAATCAATCAACGCACAGCATTCGCATGACTTATGTCATGGCAAGGGGCCTGAAGGGGAGGGAATCCCCCTGTGGTTCATTATTGGGTGTGTCTCGGGTGGTTCCGATTTTGGTTTTGGTTTTGATTTTCATTGCCTCAGAGCGAAAGTGATTCTTGGGGAATGTGCCAGAGATTCGAATATGAAAATATTTGATTAGATTGATGATCTATTTATCATTTAGAAATTCAAAAGCCCGTTGCAATGTGTGATCAATTAAACAAATGACTGGAGAAAATTCTGCGCAGCTGAGACAAGGTTTAAAGATCTACTTAAAGATATGATATAATTTAAATGTAGTATACATATTTGATTTTATTAAATAAAATATAAATACATAATACATAATATACGTCAATAAATAAAGTTAAGCAAACTTAACTTTTAGACAATATCTCTTATGCTTTAAATTTTAGTCTTCACTCTAATTGCTCAACTGTCTTTTGGGCCTTATTTTGGAGATGCCACCCAATCAGTTTCTTGAGTAATTTGTCTCCCATGGCTCGGACTCTCACGCTATTAAGTTCTGCATATAACATGTATAAGATAACGATCCTTGTTCAACTTATGTATTGTCTTTAAAGAGAATCTACCCCCAGCACACACATTCCAAAACGTTTCACTGTAAACTGTGCCAGATCGATCCGAAGAGATGAGACGTTCTGAACCGAACTGAACCGGGGCACATGATCAATGATCAAGTGATGGCCCCCATACCCAACATTGCAACCGATCTGGATCAGCAGCGAATATATCCCGAAAAAAACAGAGAGTCGGGGAATGGCTTGGAGTGAACATCAAGCAGCGCTGATTGTCATAATTAAGGATGTTGTATGTTGGCATGCCAGACTTTCAGACATCTGAGACATCAGTGCTCCACTCCAGGCACTTGTAAAACCAACAGATAACCGTAAGAACAAGTTTCAGAGTAGAAAGAAGCAAAAGCCTGAAAAGGCTGATGGCTGAAAAAGAGACGAAGACAAAGCTTCCGGTGCCGGCTGTGCAGGTTTCTGCCTCAGCAGTTTCAAGATCAGCCGCAACATTTCATAATTGCAGCTAAGCAAAATTATATACTACGACCAGACCTCAGATCTTCAAAGATCTCTCTCTCTCTCTCTCTCTCTCTCTCTCTCACTCTCTACACATACATATAACGCATGTGTCATCCTCAAAGGGGGAACCAAGAGGGAACTCAACTTGAGCCTGTCTATGTCTGAGTAAATATTCCAGCGCAGTGCAGATCTTCGCTCCAACCACGACAATTACTCTCGACTTTTTTCATATGAGTGTGAATGTGAATGTGAGTGTGGTTGTGAGTGTGAGTATGTGAGTTGAAGTGTGGTTGTGAATGTGGACTGTAACTATTGCAATCTGTGGCCAACCGCTTGCCGGCCCGCACTCGAGACAAATGTATATCATTCATCAAATTAAAAGTTCAACAGCGTTGCAGTTGCCTGCCAGTTGCCGTGAGGCAACATTAAAGCGAGGGTAGCTCGTGAAGTAAGGGGATTATAAGTATAAGTAAGGAGAATGAAATATGTATGTTTAAGTGATTCTTAAGGATGCTTTGGTTTCAGATTGAAAGGAAAACATGCAGTTAAGAGAAGGTATTGTCAAATTCTTAAACACTGAAACTCAATTGTAAAATTGTGACGAATGCAAGTTTTTATATCTTAAGCCTCTAACATTAAAAACAATTATTCATTGTTCATCCTAGCCCTATAAATTTAACTTAACAAAATATATAAATAGTCAGGATTACAGTTTCAGTCAAATTTTAGTATATATAAATTAAAAGTTATATTTCATTTACTATTTATTAATATTATTTTATTTGAATTAAGTTTAAAGTTAATATGATAAATGACTAGAAAGATAAACTGGCCTAGCTGTCAGCTATTTGTAGAGTAACCCTCGCTAATGACAGCACTGCTACTCGACCGCAAGTCAGAGTAACTGACAGTGCAACTGTTGCTCATGTTGCTAGTGTTGTTGCTGTTGTTATTGTTGCTGTTGCTCTATTTTACAGCCGGTCTTTAGTTTGGGGTCTGGGACTGCCAATCATTGCCTTGGCTTGACGTCTGCTGCTCATCTTTGGACTCCATTCACTCAAACATCAGTTGAAGAGGCTTTACCAGTTCCTCAATCCCATCCTCGCATCTTCAGTGCCTTGACACTGGCCACTTGTTGGCATTGCAAGTTAAAAAGAGACCCTGGGCCAATGCTTATTAAGAGGGGCTTTTCAACTTGAATGGTTTCCTGGGCCACTTTAATATTTATGTAGTAAAGTAATACACAAACACACACACACAAACACACACATACACATTTGTTAGCTGCTCAAGTGACCCTAGCGGGAACATTTACCCTTTGACCCCGCTGTAGTCAGAGTAGTCCTCCTTCAATTTGTTGCTATATAACATAGTATTTTAAAATAGCATTTATGAGCTTAGACGGCTTAAGACATTTTATTGGTTATTAGTTTGTTGCCAGAATTTCTGTCTCTTGGCTTGGTTTTTAATGGGGTGGGCTTAAAGTTTCACCCATTTGCCCCCTCGACCCCTTCACCCGGGTTGAGACTTAAGAAATCAAAGCATCTAATGAGCTTAGCACGTGTTGGCCAATCTATTTCCCCTTTCCGTTTCACCTTCATCTTGCAGTCAGAGTTTGTGTCCTGTTTTGTATCCATTTGCTGTTAGCAGACTTTAATCTTTAATTGCTTTTTCGGTTCTCTCTCTCTCTCTCTGTCTGTGTATCTTTTGCTATTTACGAACATGCAAGAGTTTCTCTTATTCTCTGTGTTGGTATTTGTATTTATGGTTCAAATGTGAAGCTCGAGAATGTATATATATGTATAATGGAGGCCCCAAGGAATGGCTTTTATGGCTCAGCTTGCAGTTGTTGCAATTTTCAAATTTAATAAATATTAAATACTGGCCTTAGCTTTAAACTGGCGTAGAATTCAATAATTTTGCATCTAAAGATTAAGAATCACTAGCAAAAGCAATAAGAAATGCAATATCAATCAAAATTGAATTAAAGCATTTGCATCACACAATTCAATAGCTAATTAAAAGCACATTAATGTGATATTCCCAATTAATTTTATATTTGTACCCGAGTTTTGTCTAACAACTTATAAAAAGCCATAATCTGAAGACTCTACAAACTTCTTTGTAATAAGATAAATTTATGAAAAAATTGCTCTTATGTTTTATCCATTAAAATTAAAGTACAACTTATTAAGCCAATTTATACTATTTAATAGCATTTATTATCCTCTAAGCTTTAAATTATAAACTGCAACATTTGAATATTATTTCGATTGGTTAGCCTTTTTGTGAGCATAAGCAGGATTAATCCAATGCTCAAGTGCTTTTTTATTTGTGTTTTAAAGTTTGTCAGCAACAATTTAAAATTGATATTTGGATTTGTACTTAGTTCGTAAACAAAATAAAATAAATTTTCGAATGCTTTTCTGTCCAGAACGTAAAACTCGTTTACCAAAAAATATTTAACAAAACTTTTACGAGCTCTGAACAATTTCCATTAGCAAATGCAACCGAACTGACCACAAAAAGCTGTTGAGAGTTCCATGTTTTGCATGTATTTTTTCATTCTGTCTCTGAGTTTTTGTTCTCTATATGCTTTTTGGCTCGCTTTACTAATTTTCGTCCAATAATTTCCATTTAACTGTTAGCTACAAGTCCAGGTTTCAGTTACTTTCATAGAAAATTCCCTTTCATAAACAAATTTTCGACTGGGGGCAGCAAATTCTAAATGCGCCTGTCGACGAAAGTTTTTCCGGATATCTATAGTGAATCTACTAGTGGGAAAGGGGAAATAAGAGGGAGAGGCAGAGGGGAGTTGGTTTAAATTACGTGCACTCTACAATGGTTCAATCGGAACGGATACCGCAAAAAGCCAGAGACAGGCATCCAACAGATACGAGCCGGCATGCTGAAATATTGCAAAAATACTGAGATACATCGTTGAAAGTGGATGGAGGGGGGAGGGAAAGCCAAGTAAAGGCAACACAAATAGGCAACAACAACAATAGCTAGACATTTTTTTATTTACATTGGATACAAATACAGAATACAGAATACTAGAGCAGTAAGGCAGGAAAAGCACACATTGAAAATATTTCCCGTAGCGCTTACGGCTTTTTTGGCCTGACACTACACATAAGTTATTATTTGCACTGGCAATAAGTTGAAGGTAGACTCGATAGAGTGAGGAGAGGTAGAGGTAGAGGTGGGAGGAGGGAAGTTCTGGGGGCAGTTCCTGCCAAAGTCGGTCCAGGATGTACAGTTCTAGTTTGCCAGTCAATTGCGGTGCGGCCCCTTAGCCAAGTTTTTGCTATCGTCGTTGTCGTTGTCGTTGTTGTTGTCTTGACTGTCTTGACTGTCTTTTTGACTCTGTATATCTGTCGTTTGTAGCTCTGTTTCTGTCGCCCGCCTTTCAATACAACTTTCATGGGCCACCGCTTCAACTTAGCACCGGTTGTTCGATTTGTTTCGGAAATAAACAGGGGAAGTCATTTAACAAGCTCATAAAATAGTATTTGAAATAAAGTTTGTAATTGAGATATGCTTAAAGTTAAATTTGATATTAACTATCCATAAGTTTTTGAAGCATTTAAAACTGTGTAAAGATCAAAGGTATAGTCTACTAAAGACCCTTCAGAGCCATATCTTTCATTTATATTTTCTACTCAACAAAAAATTCGTGAGTTAAAAGAAGATTAACTATGTCTGAGCAATTTATTAGAAATAAGTTAACAAAAGATCATAACCTGAAAATCCCTAGTTCTTTAAAAATACTTATTGGAAAATTACTTTAATAGTTTTAACTCTTTTCCTACTATTTTATTCTATCAACAAACTATTTAATTTTCTTTCATGTTTCAAGTTTAAATTAGTTTTTATAGTAAACATTTCATCTTTTTTATAATTTTTGCAAAAACTTTTCAAACACATTTCGTATTTGGCTTAGTTTTTTTCCTGCAATTTTGGCCCGACTTTTGTTTGGGCACTCCTCTGCTGGTAAATAATGGTTAGTTTTTGATTTCAAACAATAATTCAATGGCAATGGCAATGGCAATGGCAGAGTAAAACCAACTTAGCTGAGCTGAGGATAGAGAAAAGTATCTACAAGTTAGTCGCATCCATTGTGGGGCTAGCAGTCAATTTGGTGGCGCTTTGTTGACCATTTTTGGGTGGCCCCAGGTTCGATTGGATGCGATGTGACGCCTCCTCTTGTGGCAAGAAGCCGCACGCGTTGATGTTGTTGTTACTGTTGTTGTTGTTGCTGTTGCTGTTGCTGCTTTTGGCCATAAAAAGTAAGACAAGTTCCAGAGCGACGCGTTGCCATGCTGTCGCCTCAGTCGACTGGATCGGCTCTTGGCCAGGCCAGGCCTGTCAGCTTGTAGCTGTTAGATACAATTACAGTTAGCTGCTGTGATACAGAGATGTAGTACGAGTACTCGTAGTGTAACTTCAGCTACTCGTAGTGTCGACTTTGGCGGCAATTCTCAATGCCTTTTGATGTCTGGTTTTCCCCTCTGGCAATTTCACTCCACTCCAGAGCTAAGCGGAGTCTTCTTAGTCATGTGCGGTCTCCATCTAGAATTTCTATCTCTCTTCTATACCTCTATATGTGTATATGTGTGTGTTATCTGATATACAAACGCCTGTAAGCCAAGACATAGAGCAAGTCCAAGCCAAGACAATTTCAGCATTTATTGTTTCAAATGTAAACTTTCTGCTTTGATTTGCTTATCTATGCTGTATCTGTATCTGCAAGTTATGTTTGTCCAATTGCAGATACATATATGTAAGTATGTGTGTATGTTGACTCAGCTGTCGTTGCCTGTGGCCATCGTCCATCGCACAATTTGCTACATATATAAATGCCTGAATACCTGAACACTGTGTGAATCATCAGATAAGTTGTTTGGTAACTGCACATTAAACTGCGACAAGTGTTTTTGGCCTGTAGAAAATTGCATAATTGCCATACTCCATGGTCCATGGTCATTCCCAGACTCAGCCCAAGACTGAGTTCACATAATTGCTCCATGATTCATCAGTGTTGCAGTTGAGACAATTTCAACTGATGCGACCTCAAAGATATGCGAAAAGTGTTTCAACTTGTACTCTACATATTCAATTCAATGGCTTAACCAACGAATGTTCAGTTTCTGAAATCAAGTTGAGCTATTGAATTGATCAAAAGATCTGATTTCAACTAAGATTGCTAGTTTTTTGAATTGAAGAAAGCCAAGGTTAACCATCAAACCAAGTGAACAATCTGGAATTAGATTGATATGAGCTTGTTTAAATGCAGAAAACACTTTTTAATTCAATCATAAAACATGCAATGAAACTCCCAATAATATTTCACTTTCAATTTAAACTTTTCTCAAGTCTTACACTACTTTTGACTCCTCCATACTTTGAGAACTCAATTGCATCTGATTTTATGGCAATTGCGCAATCAAAGATGATTACGATGTCATCAAGTAAATTATAAGTATACAAAAGTATAAACAAGAACTCTTTTGCATTTTCCCAAGCTGCATATGCAAAATATTTGCGAAAAAAACAAATATGAGGGAATCAAACAGAAACAGAAAGAGAAACCATAAGCAAGCGCAACAAAAATAAACATCATTTAAAAGCAAAAGATATGAGAAAGAGCCAAAGAAATACGAAATATGAGAGCGAAATTGAAACCATACGAGGAACTCATTTCTTTATTTTCTCTGTTTTTTTTTTCTGCTCTTATTTCTTAAATAAAAATCAAAGAATTTCTGCTTTTCCCAGGCAACTGAAATAATATTTATGTCATTTTGTTGTTGATACTACATGAAGAAACTGAATGTGCTTCAATTTCGTTTAAAATGACGATATTTACATGAGAGATTGTAGCTGAAATGGAATCGTTGTTAATCGCCTTAAGGGCTGTAAATAATGCTAAAGGCAAGTGTTCTTAACTTACGCCTGCACAAAATCAATTGATTTCTTATTTATAAAGTGAATTGGACTGAGTTCTAGGATTTGGGCAGGGGGGAACTCTTAACAAGAACAGCAGTCATTCTAAGAGACACTGAGCTTTGGGAAGCCAAAAACCAGCACCTTCTAAGCACTAGACAAACAAGATAGTCGTCGTACACAGTCCAGAGATGAGCAGGGAACAACCTCGCAAAGAAGTAAACAAACAAGACCATAAATAAATTATTTACATTGCCCCAAACGTTGAAGTAGTCAAACACTAGGAAACTAGGCAGCCTGGGGGAGGTGGCAAATATTTTGTTTCCCTATTTCTTTTTTTCTTCTTATATTTTTTTTTGCAAAATCAACAGAACTGAAATGACAAAAAGGCAGTCGGCCGGCAAAAGCTGACAATGGCATAAGACTAGGGAGACTTCAGACCCTCTACGTGAAACATTATCAAGGCAAACAGAGGCATAATGGACGCGCATAATGGAGGGTCCAGGACGAGGCACAAGTTGCGAGAAAAAAACACAACGAGAAAAGACTGAAATTGAACAACTAATAGTGGCTTGAAAAAAAAATAAAGTAAAGAAACTCCCTGATAGGTGGCGATGTGTGTGGTCTGGTAGCGAAATTAAATGAGGCGAGGAAATGACCAGAGGAGCTTTTCAAATAGGAATAGGAATAGAAATGGGGAAAAAAAGGGAATAGTAATAGGCCGAATAGGGCTGGCTCATTGTGATAATAAATAAATAAATAGCCACAACAACGGTGCTTGCCTCACATTGATTTGACTTACGGGCTTACGGAATATGCAAAAAACAAAAAAAGATAGAGAAAAAGCATTACAACCGCTATAAATACATCAAGAGGCGTGGCTGGGCTTAAATGCTTAATGTGCCAGGCTTAAAGTTATCACAGCCGCGCATTAAAGAACCTTAATGCAACCGAGATGATTTGCATGAATGCAGATTATGCGAATTAATTAGTATAGGAAATGGACAGTTTTCAAAACAATGAGCAATTAATTTTAAATGAAACTAAAATAAAGGAAGGAAAAAATAGAATATTATTTAACTAGTCGGTATTTTAAAGGTCTTTGCTTATCTCTCAATATTTATTGCTATGGCGATCTGTAAACAAAATATATTTTAAATCTAAATTTAAAGCAATATTTATTACATTGTAGAAATAATCAATCGTAAATTGTTTAGTTATTATTAGAAAATCAGATGAGAAGGAGTGACTTTATATAAATAGAATTTAAGAAACTTTTAAGCTAAACTCTTTAAATCAGAAGTCTTACAAATTGTCTACAAATTAAGAAAATTATTAAACCTGTCCCCATAACAAATTTAAACCATTTATCAACCTCATAGACAAATTATGACTTAAAATTCATACAAAAATATTGTTAAGATTAACAAATAGAAAAATGCAGTCACCGTTTAACTGAAAATTATAATATTTATTTCGAGCATCGCATTATCGCATCGATTTCTGAGTTGTTTCAGCCGACAAAGCTCAAGGCGCATTAGCAGCCAATTAACCTTTATAATAAATTTAAAATAAAATAAAAAAACAATTAAATGTTGACAAAAATAAAACAATTAACGAAAACAGAAGTGTCCAGCCAATAAATACCCTGTAAGCAGATCTCATGGGGTACAAAATTAAACAAAATATTACGCATACGACCCCATTAACTTAGTTAAAACTAATCTAGTTAAAATATGAATTTTATGACTCTAGAGATGTTTCCCTATACATGTGTCTAAATGTTTTATACTCTTATTGGTCTTTACACTTATAAATTGAAACACATTTCAAGCATGGCATAAATACTCGAATATATATCGATGTGTATGTGTGAGAGCCTCTGTATCCATTTGATAATTACGCTAAACGTTATGCTCATTTACTTATCGAAGATTTTGCATTTTATATTTGGAATTATTTGATTTAAAATCAAAATCCAAATGCAGCCAATTTATTTGGTCAAAGTCAACAGTTTTATTTTTTTTTTGTATTCCTTTTTCTGTTTTGTTTTTATTATTGTTATTTCTTTAATTTTGTTGTGGTTTCGTGTGTTTGCTTATTAAGTATGCAAATCGCTGGGTGTTTAAAATGTTGTACAACTTAAATATGCAGCTTACAAATCGAGCAGATCGAACTAGTTAGGCAGCAAACATTTTATAAAATTTACCAAAATATTTTGCATAATGCGCCAAGAGCAATTTGAAACATTTTCAACTGACCGATCGACTGAGTGACTTTTCTGACCCGTCAGTTGGATTATATGGCCATAATAAATGAGAGTGGAGAGTCCCGGGTTTTGACCCTAATGAGCTGCAGCTGACAAGGAGAATGGGAAGGGGTTGGGGTTTAGTTCGACCCCCGCAAAAAGCGTGTCTAATCAAATTTAAATACGAGTATTGCAGTTGCAAGTTGGCAACAGACGTTGACAATTTGAAATTCGACTCGGATGATGTCATTAGACTGAAAACTCGCCCGACTCTCTGCTTTTTTGGAATGCACTGACCTAATTTGTTTATTTATTGAAATTGCTTTTTAGTTCAATAATAAAGATAGAGAGAGAGAGAGAGAGAGAGAGAGAGAGTGACAAAGAGAGGGAGGCGAGAGATTGTTATAGATTTTTGTCTGCAATCAAATGCTGCCATCGTGCATTTTGCCTCAATTATTATTTAATTTCTCTTGCAATTTATGGTCAGCTCAATTTGTCACAGTATTTTGTTATTGTTGTTGTCACTGATTGTTAGTTGTTTTTCTTGTTGTTGTTGTTGTTGTTGTTGGCACTGATTGGGGAATTACTTGTGTGATATAATTGTTTAGGTCACAGCCTTGCCACTTTAGCATGTGGCATTGATTTTCAGTTGTCTTTTTCCATAGACAATGCTTACAATTTTGATGCATTGAGGTTGTCCAGAAATGAGCACAAGACAATGTCTAAGTTTCAGATTTTATGTACAGTTAAATGTATCTCTGAGATTTAAATTATTTAAGTTGCAATTGTTATTCATTTCAATTAGAATAGTACATAAAATTTCTGAATGTCCCTGTTTAAACATTACAACGTAATAAAGCTATTTAAAGCCGCACAATAAACACAATTTTAAGGCAATAAGATTTGTCCATCTCTAAAATCTGGCAGTTGTTTAATGATTAGTAAGTAATTAATTAAACAACTTCTAAATGTATGGAACATGTTTCCATATATAAAATATTCTGTTTTCTATTATTATTATTGAGGAGTATAAGTTTGAATTAAACAGAATAGAAAAATCTTTAATTTATTTACAAATATCAGTCTAATAATTCTATATTCTATTATTGTTGGAGAATATATATATAGAATATATAGATCTTAAATTCGTCTACAGCTTCATTATAATAAAACTTCTAATAGTTAAGACTGTGGGTTTTGATTGATGACTGACAGACTGACTGCATTAAATAATATTGAATGCAGAGATCTTTAAATCAGCTGCAGCATCATTGCCATATAATAGTTCTACCAACTTAGCAATTCTCACCAATATTAAGCAAATTCTTACCAATATTAAGCACTTTGTTTGTCTCTTAACCCAAGTCCAAAGAACTAACACAAGGTTAGCTTCAATTTCTTATATGTAAGTAGCCCCACAATCAGCTCATATTTGCTGTCGCAACACAAATCAGTATAAATTACCTAAGGCTACACAAATTTATGCACGCACTTTGTGAACTTAAAAACGTTTTGTGTGTGCTGTTTTTTTTTCGATGTGGCATGCCCCTCCCCCTGACAGACCAATGTGCGCCTTGTCTGCCCTCGAGTAATGTTGCCTCTGGGCAACGCCTATGTGCGTATTCCCCAAGTTTGTTTACATTTTGGATGGTTTGTTGTAATTGCTCAGTGTAATTTATGCGACCGGCGAGGCAAAGTCAATGTCGTGCCAACAACAACAACAATATGAAAATGAGACACAACAAAAGCAAAAAAAAGCACAAGAAAAAAGAGAAGAAAGAAAAACTTACCGAGTCCAAGTGCAAACACACTGGCGACAGACACGAAAAACCGTTTATCTGAGCAAATGTATCTCAAGGCAGTAATTACAATTTATTGTTGGTAATTATGTAATTTCGTGTGGGGCGACAGATACAAATAGTTTGACAAAGGGCGAGACGGCAAGAGATAGAGACAAAAAGCTAAAGAGACAGAGAGAAAGATAACTGTGACAATCCAAGTGCGTGTGTTCAGACCAATTGCTCTGGAAGTTACGTATGCGTGTCTAGGTCAGGTTTCAACTAACCTTATGTCATTTCCATTTAAATGGGTCTAAAGCTGAAAACTGAAAACTGCATGGAAAACACTCGAAAAGGGGAAAAGGGATAGAGAGGGAGAGAGCAGCTGCTGCTGCCACTTTTATTGACGGCTTGTTAGCTTTGGCTATGGAAGGAGGTAGTTAAAGAGAAGGAAATGGTGAAAAAATAAAGAGGAGGAGTTCATTTCATTGCATGCTGCATGCAAGCTAGCTATGATTGGTATGACTACACAGAGTTAGTTTGTCTTTTGCCTTCTTTATGAGCTGGCTGGCTGGCTGATCTTCCACTCTCGGCCAAGTTAAGCTGTTACCATCTGGACGGTTTAGTTTTTCCCATGCAACTTTAAGCTGTTTGATTGCCTGCACTTTTGCTTGTTTGTTTGTTAGTTTGTTAGTCAACAATGCTGTCATTTCCTGTCCACGCACTTGTGACTTATTTTTATGTCAACTTCATCGCGTATTACACGCATTTCCGGTGGCTCAGCTGGCGATTGAGATGAAGAGATTTCTTTATTGGCATTGCTAATGAGTGCTAACAGAAAAGTTCTTTAACTTAACTATAAATATTTGTCCATTAAAATTTGAAAAGTTATCCAATCGAAATCAAATTAGTTGTAACCCAACCAGCCATTTACATAACCAAGTATTTCCGTTAAAAACTGGAAAATTGAAATTTAATTTGCTCAAAAAAAATAAATAAAGAAGCGCTGCTTCATCAACAACATTAGTTTGCACATATTCAAATCATCTACATTTTTTTCATACACAGAAAAAATATCATTAAAATAAAAACAGCTAGCAATGTGTTGGACCAGTGAAAAAAGACAGGAAATACGTTTGGCTAACTGAACAAATGCAGAGAAAAAAGAGGCAAAAAGAGGCAAAAAAATAGAAAAAGAAAAACTGGAAATCATTGTGAACAGGCAGCGTCCGTTGGAAACCTGGTACATCATTAACATACATTTGAAAACGCAAATTCCTATGCTGCAATGACACTGTGCCTTGTGTCTGACGGTCCCTGTTCACTCCCTTCCCTACCCTTCCCTTCCCTTCCTCCCATCTTTCCTCCTCGGGGTGATAATGTGGTCTCGACTCTGTGGCCGCCACATGAAAATTTGTAAGTATGTTAGACTTGTCACTTGCACACTTCATGCCCATATTTGTCACATTTGCGCCATGTTCGCAATGGACTCGAGCTCTGCCTCTGTCTCTGACTGTGACTCTTACTCTGCCTCTGGGTCTGGGCCTTGGCATGGGTCTTGGTCTGGGTTTGGGCCTAGACGCCAGAGTGGCCCGCGGCACAGCGTCCGGCGATGGTCCTACATGGGTTTCTAGTCCTTTGCCCGTTGTCAGCGTCGTTGTCGTGGTTGTTGCTCGTTAGTTGCGCATCTGATTTGCCCAACTACCGTCGACAACGACATGGAAATTCGTTCGCTCTACGTTTTGTTTCTATACCCTGTGCATTCAGTGGGGTATATGAATGCTAGCTTGTGACTATAAGATATATAGTACAGAAGATAATAAGTTAGCTAATAACTATACATATTTAAATAAAAAGAAAAAATGAATACGAAACCACAAAATAGGTAAATTTACAAGAATATTATTAATAAATAAAGAAATAACTATATTTAAATACGTATATTGAAATAACAATTAAATAAAACAAATAAAAAATAACTAGCTAAATAAATAGAAAATGTATGTAAAGAGAAGGAAACATGTGAATATCATTATATAATTATTAATTTTTTATATTTGCAAACTCTTTTAATTTATAGTAGTAACTAGTGGAATAAATTAAAAGTAATCTCTTTACTTAAAAAGCTAGTAATCAATTATATAAACAATACTGAGAAAAAATAATAAATAATTCCAGATGTAATACTGAGATCTGTAGTAATTTAAACCTTACTGAGAATTTGTTAAACTTTTTCTTGACGGAATATTTTAAGCAAACAAATTAAGGAAAAATAGAAAAATAATACTTAAAAATATAAAAAAGGTCGCTAAAATCCGCTAAACTACTTATATTACTTTTTGATGTATTGAGCTTTGCAGTAGTTAAACCTTTTCTTAAAACTTGTAAAACATGTTTCTTGACAGGGTATTTTGTAGTTTATAAGCTCAACTCTAACTAGCTGCCTTGTTTTATTGTTATGCCTGCTGCTGTTGCGGTTGCTGCTCCTGCTGCCGTTGGCCATATTTGTATGAATAAATGCGTATTTAAGCACATACTTACAACACTTGCCATCTACATATGAAGCAGAGAAACCCAGCGCCAGTTTCCCTCTTCTCTTCTCTTCCTTTCCCTTCCAACACAGTTCCATCCGCAGTCTCTTGTCGCAGCCTCTCCAGGCGAACGTTTTGCATTTCCCTTTGCGCTTTTCCATTTCCACATCTTTTACTGTTGCGGTTTTTGTCGTTGTCACACATTTGCTTTATGCTTTCTGGCTAAAAAAAGTTGCGCAACATTTTGCCTGATAAATAATAGTTTACCCACAAAAAATATAAAACATAAAACAAATGGTGGAAATTGTTTATTAATTATGCTCAACTGTTAATTGCACTTGGAAGAGTTAATTGAATAATAAAAAAAAAATTATTCATATTTGTTTAAGTGGAAATCAGGTCAGAATTGTGCATAAATAAACATTGAATTTACCTGCCAAATTAAGAAACATGTTAGATAAATTTACAGATATACTTCATATGTTTGAAATACACAAACAAGTATTCTGTTTAATTTAATTATTTGTATAAATTACAAGTGAATTACATGCTCTTAGACTTGTTTGTAATTAATAGTAACATATATTTTAACTGAAACCTAAATTAAATATTTTACCATCTACTTTTTTAAACATAAACAACATTTTATGTAGTCTATCTTTTTGTTGAAATACAAACCTTTCATCAAAGTAGTTATACCCTTAATTACACTGGAACAATATGCTTTAATGCATTTTATGTATTCAATTGAACCATTAAAACATTAACATAAATAATTGAAAAGTGTTGAGCAAGTGAGAAAAAATTCAAATACGAGTGAAATGTGTTTTTTTAAAAAATTGTTTAATGCATATTTTAAGCTCATCATAAATTGTTGTTGTTGGCATCAAACTGTGACATTATTAACAATTTACTGCTGCCACAGCTGCAATTTATAGTTGCTTCAATAATTTATATTCTTTTTTTACACATTCCTCTCATTGCAGCGACAAAAGCAACAACAAATAGAACAACTGCAAGGAATAATATATAAATACAATATGTTTGACAACAAAGTTCCGGCGTTGAATTGAAATTAACAAAATAAATGTGTTGAATTAAAATCAACAATACGCACAAGGAACAGACAGAAAGAGAAAGAGAGAGTGAGAGAACGTGAAATAAATAACACATTTTGAATTGTTAATGAGCTACAAAAAGTGTTAAATGTTGATGACGTCGCAGTCAACGTCGCAGCCGCCGTCGCCGTCGCAGTCGCAGTCGCAGTCGCAGTCGCTGCCGCCGTCGTCGTCAGCATCGATTACTCAACAGTGCTGAAAAGTCAATTAAAGGTAATCAAATCGAAACTGATTGCATTACAACACCAACTACAACTGCAATTATATTTAATGCGTATTTATATATCTGTCATTTAATTTGCTAAATACAACAATTAATTTGGCTTGCAAATGTCGCACTGCATTTTTTAACGCCTTTTTTTTTTTAAATCGATCACACGTCATTTCAAGGTGTTTAAAAATGCTCAGTGACATTAATTTTTATTCAAGCTTTAAGAAATTTAATATGCTTATATACTAAAATATTAGTTTGCTTTGATTTATGCACGAATTTCGAGGAATTTGCATTGAATTGTCATTGAATCTTATTTCCTGTGTGATTTCTGATTCCCAGAAACATTAGGTTTTATTTATTTATACAGCTGGAAAGCGTCTGGTTATCAATCTTCTATGGATTCTAGCTAATTTGTTGAAAACATTCGCATATTTAATGCGTAGTTAAATTTAGTGCTAATTTTAAATGTGTTTTCTGTCATTTTATACGATTTTAACACTTGACAGTGCTGAAAGGAAATATACACAGGGAAACAACTTAGAAGTGAAAAATTGCAATGACTTTTGCGGAATTTCAATTGATTGGAATTCATTTATTGCTCTGCATACTCAGCGTCTTCTTTGGCGATTTGTAACGCTTCAAAAGTATTTGATCTGCTTTAATTTATTAATTCTTTATAAGGATAACTTGAGCACGTTTTAAACACGCTTAAGAATTTCTAGATCTCTTTCTAGATCTCTTTCAATTTAGGCTTGATCTTTCTCTTCACTGCAATTGTCTTCCGCATTGATTCAGCGATCCAAGTTTATGGACTTTGAGGGCCATTGGCCCCATTTGGTCAGCGGCTGTAAATTGCGTGACAATTATAACGCGCCTCTCTATGCGCTTCTCACAATCAGCCTGCAACTGATGCAACTTTCACATGCCGCCGTGTCTGTTGTGTTCACAATGCCTCCAGTTGGTCTGACACTGCGTAACTTAATTAAAGCCCGAGCATAAACTACAATAGATTCTGCAGTTTTGTCAACTTTCTTCATTTATTTAATTACTCCGAGTGTGTTTAATTGAAGCAACAACACGCACAGAAGAAGTGCATAAATCAATTGATTTAGGTCAACCCCCTCGCTGTACCGATTACCGATGAATATGCCGATTAACGATTGCCAGTTCCCCAAAGGCACCCTTGCCAATGCATAGAAAAACAGTCGAAACTTCAAAGCACTCAAATGCAGCAACTGACAACTGGCAGGCACATTTCAAATGCAGAACCACATCATTCATTCATTCACTTAAAACACTTGTACATCTGTTCGTTTATCAATTATTGTTTGGTATGCGCCACTTGAGAGTTGTTGTTGTTGTTGTTGTTGTTGCTCTGGGGTCTCGAAAGTCTCGGCGACGTTTTCCACTCTACAGTTGACCGACTTTGAGTTATTGTTGTTGTCGTTGTCGTTTGTATGTTTGATTTTCATTAAGTCGCTCCCTTGTGCCATTCAGTTTGTTGTTTTCTATGCTTCAAGCTGCCCACAATCCCCAGCTGGCAACTGTGCAACTTGGAACTTGCAACTGCAAACTCTTAACTTGCAGCTTGCAACTCGCATTGCAGTTGCAATTACTTGCGTCATTAAGCAAGCGACCAATGCCGGCATTGGGTTACTTTCTGAACCTTTTGTGTGATTTATATTACTTCCAGTCTTAAAGTCACTAAAGATTTTCAATTGAGTCGCCGTCGTTGTTGTTGTTGTTGCAGTTGCAGCTGCAACATTAACAACTCGCAATTAGTGTACGGATGGGTTCGCCTTTTGTTGCTCCTCTTTGACCCCAAAAACAAAACGGCACGTAGCCAAAAACCAAACACCAAGTCAAGCTAAACGAACTTGAGAATATTGTATTTGCTGGTTTGGCACAATAAATGTTGCTTGGAACTCTTTAGAAGACAGTAAGCAATAAATGGTGCTGGGAGAAAAAGTTGCAGGAAAAGTTTTTGAAAAATGGTGAAATAATCATAGAGTAAATACAAAGAGTAGAAGAATCATAAGAAAGTATATCAAAGGATTTTAATACGTTACTTTTGGCTATTTAATATTTTCAAAAGTTCTTACATTCCCAACAACTCTCAAAAGTTTTTAAGTAAGAACTTGAAAATGAGTTTAAATATATCAGACAATTAACAATTAATTAAATTTACATTACAACATATGTTATCATAAATATTTTACATCCAAAGTTAATCTCAAGAAATTGTAAACTTCTCAAATAAATTTGCATTCCAAAAAGATTCAGAGTGCTATAAATATTTTAAGTACATTTTACGTACTTTATTAAAATTGCGCAGCGCAAAGTTCTTTGTGATTTAATTCACTCCCCAATATAATATTGTACCAGGAAATATTCCGCATACCACGCAATGTACAATAAGTACTACTCATATTAGTCTGATACCCACTTTCTTTTGGTTTTATAATGCGCTCATAATTAAATTAATTAAATTCTTGCGCCTCAATTAAAATCTTATTAAGTTTTTCGCCAGCCTATGCGACACGAGTCGAACAGACTCGGAACAATGAACAGAAATCTTAAGGAATGGACAACGGGAAGATGGGGAAAAGCATCTTACAAAGCTTACTTATTCACACATTGGGCATCCGTTGCAGGCGTGGCATACGGGGCGGATGGTGGCATTGAGCTTGGCAAATGCCTTTCCTGTCTACGCTGCATTCCCCTTTTTTTCTCCCGTGTATCCATAAACCTTTTTTAAGCATTATATATGTATAAAAGAAATCCTTTAAAAAAAGGCGCCAGTGTCGGCTTTGTTGGTCCTTTTTGTAAAGCTATACAAAGTGCGCCATGTGGTTGGGTTGCATCAGCTTTTCCCTCTGTTGTTGGTGTGCAAGTTGTTGTTGTTGCTGCTGTTGTTGTTGCTGTTGCCGTTGCCGTTGCTGCTGTTGCACATATTGCTGTTGCATTCTTCGCATAAATTTTGACATCGCACTTAACTCATGTCGGGTTCTCGACGGCACAGAGTCTTTAAATGAGTCTGGTTTGCTTTCGCTCGCTCGCTCTCTTTCTCTTCTGGCTACATCCATCTCAGTTTTACTCACTGCACATAAACAATGCTCATGTTTAAAGCAAAAACCTCTACTACATATACCCGATCTCTCTGGTTGCCACGATTCCCGGGTTCCCCGAATTCCCTCATATGGACACACATGTGTTGTTGTTGTTGCTGCTGCTGCTGCTGCTGTTTTCCTTCATGTTAAATTCAGGGGTGAACTGAAGGAGGGGAAGTGCTAGAGGGGGGCGGAAATTGGAGGCCGGTTGTAGGCAAAAGTTTTACACAATGTTGAGCGGTGGAAATTAAAAAGCGAATGCAAACAATATGGAGCATTTGAATGCACAGTGGTATGAGTTAATGTATGCCAGTAATGAAAATTTAAATCACACTTTCCACGGGTAGAATTGCGCAGTGGCTTCTTTACTTAATGAAAGATGTTCAAGGTGATTTAAATTGAGATTTCCTTCTGACAACAATTAAAGCATTATTTAAGCCTTCTTTCTTAAGTTTCTTTTCTTCCATAATCAATAATCAACAACAGCTCTCTTACCCTTAAGCTCCTTTTCATTCCTTTTTTGTAACATTCTTTGCTTTTAATTCTGTATTGTCCCCAATTTGAGTTTATTGTTTAGTCGCCTGACCTCCATTCGGTTGCCACAACTCAACTTGGCCACTGTTCGGGCCAACTTGAGAGCGATGGCCAACTAAATCACCGCAACTGTGCAACTAAATTTCAAGCGCACTAAATTTTCCAACACGCCAACTGCAAACTAAACCGACTGTGAGCATGTGCCATTGCCAATGCCAGGGTAGCAACAACAACAATGTTAGCTACCCGGTGTGGATACTTGTCTACCTGCACAATGTCTCCATGGTCCCGCTGGGTCTCCATGGTCCATGACTCGCTCTGGTTTCCTCGGTTCTCCCTGGTTCTCTCTCGGTTTTGAAAGCTGTGGCGCTTTTGTTACTTCCTTGCTGTGCAATTTTCGCCATTTTGTGGTGCACTTTTCGCCCGCCGCGATTTCCAAAGATTTATGGCGCTCGACATGGCCGCGGTCAACGGTTGGCAGGCGCTACTTAGTCCCAGGTAGTCCTTATTCCAATTCCTGCTATTCTCCATCTCCATCTCCTTCCCTTCCTCTTCACTCTTCTAGCTTGTTGCAGCTTTCGCTTGTCGAGTCAGCAACAAACACAACTCCTCCTTGTCTGCGCTGCCTTCTTGTTCTAATGCCTGTCAGAACATTGTCGCAAAAGGCAACCCTAAACCCTACGCCAACTAGCGTTAAATCCTTTACGCGCTTTTAAGCTTCCCTCATTCGTTTCATTTCGTTTTCATTTCTGTGTTCTTTGCATTTACCCTATTTAATTCTTAATTTAAACAGAAATCCGATCTGCTTGCTGACTTTTGTCGATAAGCAGCCAAAATGATGCCAAGAGTTGGCAAACTTTCTAAAAACGAAAGGAAAAATGTAATGGAGGTCCACCTGCAAATGGACGTTTAATTTGCGAGACTTAGGCAGCAATTTTTCCAACTTTAAATTAAGATTTTCATTGTCCAGCTTCCAGTTTCTATCGAATATTTCTCTTACAAATATATCAGTACTGTGTAGCATTAATTTTTTAATTACATTTCTAGCAACTTCGAGGTCCTTCCTCCCTCCATTTTACTGTCTTTTCTTTACATGAAAACTGTATTATATTTAGGCTACCTCCAATAAGTCCTGAGTTTTTGCTTCAACTTCTTTTAAGTATTTTCTGCTTAATCTCAGAACATTTCTTAGTTAGCTCACATCAAAATGCTACTGTCCAACATAATCTTCACTTCAGCTTATCTTCTTAGAGCCCCAAACTATCATCCCCTACTATCATCCCATCGTTTCTGTTTCCTCCGTTTTAACTATGCTCCCCTCCGTAAATTTATAGTTCCACTTTAAGCTGCTCTTAGAATAAACATTGTAATAAAAAAAATTTCGCTGTGAGTCGCCTTAATTTTCAAGTCCGCTGCACTAAACGTTGCTCCGAATCCATGGCAAATCTCCAACCGTGCAAGGTTTATGTTCGACATGCTCTTACGATGCCATATGCGCGTTTATCAAATGCCACCCAAGGGTGGTATGCTGTTAAAATGGTGTAGTATGGCAGTAGTATAAGTAAGTATATATTGGACTGGAGCTAGCTCTAGTTTTCCGTTTTCCGTTTGCCATATAAATTTGTTTAAGACATATAGCTGGGATCAATAGCATGGATTTATTGTCTGCCACACATAACTTTGCCTTGGCTTTAAACTTCCAGACGTCGGAGGGGCACTGAGAATTGCGTGTGGCAAGGTCGCCGAGTAAAGTTTTTTTTTTGCTTACCTACTTTTGCCCTGTCGCCGTTTTATGGGCATGATTCCAAAAAAGAAAAGAAAATTAGGAAGAAGGAAGAAGGAAAGAAAAAAGTTATGACAAAAATGGCGACGTCGTCTAGCCCACACCTCTCTCTCTGGATTCTTAGTATTCTCCAAAGTGCCTCGACTCTGACGTCTGCTTGCGGTCGTTTATATGTAAAATATTTGGTTTACTTTATGACTGCTATGGGTATTACTCTTTACTTTCTTGCCATGCCAATTCGCACACACACACACACAAAAACACACACACACACACAGTCTTCACACTCAGTTCACTTGTCCCAGTCAAAGTTTTTGGCAAGGCAGTAAAAACAAAAAAGACGGCGCTAGGAATTATGCCATAAAAGCGTCGTCATATAGCCAACGTCACCGAAATTCCAAATTCTTTTGGCTAACAGCACTTGTCCTACAACTTCCCGTCGTCGCTCAGTTAGTCTCAATGTTCAAGGGACACATAAAATACATTTTGATGCTAAATCGCTGTTCCATCTTCAACTCCCCATCTCACCATCTTATGGACTGAGAGATTACAGCTTTCACCAAAATTACGAAACTAAGAAAAAAGTATCCCAACAAATGAGCAAACTGTGTAGACAACTCCCTTAAAGCACATTTTCGGTTAGTCCAAAAGCTAATTAAAGCACACAAGTTGAGCCTAATTGAAATTGCTGGTAACCTACTTAATTTAATACTACGCGAATTAGTTGACATTTTGCTGGATTAAGGTAAAGTAGCTTAAATTTAGCTGGAGTTGTTTAGAAAAATGTGAAGTATAATATACTTAGAATAGAAGATGTTTCAACCAGGCTTTGGGGTACTGAACAATATCTAAAGGCGATTTTTTAATTGTTATTGTTTAAGAAAGAAACATTCTTAGCAATTAGTTCCTGAAGTTGATTCCATTATAAAATTGTATGTTATATGAAAGTTTCATTGTGTTACAGAACTAAAATCAATATAGAATAAACATAACTCATTTTATTTGCAAGCGCTAAAATATATTTTAATAAAGAGTCGTACTATATAAATTTTCCTCTTTTCTATCTGGTAATATTCTGATAAGATAGATTTAATATATAAAAATTCTTTTCACGTTGATAAGTTCCTAAATTATTTCTAATTTGATTTCATAAACATCGTTAGCTTTTTTTATAAGAATACTCGAAATTCTTTTTCTCTATTGATGCCAATTGAAATTTCTATGTAGCTTTGTGGTTTCATGAACAAATCAGCAGCTGCTCGAGTGATTCCAAAAAAAGAAAACCAGTTCGCTTTCCACGCTTAGCTCTAAATTCCAATCCAATTGCTAGGCAAAGTCGCAAAGCTATGCTCAATTCGCAACTTGCAACTTGCAGTTTGGAGCTTGCAACTTAGTGCTTGCAACTTGCAACTCGTTGCTTGAATGCCGATTACCATTACCGAAAATTGAAGTAACATGTGTGACGACGGCGTTGTGTTGTAGCAATTGTAAAACGCCCCCTTGGCGGCATAAAGAGCTCAGCATCGGAGACTCCTCGTTGCCTCCTCCTCCTCATCACAGGGTAGACATTGTTTCGTTTTCTATTTCACAGACGACTGGCTGCCTCCATTCACCACCGACTTTCACTGGCATACAGCCTTTAGCTGGAGGAGTGGGTAGGGAATTGGGAGCTGGAGTTGTTCTGGGAACTGTCCCAAATACTGCGCCCAACTTTGCAGCGTGCGTGAGCTTCAAGTATCTTTGTTTTTTGCTTCTTTTCTACTTTTTTGTTTCTTTTTCAATCTATTGTTATTTTTGTTGTATTTTCTGGGGCATTGCAAATATTTGACTGTGCTTGTTTAGCAACAAAAAGTATCTTACAGATGCACACGCGAAGCTCAAGCTCGAAAACTGCTGAAACTGTAAGCTGTGCAAATAGTGAGTAGAGTCGAGAGAGAGAGGGAGAGTTACGACGGGTTCTTCAGCGGAAACTGTGCCAAAAGACGTATGGCACAAAGCAGGATAAATTTGCCAAGTTTATCATAGCACAATGTGGGCGAGGGCGGGTTGGTATCAAAGAGAGGGGGCGTGATACGTTGGCAAAACATGAGGCAAAGCATGAGCATAAAATATTGTCAGCGATATTTTAACGCGCGCTCAAGCGAAATTGTCATATAAATAACACCATGAATAGGGGGTAAAGGAGGGAGAGAGTGGCAAATAAAGAGTGAGAGGGAGTGATAGAGAAAAGAGGATGTCTCCCATCCTACTCCCACAGCAGACAACGGATATGGAAAGTGGGTTTTTACTGTGCTATTGGCTGGCGTTACTTTGAAATATTAAACATTTGGCAAACAACAACAATCCGCTTGAAGTTTATTGCTGACGTTGATGGAGACGGTGGCGGAGGTGGAGGCAGAGGCGGAGAAAAAGGGCGTAGTTACAGTTAGTGGAAATTGGAGCAGCTCAAAGATGGCTGTGAAATTAATAAAACTGCCAAACAGTTTGCCGGCGGTCGCTTGGATCCGTTTAAAACTGAAACGAAACTTTTGCCAAGACTTAAATAAATAGAAAAACTAGAGAAAACTGATTTGCCGCTCTCCTTTCCCTCCTTTCTCTTGCTGTTTCCGTCATCCTTCCTATATTAAATCAGAAACATGCATTTATTTAGCAATTTCCCGGCTTTCAAAAATAAAAAGAAAAAACTGTTCCAAAACTAGGTTTGTTATTTTTTGGCAAATTTTCAAAAACTCGCCCGGCTAAACAATAGGCACCCAACAAAGTGTGAAGAGCCGAGGAGGGGGAGGAGAAACGAACCAAAAGCGGAAGTCATACCAAAGGCAAAGCCTGGCCAACAGCCGGCAGGAGCAACAAACCAACACTAGTTGGGTAGAGAATAGACAGACAGACACATACAATAAAAGAGTTTGCTTGGTTTTTTTTTTCGGTTCTTTGCTTTTTTTGTGGGGCATGGCCGCAAGGCTACACAGCCACAGTTGAACTGACAGCCAAACATTTATAACAATGGGCAGTTGGTGGGGAACCCGGACAAGGACCCGTACCCGTACCCGTACCCAGACTCAGAGTCGACCTCGTACTCCTAGCTGGACACAGGCAGAACTAATAAATGAGTTCAGCAGCGGGCAACAGTCGAAAAAGGTTTGTCCGACGCCCGTAAACCAAATAATAACGTCTAACAAAAAAATCTCAGCGTTCATGGCGGCAGCTAGCTATAAAATATTTAGAGCATACTTTTGAGCGCTGGACATGTCAGGGACTGTGGCTAAGTGTGGGAGTCCAACTGGGTGAGAATTTAAATAGCGTCGACTAAAGTGTGAGGTTAAATCTAAAAATTGAAAGAGAGTTTTGTGTTGCTGTTATATATAGCGAGTAGTTTAATAAAGAAATTATAGATAATAATAACAGACAATAAGAATAATAACAGAGAAAAGTGTGTATATAGCGAGTATAAGGAAGGCATTAGTAAGGAGCTCTGCTTTTGGGAATGTAGGAAATAAAGTTTCTCAGAAAATCTAGAATACATAAATGTATAAATTAAATATTGAATAAACAAATAAACACTTATGATATATTGGATGGTATATTCAAAATAACATTTAATTCTTAAGGATATATCGATTTAAAGCTGTGAAACAAAACTTTAAGAAGAAAAACGAGTGGCAAAATGAACAACTTTTTATTTTCGAGTTGGGCTAAAGTATGGGTTACAAAGAACATTAGTAGATGGTAGTATTGTTTCTTACTCTTATTTCTTATTTTACTTGAATTTATGTATTATTTAATTTAAAAACCAACTGAAAATTGAACTGGTTGTTTGTTTTGCTGTTGGAGCTCAGAACTTTCCGTGTTAACCATGTTAAAAATATTCCAACATTTTAATCTATAATGGAACCTAAGAAGAAGCCTACAAGCAGCTAAAAGAGGTGCTCAAAAATAACCTATTGGGGTTGTTAGTGTTAAGGCATCACTTTAAAATGACCTTCTACATGTAATTTGTCTACACATGTTGACTTTACGCCACAAGCATTTCAGCGTTCTGTTGGCCCTGTTGGTTTAGGCCAAGTTGAGTAGAAAGTGTCTTCCCGTAAACGAATTGTCTCGCCCCAAAATAAAACTGACTGTTAACTGCCTTCATTTGGGCGGACTAAGACAACAGCTCAGAGCAAAAGAGGGGTCATGTCCTGATCCTGATCCAGATCCTGATGGTTGCTTTGGGGCATTTAAAAGCAACCTGGCCTGCGGATTGTTTTGGCCATTTAGCAGAAATTCACATTTCAGCAATTTAAATTTGATTTTCTAAGCATATGCTTCTCTCCTCCAGCATCTCTAAACTGTGTGTTGACTGACTGACTAAGCAGCTGCTACCCGCACGGAGAGCAAATAAACGGAGGAGTCGCTGACAGGACCAGGAAAGGACTTAAGCTTGTATTTCACAAAACTGCTGGCAATTGTTTATGTGTGTGTTGTTTTATTTTCTTTTTCTTCATATTTTTGTTTTTTTTTGGAGGGGATTCGCCTTTTTGGCTGCCAAAAAATATGTGAGTCTCAGTCTCAACAAGTCGCTTTATGGCATATGCATGATAATGATGAGAAGGCTGCAGGACCAGGGACCAAGAGAGAGAGGGAGAGAAGTTGCTCCATATTTCGTGGCGTTGTTTCATATGATTGCGCCCGAGTTGCTCCCGGGTGTTTATGTGATATTTACATAATAAAAACGAGAGTCAAGCAGTTGGTACATTCCAAAGTTGAGTTGAGTTGAGTTGAGTTGAGTCTTGTCTCGTCTCGAGAGTTGCTGCCAGCAGTTATCCTTTTTGGCGCAGCGTAAAAAAACACAAAGGCATCAGCAGCTCCCCCAATTCCCCTCCCTCCATTCCCTGTCCCATGCATCCTTATAAAGTATGACCCACATCTATGATTATTTTCATGACGCCTTTGGGGCCGAACCATTCCCTTACCGAACAATGCGTAAAGTTGAAAAATATGAAAAAGGCAGAGCCAAAATATGGATGAAGGGGCACGGCTTTTGTTTATTCTACCAAATGTGCGTGTGTGCGGGTAGGCCAAACAAAATATATGTATACCACTTTTTTGTTTTATTTATTTTATAGACCGTTTGGGGTTGCGCCTTGTGCCGATATCCTTTCTGGCATCCTTGAACTTTGCACAGTTGTGCGCTAAATTAAGTTTTCTTTAGCCATTTTCCGTTGTGTTCCTAAACTGATAAATGTCCCCAAAGCAAACAAAGTGCAAGTTGTTTTTAAAGTTTTCGTCCAAACTATGTGGTATATATTTTTGGCCTCTCTGGTCCTTTGGGGAGTTGTTGCCGCTGCTTCCCTCGGCTGGACATTGAATGGGGCTTGACTTTGGGGACTTTGAAGTTGGCTCAGGGTTGCTAAAATCCTGATAAAACTGAGGGAGAGCCAGTAACCAAGTCCCAAAAAAGAACCTAAGTTCCGTTTGGAGTACAATTTAAAGCGGATTTGCAATACAATACAATTACTTTAATTTGGACGAAAAACCATTTAAACTTTTACTCCTTCCAAATACCATCTATCTTATATTCGGTCTGTTTATAGATTGCATTGAACTATTAAAGAAAAGAAAGTTTTTTGAAAATAACATTAAAGCTGACATCTCTTTAAATTGACATTCTGGCTATAATATGTTTATTTTATGTTGGAATTACTTTAATTAAGAAAATAATCCATCCGAACTGTATTAATCTTTGCTCGGAGCTAAATTTTAAGTAGCATTTTAAGGAACTGGTTAAAGAAATAAGTTTTGTAAGATATTGAAAACTTTAGCTTGATGATGAACAAAGTTTAGGGAACTATTAGTTGGTTTTTTCCTTTTAGCCCAGGCTCGTACTCCATTTAGTTCCCATTAAAGCCAGGCCCTGCCCAGGGCCAGTTAAAGACAATTCAAACTATTACCGGCTTCCATTTGCCTGGGCTACTAATGTGAATGCCGTTGGTAATGTTGTTGGCTGTGGCCATTTAAATTGTCTTCATTTGTTTACTGTCCGAACGAAGAATACGAAATACGAAATAGAGATTCAGATATACACAGATATACAGAGTGATAGAGAGGGCAGAAGGGGAAAGGTAGCTGAAAATAATCCACAAAACTACCGATTAACTTACCCGGGCAACCCGGAGTAACCAACGAGTTGGCGAATGCAGCTGCCAAATCCAATGAAAATCCAAAAGCCAAGCAATTTTGAACTCTAATGGAAAATCAATTTAAAGCGCACATACCACTACTATTTCCCCCCGTTTCTCAACCCCCTCTTTTCAATTGCTTCTCTTTGCAGGCTAAACAGCAGTCAGAGCGCCACGAATGTCGGACGCCAAATACGAAAGCCATTGGCAAACTTGGCTAAAACGTATTTAACCCAAAATAAAAGCGGACAACAACGTGGACAAGGAGTCGGAGTTGAGGGAGAAGTTATATCGAGAGGAGGTCCCAACAAAAGCAACTAACCGAACGAAACTACACCACAGAGTGTAGGCACACACCCGCACCGAAAAAGGGGGGTTTGAATCCCAGTAACAGAGAAAGAGACAGAGAGAGAGAGAGAGAAGGAGATAGAAGACAGAGAAAAGGGAGGTAATGAGCAGACGACGGTCGTCGGCAATGGCAATTACCATGTCGCCGTCATCGTTGCTGTCGTTGTTGGGTCCACTGGCTGTGCTCCTTGTGCTGCTGCTGGTACTCCCTGGTACAAATGGCCTGGCAAATTGTCCAAATGGCTGTGAATGCGATGACGAAACATTGATGGTCAACTGTGGTGTGGGGACACTGGATGTGCTGCCCATTGCACTTAACCCATCGATACAACGTCTGGTCATTAAGAACAACAAGCTGAAGACCATCGACTCATCGATGCAGTTCTATTCACAGCTCACATTCCTTGATTTGTCCTTTAATGACATGGTTACGATACCAGAACGTTCATTTGCCTATCATGCCAAGCTGCAGGAACTGCATCTCAATCACAATAAGATTGGACAGGTTACCAATAAGACCTTCACTGGACTAACCACAATAAGTGTGCTTAATCTGAGGGGAAATCTTATTGCTGAGCTGGAGTATCGCACTTTTTCGCCCATGGTTAAGCTGGAGGAGCTGAATCTCGGCCAGAATCGCATCAGTCACATTGATCCTCATGCTTTGGATGGTCTGGTCAACTTGAGAGTGTTGTATCTGGATGACAATACGCTAACAACAGTGCCATCAGAGCTGACATTCCAAGCTCTGCCCAGTCTGGCGGAGCTTTACCTGGGCACAAATTCATTTATGACTATCCCGGCAGGAGCTTTTCAGGATCTCAAGGGTCTAACTCGCTTGGATCTTCGTGGTGCGGGACTACACAACATATCAGGAGATTCTCTCAAGGGTCTAGAGGGTGTACGATATCTGGATCTATCCGATAATCGTTTGCAGGTGGTGCCCACCTCTGCACTTCAGCATCTGGGTCGTCTGGAACAGCTTTCTCTGGGACAAAATGATTTTGAGGTGATTGGAACAGGTGCCTTTGTGGGACTCCGTGAACTTCGTCAACTGGAAATCACAGGAGCTCAGCGTTTGCGGCGTGTGGAGAGCGGAGCTTTTACGGCCAACACGAATCTGGAGCATTTGAATCTCTCAGCCAATAAGCAGCTTAATGAACTACATGCCAATGCTGTGGGAGGATTTCCACATCTCAGCACTGTAATCCTAAAGGAGAACCAACTGAGCACCCTCTCGGAAAGTCTTTTTCCCTGGTCGGACTTGCAAACCCTTGACATCTCGGAGAATCCGTTTGTCTGCGATTGTCAGCTAATGTGGCTGCGTAATCTGCTGATTAGTAAGAATGCCAGCAATCAATATGCTCCAGTCATCTGCGCCTATCCGGCCAACTTGAGGGAGCTGCCACTTACTCAGCTGGCGGAGCCGTTGTTGGGTTGCACCCATGGAGCGGCCAATAAACAGGCCATCATTGGCATCATGGTTGTGACTTGTGCGGCCTTGATCACGGTCTTGGCCCTGGTGATCTACACATGCCGTCATCGCATACGAGATATGCTAAAGGGTCACTCGGCACTCGGAAGAAAGGAGCGGGAGTATCAGAAGACCTTCTCCGATGAAGAGTATATGACAAGACCACCGCCAGGATGCGGAGGTGTCCATCCCGCATCGGGTTATCCATGTCCCAGCAGCTACAATTCATCGCAATATTTGGGCACCAGGCCAATACCAGTCACAGAGCTATAGCTAGAAGCTCCACCCCCACCTCAGCTGCGGGGTCGGGGTGGTGCCCCCTCCAGTCACAATGGTCCCTCACCCTCCTCGGCAACCTTGGCAACAACAACGCCACAACAACTGCAAGTGCCCAGTGCCGTCGATTCGCCATTTGCCCAACTCAGTCACATTCACTACATGACCAACAATCCACAGACTCTGACACATACCCAGATTCCTACCCAGTTAGGAGCAACAACTCCACGTTCGCATCATTCCCAACAAGATATGCGATTGTTGGCGAATGGAGGTGGCAAGGTCCTTGGATTGAATGCTTCCCTGCCAAGGCATATGGCAGCTAGACAGTGTGGAGTACAGGAGAGCACGCTGTCTCATTATAGCCAACCCCTTGCCAATGGTCATGCCGGGATTAGGCTTACCCAGGATCACTTTAATCACAATGGAGGAGGAGCTGTCTATGCGAAGCCTTGTGATGCCATGGCCGATGTAGGGTATATCCATAACAACTCTCATTATTCGCTGCCTTTGGATCATGATATGCCACCGAGTCCCACGCCCACACCCCCTCCGCCCGCCTTGCCCCTACGAAATGGCATGGGCATGGCCTTGGTGCATGGAAATACGACTGGAAGGCGATCCTTCAACAGCAACAGCAATAACAACAATGTGGCAACTCTCTCAAACAACAATCACAATGGCGTCGGTGGAGGTGGTGTAGTGTTGGTTAACGGCAACATTAACAACAACGGGAGTCTGCGTCGTTATCACTGATATACACTCAAGTCGTGTGGCACTTTAGGTCGCACCAAGCCGCAACAACACAACGCGGACATTGAGTTATATCACTTCTATAAGGGCTGATGTTGAGACCCGGTCACATTGTGTTATTTAAACTATGGATAAACAATATTTATAAATTGTATATTTAGTTATCCTTATTCATATTCAAGCGAAAGCATTTTGTATAAATTAGAATTTAGTTTCCAATTACGAAATACTTATAAAAAAGAAATCAGAATTAAATGCGTGTAAATACAGTTTGACAGGAACAATGCAGTTTGAAAGCCAGTGCGACGTTAGCCAACACTGTTCGCCTGCTTAGCTTCATTGTGCAAAGTCTTTTTTCGCATCCAGTGATCTTATCTATTAAGTTTTGCTTAAACATTTAAATTCCTGTATATAATTAAATTCTATGCACTCTAAAAATACACAAAGAGAAATCAGAAAAAAATCAATAAAATAAATTAATCTACTAAAATTGTATACAATTAATTTACGCTTTTAAGCACAAGTCATTAAAAATATATATACTTACGTGTATTTAGTATAAAATATTGCAAAAACCATCAACAATTTAAAGTAAAAAACAGACAAAAAAAAAACTCTACGATCCAAATATTAATATGCAAAAAAAAAATTAAATAAAAAATGTATAAAAACCCAACAAACATTAAATTGAAAACAATAAATGGGCTAAAGATATAGGGAAAATCATAGATAACAAACCATTTTTATAGTTAATATATTCAAAACAAATAGAAGGCAGTATGTAAACTTAAATTACTTATTGAAATAATAAATAATGAAAAGTTTATGAAAGGTAACAAACAGCAAACATTATGCAAAACTACGCAATATTCATATAGATGGTACTATAAATTGACAGAATATGAATACAAAAGCAATTTATGCAACATAAATAAATACAAAATATGTGTAAATAAAAAAAATTATACTCGAACAAATTAAATTTTCTGTTGTTTTTATATGGCCATTTGGCTGATTGGTTTTTTGTCTTTTAAGTTCTTTTTTCCAGTTTAGTTTCCTTTTTTCTGTGACGAGTTGGCAGCGCCATTGAATAATTGTAACTGTACATAAGTATTTAACAATTTAATGGAACAAAATGCAAAACACATACAAGGGAGTTAAGCGTAACCTAAAACTAAACAAAACAAATTTGTAATTGAAAACTTATTCGAACGTAAATTCATATTCATATTTCATAACACCACAAATCTCTCATCTAGTTATACAAAATCAAATTATATATACATAATGATATAGATTGAAAACAATTTAATTAAATTCCAATAGTGTGTAAGCAAATTACAAGGGACACGAATATAGTTAAAAGAGCGTTTAAAAAGGCAACAAGGAATAAGCAAAGTATATTATATGAAAATCAACCAAAAACTATGTATGTTCAACTTCAATTGAACGATTATTTAATGATAAAGGTAACGAAATTATAAGAAACATACAAGGAACTCTGAAATATACTTACTCGGATACACATATGTATGTTGATTAAATATACATACGTATATGGGTGGCAACTGATATATAAAAATTGCAAACTGTTCAACAACTAGAAGATAAAATCAAATAAACGACAAACTTAACATACTTATTAAACAAACTTGGTTTTTTCTTTGCAAATTATTATTAGCTAATAAAAGCTAATGATAACATTTTAATCTGAAACTTCCCGCAGCGATGTTTCACTATAATCTCTTCACTTAGATTAGGAATAAATTAGTGACAATTTTGCTCTTAATTATGTGCATTTTATTTCTTTGGAAATCGCAGTCTGTATTTCCTCTTATCGAAAAGTGACTTATCGGATTGACATTTAAGTAATACGGATTAGAAGGTTCACCCAAAGACCTAACCTTCAGAGGATCCTTAAGAAAGATCCAAAGAGACTGCTGCGATTTAATCTATCTGTGATCACAGAACATCTTAATCAAAATATGCTCGTTTAATTTCAGTGACATATATATTTCCCATACATATTTTTAGATCGTTCTCTATTTGTATTTGCACACAGTAAATCCCTTAACATACTTACGTAAATATATATATTATTTTATTTCAGTTTAAATTTTAATTCAAATGTATCTCAGAAATACGTGTATATATAGAACTACATTTTGAGAGTATAGATACATTAGCATACAAATTCAAGAGGCATTTACATGGTAGCGTGGCCGAGCGGTCTAAGGCGCTGGTTTAAGGCACCAGTCTCCTCGGAGGCGTGGGTTCGAATCCCACCGCTGCCAAGTTGAAATTATATTTTTAGAAATATTTTTTAAAATATTTCATCTATACTTTATTTAAAGTATAACTAATTTAAACATTTTCGTACAGCTCTGCCTCTGATGACTATTTTGTTAAGCCATCTGTCAAGCGTTGCCAGCTGTTTGTCAACACCAGCAGCTAAACAGTTTTCTATGCAATTTGGTTAATTCAAAGCAAAAACAACAACAGCAGCGACATGTTGGCACTCATCTGCATAATTTAATTACATTGAACAATAACAAAACATGCACACACACATAAATACACACATGCATAAGGCACACGTGGCAGAACGTGCTGCGTTTTGCACTAATAAACGCGAGTCGAGAGACTTGCTACTCCTCTCCATCTTCCATCCTCCTCTCTCTCGCTCTGTCTCTCTCCTTGCTCTCCAGCTGCCATGTTGCTTGTCAAGCGACAACGTCAACAGCAACAACAGGAAGAAGAAAAATACAAAAGGCTATATTTAGCACGTCAAAGATTTAATACCCTTGCCCGGGACCTGAATTTAATTTGCTGACTAACTAATGTCTTAAAAAAAACTTTTAGAACTAACTACTCTACATCGATAATTAATTAGCTATAACTTATAATCGGTTATCGTTTATCGTTTAGTTCTAGTCGAATATCGGTTTTCTTAAGCTCGCCTTGTCAAGTTGATCCGGGTTCTTGATTGAAAATCATAGTTTAATCGGTCAAATTGGCTTAAGTTGTGTGTTAAACGGTCGACCAAAGTGTTGTGCACTTTTTGCGTATGAAAGTTGTTAAATTAAATAGCGTTATTTTGTTAAATTTAAATTTTAATATTTGCAAGTGCTTTGTTTTCCATTGCGGCCAGCGAAGCCCTGCTTTGCTCTCTTTGACGCCATTTAATTTAACGCACTCACGCTCGCTCCCACGCATTGCTAGTGTTTGTGTGTTCCTTTGTGCGCGCTCCTCCTTGTGATCGTTGTTGTTGCTCGTTTTAACTCCCGCGCTCTCACGCATTTCTCCTAAGCAATAATATGTGTGCATTTTTACATGTTCATTTCGCCTATTTTCGATTTAATTGCCCGCGTACAGAGTTTTAAATTCGTTTATGAAGTGTGTGTGTTGTAGCTTGCAGCTTCAATCAGGCTATAGTTTTTTTTGTTTTTGTTTGGTGTTGTAAAAAGCAGTCAGCTTTTGTTGATTGCTAATCAGAGTGAAGTGAAGTGATTTGTGAAAATTGTTTGTACATTTATTTTAAACGTTTACAATCTAAAAAAATAATGTATAAAAGGGTAAGTAATTCTTTTTTACTTCCATAAATATGTATTCTGTGCCTCTTAAAGTCTCATAGTTTTTTGTTTCATATTTGTTACTTCTATATTTTTAAATACGTGTAGGTATTTGTTGGTTTTTTTTTTTGTTCAATTCCATAACTCCAACATGGTCATGACTGAATATTGCATACACTTCTGGGGACAGCCACACCTTTTATTGTAGTTACAAATTGGATGTCAAAATTATAATGCCCTCATCTAGGGTAATGAAATCTCAAGTGAACAGCGCAAGCGACGCTGGCATAAACAGTTACACATTTGCATGACATGCCTCCTGCGCCCTGAGGTTCCCTGATGTGGAGCTTCAGCTGATGCTGTTGTTGTTGTTGTTGTTGTTGTTTTGTCGTTGTTGTTGTTGTTTGTGCATATGCGACATTAGCGCACGCAAACAACGTACACACAATTAGAAGAATTAACAGTAGTTAAGGCAGCAGCAACAACAGCAACAACAACAACAACAACAACAAACAAGTTGGCAAGAGAATTCCTGAGAGGGGAAAAAGGAGAGGCTGCACTTATTGTTGTTGTTTTTGCATTGCCTGTAATTTAGTTTAGGGCCCAGAGATGAAGGAGAACGAGAGTTGGAAGAAGAAAGAGAGATGCACTTTTCGTACTTCGCATAGTTTCTACTTCTACGGCTTGTCGCCTGCCAGGACATACACACATACACACACACACATGTATTTGTCTGAGCGGAGAACAAGGTTGAATGCTAGAGCCAGGCTAGGCAGAGTGACAGAGGTGTGGCAAGGGGTAAGGGGTAAGGAAGGGGGCTCTGCGGCAACTTATTGGCCACAACATGCCAACTTATTAGGCAAAAGCGCAAAGTTTATAAATTGTTTTACGAGGCGCACATTGTTGCGGGTATAAATATGAGCATAACATAAGGCAAGGAAGCCAAAAAGTTAGACTGCAAGGACAGACTAAACAACGATGGCGTCAAACAATCTTGGCTTTAAAATAGAAATGGTAAAGAATTGAATTGTTATATCAAAATTTGATAATCAAATTTGATAATTCAAATAGCTTTGGATCTAAAAAATTTTCATTAATTTTGCATATTAAAAGTCTTTTCAAATATCTCAGTAGTATAAGTAGTAGTAGATTACTATTATTATTATTAAATTACTACTTAATTTTCTCTTGATTTGAGTTTAATAATTATTATGTTTTTGCATATTTTAAACTTCATTTTTTATCATTAAGTACAGTGAAACCTCTCTTGGGCGGACACTCATGGTGGCGCAATTTGTGTCCGCTCAAGGGGAGTGTCCGCCTATAGGAATATTTTTTTTTTATAAATTCAAGCGGTCTTTTCCATTTAGCGTTTATTAAAATAAGTACATAATATTGACTTTAAAATAATACAAAAAAATGCATTAAGCTACAGTGGAGCAAGCTCGACAGTAGGAGACCCAGTACTTTTTGAGTGCAAAGCGTTCACTATAGATAGTTCTTCAATGTTGTGTACCGTACAATAGATGACGCCTTTTAGAAGTTAAGTTAATAAATACAGAGGTCGATAGCGTCTCTTCTTCTTCCTTTTGCCTGTAACATTGTTAATTAATTAACTTCCGCGTTTATCAACCGATTGGAATGAAATTCTCAGGACAGGTTTGGACTATAGTGAGTATTATATACACCATCAAGGTAGTTTTAAGGGTTCTCCTGTTATTCGTCTTTAAAATTTTGTTTTTCAATTTTTAGCGGTGAAAACTTGATCAATGCAAGATATAGATGAACCTACATGCCAAATTTGGTGTCACTAGCTCTTATAGTCTCTGAGATCTAGGAACTCAAAAATCGGACAGACGGACAGACGGACATGGCTATATCGACTCGGCTGTCGACGCTGATCGAGAATATATATACTTTATGGGGTCTGTCACGCCTCCTTCTGCCTGTTACGGACATTTTTTTTGCACAAACTTAATAGACCCATTTGTACTTTTTTAAAGTACTGGGTCTAATTAACTCATGAAAGGGGTACTTATGTAGGTACCCACGATAGGGGTAGTTACAGGGGTAACTATAATATGGGTACTTATATAGGTACCCATGGTAGGGGTACTAATGTAGGTTCTTACGTAGGTACCCATGGTAGGGGTACTAATGTAAGTACTTACCTAGGTACCCATGATAGGGTTACTAATGTAAGTACTTACCTGGGTACCCATGATAGGGTTACTAAAGTAAGTACTTACCTGGGTACCCATGGTGGGGTTACTAATGTAGGTACCTACCTAGGTACCCATGGTAGGGGTACTAATGTAGGTACTTACCTGTGTACCCATGATAGGGTTACTAAAGTAAGTACTTACCTAGGTACCCATGATAGGGTTACTAATGTAAGTACTTACCTAGGTACCTATGATAGGGTTACTAATGTAAGTACTTACCTGGGTACCCATGATAGGGTTACTAAAGTAAGTACTTACCTGGGTACCCATGGTGGGGTTACTAATGTAGGTACTTACTTAGGTACCCATGATAGGGTTACTAATGTAAGTACTTACCTAGGTACCCATGATAGGGTAACAAAAGTAAGTACTTACCTGGGTACCCATGGTAGGGTTACTAATGTAGGTACTTACCTGGGTACCCATGGTAGGGTTACTAATGTAGGTACTTACTTAGGTACCCATGATAGGGTTACTAATGTAAGTACTTACCTAGGTACCCATGCTAGGGTTACTAATGTAAGTACTTACTTAGGTACCCATGATAGGGTTACAATGTAAGTACTTACTTAGGTACCCATGATAGGGTAACAAAGTAAGTACTTACCTGGGTACCCATGGTAGGGTTACTAATGTAGGTACTTACCTGGGTGCCCATGGTAGGGTTACTAATGTAGTACTTACCTGGGTGCCCATGGTAGGGTTACTAAGTAAGTACTTACCTAGGTACCCATGGTAGGGTTACTAATGTAAGTACTTACCTAGGTACCCATGATAGGGTAACAAAAGTAAGTACTTACCTGGGTACCCATGGTAGGGTTACTAATGTAGGTACTTACCTGGGTACCCATGGTAGGGTTACTAATGTAGGTACTTACTTAGGTACCCATGATAGGGTTACTAATGTAAGTACTTACCTAGGTACCCATGATAGGGTTACTAATGTAAGTACTTACTTAGGTACCCATGCTAGGGTTACTAATGTAAGTACTTACTTAGGTACCCATGATAGGGTTACTAAAGTAAGTACTTACCTAGGTACCCATGATAGGGTTACTAAAGTAAGTACTTACCTGGGTACCCATGATAGGGTTACTAAAGTAAGTACTTACCTAGGTACCCATGATAGGGTTACTAATGTAAGTACTTACCTGGGTACCCATGGTAGGGTTACTAATGTAGGTACTTACCTGGGTACCCATGGTAGGGTTACTAATGTAGGTACTTACGTAGGTACCCATGGTATGGGTACTAATGTAGGTACTTACGTAGGTCCCCATGGTAGGGGTACTAATGTAAGTAGTTACCTAGGTACCCATGGTAGGGTTACTAATGTAGGTACTTACCTGGGTACCCATGATAGGGTTACTAAAGTAAGTACTTACCTAGGTACCCATGGTGGGGTTAATAATGTAAGTACTTACCTAGGTACCCATGATAGGGTTACTAAAGTAAGTACTTACCTGGGTACCCATGGTGGGGTTACTAATGTAGGTACTTACCTAGGTACCCATGGTAGGGGTACTAATGTAGGTACTTACCTGGGTACCCATAGGGTTACTAATGTAAGTACTTACCTGGGTACCCATGGTAGGGTTACTAATGTAGGTACTTACCTGGGTACCCATGGTAGGGTTACTAATGTAGGTACTTACCTGTGTAGGTACTTACGTAGGTCCCCATGGTAGGGGTACTAATGTAGGTACATACTTAGCTAATTTGAGCAATTTCATAATCATCAATAGACTAGGAAACTAAACAAAAACTAAGTTTTCATTTAAAGCGTCATCTTTAAGCTCTCGTAACAATAGTTTGAGTTTAACTGGACTCGCTTTTAGTTACCGTACTTGGGTTTCCAGTTGACCACAACCAACTGACCGGAAATCCGTACAACACGCGCCACAAGCCAAAAATGGACAACGAACGTCCTTCGTGCCCAGGATCTATTGTGTAATATCCGTTGACTATTATTCTAATTCGAGCCGAAAATTAAAAAGTTGCCTATGAGCTGACGAACCATCCCCACCACAACTCTCATCCACAGTTTCCTCAGTCTGTGGTGTCCTTTCTGGGGCTTTTTGTGTGCGTTCAGCAAAAATTTCATGGAAAATAGAACCCAAAAAAAAAACAGAACGAAAACGCCTTTTTGAATAGAGACAACGGCTGGCATCCTTTGCTGTTATTCAAAATAAAGCTACCGCATCAACAAAAAATAGCAAAACAGCACAAAATACTCCTAATATGCATACTATATGAAATAGATAGAAATATGAACGATAGAAAGAGAGAGACGGGATAAAAAATAAAAAAATTAACATATAAATTAGCACAGCAGGAAGGACAGTGTGGAAAAGGGGGAAAGGGAAGGGTGACTGCTTTTGTTTTGAAAAACAATTTCTGTTGCATAAATTTGGCAATTAAAAATATTTTTATGTACTATATTCGTGCCCTGAAGTATTTCCCCTATTTGACCGCATTTCATCCTGGAAAAACTTTCACATTTTCCGGCAATGATTTGGGTAGAAAAACAGTTGCATTGTTTCATTATAAACACCTCCTCTCTCTCTTCATCTTTCTCTCTCTCTTTGTAGTCTTCAGGAATTTAAGTAGACCTCGTCAGCAGTCTGAAGTTCAGTAATTCTATGGCATCTTCAACAGAAAGAAGCATTTAAAAGCGTCTCACATTTCTGAGAAAAACAAACACAACACACATAAAAAGTGCTGACACCTTTGAAAAATTTTCACGCTAATAAAACACAAAACATGTCAGGCAGCACTGGGAAAGCGTGAAAAGCGTAGTCAGCCCACACTGAAAGTGTGAAAGAGAGAGGGGGAGAGAGAGAGAAAGGGAGATGATGGCGATAAAGTCAGAGCATAAAGCTTCAGCGTTAAAAATTCTCAGCTGAGTTGCAAAAGGGAAAGAGACGGAGGAAAAGTATCCCAGCAAAAGGAACAACCGCAAGGAGTGGCGCTGCCAACTTGTTTTGTATTTTTCGCCCCATTTTTGTCAACAAAACAACAACAAAAGAGAAAAGCAGAGGACAGACGAGAAGTGAAGAGAAAGAAACAGAATGATACAGAAATTTGTTTTAATGCCGCGCACTTTTTATGCTTTTCTTTACAACTTCTTTTCATATTGTATTTTTTTGCCTCTGCATCTTCTTCTTCTTCCCTTTTGTGTTACATTTTGTGCAGCAGCAGCAGTAAAAATGTTTCGCCCCTCTTCCCTCAAAAAAGAACCGCAAGTTGTGCAACATCATAAACCCATTTGCGTTTTTAATTAGTAACAGCGCGTTGTCCAGACCGCCAGGACATTGGTCAGGGATATGCGTATGGGAGCTACAAAATGAAAAAAATAGGAAAGGGGAGGTTCCACAATCTAGATGTCATACAGTCTCCTCTCTTAGTCCCAATCCCCGTCGCATCCAGTTCCTATCCCAACCCATTGCCATATTCTCGGCTACTTTGTGTGTGTGTGAGTGCGCAAAAAAGGAAATGACCATGCAAAATTTGTGCGAGGCGACAAGACTGAAGCGTAGCGAATTTTGTAAGTGATAAGGAGAGGAGGAATCTCTTGGGAGTAGAAGAGGAGAGGACAACACTCGAAAAGTGGAGCAAATAAGGTAAAAATTTTTAATTGCCACAGCAAAAGTGAAGCAAACGCAGAAAAATTGTTGCAGCTCAAATTATTAAGTTGCGGTTTTTGTGGTCAGTCGGGGAGATGCTGTGAAAGACCCACTCTAGTCAGTCAGTCCTTCAGTCAGTCTGTCTGTCTGTCAGTCAGTCAGTCAGTCAGTCCGTCATTCAAACATAACTAGCCACGTAGCTCGCAGGAACATCAGCAAATGGGGCAAGAGCTTTGCTTGGGCTGCATTTCATTCCCCCTTGGCTCTGAAGAGTTCGTGCACCAGCAGCAACAAAGTTGAATAGTTAAAAGCGCAACTTTTTTATTCAAGTGGAACAGTTTTTGGAATTGATGGCCAGCAATTTGGGGCAACGACCCCGCGGTCAGCAGTTGGATGATCACATAAGTACTCAGTGTGCAAGAGATAGTGCCAATGGATGCTGTTATCATAGTTGTAGTTGAGGTAGAATGAATTATCAACCCCAAACTCTGCTTCAGTAAAGTCCCTTATGCAAATAAGAGATTCTTTTTGTTAGAATGTTTTTTAACTGCACTCTTAATGCATGCTGTGTACAACAATATAAAAAATAGATATGTAAATGATAGATTGGACTGCAATTTAAATAAATTTTAATCGGTATATTGTCATTCACTTCTAAATCTTGATCCACTAAAAAGGATCCTCAAACAACTAATTATCAATGTCTGTAATAGCTTTTAATCATTGTTGTCAACATTATTTCTTAGCCTACGAATGTTTAAAATATGAGTTAGCTTTAAAATATATTTCGTTTGCTATTTATTTTATGTTCTTCTAGCATTGGGTTGAAATTCATATTAAATTAGATAAAACTAAATAAAAGTTAATAAATCTTACGATAAATCCATCCACATTAAAAAATATTAACAACACTATATATCAAATATACAACAAATAAGCCAATAAAATAAAATTTATGAAATTTCCTTATTTAGATAGCAGCTTCTTTGACTATCTACAATACTGAATTTTCTACCCTTATATATTTGATAAATTGAAATTTATGAAATTTCCTTTTTACAGCACCTTTTTTACTTTACTTTTTACTTCAATACTAAACTTCTTTACCCCTACTAAAACTTTCTAACATTTTTGTAGACATTTCACTAATTCATTCTTATAAAATTTTACAAAATATTAATATAAATAATTGCATTTAATTTATAAAAATACTTCAACATTTTTGACATGTGTTTGCAGACAGAAAATAAGTAATACTCTACACTTGAGCTAATCGATTAGCTACGGTCGATTTCATAATTTTATACTCGTAAACAAATTTGTTCGAGTTTGCTTTTCGCATAGCCTTCGTTCTGGGTTCCATTTGGCCTTTATTGTTTATTGTTGTTGTTGTTGCCTTTTGGCAAAGTATTGAAAAGTAAATAATGCAATTTGCTACGCAAAAAAAATCGCAGACATGAAGAAATCAGAACTCGGAACACGGTACATAGCCGAGGGTATTGTTATTTGTTGCCTTTGTCTGAGCTGTTGCATTTAAGCAATTATGTAATTTTTAATAGTCGTCGTCGTTGTTGTTGTTGTTGTCGGGCCAAAACGTTACGCAATTTATGAGAAGAGACATGGGCAATGGTGAGAGGGCGCTAGTAAAAGTCAAAGCATAATTTATTATTGTCAGTCGGGGCAAAAGTGAAGAATGACGAACAAGGCAGAGAGCCACCCTCAGAATAAAATGATGAAAAACGATTAAAATGCGTCAAAATGTAATAAAAGCAGAAGCGACAGCAGCTGAAGGCCAACAACCAACAGAGGGCACATGTGTGAAGGTGGAGCAAGGACCAAAGGAATAAGGAGACTCTGAAGACCAGAAACCCTTCGAACAAACCATCGACTCATCGGACATCACAGATGGGAAGTGCAGGCGAGTGACTTACTTGATGTTGCCACTGATGTGACACGTGCAACGCGCTCCACGGATTTTGCAGCACACTCACGTCCACACAGACTCAACTCAACTGAACTCTGGACTCCATCCCCAGCTGAGTACCCGATTCCGGGTAACCCGGCATGTGTTAATTGTGATGCTGTTCTAGCTGCAGGCTGCTGTCAATTGGCCCTTGGTGAGCAAGAGCAGCAGCAAGAGACAGAGACACAGTAAAAGGGAGAGAGAGGAAGAGAGAGGGTGTAGCTTACCCCAATCCTATTCTCCATTGTACGTGCAACGTTCTTGCTCACAACTAAAAGCAGAACTCAAATAAAATATGGCTTGTATTTTGTGCCAACACATGGGACTGAGACTGTGACTGTGACTGGAACTGGAACTGAGACTGGGATCTGGGATGTGGACTGTAAATGGGAGCTGGAACTGGCAACGGGACGCTTGGTTACCGGCACGGACACATAAACTAGCGGAACTCTTGGCCCCAGCTCCGACTCTCGGAACTGGGGAAAGTATTTGCGATTACCGGGCAAAGCGTTTAGTGCACACACATTGGCCATGTCCATAAAGTTGTGAATTTAACAGCTGGCAAATAAAAAGCGTTGAGAACATTTGGCTAAAAACTGTGTACAGTACTCCTTCCGAAATACATCTGTATCCTTTTTACGATTCCAGCTTTATGATTTCCATTTCAAGATTACTCCATGGCTAATAAGTTAATGTGACATTTTAAAAATAACTATGCTTTTTATTTGATAATTCGTTTAAATTACGGACATATTTATATGAAAGAGTCAGTGATGAACAGAAAAATGAAGAAACATATTACTTTGTGGGCTATAATCAGCTAATAAGAAATAAGATTGCTTATTATTAACAGGAATTTTAATCAGCCGAATAAAAAAGCAAAGTTATAAAAAATTCTATTTTTCATGTTTTTGGGAATCATACATACGTGTCTTTAAGGCTTTTACTATACTTTTAATATACTCCTGGTGCACAAATTAGTATAAAGAAAAGTCTATATTCGACTCGGAAGTGTTTTATATTTCTGCTTGCAAATATAATTATTTATTTTTAGTATTCTTTAAATTCTTTAAATTAGGTTCTGAAAAGTTTAGTTTGTTTCTAAAAAATCATGCCAAAAGTGGCGCAAAATTAACTATTCTTATAATGTTGTGAGTCAAATGGGTTACCAGACTTTAAGCTTGCATAACTTTGTCAAAACTCAACCGATTTTCATGCGGATGTTATTTTGTACAGATGTTGATCTATAAATTAATTCAGCATTTACAAATGGCTTGAATTTAAGATAAATTAAAAATGTTATTAATAATTATTATTAATTATAGTTGATTCACCTGATGGTATCTTCCACAGTTACTTCTACAAAAACTTTATTTGTCTAGACTTGACACTTATAGTTTTATTATTTTCCCTAAATTTAGATAAAGCCCATAGACCCCATTCCCTATTGTAACTGAACCCGTCAGCTAAAGTTTTCAAAAGTCACGTTTGTAGCTTGGAAAATCTAGAGTCATTTAAAAATGCCCTTGTACTTTTGTGCGGGACTCAATAAAAGCCCATTTAAAGATTCATTTGTGTTGACTTTTGCCATAACTTGCAGAAGAGTAACAAAAATATATAAAAAGGAGAATGGGAGAAGGGATTTCATATAGCAATATCAAGAACTATAAAAAACAACAAACGAAAACTTTTTGTAAACAATCGAATACCAAAAGAGTCGCACTCCCTTGAGAAGTTTCGATTTTGACGACCAATCCGAAAGCAAGGGCTTGGGAGCTGGAAACGGGAACTGGAAACACACAAAGTAATTGATTGTTTATAGCAATACAATTTATGTGGCACAATTTCATGTGTGCATGTAACGGTCTGTAGCTGATTCAGCTAGGGAAAAGGGAAGGGAAGGGAGCGGGGTCATTTGTAAGGGGCAGGGGCAGGGGGAGTTGTTACAAAATATTGACCATTTGCTAAACGATAATTCAAAATGTTAAATCGACAATTTCAATTGGAAGCGAACTCCCTGGGGCTCTGCCACATATAGTATGTGTGTGTGTACACATGCATCTATAAACTTACACACACTTATACTAATGTGAATTGATGTATGTGTGTTTGTGTGTGTGTGTCTCTCTGTTTGTAAATATAAACATAAACTCTCCGTTTAATAAAGGCGAGTGCGATTTGCCCCTCCCTCACTTATTTCATGGGTTCGGTGAAAATCAATCGAACGTGTAATAAAATGCAATTTTGCAGTGCTCCTTCTGAATGGGAAGTTCCTCTCCTCTCCACTCCTCTCCCACACCACTTGACGGGGCATTTCATTAAAAAATAATGTAAAAAACACACGTATGTACATACATATGTATATGTGTAGCCTTAGCCTCCGTCTGGCCATTGGGGTTTGCATTTACCCTTTTGCACTTTGGGGTTCAATTGCTGTGTAAATGTATAAATGTTGGGCAGTAGTCGACGTCGTCGCAATTGTTGGGGTCGTGTGGCTTGTTAAAAATCAACACAGTTACAAGTATTGAAAAAAAGTAACTCCCTGTACTGGCTTTGTTATTATTGTTGTCGTTGTTGTTGTTATTTTTACAAGCAATTTAAACAATCTGTTTGCTGTGGGTTTTAGCTTAACATTCGTGTAAACAATGTGCGGGGATTTTAAAGCTTGAATCTGTAGTGATTTAAAAAACAAAAAGTACATGCAACTGATAAGACTGTACTAACATTTAAATAAACTGATAAGACTGGAATATTGAATAATGTTTTGTTTTAATAATTAAAGTGTAAATACGCAATTCTGGTAACTGATTGTTATGAGATATTATTGGGAATGCACTTTAAACACGTATATTGTGAATGCTATAAATAATACAGCTTAACCCATTGACAAATTTTAAAAATAATGTGAATTCAGTGATATGATAGCAGCAAAACTTTCTAAGTAAGTTATGCTATGAATAATTCATTAACTATTAGTTTTTTACAATTATGAAATGTAAATTAATATGTCACATTATTCCACAATTTAAAATGAACAACGAGATTTATGTGTTAAAAGCTCATTTTTAAAAAACAAAACTAAGAACCTAGCTTAAATTCTACTTTTTGAATTCCTTCTGTGTTAAAATGGATATATCTTAAAATATGAAGCTTCACTTTAATTCCTTGTCGATGTTTTTAAGAAAAGATTATAACTAGATACTCTGTTAAGTTCAATTCAAAACATTTAATTTATAAACTCTTTTATATTCTAACATTACAATTCCCATTAAGAATTCGTTAAGTGTTTCATGATAATTGCTTTCCAACAAGAATGTGGATTATCATTAGGCGAATATCTTAATTGTTGTGTTAAGTGTGGGTTATCCGGAGCTTGAATTTGGCATAATCAGAAGCTAAAGCTATTCACACGCTGCCAGTTAACTGATATGCCAACTTGGTAATTTGTTTTTCTTCATTTTTATTCTTCTTTACGCATAATTATGGATTATTAAAACTCAATTAAACGCTGTAGCATTTCGGCATTAAAAAAGTATGTTATTTCTTCTCTTTTTTTGCATTTGTTCACGTTTCTATTTTTATGGCCTTCGATATAGAGAGCTTAAGGGGAAGTCAGGGATGGGGTAGGGGCACACCCACCTGCCTCTTAACAGATGCTGACCAACTTGGCAACTTGGCCAACTCGCCAATAGCCAAGTCACACTTTTTTGTTGCTTTCTTTGTAGGTGTGCTCTGCGGTGTTTGGTGTTTTTCGGGCTTTGATTTTGCCTTTTGCTACATAATTATTATTTAATTTTGATTAATGATTTGTGTAATGCGGCGATTAAAACGTGACTTTGTATGAAAATCGCAAGGCAGCCTCGTTCTCGACGGCCTGAAAAAAGTTATTGGACTGTGAAACCTCCCCAGACGGATACGATTCATAGAATCGAATTGAATCGAACCAAATGGAACACATTTCGAAGAGGGGACTTTTGATATTCGTTGGAATAGGAGCAGCTTAAATCAATATATTGTTGTTCTTGTTGCTGTTGTTTTTCTTTTTATTTTTTTGTTGCTGCTGTTTTCGTCGACGTCGACGTCGTCTATAAAGTCTATAAAACGCTTTCTGATTGTAAACAATACAGACGATTTAATATTGCGCGCTCGTTGACTCGACTCGACGATTGGTCTCCCCAGTTCCACTCGATTCTCCAGCTCCCAGCGGAAACTTCAAATAAGCAAACAACACGCTGAGCACGCCACGTACCAGGAATCAGCCAAAAGCATCTATAGCTTAAAATAGATGACTTAGAGATACCCATCAGTCAATGAAACACAAATAAAAGGTATTAATTAACACAATAAAATAGAAAAGACTGACAAGGATTCAAAACAGTGCTTAAATTAATTTATTGTCTCTTTGCATGTAATTTAAAATTGAAGTATGAAATTAAGCATTAATTCGTAGAAACTAGTGCCTAAATATATTCAAGGTATCAATTCATTCGAAATAAATAAATAATATTATTAATTCATAAAGCTATTGATTCTCTTATATAAAGATACTAATGAAAGTATTATTTGGGGCATTCATTTGAACTTCTTTGTGTGCTACAAACATTGTTTAGAACCTGGCATACCCTAAGCATTTCAAATTTACTAGTATGAACATACAGAGCTGAACAAAAAGTTGAATTGAAACGCATGTGCGCAATGGATTCACAAAAAGGAGGGGAAGAAGTTTTTCTATGTGTGTGAATGGAAATGAAAAAAGTTTAAGTTTAATTTGAAATGGCAAAAACTCGACAGCAAACGAGCAAATGTTGAAAAAAATCGTGGATAGGTTAAAAGTGATGAAAAACCAGGCCTAGACACTAGGAATGAGTTTGGAAACATGAAACGGGAACGGGGAATGGAACGGAAACGGAAATGGTAGTGGGAGTTATGCGTTTAGGGTTTATTGACAGTTGGATGTAAAAATATTTCGCAATAAAAATCTTTAAGAGTCAGCATTGAAAAGTGTTGAAAGCCAATGACATGAAGAGAAACGTCAGCAAAATAGATTGGAAAAGCTAAAAGAGTTGCAGCAGGTGGTTGCTTGAGTTTTCTTGTTAACAAAGAACAAAAATCAAAAGAATATATTTAGAGAAGATTTGATAAACTTTAAACATATCTGATGAATGAATTTTAGATTTCCTTATACTTCCTTGAATCAAAATAAAGTTCAATATTAACTGTTTGTTGGCATGCAACCTTACAATCTAACAATTTAAGTTCACTTAAAGGCAAAATTGAGTGCTGTTTGGGTTTTAAGTTTGGGTTTGGGATTGGGTTTTGAGCGTCTTTTGGCTCTTGGTGGGCCATAAATAATAATCATGACAATATTTAGCCCAAGGCAATGTGAACTGTTCGCTCGATTTGAGGGGCACAGCATCACTTCCATCTCTCTTCTAGGCACCGACAACTTTAGAGGCCTCTCTTTTGTTTTTTGCCGACTCGCCGTTGACAACGTTGGCCAAGTTGGATTCGGACTGAGACTGGAACTGAGACTGGGACTGAACTTGGAGCCGGCTACTGCTACAGCTTATCAAAATTGCATTGCTGGCGCATCAGAGCATAGAATGCTAGCTAAAAATTGTTGAGAAAAGCAATGCGAAACAGAAATGAAACTTACACTTTTCAACAAAGACAGACAAAGGCAACAAAACAAACTAAACGAAGGAAACAAAAAAACAAAAAAAAAACGGAATTGCAGTCTGGTCGTCGGCATAGCCACAATTCTTGACATTCGTTGGCGAGATTAATGCGCCTTTGGTTGCAGCCGACAACCGGCAATCCGACAGTCCAACAGTCGAGAATCGGCAAGGGCCGTCGGTCGGTTCAGTGCCCAGTTAGCCAGGTCCGTGCCAGGCCCAGAGAGATGTTGGCCAAAGTTTTTTGGCCGACGCTAGCATTGTGCGACCTGCGGCCTCGTCTTAGTCCTCGGTCATGGCTCCGGTTGCGCAATCTGGAGAGTTGGGAGAAGAGAGGAGAGAAAATTGCTGAAGAGGAGGCAAAAGGAGGGAGACCTTCCACAAATTGTTAAAAATAATTTATATTAAAACGCAGCAAAAAGACAGAGCAATGAAATTGTGCAAACAATTCAAAGTCGCGCCGTGAAGATGCGACCAGAGATGTTGCATCGAGATGATGATGATGATGCCGCTGGTAGGATTGGGATAGGGATAGGGATATGGACTATGGAGGGTAACTGAATCCCACAGGCTTCGAGAGTAGCCGCAAACAAATGTCCAAATGATATTTTGTCATAATAAATGGCACAACTATGATTATTTATGACTCCAAGCTGCAATTCCGAAATGCGATCGCTGCTCACAGTCAATTTAAGTCTCATAATCAGCAGACAAAACTGAAGAAACTGAAATAAGAAAAAGAAAAACTGCGGTCATGATTTCGATTTCTTGCTTGGCTCAGCTCAATGGCATAATTTATAGTGCCCAGTGTATTGAATAGCACTTGGATGAGTTGTACTCTAGCTCACTCTGGACTCTCAACTTGTTCCTCCTTCCTCTACATCTGCTGCTGCTGCCTGGTGCTGTAATCAAACCAACTGCAGTTACTGTGACTTAAGCCACAAACTTACTAAAGTTTTTTTTCTTACCTGACTTTGAAATAAGGTAACGTTTCTTTTAGTACCGCGATTGCGATTTTATTGCCAATTGCAGCTGATTGTTGTGAGGCATCATTAGAAGCACGTAAATCAAACAGTTTGTAGTGTTTGAACAATTCTATGATTGTTACAATAAATGCCAAAAGAGGAGTTTTTGTTTTTTGTGCTGATTGGGAGACTTGTTGCATTAGTGTGATTGATTTTCAAGGCAACTTAAATAGATTTATGAGGTACATATCGATCTAACGAATCTAACAATGTATTCTCTCAGTCGAAATGTTTCTCAAGGAGTACCTTAAATCTGATAAGAGTATTTCATTGAACTATCCGTGACTTTATAGATACAAAATGTCGATTAAAACAAATAACATTAATGAAAAAATTCACTTATTTATCTTACTTATATTATCTATTTATTTACTATTTACTTTTTAATAATTTAAAATATTTTTTGATTGCCTGTGATGCATATGAATCCATGTTTAGTTCAGTAGTGAATCACATCTTTCGATTTGAAATTTCATTGGACCTTAAATCGATTTAAAACCCATCAAAATAGTAATGTTAATCCAATAGAAATATTTGTGCCTTAAATAAATTCATATTTAGAGAATTTTCCGAGCGAACAGCCGCCCAACATTAACCCCTTCTCCCCTCCACCAAAAGGAACAATCTATTCTCGTTTCCGAATTAAACCCCAACAATGCACGCACTTCAAAAGGAATTTCAAATATTTATTATCGAACGCTAAGTAGGGAAGTGATGGCTCATAGCTTGTGTAACTGTTGTAAATTACTTGGCCAGGTTGTAAATATTAATAACCAAAAGAGTTGAGACTGTTCCGATGAAGGGGGCGCCACACACACCAAAAGGGAAAAGGGATGTAATGCCTCCAATTGGTTGAGGAACCAATTAAGCGCATCTCAAGTGCTACGAAAATAACACCACGTAATAATAAGGTGACGAAGCGTATAGCTCTAAATGAGGGAGCCAAAAAAAAAAAGAAAGAAAAGTAAAGGAAAAAGAAAACAACGGAATCCAAACTGAAGCCCAACTATTACATCACATTGCCCAGACAATGGAAAACAGATTCGTTGGGACAGGGCAGGGATTGGGATAAAAGGAGATGGTTGCTGACATTGAAAAGCAACGCGTGCAACGCAGACAAAATTAAAAATACCCATTCAAGGAACGAGGGAGGAAAGGAGGAGATACAGGGGCAAGGGCAGGGGCTGGGGCAGTGTGATTTTATTCGGGGACGGGGGATAATGCAACTCACTCGACGAACGACGCCGTCGGCAACATAAATTAAAACTGCAGCATTGCTAGTTGGGCAACATTAAGAGATCAAATGAGTTTGCCACAGGACGGGGCATGTGGCAGATGTACCAAGTGCAACAGAGAAAGCTATAGCAGCTGTGCAACTGTGTGTGTGTGTGTTTGTGTGTGTAAAGTGCTATTGAAATGCTGTAAATTTTAATTAGAAGTGATTCTCTCAAAAAGCAACACTTTGTGGCAGTTGCAAGTTAAAAGTTACTTTTCGTTTGAAGGTTGTAATCGAAAACTGAGTGAAGGTTATTAAAGCAGGTGGAAAAGTTAAAGTTTTGATTAGGATACTTTCATTTATTTTGTAGATTGAAATGTTGTGGCTGCATTTTCCTTATCATAACAAACCTAATATTTAACTATTTTAATAAGGATATTAATTTCCTAACTAAGGATAGAATATTCATTGCATATTATCCTATTCGAAATAGGTTTAGTTATTTTTACTATTAATATTTTTACGGATAGGTTATCATCTAAGAAATAGTAATAAATATTTATATGCCTCATGTGTATGAAGAAATAATAACTTTTTTTATTTATGAACAATTCAATTTAAATTGAAAGTAGGCCCTCATCTATGATACAGTTAAAAGTCCAATTAAGATACTGAATGTTTTGTAGATTGAGCTATAAATAATCAATGTGAATACATAATAGGATATAGAAAAGATATTTAATCTATCCAAGCAGCCAATAGTAACAATCTTTTTAAAGTGTTTGTACAATATTGAAAATATGCAATTTAATCCACAGATAACATACAACCACAATCACATTAAAAACATATAAAGATCACCAAGAGACTAATGCAAAAGTTAAATTTATTGTATCACATCCACTTTGTCCAGGGTCATTTCTTTAAAATACATACAAATTAAAAGAAAAAGAAAAACTTTGAAAGAAAAGTTAGAAAAAGAGTGGAAAAGTGCAGAATTTAAACGTGGCATGCGAATTGCATGCTGAAAGTTGAAGACGCGGGTGGGGCATGGCATAGATTTGAGTCAAACTGCACGACTTGAACGTTTTTGATGAATGCGACGGGACTTTACCCACTAGAGCCGCCCTACTCCAACTCCAACTGCAGCTCCAACTCCTACTTCTACTCCAACTCCAACTGAAGTTCCAGGTCCAGCCTGTGGGACTGAGTGTTCAGCATTTGCCTGATTGCTGAAATTCACGCGAACGGACCACAAGATCCCCAAACCGTTGCGACCAAAGTTATGAGCTTTAGTTTTAGTTTTAGTTAAAAGGTTTCGCTGGGCCTCATAAACAAATTTTGTTAGCCAAAGCTGAAGCCAAAGCCAAAGCAATGGGAAAGTAATTTAAATGCAGCGCGGTGCAGGCAAATTGTGGCCATTTAATGAGCGATTAGAGCGGCAACATCGTCGACCACATCGATGGGGACCAAGCACGACAACAACTACGACTGCAGACCAGAGACTAGAAACTAGAGACTAGACTAACTGAACGAACCGAGGACGGAAGACGGACAGTTTTGCGAGGCATTTGGCAATAAGTTCGAGTTGCCGTTATGATTAGAGCCAAAATCGTACTCGCTTCTGGCTCTTGTACCAGCAGCTTGTCAAAATTTGTTTCTTTGCTCTGAATTGTTGTTTAGTTATGTCCAATCAATATAAGAACTGATGGATGAAGTTCTTCTCAGACTAAATGACCATAGTTATATAAAACAATTACAAATCTAAAAGCCTTCTTTTGTAAGGTAATTTCAACTTTTGTTAGATAAGCAAAGAATTAAAATTACATATTCTTCTGTTTCATTTAAAGTTAGATATTAAGGGTTTTTTTATATCCATTATTATATAGGAAAAATAGAATTAATACCTTATGCAAATATTTTGAACAGATTAAAAGTTGAATATTTAACCCTTTACAGCAAAAACAAAAATATTCGAAGACTCAAGTTGAAAATGATTGATCTTAGCTTTGGAGTTAAATATCTCGGTTTATTTTTCCGCCTAAGATACATTTATTCCTGACCTAAGTTACTAGACAAGTCCCAATCTTTAATCTCGATTCTATGAGATTATTTACTTCAGTTTAGTGTTTAGATTTTCACCAATTTTTTTAAAAATATACTAAATAGAAATACTTGGCCTAGCTCATATTCATTTAACAGAAATTCCATCTTTCTAAATTAGGCTTAGATATCAAAAGGTGTAATAGCTATTCTTTTTAATATCTAAAAAAGTACACGATTATCCGCAATGTACTTTAGCTGTTTCAGTTCTGTGTAAAAATGTATTTAACAGTTGTCTACTGATTGGAAAAACCCTTGGCAGGAATTGTTCCCATGTCGCTGATCTAGGCTGCTGTGGCATGTGGCTTTACCGTTAGCTGAACCATTAAACCTCTGGTTGATTGCCACGCCCACACACACACACACACACTGGCACACTTGCACGCACACACACTCGCACACTCGTTATGAGAATGAGATTGAAGTCCGTTGAAAGTAGGAGACAGAGACAGAAAGGCAGAGAGGAGAGCCTGCAATCAGGCACATAGCTCAATTCTGATGTTCCAAGTGCACACGCCCGGCTAAATTACCAGAAACATCTCCGAGACGAGATGGGACGACGACGACGACGACGACAACGTGGCGCACTTTTTAAATTAAAAACTAAAATCGATTGACATTCAATTTGAGCAGGCAACATCAGCTTTCAACTGACTGCGCCTTCTGGGTCTGGGCTAGAGAGGATGATGTATGAAGAATGGGCAAAGAGGAGATGGGACAAGGGATCGGGGATCAGAGAGGATGGAGGATGTCTTCGTCGTATCTCAAGTCAACATTTGTCGCTATAAATTTGCCACTGCACAACTTTGCACATTTCCTTGACTTGGCTGTCGATGCGTGTGCGTGCGTAAGATTTAGCTGAGGAGCCGCCGAGAGCGAGAGCTTGAGAGATAGGAACTGAGGTGCTGGAGGAGCCAAAAGAGTAGAGATGCTAGATGTTAACTGGTAGCTGGTAGCAGTCAGTGGATGTTGTTTCCTTCCTAACGACAGCCTTGGCAGCAACCGACGACATTCAATACAGGCTGACATGTGTGCGAGGCAGGGTAGAAGAGTTGCCTGCTTCACTGACTTGCCCCTGTTTCTGTAACTGTATCTGAGTATCTTTGTATCTGTGTATCTGTGTATGTTGCCATGTGGCTTTCCGCCAAGTCGCGTGCAAATTTTGTGACACTTCACCCACGGGAGCGATGCCAGTCTCCAGGTTCCCGCTCTATTAATCCTGCCTGACGCTGACAAACTGCAAGAGAATCAATTTTGAAGCTGGAGCTAAAACTTAAGACCGAATGACACTAGCTGAATCGATGTTAAGATTAAAATTGGCATTAAAGTTCGATTTCACAAAATGAATAGCAAATAGTGTACCTGGAGTTTATATCAATGAAGATATTTATCAAAGCTATTAAATAAAACAAAATAAAATATCTTATTTAAAGCGGGTAATAATGCCTGAAGCTTTCTAAGCACATTAAAGCTTTATGGGAAGAATGAGAGCTTTCATTTAGAGCCATTGGTCCTAAAGTAATAAATATTAATATATTAAATAAATCATCAAAGCTTTAAAAAACAACAATAAACCTCGTATTCTGTGATGGCGCTCATTACAGCTCAGAGTTGTTATTTGGGCAGTACTGAAGACTGAATCTTTCTAAGTAATTTAATGTTTTCAAGCAACCGAATTTACACTTTAAGGTTTTTAAATTAAAAGAGAACTAAGAAGTTTGTTTAAGAGAAGCGTTCATTTAATGCCATTGCAAGTTGAAAAAAGTTAAAAACGTTACGCAGTGACAGGAAATTGCTGATTAAATTTCAACGCAGCTTGAGAGGAGGGCAACCCTTCATTAAACGCGACTCGAGCCGCTCATTAAAGTGGAAAAATCTGCACTTTGAAGGCGGGATGCGGGAGAAGGATGAAGGCATTGGAGGCAGCATTCATTAGACAGCCACTTGATGGCGTGTGCATAATTTGCAACTAGAGTTGCAAGAGTTGAATGCATTGCAAGCAACAGACAACAGACAACAAGCAACAGAGAACAGACAGCAGCCAACAGCCAACAAGCAACAAGTTGCAGCCGTTTTTAATTGATATTAATTTAATTGACACTTGAGTTGAGTTTAGGCCTCCACTTTTTCCCTATCTGTCATCCAGTATTCCCCCCTTATTCCCTTCCCTTCCATTGCTTTGACTAATCGACTGACATCGCGTGGGCTGTTTGGCAGATTCGAAGCGTTGCATTTGCAGTGGCAGCTTCAATGAGCTTTGCATGTTAACTGTTTACATTACAGCATTACAGCAGAGTGGCGACTGGCAGAAAGAGACAGAGCTAGACAGAGAGAGAGAGAGAGAGAGATGTCTGTACTGAGAAGCTTTCTGAAGTGCATTTTATGAGTTTCCGTTTAAGTTCAATTATGTTAGGTTTGCTTTGATGATTAGCATAATGAGCAAGTTGCGTGAAACGAGTGGAATCAAGTGGCCTGAATAAGCATGGCCTAAAGGGAGATTTGAGTGTGGGAAATAGCTTGGCAACAACTTAGAACATCAATGGGTTCTTATCTTTTGGAATTGTGATAATTTCAAGTGGATTTTGAAGAGTTATCTTGGTAAAACTAATAATATAAAGTAATAAAACATACACGATATTTTTAATAAAACTACTAAATAGTTTTTAATGCCATTTATTGTTTTGAGCAATTTATTAATAATCAAAAAATTTTGCAATTTTCAGTTAAACATCACGCTAATATTAAATGGTTCAATGAGTTCTTATCTCTTTGAATATTGATAATTTGAAGGTGAGTTATCTTGCTGCATAATATATTGTTTTATAATTAGAAATATAATATTTTATTTTATACGATATTTTATTAGAAATAATATTTATTTTTGATTTATTATTGTCAAGTTTAACAATTTACCTGAGTGAAAATTATAAACTGCCAATAGTTCTTGAATCTAAGAATAGTTTCTAGAAGTCTTTGATGAACAAAGATGCAAATAGTTATATATTATTGCAACTTAAAGAAGTTAAGAATACAAGAAGCTACTATAATTTTGTAAAGAGTTTCAGATCTCCCATCTATCAAAATCAATCTTTAAACTAAACGGTTAAGATTATAATCTATTGTAAAGTATATGTATCCTCCTCAAGACAACAAGACGTTAATTACAGCAATTGCACCTTGGTTTATCACGCAGATGATTAAACTGACTTCTGAAACGGCAACAAATCAAGACTAAGTACAGAGCAGAAGCCTCTGTTTAACTCATGATCATACATCCTGTCAACAACATTATTAGATTAATCAATTCTAGGTGCATTAAATTAAGTATACGCACAATTCAAACAGACCAATTGCTAGGGGGTAAATCCACCGTAAACACTAGATCAACTGCAGGTGTAACATCAATAAAATATAATCTATATACTCAGCATTTGTGTGTCTACTACTATATGTAAGTTGAAGGGGAGGTACCCTGTGAGTGGTGTTAATGCGCTGGCTAAACGGGTTTGCAAATTGCAGCCGCATTAAATCCACTTCCGGTTTGGGGCCACGCTCAGGCCCGCTTCCGCTTGTGGAGACACACTTCGGAACAGGTGTAAACTCTGACGCCCGCCCATGGGCGACACATTTGGCAGCCATTCAAGTGTAACAACAACAATGCGGTGGCGTTGAGAGGATGAGCGATGAAAGATGAGAGATGAGAGACGAAAGGGAAGAAGGGAAGACAAAACAAAGGGCTGGCAAATCAAATTGAATAATTGTTGCATGAACGTGCAATAGGACAGACAGACTGGACAGGTGAATAGACAGCTGTTGGTCGAAGGGAATGCTGCTAACAAGCCTGGGCAACAGCAACACCAACAATAACAATAACATTGAAGCGATGCGATGCGATGCGACTTCAATTCAATCAATTGAACGTGCCGCGAACGGTTAGCAACAAAATACGAGCATAAAACCCATTCTGCCAGGACAACCAGGACAGTCCAGGACTAACACCGACCAACTGGCGTGTGAAATTGACAATGTTGCACAGTAACAGGCAAAAATATTTTTACACACGCGACAAACGGCCAACATGTGAGATTAACTAGCATAGACAGACAGACAGGGAGACAGACGTGATGCACCTGCCATGTCCTGAAGTCCATTGATTGACTAGAATACACGTCACCATCATTCAGTCGATGGATGCCTCGTTTGGTTCACCATTGTTGCGCAAATTTGTATAAAAATGCGAACATTCTGCGGCGAAAATCGAGCAAATAAAATTTATTTAGCTTGTAGACAGTCGAGAGGGGAAATCGAGAGGGAGAGGGAGGGAAAGGTAGAGGTTCAGGCACAATGATGCCTGTGATTTTCAATATTTGCAACGGGTTGGCTACATACTATACAATACTATATATAACAGGTGTTGATATGTTTATCGACTGGTTTTGAGCCCAGTCAGTGCTACGTGCGTGCAATTTGCACAAATTGCTGATGGCCAGCCACAAGATGGAGCAGGACCATAAGCATAGAGGATAGAGGTGTGTAAAGAGAGAAGAGAGAGAGTGAGAAAGGGAGGGGCAACGAGCTCAATTCTCTGTGCCTGTCTGTCAGCTATTGGTGTTGTTGTATAGGGTTTCAATTAAACAATTAGTGGACTATTATTTGAATAGACGTAGGCGGCAATGGGGTGAATGGAGTGAATGGAGATAACATTGTGCACCTGAATTGACTCAGAATGCTAAGCAATTGATAATAATTGATTGATTTTCAAATGAAGCGGTTGATGAAACTGCGGGCTTAATTGCAGTTAATGCAGCAAGATTATAGAGAGAGTTTAAGGGTAACATACCAAGGAAACTGCATAGAGTCTTCCTAGAATAGTATTAATAATAAATATAGCGCAAGCTAACTTTGGCGCGCCAAAGTTTGGATACCCTTGCAGTGCCCTGTGTAAGACGTCAGATTTTTAAAAAATTTGATGATTTTGAACCGATCGATCCTATGGCAGCTATATGATGGTAGTCCGATTTACACCAAATTTGGTCAGCCTATTTAAAACTTAATCAAACACACAATGTTTATATTTGGGTTGAGATATTTTGAGAAACAAAAAGTTTTTCATACTAAATGTTGTGTTCGAACCGATCGTTCCTATGGCAGCTATATGATATAGTAGTCCGATTTACACCAAATTTGGTCAGCCTGTTTAAAACCTAATCAAACACACAATGTGTATATTTGGTTGAGATATCTTGAGAAACAAAAAAGTTTTTCATACTAAATGTTGTTTTCGAACCGATCGTTCCTATGACAGCTATATGATATAGTAGTCCGATTTACACCAAATTTGGTCAGCCTGTTTAGAACTTAATTAAACACACAATGTGTATATTTGGTTGGGATATGTTGAGAAACAAAAAAGTTGTTCATACTAAATGTTTATTTCCAACCGATCGTTCCTATGGCAGCTATATGATATAGTTATCCGATCCGGCCGGTTCCGACATATGTGCTGCGTGCAGCAAAAGACGAACCTGTACCAAGTTTCATCAAGATAGCTTCAAAACTGAGAGACTAGTTTGCATAGAAACAGACGGACAGAGACGGACAGACGGACAGACAGACGGACAGACGGACGCGGACATGGCTACATCGACTCAGCTCGTCGCCCTGATCAAGAATATATATACTTTATGGGGTCTGTGAGGCTTCCTTCAATGCGTTACACATTTCGTGACAAAATTATAATACCCTCTGCAAGGGTATAAAAACATTTTATGAAAACAGAATATGAAAATAAATAGAGGTATTCAAGAAGTTTTATTTTTTATAAGCAGTGTAAACACCTCTCTGGATGTCTTAAATAATAACAATTATCTGTAACTTTTATTTTTAATAGTCTCAAATCATAAATAACTGTTGAAAATGATCTTTTTACTTTTTTCTCATAAGAGTTATGATTGCTGGACAACTAAGTTATATAGAAAGACTTATAGAATAACAATAAAGAAAGAGTTCTAGAAGTTGTCTTCTCTATAAACAGTGTAACTACCTCTCTGATTGTCGTCTGCTTTTGCCACATGTCTGAACCTTGTCAGGAGTTCTTGTTTCTGAGTTCTTTATGATCTCTGCATTGCTGGCTAACAAGCCAAGAAGCAACTCGACTTGCCTGAAAACCATCTTGTTCTGTCTTTACTCTGTGCAAACTTTATGATCAGCTAGTGCATATTTTACACGCTGCTAATTTCCGACGAGGTTGAGGCGACGACTACAGCTCCAAATCCCAGATGGAACTAGCTGAGATTTCCTCCCTGGAATAAGCTCTCTTGAACCTTAACAAATAGCGACGAAAATTGCAACAAATGTGTTACGAATGGTTCGTGATCGTCATGACAGAATGTCGCCAGTAACAACAACAGCAACAACAACAACATCAGTAACAGTAACAACAACAGCCTAAAGAATTGTGGACCAATGAGGAAATCGCTGCCTTGTCTTGAACCACTAACATCACGAGTTGAACTCTTAACAGCCTGAGAGCGTCCAAGTCCAAAGCGAAGATGTTGATGATGAGGACGTTGCCGACAACAACGACAATGACGACAACATTGGCCAACTTGACAACAACAACAACATCAGCAATAGCAACAATAACAACAACAACAACAAGATTAGCGCGTTGATGAGGCTGCCGAAATGCCAGAGAACTGAAGACTGTAGACTGAGCTCTGATGTCTGAAGACTGAAGACTGAAGAGTGAAGACTATGGAGCTTTGGAGTTCGACTCGTTTAGCTGGTAGCCTTCTGGGCTGCTGAGGTTGCTTGTTTTTATTGTTTTTATTGTATCTGTTGGGCGATTACAACGTTAGCGAGTGTTTGCTGTACTTGTTGTTATTGTAGCGGCTGATGCAATAAATCGCTGACATTGTTGTCGTTGTTTTCGTTGATGTTGTCGGTCTGCGATAAAATTAAATCGTTACAAACTAAGATCGTGTCGCTTTGAAGGGTTAGGCAATTTTTGCATCTACTCCTAACAATATTAACTTCTGGCATATTATTTTAGAATGAGCTTAAGCTCTTGATTACCAAATACCAAAAACCCTTACAATACATCCTTATAACTAATACTACATAGCACTTATTCCCATCACCATTAATAAATTACATCATTAATAAAAACTTTATAATTCAGAATCTTCAGTAACAAAACTTGTCCGATAAAGTTTTAGAAAAAAGAGATACTAATAAAGTAACCTTCAAGAATATAACAGTACAAATCGTAGAGAACTCAGTAGAAAAATCTTTATTTTAGAAACATCAATCAAAGTAAACTTTAATTATTTCTTTAATTTAAAAATTGTGATATTTATTACTATAAATTTGTAAAACTAAATAAAGTAAGACAACGATTCTAATTATTCAATTTTAAAATATTTGACAATGGACGAAATCTTTAAAACAGATTGTTTACAAGTCCTTATACATATAAACTTTTTTGTTTCTATATAAATCTATACATACATACCAACAATAACATACATTTGAATTTCTTTATTAATAATATATTTATCAAATATGTATTCCCTTAATAGTACATTTTAGAATTTACAAAATTCTTATCTTGTTCTATAGAGAGTAACTTTAACTGTAACTTTAATGTAAAAATGCATTGAAACTCTTGCTAAATATGCAACTGATTGTGAGTCGGTTCTTTGAAGGGGTAAAAACTCATATGTGTGTTTTTCGACAATTTTGCTCCACTTTCTGTCTACATTTTGTACTCGTGCATTTAGAATTTCTTATCAATTTCATATTGCCAAACCAACACGTAGAAAACTTTTTGCACAACTCGTTGCGTATCTTTTGTAAGTGCGAGTGTGTGTGTGTGTGTGTATAGGAAGTATCTGTGTGATGTGTGCGTGTGAGTATGTATGTGAGTGGATGTAGAAAACTTGTGCTGTTTTGGCATTTTGAAAATTCCCAAAAGCGTTGCGTTGGCGTATTCTAAACTTTGCGCCACTTTTTGTTCAGCTAAAGTCATTATCATTAAAGCCATACTTTTTAGTCAGGCGAAAAACTTTCACTCTTGTGGGCCAGGCGGTAGCGAAAAATATTGTAAATTGTATCTAACAGATACTTTATCGAGCCGCAACAGAAACTTTTGCCATTGTCCGCGAGCGCTAAACTGACACACTCACACACATAAGTAGACGCACATATGTATGTAACATAACAACAAGAAACTCTGCCTGAGAGAGTTGAAAATTGCACTCCCTCCTCCGCATGATGAGAACAGAATGAGAATGGAAAAGAAGGCGTGGCATAAACTTTTCTTTAGTGCGAGTCACATGGCAAATTATGAGCATGTTGAGAAAACTTTTCTGATATGTGTGTAAGAGTACATACATTCATAAGTGTAATTGCTGATATATTTGTTACATTTTAAAATAATTAAAAATATAAATATAAATATGTTACGCAAAGTATTAAAGTAGATTAAAATACAAAGTCTTACGTATTCTTAATTATTTTGACATAAACTTTAATAAAGTATCTAAACTGAAAGCAATTATAAGAAGAAATACTTTAAATATATTTCTTTAATATTTTAATTCATAAATATAATTGCTAATATTGGTTACACTTAAAACAGTTAAAAAGAGAAGAATATGTTTCGTAGAGCATTCCAATTAATTTAAAATACTAAATATTAACAGACTTATAGTTTTTAAATTGATTATAAATAAAATGTACTTGTATATAATTGTATATATATATATATATATATATATAATTTATTTATATATGGTTAATTCGATAAATCAATTAATAATAAATGAAAATAATAATAGTTCTTCAAAGTATTTAATGTGTTCAATAATTTTATACAATAATTGTTATGCAATAATTTTAATTTCAACATAAATTATATATTTTATGTTGGTTTCTTTTTAGAATTGACAAAAATGTGTAATAAATTCAATTTTATACTTGTTTATCTCACAAAACTTTAAATATTCTCACACTTTCGCATCTCCTTCCCTTCTAATGCGAAGAATCCAGAGCCAGAGCCAGAGGGCAGCCGTAAAAGTCGCTGTTTTGTGACCATAATATGTCTTCATTGGCCAGGAACTGACAAGCCCCAAACAGAGGGGCAATCGAGTCGATGGTTGAAGTCATAACCTCAGGCCATGGAAATCAGCGTCGCGTTGTTGCCATAAAATTATAGCAGGGAAACAACAACAAAGACAACGACAACAAAACAGCAAATCGATGGCAAAGATGCCGGTGCTTTAAGCCCAAATCCCAGTCCGTGCCTGGCCAGGCTTGAACTCGTATCTAACTGTAGCAAACGGAAGAGTGAAAGGCGGCAAGAAAAGACTTGGTTTGCTGGAGAAGAACATTTGGAGCCAGCTGCTCGAATTGTGGGTCTGTCTCTCTGTCTGACGTTTGGGCTGGTAACCTGATTCAATGAGTTAGCGAATCTATCACTTTGCCTTCCTGCCTGCCAGCCTGCCAGTCCGTTGTTAGCCACATGCGGGCCTTTCTTTTTGCCACATTTAATGCACTTTATTGCACAAACTAAAACTTGATTGACCAGCCGTTGTTTTCTTTTTCAAGTATTCTACACATAAAATACCTTCCTTCATACTCGTACTCGTACTTTCTAAAGCAAACCAAAGCTGCCCCGCAGTTGTTTTATTACAAATTGGAAATTTGTCTTAAATGCGCTCAAAGGTGCAGATTTCAATGCACAAGGCAGTGGCTCACTGCCAACTGGCAAATGGCAAATAGAGAATGCAGATTTGAGAATACGGTATGGAGAATGGGGGAATGAATGCAAGCAAAGGAAAGTCACAAAAGTCATGCGAAATTTGCATACGACTGAGTTACAAATTCGTTTGCCAACACTTATCGCCGACCAAATATCTCAAAAGCAGCCACGACAAATGTTGTTGCTGTTGCTATTGGTAACATCGGTTACCATGTAATGCGATTTTATTTGTTTGTGTTTTTCAGGCGTTTAATTAGTCTCAAAATCAAAGTTAATCCAGTGGCAAGCAATGCGAAGGAAGCAGAAGGTAAGCGATACAGGAAGCAGACAGAAAGAGAAAGAGAGAAAATATTAGTTAGTAAAGGTGTGGTTGTTTAAATTTGTTGACAAATATTCTATTTTGTTCGGATAGGCAAAAGCTATCTTTAGATAGCATATATGACAGAATATTATTGAAATTTGATAACTAACAAGATAATAATAAACAATAATATTAGTATCCACAATTTTATTGCCATTGGAAAAATTGGAAAAAAGAACAAGCTTAAAAGCTTCCTAGAACAATTTGTTTTCTAAGCAACTTAAATATTTCAAAGGTGCCATCTAGCGGAAAAGATGAGCAGACGTACAATAAATTAAAATAAAGTATTGCATATTTTCGGGACTGTTTTCCTAATAATAATTGCACATTATTTTCAGTCCGAAAGTATGCAATAAAAGTATAGTTACAGTTAAAGTTTAAAAATTAAATAATTCAAATAATTTTTTTTATTAATTCCTTCAACAATTATTTAGTATTTAAAACCTGTAATAATTTCAAAATATCTGGAATACTACGTAATTTGTTGATCAATTTTTCAAATAATAAAGCTTCGACAAAATTAATCAACATTAATTATGCAAATCCATCGATCCATTTGATAAAGTACGACAGATTGCAGGCATTGTTCTACTGTCGCCTGACATATCAGGATGCAGAAAAGGACCTCACAATGATTGTAACTGTTCCACGCGACTGTGTTTGCAATTAGCAGCCCAAGCAACTTGTTTATTGTTTCTGTTGTTGCTTTGTAGTGACAAATGCAGCACCATATGGCGGTACAATGACCCACATTATGGAGGCGCTTTTATTAGACGACAGTTCGCGGTGCACAAAAACAAAAGGACTCACAATAGTCGCCATAGTCGGGAATAGTCATAGACAATGGCCACGAGACGACAACGTTGTCATCGTTGTGACACACAGACACAGACACACATACAGTGACACTAGCACACACACTTACACACACCTAAACACATATGGAGACAATGCAAATGTGGCACATGACTTGAACAGGACATTAAACTCAAAAAGGAGTCAGCATATTTAAGGCATACATGAGTCAGATTGAAAGTTGCCGTCTTAAAAGGAACAGGATATGGATTAAACACAAAGTTATCTCAGCTCAAAGCTATACACTCCAACGATTCACTGCTGTTCAGATGGTATATTAAGTCAGCTCTCTACGAAAATACTTTAGTTTGTTTTATTTGTCAGTCCAGTGTAGTTGAATCAATAAGACTATTCTTACACTATTTTAAAGATGGTGTTATTTAATGTTATTCCTTGGAATTACCCTTTGGTAAAATATATTCCGATCTTATCCAACAATAGTTGTGAGGTATATATAATCTTCAAAACACTTTAAGAATGTAAAGGACTTTAATCTTAAATATCAGGTATACTAATACTTAGGGAAGGATTTGGTAGATTGCCACTTAAGACTCGGCACCCATTTAGTTAAATATATGAGAAGTAGAACTCAAAGTCCCCCAATTCATTTCGGCCAATATCATTTTGGCCCGGACCGCAAAGCCTTTATAATTGCATTTCTGATGAGCGGCGTGATGAGAGGGTCACGCCCTCAACCTGTAGGGGGTTAGGTCAGTTAGGTTAGTCAACCACAACGACAACAATCATCATCATCAGAGAGAGAGAGAGCAGCAGGAGGGCCCATGACGAGGACACTAATACCACACACACATAGAGGACTACAACAGGCGACACATGCAACAAAGTGAGCCAGTTTACACCTGCAGTTAGTGAAGTTGGCTTTGTGGCAAGGTAGCAAGAGGAGCATGCAACATGCACCTACTATCTGGGCAGGTTGCACAGTTTCAACTATGCCATGGCCTTTCCTTGTAATTATTTGTAATTTGTTTGCCCAAGTGCAGACACCAAGAGGCAACTGTTTGGTATGTCATGTGTAGTTCTAGTTGTTCTAAGTAGATGTACTTAGTTAGTTGTACGTGTAGTACTTGTACTAATGCTAACTGCCGTCCTTGTTGTAAATTCAAATGTGCTTAGTTATGGCTGCTGTAATATATAAGTAGTAATTCTGCCTGTCGTTGTTATTGTAAACGCCACTTGGAGAACTTTTCCAGTTCCAGTTGGAGTTTGAAATTGAAATTGAAGAACGGGAAGTCAGCTTTGTTTTTGTGTGTTCACAGACTGATTCAGATTGATGATGACATCACATTTCGTTGACATTTTCATGGACAACGGAAACGGAAATGCTTTCACTGACGGGCCACATTAAGAAATAATTAGCAAAAACGAAAAGATGGCCAAGAGAGAAAGCCATGATGGGTAAAAGCCTATTGCGTAATTGTCTAATGGACTCGAACTGCGCCACAACAAGAAAGTCAACAGCAATTCAAGGCATTGGCCAATGGAACTGAGCCCATAAATTATAAGCAGTGTATAGTTAAGCTAGGATAAAGTCTTTAAATGGCTGTTGATGGGTCACTGCTCGAATTCCATGCGTAATTTGAGGGCTTAGCAATAGAAGAGAAAAACAAGTCTCAAAGATAGTTGATTGGGCTAGAAGACAGCAACTTAGGAGATGTTTTCACTTAAGTTGAAGATTGAACAATTTGTATATTATTCAAAAACACCATAAGCAGCATTTACTTACCACAAATCTCAACTTCTTCCCGCGTTTTTTATTGAATATATTTCGATTAATACGATTTTTTTGATATGTAAATCGAATTATGCGCGGAATTTAAGATGAATTCTGCAAGGCGTAGCGAAAATTTGCATCAATTTTTCTTTACATTAACAGGCATAACAGAGGGGAGAATTGCGAGGGTGGCATTGAATGTTTGAGGGGGAGAGTTTTCTGGGCCATAATTGAGTTAATAAATCACATGCCAGCTTCAATTACTGCTCCAACACCCTCCTGCAGTCAAAGAACCCACGTGGTTACCTCAAAAATGCTCTCATTGAGTGAGTGACAGACTTCCTTGGATGGTTTGGGTTCCATCTGATGGAATGTTGGGGAATTGCTACTTGAGAAAATGTCATTACCAGCCACTTGAAATATTCGATTTTCCATTGAAATGCTAAATTCGCGTAATAATTCAACACAGGCAACTCTCTCTCTCTCTCTCTCGTGTGTGTGTCGGTCTGTCTGTCGGTCATTGTCTGTGTATTTGTATACTATTTGTGGAATGGGAATCAAATTCAATTCGCTTGTTTGCCATTCGCCTTCAACCTGCATCGCAATTGTCGCCCAAAATTGAAGTACCAAGAGTGGATGTATCGTTGACTGATGAAAAATCAGTTTATATGAGCTTGAATACTCTATAGAAATCATTGGACAAATATTCACATTGCATACAAATTGATCTAGGAAATACTAAAAAGATTGAATACGGAAAGAAGGTAAAGGAATATATTAAAAAAGGGATATATAATTAGAGAGCAATGGAAACTAAAGAAATGTAATTCTATTGTTCAGTAATTAAGTTAAAATACGCAGTAAATATGAAGGCAATATGTAAGATATAAGTTCAAATATAATTAGAAAATTCTTTAAACTCCAGCGTAAAGGAGGGAGAGCTCAAGAACAAGTAAAATATATATTTTGTCGTTCATTGAAACTAGTTTTAAAAAGACCAACAAGACTACTTCTGACCTTATTCCTCTTCTAAAAAAATAAATATTTAAAGATTTCACAGAGGCATCTAAAATTAGAGAAGCGAACAACCAATAAACTAAAGATGTAACATATTATTCAGTTGAAATAATAATCAAGTTGTTTTTCTATAATAAAGTTAACATACTCTGTAAATAGAAATACACTATTTAAGTTGTTGTCGTATGCTTAATACAACAGGATTGAATTATACAAGTCTATCAACTCTAAAGTAAGGGAATGGCAATTTATTAAAGTATATGATAGAAATTTTGTTGCTTATTGTTATAACTTTAATATAGGGCACTTACAAGACTTTTGGTGATAGTTTCTTTTAATATTGATTCATTCACCTGTTTGCCAGAATAACAAATTACAAGATTGTTAAAATAGGGTAGAGCTTAGTCGATCATACAATAAATTGCCAAATGAATGCATTTGTTGCTCACCAAGCTGCGAAAAGGCAAGCTGACTCTTGGCCTAGACTCAGCTCTTTGGCTCACTCCTTATGCCTTAAAGACCGCCTATTAGGCCGTTGTGCTGTTGGCCCGTTTCAATGGCACAGAGGCCAGGGCCAGGACCAGGCTAGGGCAACGTGAAACTGTTTTTCTCAATGCCAGCACAGCATGAACGTGCGAACAAACCGGACATCCGCTTATGGAACGGATGTTGCCTGATCTCCGGTTTGTTGACAGCGTGTCGCTTCCCCCTCAGGCATCTGCCCCTGGTCTATATATTGTATATTGTATATTGGGATGTTTCTGTTGCTGTAATAATTTATCTTCACTTACATTAAATGGCGATTTTGAGCAGTCATTTCAGTGGCAATAAAAACACAATTCGCAATCCGTTTTGGCCAACCGTTGCCAGGCTGCATTTGTTGTAGATGTAGTTGTAGTCGTTGTATTGCCATAAATCAGAAGTGGCCACTAAGAGTCAGGCACGGTAATTGCTTTAGAAAAGTGGGTTAAGCTGAAATTAGTTGCTTAGCAGGCTCAGATACAGATACAGCTACAGCCACAAATACAGCTACAGATACAGATAGAGGATTCATCTTCAACTGCTGCTCATAGAAATTTTGATTTAGCTTTCGATGCGACGCAGTTCCAACAGTTCCAGCAACAACTTTTACACAACGACAACCGACAACTGGCACAAACATATTTCATTTTGTAGGCGGCAGGAGCTTGGCGGGAGGGTAGAACTCTGGTGGGAACTCAGAGAGAGAGAGAGAGAGAAAGAGATAGACTCTGCTTCTGGCAGCAGGAACATGCACACTAAATTTTCATTTGCAGGACAAGCCAAGCAAGCAGTTGCAGTTACAGGCTCTTAGTATTTGACTCAGTCCTCTCTCTCTTTAGGCCAAGAGACGGGTGTTGGCCAAGAGACGCGAGGCAGAGAGGGATATGCATTTAAATATGTGTTGAATTATTGTCCTACAGCTGGGCAACTACAGAAGGCAACTACAAGCAGTACAAGGAAGTTTCACCCAGTTTATGCGAGCATTTCGCACAATGCACAATTCCATTCTCAAACTCATTCCATAACCAACGCTTTCCCCTTGCCATTTCCACTCTCTACTGTTTCTGCTGCTTTGTATCTATTAAATTAAATTGCTTAATTTTCTGCACTGTTCATAGAATGTTGCATAGCGAAAGAGAGAGACAACTGTGGAGGGAAATACACTAGAGAGAGAGAGAGAGGGAGGGAACATGTAACATCAAACATTACAAAACTTTCATCATTGTGTGACATGAAATTATTTGTTTGTTTTTGTTGTCGGGTTGTCGTTGTTCTCTGGCTGCCTGGCAACTAACATTCATTTCAGTTGTTTAGATTTTATGCTTTGGAATTTTATTTATAGCAGATTGTTGTTTCCTCCAACTCCAACTCCAACAACAACACCAACTGGGAGCTGTTCTCATTATTTACAGACATATATGCAACTACATGATTCTATTTCTTCTTCTACGCTTTGGTAGTCAAATAGAGTTATGTCTACGGATACAAGTACGAACACGATTTTGCTCTGTTATATTCCAAGTACACTGTAATTTCAACGATTGTGATAATAATTAAAATAAATGATATGCTTTGTAGTACAATAACTTTATGAAAACTGTGAGAATCGAAATAAAGAGTTTACAAAATTCAACAAAATATAAACGAGTCTAAAAATAACTATTTTATGAGCTAAACGCAGGAAATGAATCGTTATAAAAAATCCTTTTTTTAATTTTGTTAATTTTAATGCCCCCTGGGGCTGTATTAAGGGGCCTAGCAGATCCCGTAAATTAACAAGACCAAATATTCGGCTAGTATACCAAGTTTGCGCTTTAACAGTTTGGGAATTCGAAGCGTAAAAGTAAAAAATACTGTTCTTAAATGCTATGTATATTAAATATACCTCTCGGATACACTGCAATGCTGACAACTTGGCATTTTCCCAGACAGATCTGTCTTATTTTCTGAAGTTTTAAAGATTTTTAAATTAAATGTCATAGTAATTATTTTATGTAAATTTAGGGCTACATATTTTTAGCAATTTTTATTTTTTTCTACCTCTTTTCTTTATATTTCTTTATAATATTTTTTTCAAATCTGGCCTGTTTATAACGTTCAAATATTGGCAACACTGATATACTGCCCCAATTAATTGTAGCGTTATCATTGAAGTCTCTTCATAATCGCCATAATCACCATTGTTATCCACACAAATCAGCTTTAACGTGTAGACTGAATAAACTGCCAACTAAATTCAAGTTTTGCAACTAGCAAATAGTAGACGTAACAGGAGTCGGGAGAGAAAGCGAAGGCAACGAGCCCATAATTCATTAAGACTTTGAGTTATTCACAACTTTTTCTATCATTTTTACAAAAGGGGGTGAAAAGGGGGTGTAGAGAGAAGGACGACGACTGTCTGCCGCCTGTAGACAAAACTGATAAGGAGCTGCCGCTGGGGAATGCTGCCTGAGAGCGATAACTTTGCTACCGTTAATTTTTCCAGTCAGGAGGCAACGTTGCAAGTTTGAGAAATGAGAAAGAAAGCTACACTTCTTTAAGGTGTAAATTGTCGAGGCTATAAACAAAAGGCAAAAGGCTGAGCTCCTCTGCAGTTCCCACTGCGCTTTTGGGGCTTTTGTTTGTACTCCTTGAATTTGCTGCATTGTGTACATTTGCCCAGAGAGAGAAGTCAGAGCCTCGACCACTGCCCAGCTGCAGTCTCAGCAGCTCCATCTCTGGCCACGTTTATGGTTGACCCTCTCCCCATCCCTCGCCCTCCACCAATTGCTCCTTTTTGTCCTTCTACAGCTCGTGAACAAAATGAAATTGTTTTGTTGCCGCTGCTGCAGTTCGTCGCGTCGCCTGGGTTTTGAGTTCTTCTCTTTAGTATGCCGAACAGCTGCTGAATCTACTGCTTCTTTGTTCACTGGGGAAAGGGGGAAGAAGGGAGCCCTGACCATGGACATGGCCCTGGTTCAGTGCACCGCGTTGCACAGAATTTGTAATTGCAATGTCGGTTAATTAAATACAGTTTTACTTTATGCTTTCCCCTCTCTGTAAGTGTCCCTGTCCCTGTCCCTGCCACAGATACTACCACTCTGTCCTATTGTGTTGTTTATCTTTTGTGTACGCCATTTTTCTTTATTTTTCACTTAGAGCCTAGTGCAGCTTTGCGCCTTGTACTCATCGCACAATATATATCATTTGGGCCAGAAGTAAAATTTCCAGACTAGTGCATTCCGTTATGAGCTCTTGTTGCGGAAGTTGACAGTTCAATGCCAAGAGCAGTCGCCAGGAAGTGATGGTACAAGGGACATGGCTAATGAAAGAAACCAATACTTAAAGGCAATCATTGAAATGTTGAAAACTAATGATGAACTAAACTCTACAGAGGAATAAGACAGAAGTTTTGGGGGAAACACTTTAACAAAATGGAAAATCCATTAGTGATACATGACTGATTAGGTCCAATAAACATTAAAGCTTTTTAAATTTAATCTCAGATTAGAAACTATAATAACAATTTTACAGTCAGAAATATCTATTAAAAAAATCAAATAAAGCTTAGATAATTATCTAAGTATTATAATTAATATTTGAATTTCACTATTAAATATTGTTGTAGTAATAAATATTATTTTGTTTCTCATATTGCAAATAGATAAAAACAATTCTGTGGACTACAGAGCATAAGGACTTTTAAACATTTTTGCGCTTTTTATTCCTCTACTTTTTCTTCATTCTCTGTTCGTCAGTTAAACTACAACAGCAATTACTAAAACATATGTTCAACAATTAAAAACGTTGCTCATACGCTCTGTGTGGCATTTTTCTTCTATTTTTTTTGTTCTTTCATTTTCATTTAATTCAGTCTGCAGTGCCATTTTCGTTCGCTTTCTCTTTGGCATACATATTTATCAAAGATGCTTTCTTTGGTTTTCTCTTGCGGATTGTTTTTTCTGTGATATTTTGTTATCGTTGCGCTTAAATTGTTTTTTCACTCTTTCAACTATTGTTATCCGCAATTTTCAACTAGCAAACCAAAAAAAAAACGGTATTATTACTCTTCTTTAATTAATCGCTGTAATAACTTATACAATAAAAATTAAGTGAGGGGTTGTTGATATACGATTATTGAAAAGTTGGTAAACTAATTAAAATTGTACTATTTAAATATTGTGTAATGTTAAGTTAAGTGAGTGGAATTCCATGGGAGTGTTTATCGTAAATAAATTTACTGACCACTTTATTATTATTATTGTTAGCTGCTTTAATCTGACATACTCTTATATTGACATGGTTTCCCATTAAGCCTTTGTCTTTGTTTTAATTCCCACTTAAATTTTAAGTTCAATACACATATTCATAAGTTTAAATTCTGTCAAGAAAGTACTCACAATAATAGTTGAGATATGAAAATAAAAGCAAAATAAAAATGTTATCAAAAATTTCGATGGCTGCCTTTTCTATTACAATTCACAGCAGCAAGTTGAATAATAATTTAGTTGGGAAAGGGACTAAATTATGTACTGGTTGGGGGCAATCAAATATTATTTATTTGCCATTTATACATTCAACATTGGTCCTATATACTCAACTCATGTTAAATAACATGTGCCCCCACCAATTCCCCTGACAGGACTCGTAAATTTATGTAAATTGTGCGTTTCTTGGCTAGAAATGCGAACATGACGCATAAATTGGCTTATTACGCTATAAATTGTATTTATTTTGATGAAATTTACACAACCCTCGTACTCTTCCAACAACATATGTATGTATATATGTATGTATGTACATATATGCAGGGCAAGGCCTTAAAGCTTTAAATCAAACAAAGTCTTTCATAATGAATCGCAACATCTAAGCGTTCCCCATAACAGAAATTAAATATGTATAAAAAGCGTGCGAATTTTGTATTTTATTTTTTTGCGGTTATCGGAAATGAGATACATGACGCCCAACCCCCTAAAGAGAGGAGGACGAGACGGAAAGGACCTTAAGCTTAGTCTTAGGTCTGGCCCTATTGATTTCGCTGCTTAGCGACGCTGATGCTTATGGAATTTGATTGGCGCTGTGCGAAAACTGATGCCTGGATAAGCACGCTCCCATGCACAGAGAGCACAGAGCACCGAGAGAGAGTGAGGACCAGGAAGGGGATTCGGGGAGTGGAATGACGCATTTAATGAATATCAAAATTGCCAATTTCAATATTCGAGCGATTTCCGAGCTACATGAGCTGTGTTATACCCGATAAGATTGCTAAGATGTGCCATATAACGCATATAATGCATATGTGTAAATATTTGTGTGTGTGCGTTTGTGTGTATTTCTGTGTGTGTGTGTGTTCGTGCTTCTGTGTGTAAATTAAGCTGATTTCAAACTCATTCGCGTGTGAATTATGCCAGTCATTGGTTAGGTGGCTGCGATTTGATGGTGTGGAAAAGTAAACCACAGCCCAGTGGCTCATAAATTGCGTCAGTAGTCCAACAACAACAAAAGCTCTCTCTCCCTCTCACTCTTTTTCTACGTTTTTTGAGATACAGATACAAGCAAATGATGGGCAAGATATGCAAATGACAATGCAGTTGAGGCATAAATGAGTCCAGGGACAGATATTGTAGCTCCCAACGAGAGAGAAACACACATAAAACACAACGAGCATCAATTAAAATGTAGAATTAGTCAGAAATACTGTGGGGAAGGATGAGAGATGGCAAAGGGGTCTCTACACAGAGAAAAATCAGCGATTTTCTGAATAAAATAAATCAAAGCAGTGCCAAAAGTTTGCTGAACTCGGATTTTCTTAAGCCGAGTATGTTTTCTGTTCAAGTTAATGGAATTAAATATTTTAGGCTTATTGGTCTATAATATGCATATAGTCTAAGTTTAAGAAATATATATTTCACATGAAAACTTTGAAAACATGAAGAATTTGAAATCTGAACTTCAAAATGATTTGTTTTTTTCAGTGTAGCATGCCATAGTACTGAAAGTTTTCAATATAATTGGCCAGAAGGTTACACAGCTGCGACTGTGACTCTTAGAGCTATGTAGGATGTAGATGAGGATCTGAATGTGGATGTGAATGTGAATGTGAATGTTGGATTCGTCTCTGGTCTGAGCTTAGGGTTGCTTTAGTGTTATTGCAGCCATTTCTAGTTGGTCCAAAACTCATAAAATCAAGTCAAGAGTTGTTCTTGTTCTTGTTGTTTTGTGGAGTTTCAGTTGTTAGCTGTTTGCTTGCAAATGAAGTTGAATTGAGCATTTGGAGTACCGCCGCGACGGATTGTTGTTGGATCACGTGGTGGGTCTCTGTGCTGCGTAATGAAATTTGCAACCACCAAAAAAGAGTAGCTACATAAATGGGAATTAATTTCCAACGGAATGACAAAGCAAATTGAAACTCTTGGCTGGGACTTGGGCTGGGCTCAAAAAGCAACAGTGAACAACAAAAGGGTTTGGCCAAGAAGTACATTGAGTACTGTGAATTAACAGCAAATGAAATTAAATCAAGTATAGAAACATTTAAGAAGAGCTAAGGGGTTAATTCAGTTCTCAAGTAAATAAAGCGAGAACTTCATCAATACGACTTTAAGTTTCAGTTTATTAAAAAGTTTTATTGCAAAAAATAAACATATAGAATAGAATTCTGATATTTCATATTGCTCAATATACATAATACATACATTCCTATGACAACTTAATCTTGACCCTTTTAAATTTCTTCAAAATTTTCAAGCAGAAAGAGGGATTTCTGAGCCAATAAAGTGACGATCAGAGACTATAAGAGCTTTCCCAATATAGCTAAAATTTAAAAATAATTATTTATTAAATAAAATAACACATACTTGCAGCCAAAAAACCATATATTTCATATTAGATTCTATTTCATAATTAAAACCCTTTTATCTTATTGAAGCTTTCGGTCTTAACTCTCTAAAGTAAAACGGAAAGAATAACTCCCCTATTTTAAAAAGTTTCTTTCTTTCAATTGTTATAAAATGTGATTTAAATCATCAATGCTTTGTAATTGCCAACAAGTTACCACCTGACAATTAATCTACCATCATTGAAAACATTGTAATAGACACTAAACAATTGAATATCTCAATATTTCAACTTGTTTGACAAATATTCGAGATCCCAATGAGTAAATACTTCAACTAAACCTTTGCTTATTCTACTTCTCTCCTGCTTCAACTCACTATAGTTCAATCGAATCCACAGCCTCTTCACTTCAATTCATTTAACTGTGTTAAATTAAATCACAAATCAAAAATCAATTACAGTTATTACGACAACGACTGCGATGTCGACGATGTCTACGATTTCCAATCTCTAAACGAGCTCACGACCCTTTCCGTTGTCTCCATGCACCCCAATGCAAAGGACTCAGAGACCTCTTCTCTGCCTATTTCCAATACCCCAGTCGGAAGTGCGAGCCGTTGCCGTGTGGCAGTGGCAGTTGAGGCAGCTGAGGCACATTCCTGCAATCTGTTCGTGCTGCCTTTTTGCCATTTGCCGACAGTGACTTTTGTCCTGGCACAGCCCCTCAGATTCCGGCAAAGCCACGGCTTCATCAATAATGATGTTATCGGTTACGGAGCAGACAGCAGAGGAAGACTACAGACTACAGACTACAGCATCGGCATCGGCATTGGAAATAGAAATGGAAATGGCAAACGGCAAACGGCAGCACACGCTGCATATTTATTTAAAGTTTTATGGCTAGACCAAAAGGATGGAGATCTGGGCAAATAGGTCTCTAGTTTTCTCTCTGTATGTGTGTTTGTGTGTGTGTCTGCCCTTTTGCGGGGGTTGGAACACAAGGAAGCAATTCAAACTGGTTTTTAATTTCGATTTGATAAAGATTTTAATATTGTTAGCAGGGCAGCAACATCAAATTAATGTAACGGATGTTGATTGCTCCAACTGAAAGGCTATTAAATTTGATTGATTTTTTACTTGTACCAAAAGTATAAAGCACATTTGGCATAATGAACTTTGGATTTTTTGGACTGTGGCAAAAGAGTTTAGTACAATTAAAAATATTAATTACAAAATATGAAATTTTAACTTATTTTAATAGAAATAGTTCTTTAAAGATTTATTCTACTTTTTGTATTTCTGGATAGTTGTATAATAAGAGCTTGAGCACATTTAAATCCAATTTATTGGGGAATCTTGAACAACTTGAAGCTCGACCTAAAAAAATAACATTTCAAAACTTCTTTTGAGATTTATGGAAACTTTTTTACCAAGACTATATTTATGAACCAGAGTTACTTTAGTTTTGGATACAGTTGACCTAGTTGACTACCGCATTTTAAAAAGTCCTGCTGTAATGTGGCCGACCAATTGGAAGATGATGTTCAATTTGAGAAATGATGGTGATGAATGAAGCATCTTGCTCAGGTTGCCAGACCAGACCTGCTGTCATCTGCTTTATCATCGCCGTCTGCACTTCGCGTAACATTTAATTAATTGTCCTGCCAGGTGGTGACATAGTGAGTTAGAGAAAGAACACTAAAGCCAATGACGTTGAAAGTGCGCCATAAATGCCACAACTTGCAGTAGCATCAGCCAAAATATCAAAGGACCATGATAACGATAAACTGCTGACGACAAGCGACAATAACAACAAAAGCCACATCTGTGTTGCATGGATGGCCCTTACTTGGCGTTGATGATGAGCCCAAGATTGCGACCAAGTGTTCAGCTAGCACCAGCAGCTGTCAGGTACTCCTGGTCGACAGACTGCATTGCCAGCCATAAAAGAACAGCGCTTTGATTGCCACAGACAGCAGAAGAAGCAACAACAACAACAAGAACAAGAACAACAGTTTAAGGCACCAGACGTTCTTAATGTCCAACCAAGAGTTAAACACTTCAATAAAACGTGTGTGTTGTGCATATGGCTGTGTAAGCGTGTGTGTAAGTAACTCTATATGTGGTGTCATAAAGCAATTGTCTGTCCCTTGCTTAGTCGCCGCGAATACGCAATTGCATTGCACATACGCCACGTGTTGCAGCGACAGCAGTCACATGTAGATAACTTTTGAGTGGCCAGAACTTTGTCGAAATGTTCAACTGTTTCAAGTGTACGATGCTAATAAAAGGAATTAAAAACCATTTACAATGGTACTTACTTTTTCACAGAACAGAGACATCAAAATAAGTCAGAGAGAGGGAGGGAGAGAGTGAGAGAGAGAGCTGGGAGAGAAATTGTAAAATGTCTTCTATTATTAAGGTAAATTAAAAGCATATTTCATTCACTTGGACAAGCTTTCAAATTTACTTACGGACTACATCCTATTTAGTTTCTTATGCCATTATTTCTAGAATTTTTCAGAAAAAATGAAAAGGGATTAAAACAATAATTTGTTTATAGTTTATGATTTCTTCATAAAATTCGAACTTTTTAAACTTACACGAAGAAGTTTTTCATTTAAAGCTTAAATATTTGAAGCAGAGAAATTTAAGTTGTGGAAGTTTAACTTAATTTTTGTTTAATAGTTAACACTTTCAGGTAACTAAAAGACAAAATGGTTACCACTTTAAATACAGAAGTTATACAATTATAAATTGGTATTAAATAAAATTTGGATTGCATATTTTTCCTTATTTAAATTGAATTAATTAGAGGGCTTTTTTGTACTTATATAATACCTAGAACTTCACTTATTCCGTTTACATTTCCTTTATGTTAAAAGTCTCTTTAAGTATTAACACCAAACGGTTTTCTTGATTCCTATGCATTATCCATTTGGGATTTCACAATGGAGCCGAGTTGTTGGCGCTTTGTTTGTTTCTGGGGCTTTAGTGCACAAATTCGTGGTGAGGGTGTATTTAGCAGACAACAGCAGGAACAACAACAAGAACCACAGCAACAGCAACAACGAGAAGAGCTTTTGGTTAAATAATATTTTATTTGCAAATGCATGCGAAATGAACCCTTTGTTCTGCACCCAGAGTCCAAGTCTTAGCCAGAGCCAAAGCCTGAGTCTGAATCCGTGTCTGAGTCCAAGACTGAGAGCAGCTGCAGCTTTGCGGTCGTCTGCTCTGCGGCAAGTGGGTTATAAATTATTTCATTTGCCTGCCTTTCTAACAACGTGGAATGGGACAATTAAAAATCAACAATACCTTCACTCAATGCAAGTTTGCAGGCAGCCAGCGGCGAATCTATCAACAAAATTCCATTACATGCCTGGGCCAGCATAAGGATATTTGACAAAAAGGACTATAGGCCTTGTGCACAAAGGGCATCTGAAATGTGCAATGGAATTTCACAGCATTCAAAGCAGACAAAGTCCAAGTCGAAGTCGAATCAGAAGCCAAAGAAGAAGGCAAATGGCACATGATAACCTGCAGCTAGAAAATTTCAATTTAACAAATGACAAAAATTTTTGTTCAAATTGATTGCATTACAATGAAGGCGGCAGTCAGGCAAATGGGCGGGGTCAGTACTGGGCTTAGCAGTTAAGCAAAGTAAGATAGGTTAACAACCAAAGGAGAAACAGAGAAAGAGCATGAGTAAGAGAGTGAAATAAATAAGAAGAGTGGAATTTAAAGTTTAATCACATATCATTTGTAAAAGTCTAAATTGTAAATCTACAAATACACTGAGAAAATATGTAAAATAGATAAAAACTTAAACCTACTTTACCTATAAATTCAGTGCTAAATACATGCATGCATTTCAATTTCTTAAACATTTTGTGACAAAATTATAGCACCCTCTGCACGGGTATAAAAATCCAACCACAATTTCTTAAATCATTTAAAAAATGAATACTAAATGATCAGATTTTACTTAAACATATATTTTCATTTAATGTACATAAAATAATATTTACTTTTCCATATATGTATTTATATAAAAGTCTGTGTTTTTTGGACAGTGTAAATGCAATGCATTTGACAAATAAATTGCGCATGATTTTCTTGAATATTTTAATTTGTCGCCTGAGGTTTTCTGAACAGATTTCTTTTGAAGGGCATTGAACTCAGTTAAGTAAGTAATACAACATTTTCTTGCAAAGGCTTATTAGAATTATTGATTTTGCTGCTATTTTCAAAATTGTAAACTGTAATCAATTGAAGATAATTGCTTCTTGTAAGTGTCACTGTGCGTTAACCCATGTTTGCATAAAGTCTTCAGGCTGAGTTGGAAAGATTATCGTTGTTCTTGCTCATTTCCATTCTTCCATAGAGTATGCCGTTCGGCAATCAATGCATATTAATTTGTCAGAAACGCCCCAAAAAACAAAACTAACTGCTATTGGGAATGATATGCTGAGCTGGCGGCGACTGGCGACGATGCCGCAGACAAAGTGACGACAACGCGACCAGACACACCATAAAAGGAGCCAAGGAGCTGGATGAAGGGGGGATTGTAGTACTGCTCCTGATACTGCGGCTGCCTGCAGCAATAACTCAAATGATAATCATAATAAAAAGAAAGAATGAAAAGAAACGAGCCCTCGGCCATAACTCCAGCCTCGGCGGATCTAGACTCGACGACACGTAAGTATGCAACAAAAAACTAAGGCGCGTTGCGGCCGGAGAAAGTCAATTTGTTAAGCTGCAGTCAGCTTGAGAAGGAGAAGGGGAGGGGTAGCAGTGAGACCAGTCTTGGACCACAGGGCGTATGCGTCACAAAGCATAAGGGAGTGAGAAAGAGATGGACTGGAGGTAGAAAAAGTGGTACAAAAATATGCTTGGGCCGCACACGATAAACTAACCGAGGAGGAGCCACAACTTTTCTTTCACTTATTTTATTATAATAAAATTGATTTCTTTCGCCGGGAAGAGGGAACGAACGCAAAGCGACAACGATGCTGGCATAAAAATTAATATAAAATGAAAAGTTTGAAATTTATTACAAATTGAATTGATTTATGCAGACACCAGGCTCAGTCCTCCAACCTCAGTGCCATCGTCAAACGCTCTTTCCACTCGCTAAAAAAAAGGTGACAAAGTGAAAAGTTTTGCCATCGTCGCAGCTCGTTGGGCAAATTAAATTGGAGCTCTGCTTCGATTGAAGGACGCGTCTGGGATTTATTCTTCAGGCGTTAATCAGATAAAATAACTAAAGCCAATACAAAAAAAAATCTGAAGCCATGAATATGCAATAAGTTATGCCATTCCCATTTACAGATTCTCGAATTCGAATCCGAATGCGAATGCAAAATGGAAATGCCAATGCCCCGCCTAAAATTATGCGCCCACACGCGTCCCATGAGAAGTTCAGGACATTCTTACATGCAAATGCGAAACCTGGTATTCCAATATAAATATACAACAACAACAACAACAACAACAACTACAACTGTAATAATAAACAAAGTTAAATAACAACAACAGATACATACAAGCATTTGTTGCTTACGCCACAGTGCACGCAATTAAAATAACACTTGTTAAAATATTTATTTTATGTAGCACACAAACACACATACGTACATACGTGTATTCATACACAAAGGAACAACAATGATAAAAATGAGCCGTGAAAAAATAAAAGCGCCGACCCCAGCAGAAAGAAGTTTATATAACCCACAACGCATAATGCAGAGATTGCAACTTTTTCTAGAGTTAAAACATTTAATTTACATACTGCAAACAAGTTTAATATATTGTGGATGACAACAACTACTATAAAAACTTTCATAAATGTAGATTTTTATTTAATAGGCGGTCACTTTCTTAAGCTGCAGCACAGACTTATTTCGAAATAGAAAGATTCAGATCTTATAAAATTGTCAACAGATTTCCAACTAAATATTGCAGTACCTTAAAGTGTATTATTTATTTAAAATAACTAAATAGATTTTTACTGAAAATTTATTGAATTTTTTAAGACAATTTTTCAATAAAAAAATCAATTGATTGACAAACTAAGCCAATAGTCACTTTTTAAATTTTATTAGAATCTGCTGTCGACATTTATGAGCATCCAAATAAATAATCGAAAAATAGTAGGAGAGAATCTATTATTTTTAATTGTCCGAGTCGAATAAAAATACAATAAAATTTTATGAATTTATTTGGATATAAATAGTTTGACAGCAGTCAATAAAAAGTTATGTAAAACGAAGAAACGAAAATGTTGGTGATTTATTGCACATAAAAACAGTTAATTAAACTGTACAAAAAAATTAGTAAGCAAAAAATGGATACAAGAAGTGTAAGAGCACAAACGATTTATGTTCACTTATTTTATTTGAAGCCTGCATATAACAATTTCGGTACTTACATTACAATTTCAATGAATAAATAATACAGCTTTAGTTTGTTACATATTTAGATGAAAAAGTTTAAAGGAGAACTCTTCAATTGTCGTGTTAACAAATGTTTTACTATGAAAGTTGGCAATTCAATAAACTCGAATGCTTCTTCAGTTTTGCCCACTCAAGAGGAGTCGACGTCATTCTGAAACCGTTGCAAACAGGAAATGAATACCCCGTTGATATAGTACGAGTACTGGTAGTACTCACTGTAGAAGTGAACCCAAAAAAGAAAGAAATCGTGAGCAACATTTCGAACGGAAATATGTTCAATTTAGAGAATAACACAAACACATCGACTGAGAGACTCCCGGTGCCGATTGAGTGATGCACACAACAGGAACTGAAAAGACATTTTAAACAAACTCGAATTTTGTATACTCTACAACTTGAGTTAATTGAATCTAGAGATCACCCTTAATTTAACTTACAGTATTAGTATTTAGACAGTATTTCTATCCGAATGACTAATGCATTGAAAAATATTGAGCAATCAAACTTAATTAAGATACAATTTAATAGAATATCCTTGAAGTATATTTTACCGAAACCAAATCATAAATAAGTTGACAAGTATTAAAAAAAATAAAAAGAAATAAAATAACTGTGGAGCTAATTATATTGGGGGAAAATCAATACGTTTAGTGCGTCAAATGTTTCTTTTGCCATTCAGTTCAAAAATGTCATGTTGACTTCTCTTTAGAAAGTGTATAAACAAACGGCAGCAGGTAGCAACTGAGGGAACAGCAGCAAACATAATAAAACCAAATGCAGCAAAACGAAACAAACAATTCGAGTACATTGAAAACACGGCCAAAAGCCAGCGAAATAAACGTGGCTGAAAGTCGAAAAAGTTAACAAAAAAAAGAAAGAAAATTGATACTGCAACAACAATAAAACGAAGTCCAGGCCAACAAAAGTGGAGAACAGTGAGGAGCAGAAGCTGCAGATGAAGAGGATACACTGGAGGACCAGTCGAGTAGCAACTGTAACAGCGCCAACAGCCAACAACCAAGTGCTGGTCATTGTCCAGCAGACTGGACAGCTGCAGTTTGAAGCTGCCACCAGTCTGAGCCATCAAACCGGCAAAAAGGACATGCACATGAACACCCATCGGGTAAGGACGAGAATGAGAATGAGGCCAACGAGTTGGAATGTCATTCCCATGGATCAACATCCGCTGCCTGTTCCTTTCAGAATGCCAATTGAATCATCGCTGGGATCTTTTGCATTGCTTTGGCAATTGAACCTTCAGAAATTGTTTTGGCACAATTAGAGTGCATTTTTTGAGGTTTTTGTAGTTTGGCTTTTATTAATTTGCAGGTGTCCCTTCAAGCATCCCACCCATCCTCTCAGCAAACTGCTGCTTCAATGTGAGTGTGTGTGTGTGGGTTGAAATGGAAAGTGTCAAACGCAGCATTGATTGTCATTCATTATGCAATCAATATTGATTGCTGTATGGCAGCAACACTCACAGCATCCACTGAAGAGTGACTTGCCAATCTTCAATAGCGTAAAATAAAAAGGTTGCCCACAATTTATTGGAGCGGGCGTGAATGAAATACCTCTTGACAAGAATTCCACATACACAAGGAGGGGCATATTGGTTGAACTACACAGGAATCAAGTTGTATTTCAACAATGTGAAGTAAGATAAAAAATAAGGAAAGGCTCTAAGAGTGCTTTTAAGGCTGTTTTCATATATACAGGGTATTTCTATGCTGTTCATCCATAGTAATACCAATTCCATTTGACTTTTCGCGCTGACATTTTTCATACATGCCATGCGCTGATTGATGAATGAATGAAACATTGTAAAGCTCTAGCCTGGCAGTTTTTTCAGGCGTATAAAATATATTGAGTGGACGAAAGAAGATTTTCCACTCTGAGTTGGAATCTAATTGTAAGTGGGAAACTTGTTTTGTCCAAAATAAATCACCTTTCTATTTTAATTTGTATTGTGCTTTTTAATCAAAACCACATGTGCGTCACACAAAAAAAGGAAAAACTTTGCAAAACTAATTTCCAAACAAGTTACATGAAAGGAAAAAGAACAAAAAAACAGCTGTGAATCAAGTCTGGGCACAGCTGAGTCAGCGACCAGAGACATAAATCAAACTTAAAGTAAAACAAACGGGGGTGGAAGCTGTGAGGGACTTCCCGCAGACGCCTTGACGACATTAACTAATGGTGAAAACCAGAAGGACTACACCGGCTGATAAGGGACCGACAAAACTAAAGAATAATCAGCAACCAAAGGTCTGAGTTTGTGTTGTCTAGTCTGCCAAGAAAAATTGTAAAAATATACGAAAGTAAATGTTGCATCATTTAACATTTAAACATGGTGAAATCATCATGCCAGTCTGAGGTCTGTCTCCTGTCTCCTGTCTCCTTCTGCTCAACACATGTGTCTCTTTCTCAAATGTCTGCACTGCATGCGCTTGTCAAATAAATACACAATAAATGACACACTCACTCAAACAAGTCGCGAACTGGAGCACACACACTCCCTCTCTAACAACACCCCAAACACCCCCAACATACACACACACAAACTCACACACACACACATAACCTTTGGACTGCTCAAGTGTTTTGGGTCTGTGGCCTTCTTACCCACCAAAGCAAATTTAAGTGATTGAAAGGCAGTCTCAAGTTCTTTCAGTGTAGGAGAGCGAATGATGCTCACCCTATTGCACTCCTCCTCCTCTTGCACTCCCATTTTCTCACATAACCATAACCGTCACTTCGAAGAGAGGGTCTTCCCCTTTCCATCTATTGGCGCACTTGAAATGCTCTTAGTGCATTTGGTTTTACGCTTACATTATTTGGAATAAAAGCCAGGTATGAAGATTGGAATGTACTTGAAAGCCGCGCAATAACGTGTTTCCACTGGATAGCAAATCATTTTCAAGCAAAGATATGAACTTTCTTTTGAAATATGAAAACATTTGATACATCAAAGACTACTTTTAAAAATAAATAAACATACATACTTGTTTTACATTTTATATCATATGTATAATAAATTTAGCAATATATTATAAATGCTATCAAAAACTTTTTTAAATAAATCTTTTGTAATTTGTCACGCAAAGGTAATTTTTAAAGACCTTTTTATAATTGTAAATTATTAAGAACTAATTTTAATGTATTTTAATGATAAGTGTAGTGTAATTTAATTTAAGAAGATAACTTAATTATGTTCTGCTAAGTTTAGTTTAATCAAAGAAGTAAAAACCAAATTTATTTTCTGAGAATATCACATTTTAATATACTTTAAATTAAGATTACAATCGAATATACTTTTATCATTTTCAATCAAGTGTTTCCACTTATTTCCAATTTTGTTAGCACTACAAGAGAAACTGCGATGCAGTGGAAACAAGTCAAAGAACTTTGTGGGCTTGTGTAAATTGTGTATGAATATCGTGTGCTAAAGTGTTTGCTCAATGAGTTTGCATGTGGGTGTGAGTGTGCGTGTTTGTTGTGAAGAGGAGGGAAGGTAGGGGGCGTGGCTGCAATTGTTTGGGCATGACTTGATTACGCGCCAGGTGAAAGGGCGTAGACTGATTGGAATTCGCGTGTGTTGAGCAAAGCTTGAAGGCACACTTTAAGAGGAGCAGTCGCATCCTCAAATAACTGCTCAACTGTCATTAAGTGGCCATTTCTGTAGCTAATGGTTGGGGTGGGGTTAACTCCTGGTCTTGGATCATACATCATGTTAATGTGCGAACGTTTAATGCAGAGAGGCCAAAGTCTCTTTTACCATCCCCATTCCCATCGCCATTTGCCTTGGCATCATCAGTTATGGTGTCAAATGGAAATACTCTCGGGAATCCAAGTTGATGTACTGGTCATGCTACTGGTTCTTTTACTGGTGTTCGTATGTATTGGAAGTCCGAGTGTTTGTTCTGTGCCATTGAGCATAATGTGCAAGAATTCAATTTGACAGCTGACAGGACAACAAAGCAGGAACAGACATGTATTTGGTTCTTTAGAGAATTGAATTTTCTAGAGCTTGTTATTGCGTATGGTTAATTTAATTAAATGCAAGGCTAACACACAATTAATGTAGAAGAAAATTTTCCAATTTAAATATCTATGCAAGTGGCAAGTGACAGTCTCTTCTGCTATTTCCTGCTGTAGAAAAACTTTACGCCATTTTCCTCAGTTGTTTTTCTTTTGGCCGTGTGACACACGCTGTGAGTGCCGACGACTGAGAGTCCGATTTCCAGCACTAGTCCGACTTGACTTGCAGCTTATCAGCATTGTGAGCTGGTCACTTTAGCTCTCTTCTCTCACTCTCTTCTTTCCCATCATCATCATCACGATGCTCTTCTGTTTCTTGTTCTTCTTTTGCTTTTGCTACGTCACTGTTCCGTTGAGTGCATTAATACGCTTGCATAATACTTTAATGTTGGTGTCTTGTCTGTCGTGACAAACGGAAAAGCTGCTGCAGTTAGAAAAGCTAGAAAACTCTCTCGCCTGTGCAAAACTTTGCTGTGCAGGATGCGCAAGAAAATTAAGAAAATACTCATCGTTCTCAACGCCAGCGTCGTCATCTTCTTCTTCAGCTTCTTCTATAGTTTCTTATGCTTCTGCTTCTTCTTATGCTATTTACGACAGTGCACATTGAAATTATACGAACCGGACCCCTGATCCTCCCCCAGTTCCCCCGCTCAGTTGCCATTTGCTAAAGTAAAAGTCAACATCAAGCCGGCTCTAAGCCAAAAGCAAATGTCCAAAGAAATTTCAAGTGTTGTAAAATTGCAACATGGATTGTTGAGCAATTTGTGACTGTGTGTTTGTGTGTGTGTGTAAGTTTGAGTTCTTCAAATGAGTTTGTGTGTGTGTGTGTGTGTGCATGCCCCAAAAAAGTTTGAGCCACACACAAATGGCCAGGCAGAAAGTTTGGCTCTTTTCAGCAATCGGAAAAGGGGTCCTTGAAGGGGTCTTGAGATATGAGCACAATTAAAACTTATCGCAAAGGGCAGTTCCCGTTTGGCGCATATCAAAACTGAAGCTTTGAATGATAAGCCAATTGCCGACAGTTGACTAACTGAGCAAAAGGAACTCAAATTGGCCTGCAACCAACTCATTTCGTTAAAGTGTTCATCTGAAATTTTGGTAGAGTTTCGACAGTAAAGACATAAAAAATCGCTTTCACACAATGGTTACCAATTGCAACTGAACATTTAAAGGCTTTAAAGGGAACTTGAAATTGTCAATTGTCTATCTGAATTTTTAAAGTACCTATTTTTTTATATAATGTATAATATAAAAGGAACAATTTAACTAAAACTTCTTAGCCATTAGTTGATGAGAGTTTTAGTACTTGTTGTTAATTAACTCCCTAAAAGGGAGTCTCTATCAATAATTGTTTCATAGATTTGTACACGTTTTTAAGTAATCGTGGGAAGATACCAATACAATACCATTCTTAAAGCCATTTTTAAGGAAACAATGTGTAGCCATTAAAAATATAGTAAATTTTCCCCCGATGCTGTTGGCTCAGTGCCTAAACATTGTTTATCTAGAGGTTCGCGGTCAAATCAAAACTTTTTAACTCAAACTCAAAGCAACAGCAAGAAAACTGACGAAACCATGACCATAAACAGGATTCAATGAGCAGTAAAGCGGCAATAGATTTGAGTTATGGTTATTAATAATGGCATAACAGTACAGGGGGCAGCTCGACTGGATAGACAGGATACAGGGAGCCCAGACGGAGACAGAGAACATGGTACATGGTTCATGGTTCATGGTACATGCAGCAATGCAGACTTGTCTGGTCTAAAAATACAATATAATATGAAGGCACATCATGTTGTTGCTGCTGGGCAAATGAAAGAGGGCAGTCAACAAACAACAGCAACAACAACATCAGGCAATGAACAACGATATTCCCTCACACACACACATTCACATACACACACACTCCCACATCTCAGAGCACAACGTGTGAATCCAATATTGGTGGCTCTGAGTTCTCAGCTCTGGCCATGGACCGGGTTCGTCTCTGTGCCGGAAATGCCTTTGTCTGGCTTCATAATATTTTCCTCGTTACTTTTTAATATGACTCACAACAACATCCGCAGCATCCGAAGCCAGACAGACGCTGACAAACAATGAAAGAGGCTGGAAGTTGCCCAAGGATCGGGAAAACTGTAGGTAGAGTCGGTCCAGATCCCCTATACCATACATACCGCACACATTATCTACTCTAACGACAATGCAAAAATCTATCCAGAAGTGAGAATTTTATTACCATTGCTGGGATAGTCGACAGTTGGCAGTTGGTTGTCGGTTGTCGGTTGTTGAATGTCGGTAACGCTACGTAATCAGTGCATGTCCTTGTCAGCAACTCTCACCCTTCCAGGATTCCTTGGCATGGCATGAAAAGAGTGTCGGGATTACTCATAAAATTGCGATATCTTTTGTCACCTTTTGTTGGACAACCGCAGGAGGAGGGAAATGATGTGTTGCAACTGTTGGATTATTGTTGACATCGCTGCTTTTTTGGATAAGGACTGGGATACCCGATGCCTGCCAATGCAACTAATGGAAGTTCTCCCTAAGGAACCCCAAAGCAAAGCTCATCCATTAGCATTTATTGCTTATGATAAGCAACCCCCAAAAACTGTTTATAACTCCCAGCCCTTAACCTTCCCATGCAAATGTCCAATGTTATCTGTCTGCCCTGTCTGCCAGCTGCCTCGATAACAATTGAATTTCACTTGAATGAAAATGTTTTTGCTTACGCATCGAACGAGCTGTTGGTTCACAAATATTGTTAGGGAAATGCTTGACCGCACTTGATATGCAAAGTCAAGAGGCAACAAAGGATATCGAACATTTTGGATCATTTGCTGAGCTATGCGCTATGAAATATTTCAAATATTTCATATTATTTTGCATTTCTTTCCTTATCTTCTCCTTCTTCACAGAGCCTTCAATCACACCTGCTGCACCTGCCCGTCTGTCCGTCTGTCTGTCTGTCTGACTTTCTTCTTTCCTGGGGGTGAGTCTCCGTCTCGATATCGTGTTTGCTTTCAATTGAATTATTTTCATACACACACACCTCCTCAAATCAAATGTAATGTATAAACAACACGACAACATTTGACATTTCAATATTGGAAACTTTCGGTTAGTGACAAGTATTAAAAAAATGAAGTATACGCCATGTGAAAGACAGTTGTTGCCGTCTTCCGTGACTTTATTGGAGTGCGAGAAAGAAATATATACTTGGCTAAGGGTTCAGTCTGGGTTTATATATATCTTGGGGAGTTTAAGGATGATAGAGAATGCTAAAGATGACCAAATAATAATTTTAAAGAGTTTGTATAAATTACAAAAACATATATGAAAATTATTACATATTTAAAAATTTAATTAAATAAGAAGAAGGTAACTCCAACCTTATAAAGTGGAGAGGTAATGATCATAATCTGATCAATAATATGTATAATTTCCTCAGAGTGGCTTGTAGTATTTAACTAAGAACTAGATGTGTTAGCTTATGCTATTTAAATAATATATAATTCTTAGGCAAGACTACAATTGCATATAGACCTGCATTGACCACAATCAAGAACGGAAGTCTTTTAAAATATTAGTTACATGCAGTTGCCACTTTCCTCTAAACGCACTTCTCATTTGACGGTAAATGGAGAAACACTTTAGGCATCCGCACTTAGCTAATAGCAGCAACTGCTTAAAAGAAGGTCTCCTTGCGCCAATCATAATTTCAACATCTTAAGCGCCTCCTCATAACACTTGCGCCCTAATAGAAACTTTCACTCGACGCTCTAACAACGAACTCATGGATCGAGGCCAACTACATTCCAGGAAGGGAGGAAGGGTGGAAGGCAGGCAGTCAAAGAGGAGCTAGCTTGGCAATTTAAAAATTAAGCAAACTATGCTCGAGGTTCTCACCCAAAACCAAAAAAAAAATGGACCACTTTAAGTAAAATTAGAAAAATACCGTTGACTGCAACAAACCGTCCATAAAAAGCAGAGCATGTTGCAGGCGTCCACATTGACGCCATTCTGTAATCAGCACTTGCAACATGCCAAGAACACCGGCAACACTAACAACCACGGCAACATTAACGGCAACGGCAACAACATCAAGAACAACTACAAAAACAAGAGCAACAACAAACTAACGGGTAATAAGCAACAACAGCACTGTAATGAAGCTATCAACCGTAAGATGGCGCTTAGGCACGCAATCATACTTTGGGGCCGGGTACTGTGGAGATATGGAAACAAGACCCCCAGGCCATATAAGCTTTTTTCCCTCTTTATGTGTGGCTCATATTTGATTGTGTTCCAAAAATCCTTTTCGATTTTGTTCCAAATAATTTCTTAATATTATTTTAAAACTGGCTGACGAATATTAAAGAAATCCAATTGAAAACTCTTTCCAAGTGCATTCCAAATCTATGTTAATTAAGTTCAACCAGGTATTAAAATCTATTCTCTGTCAGCCTCTCTTAAATTGTGTTCAATTTAAAATGATTGTCTTACACAAAATACAAATTATTTAATAAATAAATAAACAAAATTTATTAAAACTTAAACAAAAGATGGAAATACATACATCTATAAACGCATAAATGGGATATTAATTAAATATATTTGTACACCAATTATACTAACTATAATTTATAAATGTGCAATTGTTTGCTAGTGATTTTCTTTACCAGAACACAGATAAAATCAACTGGTCCGCTTGTTACGGTGACTTGGGCCACATCACGCGACGTTCGCCACTCGCGATGCGGCGTACACGGCGTATGTTTAATATTTCCGCAGCAACTATGCGCATATTCATTTTGACGACGCTTTGACGTCGCCATCGTCAACACCGTACGTTGACCGCTGGGAACCCGAAGCTATTGCAGTATTAGCAGCCGCTGTCATGCATGTCCCAGGCCGAGCCCTAGTCTCAGTCCCCATTTGCTAACTCGTATACCCCGTGGTTGTGACCTAAATTTGCAGTTTATGAAAAATATATGTGCAATATAAAATGTAGCCGCTGCATGCATAAAGCAAAAAGCGAGTTGCGTCTACCGTTTCATATTTATATTTATATATATTCACATATTCTATATGTATACGTTTATGGACTACATAGAAAAAAGCTAACGCTGGTCGACTTTATGAAGCATGTTTTTTATGTTTTAAGTCAAGCGCCAAATGATGACAGTAATGGCGTTGGCAAAGACGGAAATACCCTCGAGCTATGTTGGTAACATCATAGAGAACACATATTGCGTATACGTCATGTGTCACAAAGACGCAGATAGTGCAGATGATGTCGGTTAGGGTGAAGCGACCTATAGCAAATGCAGTTAGCAGACCACTGATTGACATGCAACGGTCATCAAGTTTTGGCCAAAAAGCTCATTACCCTGAATTCGCGACGGTGTAACTAGGTAGATAGTAGCTTTTTTTGGCGGTTAAAGTGGTCTAATCAAAAATTGTTACTGCACTCGTCAGCTTGATGGAACCAGAAGTTTGTAGAGTACTTATCATTAATGTCACAAACGTGCTTGGACCTTGGCAATGTTTTAATGATAAAGTTCTTTACTTATAATTATTATCATTATTTATTTGAGCTACAAGTTTAGAGACTTCTAATAAATTAACGAGTAGACGCTACGCATAAATACAAAAGTTTAAAGTAGTTTTATGATCTACAATTTAAAAAACTTAATTCAAATTAAATAACTTAACTGGCAGTTCTTCCCATCTACATTTTATTCTCTTCTTTCTGACTTCTACTATTTAAATGTTAGTTTAACGGAATCGCCTTTGGCAAAATTAATAACAAAAACAATCTAGTGCCTTATAGCTACACTTCCCCATTCCAACAGTAGAGCATACGCAACAATAATTAGTGAAGCCGAGAGATTTGGCTTAGCTATATTGTAGTAGGTAGTAATTAGTGTTAGTAACAACCCCTACCAAGTAAATAGCACCAATTTGTTGTTAGTTTGTTTACTTTGCCTGAGAAATCACAGTTGACAACAGCCAGTGCGGCGTATACTTTATTTATATTTAACGTAGCAAGCCATTTATAACTATGAAAATAGGGTCAAAAGTAAGAAAAGTACTAGGATTGTTCGGGAACATTTAACACTTCAGTAAAAGCAATTCAGCAAAGTTGTAGACAATTAAAGACAAGCGACGGCACTTAACACATTTCCAATGTTCATTGACCGGCAAACGAAATAAAAATTGCAACAGCTACTTCACAGCGAATGCTTCATTAAACAGCAACAACAACGACAACGAGCACAACAACAATAATGGAGTACAAGGGCAATAGACAAAGTTCCCGGACCACAAATTACAACACAAAATGGCGTAAAAATTGCAGCTGCTTCTGCCATGAGGCGAAAATATTATTGAATGTGTGTTGGAGTGTGTATATCTTCTCAGTGCTCAGTTCTCAGTTCCCAGTCCTTGGTCCTTGGGCCTGATGCTGTATTTTTTATGATGCTTGAAAATAAATAAACACTCAATACCCAATGCCAAAGAGCAGACACAGCAACTCAGTCCCCTTTCCCTTCCCCAACTTCAGCTTCAGTTTCAGCTTCAGTCACAGACAGCAGCGAAACCATCGCGCACATTCAATAAATCTTCAGGCTGTGAATAGTCACTTGAGACATAACGAAGGAGAGAAGAGCAGCGAGAAGAGGAAGCGATTTCCGAGGAGCAACTCTACAGTTTGAACGCCTTTCATTTTCATTCCATAATGGCAATAATCACGAGCCCAACACAATGATGATGCCACAGACTCGGAGTGTGTGAAAAAGCGCAGCTTGCACGTAGCATGTAGAGGGGAAAAGGGATGGGAGAGTAGAGTTTAGTAAGCCTCTAATAGCCTCACATATTCCACAGCACTGTACATAACTCAGAGTCAGAGATGGAGTCAGGAGCAAGGCCAATGCTGTCGCGTTTTGTACTTGAAAACCACGCAAAAGACTTGAACACAACCAGAAAAACAAAAACAAAGAAATTGAGAAGCAAAGAACAAAGGACAACGGACAATAGAGGAAGTCCTGGAACAACGTAAATCAAATTGGGTGTGGGGTGTGGAATGGGACGGGATGGGACAACGTTGCAAATATTCAATCTATAATGGCATTTACACGACTAGGAACAGGATATGTAATATCCTTTTTTGGGTCTTCTGGCAAGCCAAAAATTTGTAAACTTGTTTTGGCCAAGCTCACTTGCCAGCCAGCCCACTTGCCTATGGGCCAACTTATTTTGGAAATAAATATGGCGCTGCCCCCTTTTTGCCAGCCGCCATAAATCTCAACAATTTCCGTTGTCTGCTTCGGAATATAGTAAGTCACCCCATCCAGTTAGCCAGGCAGTCAGCCACTAGTTGGCTTAGTTCAAGCCATCTATAGATTTGGTATCACAATTTATGCACTTGGGTTGTGTTTCTAACTCTTTTGCTGCTTTATTTACTACTCAAATTTCAACCCAAAAAAGGGAACATTCGGTATATGGAAAAAGCTTGTTAATGGATTTTCTGAGTAGCTGAAAAGTATCTGAAATCTAAAGTTGTTCGGATTGAGAGCAGTGAACAAGTTGAAGAGGTCGAGTCTACACAAAAGTTGAATTTAAATGAAAGTCAAATCATTTTTAATGGAAGCAAAATTCCATCTAGATTGAAGTTCAATATTTACCAACAACCTAAAGAGTGCTAAGGCAAGCTAAGGGTTATTAACCTTGTGGATATTTAAATTTCAAGGAATATTGATTGAGCTCTGTGCTTAAGTGTAGGAATTAAAATGTTATAAGTATTTATTATTTGTTAAGTCATTTAAATGTCTATTTCAGTCAACCCACTTGCAGTCAAAATCTTTTTCGTACGCAAAATTGTCATTACTTTCAGGTGTTCAAGCCTAGCAAGGACCTTTTCAATTCTCTTTTAACTCTCCCACACACAGCTTTCAATTATGTGGCTGAGAACGGCATCTGGCTGTAGGCAATCAGGCCAACAATTTTGACAACTTCAAATGTACTTTAAGTCGCAAGCTGAATGTTGGCCAGAAGTTGCCAACTCAGCGCTGATGCAGCACGAAATTGAGCTACTCTTTCTCAAAGCTTCCCTCCTCTCTCTCTCTCACTCTACCAAAAAATGGTGCCATTCCTTTTTGACTGACTGGCTGTCAGAGCTGGTCTATCTGCTCGTCTGTCACACAGTGTGTCACATAATATGGACAATCACTAACCACGCAAGTGTCAAACAAACAAAACGAGAGCAAAGCATCCGCACCCGCACATGGTCACCCCATTCTTCATGCCCTTAACACAAAATTTGCAAGCAAATCCTATTTTCGTACAAGGGGTGCATTCACTCGTAGACAGACACTTTCCGAATGAGAGAGAGAACGATAGAGGGAGTGAGTGGGAGATAACAGTCAGAGAACGAGAATCACATTTGAGTGCTGCGGGCGGTTCGATATTTTTTTGGCGCTCGTTCTTCACAGGAGTCATGTGAATGTATGTGTATGGGAGTCAGTTAAGCAAGGGGGACTAGGGGGCTAAGGAAGTGGAGGGGTAGCCTGCTGCAGGCCAGCTGCTATTGCTGCTGTGCACACATCAATCTCGCTCTAACTTTACAGATACGAATCTTTCATTTTCGTATTTCCGTTCAAATTTCGTGTGTAACTGAACTGGAACTTTAGAGTAAAATATACAATCTTTTTTCTTTTGTTTTTTTTTTTTTTTTGGTTTTCACAGACAGTTCTGTGGAAGAGGCAACCCTGACTCGATGGGCCATGGTGCCGCATGTTAATGATGCCCCCATAAGACACACTAATAGATACACAGCCACACCAAGAGATACTCTCTGAAGTCTCTAGGCGAACTAAAGTATATAAACAAATCTGAATTGGGATTTTGTTCGATGAATATGTAAATAATTTTGAACATAATTAAAATATATTAAATTTATGAAATCTATTAAAAGTATTTATAATATTCAGAACATAGTTTAAGTAAATAAACAAATTTGAGTTGGGTCTTTATTCAAAAATTATATAAATATTTTAAAAATAAATAAAATAAATTTTATTTGTTAATTAAAAGTATTTATAATATGCAGAATATAAATACTTGAAAATTTTAAAATATATTATTAAAAATAATATATGTGGGATGTGTTTTTGCTTAAATTTAGTACTCAAGTTATTTTCCTACTGAATACGATTTCCCTTCCCTAATTGTTACGTCTCGTTCCATGTATTTAAAATAATTTAAATTTATTAGTTGATATGTATAATGAGCTGAAATATAAATAATTAAAATATATTAAGCTTTTTAAATACTTGACAAAATTGTAATAAATTGTTATTTAAATATGTGATATGTATTCTTGCATAATGTCAGTACTCGAATCGATATCCTACTTACTAAGTTTAACCATTCCATTTCCTAACTTCTTATTACATACCAATGGTTTTTTGGATGATACCCTATACAAAGTGTTCATCGAGTGGGCGTTTTCGTCTGATTGCCGTCGCCGTCACCGGCATCAAATTTAAATTTCTTCATTTGCCTTGTCCGTGTGCAAGTTCAAGCGCCAAGCCCAATGTTTTTTTATTTGGTTGATGTATATGTATGTCTGTGGACTCATGTGTGTGTGTGTGTGTGTGTGTGTGTGTGTGCAGTGCACAAAAATTCAGGTCATGTGCGACCAAAAGTAAGTGGATGCGTTCTTATCAGCGCATACAAATGTTTTATCTCGCTCAGCGCGTGTGCAAGGCAGCGTAGCCTGTGGCTGCCCGCTGCCCGCCTCTTTACCTTCCGCCCCTCCGCCCACACGCCCCTCCACCTACACATCCTCTTGGTATGCCAGCCCATCTGACTGGGTTTTGGTTACTATCTTGACTAGATGTGATCAGGGGCGGATTGTTATACTCACTTTAAGGTAACTGATGAGTTTAGATTTAGATTTAAATTATTGCTTTCAAACATATGGGAATTATTTGACATAAAAAAAGTATACTCAGGATGTAGTAAATAAAAGTCTCTTATTCTCTCTTGACTTATAGATAATACATTTTATGTAAGTAAACAACGTTAAAAGGGATTAAATGAACAAAAGATTATAATAATTGTAAGCAAATTTAATAGTCTAAAATTATTGAAATAATCTAATATTACTTATACTATGTTCTGATTAAAGGAAATATAGATTAAAAGCGAATTAATTAATCGATTTTCAAATATATCTGATTAAACAAAAATATTTAACATTACCAACAAATTTTCAAATACAAAAACATTATTTCGGTCACTTTATTTTGATTTAATTATTTTTGTATGGAATTATTATAATAAACTTTATTTTAGGTGCCTTCTTCCACTCTGTTAAAATAAATAATTATATTTAATTTGACGAATACTTTATAAATTTTAAGGCTTAACCTTTAGAAACATATTGAAAATAACTTAATAATTATTACATTGTACATATACACCGTCGTATTACATTAGCAACATATTTTCAAACATAAAAACATTTTTTCATCAATTTGATTTCTAATTAACTTATTCAATTTCTATTTATTTCAGACGCAGTTTGAATACAATTTTCAAAGTGAGTAATTTATTTTATTATATACATACTTTATTTAAAGTGCTTCTCTACACTCTGTTCAATCCGCTCCTGCTTTTTGGGTTAGTTGCCCTTCTGTTGTGTTTTGCCAATTGTCGGAAGTGCCTGTGGCTCTTGCATAAGTCACACACACACACACAGACACATACTCGCTTTCCCTCACAAAGATACACACGCACACACACACAGCAGAGCATACACAATCGGAGTAACACACATGCACAGAGCCAGTTAGACACTTTCTTTTGCTACTTGAACTTCCGTTTCCGCTTGCCTGCTCTGCCTCGCCTTGCTACCAGGCTGACTTCGTATCTGTCTGTCTGATCCGTCTGCACTGTCTGCTTATTTACTTATGCATAGCATATAACCTTAAACATAATTTTGTTTGCGCTTTTCTGCTGTTTTGTCTCCTCGCTTTGCATGCAATTCCATTTTGCCAGCACCCCTCGTCTCCCTTCGCCATCCTTAACCCACTATACATTCACAATCCATTTAAACAATCTACCAATTTCATTCTCTTGGTTGTTATCGTTGTTGCTCTTTTTATCTACCCTCAAGTTTTATCTATTTCACTCGTGACATGGTATAAAAACAAAATAGAAAGCGAAAAAGTTACCCTTGAAGACATCTTTAAGCAGTAATTAAAATAGGAAAAAATTTATTTTATTCAAAATCATTCCAAAGAGTATTTGAGAACTTAATAACATTACAAGAAAAAAGATGAAAAATTCAATTCTCGTTCTTCAATGAACATTAGTAGATATATATTGAAGTTTATAAGGCTTTACCATTAAAATAATCTGAAGGTGGTGTTACTACTGCAATATCATCCTCTCGTAACTTCTTTAGACGTTGTTGAATGTCCTTGAACACATCACTCCTTTCTACAGGTCGATTTGAAATGCAAACATATTTGAGAGCATAAAATAGATCAGACATTGGTAGATCTACTAACATTAGATTTAACAAAGTTTATGAGGCTTTACCATTTAAATTATCGGAAGGTGGTGTTACCACAACAATGTTATTCTCCCGTAACTTCTTAAAACGTCGTTGAATTTCCTGGAACATATCATTCATCTCTACAGGTCGATTTGCAATGCGAACATATTTAAGAGCATACAATAGATCTGACATTTGTAGACCATTTTCTTTGATAAATGCCATTGCTTCTTGGGTCTCAGCCTCGCTGTAGGTCTAAGGAAATAAAATTAAATAGATTTAACAACATTTCCAATTTGTAAGGCACTTCAAACCTCATCAACCTCTGGAACATACGAGAACTCTTCCTTGTCAGCCATTTCAACTGTTTTTAATACTTTCAATATGATTCAAATTATTAAATTTGGTTGTAAATGTAATTACTAGATTGTTTAACTTATTGAGCTGAGCCTGCTTATATTGAATTCACTGCTGCCATATACAGCATGTGGTCAAAATAATCCATCAACACTTCCAGAGTTGCTAACCAAACTAAACGAAGCCAAACTGAACCAGACCAAACCAAACCCAAGCAAAGCGAACCGCATTTTGCATTTGCAGTTTACTCGGTTAACCGCTTTTATAGCGGATTTAACACATTTTCGCTACTCTGGATCAATGGCAGACTTCGGTATCCCGAGCTGGGAAAAGTGAAAACGGGCCAGAAAATGTCGAAATGTTTGAATCGCACAATCAACGCACATTGCCAGTTATCCCCTCAGCCTGAATCTCGCCTGATGATACTGCACTTGAACATATCGTTACGTTGCATACATGTCCCATTTTCCATTTCCCATTTTCCCGTCCCACACTCGTATGTCAATGGTGCATGGATTTCATTTGGTTCCCGATGGTTTATTTCTTTCACTACCCGACTGGCTGACATTGTGTGAAAGTTTCAGCCCCCGAGTCTTGACTGCTCTCAGGACTTTCAAATATTGTTTTGTTGTGCTCCGAGTGATTTCATTCGTAAAGTGCCAATTCTGGCACTTGAATTGTTAGCCAACTTATTGCAATGTATCGTTTTTAATGGCTTCACATTCTTTATTTAATTACTACAATGCAAAACATTTCTGGAAGCCACAGTCTTGGTGTAGCCATTATGTTTTGAAATAAAGTAGATATAAAAACTTAAGTTTAAATGCAAATGATTTTATAATAAATAGTTAAGATCCATCTATTACTTTCTTTTCTAATGAATGAAATAAATATTTACCATTAAGTTTGATGATAAGTACGACTAAGTAGATGCAAATTAATTATTTTTTAGACCCAGTACTTAAAAAAGTACAAATGGGTCTATTACGTTTGTGCAAAAAAAATGTGCGTAACAGGCAGAAGGAGGCGTGGCAGACCCCATAAAGTATATATATTCTGATCAGCATCAGCAGCCGAGTCGATATAGCCATGTCCGTCTGTCTGTCTGTCCGTCTGTCACTTTTATGAGATCCTAGATCTCAGAGACTATAAGAGCTAGCGACACCAAATTTGGCATGTAGGTGCATCTATATCTTGCATTGATGCTTGTTTTAGATTTTTGCCACGCCCCCCTCCGCCCCCGGAAATTGAAATACAAAATTTCGAAGTCGAATTAAAGAAGCCCTTTAATGTTAGCGCCTTGATTGTTGGTACATATAATATACACTATTGATCCAAACCAGTCCAGAAAATTTCATTCCAATCGGATGATAAACGCGGAAGTTATTCAACTAACAATGTTACGGGCAAAGGAAGAAGAAGAGACGCTAGCGACCTCTGTGTTTATTAACTTTTAACTTATCGTAGTGGCGCCATCTATTGAATGGAACGCAACATTGAAAAACAATCTATAAAGAACGCTTGCACTCCAAAAGTACTGGGTCTCCTACTGTCAAGCATGCTCTACTGTAGCTTACTGCATTTTTTTATTTATAAAATAAACTATATTTATTTATGCAATATTCCATTCTAATATGCAATGTTATTTGTTGTAAAAATAATATTCTGTTATGTCATCTAATCCTGATTTAAATTAATTAAATATTTAATTATAATTTGTAGAGTGCATAGTCCTGATTTTTATTGTCTGCTAAGCCCATTAATATCCTTGACATTCGACTTGTTTAAATTAAATTGACTGTTAAAAGCATATTACATGCCATTTGTTTTTAAATACGTGTAAGATCATGCGAAATGTATGTACATATTTTAAATAAACCGAGAATATTTTGTTTATTTTCGCATGTGTCATAATAATGCCCTCTGCACGTTCTGTCTGGCGTTTTTCATTGTTATTGTAGTCCTATCTACAGATGCCACTTATATGTTTTTATATATGTATGTATGGACATAAATGTGTTCAAGTATATAAGTAAGTGTGTGTGTGTGCAAACATTTATCCATTAATTTGCGCAAATAAAGTTGCCACAACATACGCGCACTCACGAAACCACAATTGAAGCGAGACAGCTAGAGGCAAGGAGAATGGAAAAGACTTGCTATCTCTGTCAATTTATATGAATACGGTGAGAGGTAAACAATTTTAATTTATTTGCCCAATAATAAACCTATCAAATAGCATTGGGTGGGGTGGCCACGCGCAGCCACAAAAGCGACGCGACGTTGCCTATTGAAATATACAAATCAAATATGTTAACGCGCATACGCCCCGTTAACAGCTCATTGTGTGCCAAGTGAGAGCTTCGTGTATTTATATGTGTGTGAATATTTACATGTGCCACTGTATGAGCAAATTAAAGCGTAAAGAGTATTTTAAGCAATACAATTGCCGCTTAATATATGCTTATATATGCTTTCAGAAGCTTTTGAAACTCCTTTTTATCGTTTCTGCTATTTTCAAATTGCATGCATGTGTGAATTCCACATGCAATGAATATCAACTGCAAAGTTTTTGTATGTCAACTTTGCAGCGATTAATTTGCTTAAGAAATCAAGTGCAGGGGGAAACAAAAGAATGAACTACACTTTGAGATACCCTGTGTCGTGCTCTTAAACAGCCACATTTGCTGATTTCCCTGCTCCAATATTTAGAATATATTCTCTTGACTTCTGTATTTATTATTCAAATGTAGTTTATTTTTGTAGGTACATGAAGATCATGTTATTCATCATGCTTTTTAAAGATCCAGGTTTAACAATAAATCAACATTCTTTTGTTTATTTTTTTACAAAGATTCTTAGAGCTACAGTTACTCAGCGGTTACATCAATTTACATACAGATAGTGTACCCTTTTTTTGCACTTGCAATGGGTACAGGGAATGCCAAGCAAACAACTTCATCAGCGGATACTTAATATGATGTTTTACTTGAGGCTTCTGGCAGCTGTCTGGTTTTCAGCTGATTGCAATTTTTAATTGTCAAGTGCAGTCGAGTGACAAATTAAGGCTGCTCCTTCGGGCAGCACTGAACCAGGATCTGAACAAGGAAGAACAAGGAGCGCCTTTAATGACAACTGATATTTTATTTAACAAATGCAACAGCTGAGCAATGAAGCTGCCAACTCACGAATTGTTTTTTCCAAAACGTTAAAAAATGTATGAAAGAAAAACCAAAAAAAAAGAAATGCCAACATCTGCAAGTGGCCACCAGAGAAGCTACAGAAGAAGCAGGTGCTACCAGGAAACGAGTCATCCACTCGACGCACTTGAATGAAATACATCCGATTGTCAGTTCAGGACATTCAGCTCAGGATGTCCAGCTCCCAGAATGCAAATGAAGCTGCCTCGTAATTTTATTTTGAGATTAAACAAATAAAACGCGTCGTTTGTCTAGCAGGGAATGGGGGAAGTACACTCACTGCATTCAATTAGACATTAATAGGGAATGCTTTTAACGCTTTACTGCGGTTAAGTGAAAGTTGAGCTTAGGAGCTTAAGCCGGGGCTAAGTTTAATGTTCCAACAATGACAACCAGCCGGATCAGAGTGTGAGGACCAGACAACGACACGCTCAATTTGCATTTGCATTTTTCGGTACTTTCTGGAAATTGACTAGACCCGCTGACATTTTGTGGGATTTCCTGTCCCAATGTCCCCTTCTCACAAAATCTCACCCCTCTGACTCTACTCCTTCTTATCAACATTCAACCCCCAAGGCTACAAAAGCGAACAATTTATTGTTTCAAACGGATTCGCCGTGGCAAAATTCGATTACTGGTAATTGCCTATTGCCCAGACTGTCGCACAGCCAGAAGACCAGACTGTTAGACAAAAGCGCAGCTTAATTGAATTAAAAGCGTTGCAAAGCTACAAAGCTTCACTCTCCTTGCAATGATTAACGTTTTAAAGCATTAAGCGATTAATTTTAGACGACTAACTAGAAACGGGACTGCTTGGGGTTGGTTAAAAGCAATTAAGATTACACATTTGCTGGTTTAAAATACTGAAGACCATTTAAACTTTTCTGTTATTTATTGACTTCTTTTGAAGTCTGCATATCAAACATCAGATTATTATATTAAACGTTATATTACCTGAATTAAATTGAAATTGTTCAGGTAGCTTTTCTGATATTTCAAAACGTGATAACTTTCACACTCCGGCAAATCGTTTGCCACTTTAAGAAAATACAAACATGTCTCAAGGTAGTTAAAAGTAAATAAATAGTTATGCAACATTTAGCAAAGCTTAAGATATCTGCAGTTCTTTATAGTTTGCTCTCTGTCTGCACTGTAAGGTTCAATTATCATTCAACATTTTTTATTGCACTCTTGGACCAACAAACTTTGCAAATCAAATGAACTTTCGAGGAGAACAGTGCCAACTGCCTTCTTGAGCCTTAGTTAACTCTTGAAAAAAACTAAACGGAATTGAAACGAAAAAGAAAACGATTACGATAACTTTTCAAACTTTAGATATGTTGATATGGAATATATATGGCTACATGTATGAAGTGTAGGGCAACGAAAACTTTCTGGTTGATTTCACTTTTCGGTATGTTCTTGTTGACTTTGCTTACAAATGAGATTCGTTTTTCTTGCACACAACTCAGTGAGCTTTTGTTATATTTTTTAGTCTTTCCAAAATTAGTACAAATACTTTCATTTATAAAACAAAAGGGAAACAGTTAGCTATATTTTTTTTTTACTCCAAAAATATACAAAGCAAAATTAATTCCGTGCGCTAAAACTGTTTTTTTTTTTTTTTAATTTTGATAAGACACAATGAAGGTTAGCTTGAGCACAACATGTTTAGAGATCTACGAGAAGATGCGCAAAAGCAAAAAGTACCGATACATTATTTTTCAAATAACATCTGATGGACTTATCGATGTAGAAACTATCGGACCCCGGGACAGTGGCTTTAAACAGTTCCAAGAGGATCTAATGCGCAACGGACCAACCGAATGTCGCTATGGACTCTATGACCTGGAATACACTCGAGTCTGTGAGGTTACCAAAGAGAAAAAGAAGAGAGAAAAGTTGGTGTTTCTTTCCTGGTGTCCCAGTGCTGCCAAGCCGAAGGGTAAAATACTTTACCTGACCTTTTTGCATCCGTTTTTGAATCAGCTGAAGGGCACTCAATACTACAAAACTGTTCGCGAAATCTTTGAGCTGTCACAAGATGATATCGAGGAGTACTTTCACTGAAGGAAGTGGACAATCTAAGGAAACTTAAAAAAAATGAATTAAGGTTAGGGTTTGTTGATAGGTTAGCGTAGTTAAATGGACATTGTAGTAGTTAGCTGGGCATTACAGTAGTGTTAGGTGGGTATGAATGGGGTTATTTGTACATTTGTACATTTTGCACTGATGTAAATAAACTCATTTATATTTATAGAATCAAAACCATGTCGTATAAAATCATTAAATTCATATATGTACCTACTATCAGAAATTTGGTCTGAATAAATAGAACATTGAAAGGTTCTCCATCTAAATTTTTAATTTAATATATAGGCTTTCGGTTTGCAGATGCAATGTACTGACAATTAAATATATTTAAGTGACACTATTTAAGTTAAGTAAGCTGATATGAAAAGACCCCAAGTCGCATCTGAAACCGGCTAGTTTCTTTTTCTAAATAGAATCCCATTTAAATTGTTTAAATTGCCATTTGTTATATGACCTCAAAAGAAATTTCTATGTGCTGACTTCCCTTGTTGGCAAATGCAGCTATAAACAGAGGACGATCGCGTCCGTTTATTTGTTTTACAATTTACACCTCCAAGGACTACACTGTTCAGAGAGAGCGATGACAAGGACACTGCGCAGCAAGTCGCATTCAATTTAGCAACAAACAGGCAAAGTTTTCAGCGCTGGACAATAAGCGAGCGAAAACTTGCCACAGCACAAAAGTAGGCAACGTAAAGTTGCGGCGACAACTGCAGATACATCTAGGCGGGCACGGTGAGTGGTGGGCGTGGCATTGGGAAGCTGGGGATGCTGAGATGCTGCAACGCGCAAACATAAAAAGCCAAGTAGAAAAAGCAAAAGTTTTCACTGACAACGAGCGCCACAAGTAAAAGGTGCTACTTGTCCTCCAAGACGAAGGAACAGGAGGGAGCAACAGGAAGAGAATAAGGAATAGAATATCCGGGGGAAGGAGATAAAGGAGTTGGGTTATGCACCCGGTCCATTGTTTCGTAATGGAGAAATATTGTTTAGCATGCGCCACAGTCGAAGATGTTGACAGAGGGGAGAGAAGTAGATCCAGATGGAGCTAGAACCCAAGCAGCTGCCATGGCCCTATAAAGTTGCATGTGGCGCGACTGCTGCTTGGAATATTATGCATAATGGTTTTTGGTCTATTGACATTTATGGCATTGGACTACCACAGAGCTACCGGCGATGAGTTTGGCATTGTGGATTGTGGATTGCAGATTGGGTGAGTGCAACGCTAAAGTTTGTCGTGGGGAAAGTTAAAGTAGAGTTGCTTGTTGAGGTTACTTAGGTGAGAAATGTTTAGTGCAGAGAGAAAGTTCAAAGCCATGCAATTGAAATGGATACAGGAAATCAAGCAATGGGCCACAAGTTGTAGTTTCCAGCGAAAAGATACTTGGGAGCAAGAAAATGTAAAACAAGTCAAAACAAGTGAACAGCAAATGTTGCAGCAAAATAATACAATATTTAAACAGCCATCTAACATAATAGTTTCAACCAAAAGATACCCTATATTTATGCAGAAAAAGACTTAAAAATGGTCAATTGCTAGTGTTCTATAGAGTTAGAAACTGCCTGCGCCTTACTGGTATTAAAGTAATCAAGGATAATGTTCTAACCAGTTTTATAACCCTATGACTCAACCAAATCAATCTAATGTAGTTAACCTACATCAGATAAACAACCAATCATGCATAGAGTTTTAGTTTCAGCCATTTTAGATGCCAATTACGCGTAAGCCATAGTCGAGTGAATCGCGGACATAACATTAAACGGCTTAATTCGCTGCCAGAGCCACAACAACAACAACAACTACGATGTAGGCAACTTAAGCAATAACAATAACAACAGCAATATCAACAACAACGACAATTTACTGGTAATGATGACATATGGAGGGGACACATGGACAACTGCAGCTGCTAACTAAAACCGTTAGACAAAGTCCATTGCACTATCATTAAATATTTATTCAATTTAAATTTGCCAATTAACTTGGTGGAAATACGAAAAAGGGAGGATGAGGGAAGAGGGCAGAGTGGTCTGTTCCCACATTGTAAATATGACAATTTTTCAAAAACTAAACTAAACGCTGACAACGTTTATTGGGCGACGTCCCTGTCCCTTTTATCTTGTCCGATTCCAGGGCCACGCCGTTTGTTTTGGTGGCATAAAAAGCATTTTGAATAATAAATGCATAATTCCTAGATACAAAAGCGCGTGCCATAAATATTCCATGATAAATTATAGAAAAGCTATTAGGCCAAACAAACGATGGAGCGCGTGAGTATCCAGTGTCCCATGTCCCATCCTCTGTTCTGTATCCTGTACTCGGTGTTCTATGTCCATGTCCTGCTTTGTTGAACGTTCCTCCCACCCAGTATTTAATGGTCGGACTGCGTTTGACATTTTTCAAATGAGGTTACCACGAACCAAAACAGTTAGGTGCGACTGGTGTATGACTGTGAGCCATTTCTCTGCGTTTATTTATGTAAATTTGCGTAAATTACTATGAAAATATTTACGGTAAATAGAGCATTTTAAATATTAAACATAAATTGAGCTTGGACAGGCTTTTGCGTGGGCTTCTGCAATTGACTCGAACTCTCCATACAATCACTCCTCACTGACGTCCCATCACATTGGCCACAAGCTGTGCATGTGCAAGTAGTTTTCAAAAAGAAGTTTTAACTTTGCATTCAACATACAAAAAAGTAAACTCGAAACCGGAAACGGAAGCATCAGCACACACTAAATGCCATTGACGATATGCTGAATTGTAAGCAAGATGCAGCAAGTGAAATAAATTCAAGTGTGACGACAATTTGTTACTCTTACTGAAATGTAAGCAAGATTTGTCCTGTGTCACATGGGAAACAAACAATTTGACTAGTAAAGGTACTAGTCCCAAGGGTTACCAGACTTCTAACTTGACTATGTCATTTTATCCATTAGTTGATCTTCAAATAGATTATATACTTATAAATAGATTGTTTAACAAAATAATTAATACAGCTGTATACTTTGACTTCCAGAATTCTTTGGTCTCACATTATATCAATAAAATATGTTTTATGACCTAATTTCCACTTTGTACTATATCTTATGAACTGCCATCCTATTTCAAGTCTTAATGTCTATAAGTTCACTAATTTTCAAGCAAATAATTAAATTGAACAGCACTTGCAATTGTAACATTTTGATTCAAGTACTCCACAATAAATTACAGGTTAAATATAGTTTTTAGTTGTTGAATCGAATGGCAATTTAAAATAAGCAAGAAGAGGAGCTAACTTGAATCGAACTTAAGCTGCATCTAAAAGTACTTATACCCTATGGTACTTGAAACTGCAAGTTGTGTGTGCTGCAGTTGGTCTTGTTCCTCGGCAGTTAAATTAAATATTCTTGTCAAATGCAGTTGTCAGTGAGTCAGTTGCAAATGTTTCCTTAACAATTTCAAATATTTGCACCGCACTTCATAGATTTTAGGCTTTTAAATAATAAAATACAATACCACTACAACAAAAACAACTAAACCCCGAAAACTAAAAGAGAAATACTAAACTTGGGCTATGCTGAGTGCTGTCAGGACGAAAAGAGGATGTGTATGTGTATGTGGATGAGGATGAGGAAGTCGGCTCCTATTTCGACAGCTCCCCGTGCAAAGTGTCTTTTTGGGGCGCAAAGTGCTCTTCAGTTAGATATTGTATACATATGTATGTACATATGTATGTGTGTTAGTAAGTATCTATGTGATGGGTGCTCTATAAAACATTTGCTTTTGAAGTACGTACTTAAATTGCATTCAAGCTGAGCATCAGTCGTCGTCGTCGTCGTCATCGTCGTCATCGTCGTCGTCAAGTAATGTACATCGTACAAGATCTATACAACTGTTTCAACAACTGCCTTCTAGAGATGTGAGTTGAGTTGTTAAATAAGTTGGCAAGACGTGTGAATGAGTGCTTAAATATGTGTCGAATTCTTCCTGACAGCTTGAGTGATGCGGTGAGGCGGGTCCTTTGATTATATGAGCCAAGACAAATGTGCAGGAAATTCAATTCATTTCAAAACAGGTGGTAAGAAATCTTTGGATTGACTAAGCATTCCAAAAAAAAACCACAGGGACATTTAGTGATGGTTGAAGAAATTTAACAAAAGCATGCTGGACCGCTATACTCGAGTCCCCGACTACAAGATGCCTGGTACTCAATTTAATTATATATTAAATACGCAAACTTAAAGTTAAATTTGTATTATGTTGTTATCTTAAGGCTGCCGACTTTCCACCAACTTCTTTATTCGATTTTCTCATAATTTCCCGATTTTAAATCTCTTTTTTTGTTGTAGTAAAAATATACCATCAATGATCTTTGTACCGAAATGCTTTATAATCTAAAGGCCATAACAAATGCATAATGGCCATTAGTTATATTGTGTATATGGACTATAAATAATATGCGACTTATATTTCTGTAGCTCACGTTATAATGACATTAACATAATACATTGAATTGAGCTCGCCATGTGGCACTATTAGATAAACGAGACTAGATACTGAATTCAATGGGCCTAAAAAGGCAATTAGCACTGTTTGCCACGCCCACACCCCGCCCACCTGCAGTAGGGGTACCTTCAGGTTGCATCAGGCCAAGAATTAAGCGATAAAACCTTATGAGGCCATAAAAACAACAAAAGGGCATGTTTATTTAATTAAAGAAGGACCGAAAAATATATATAAGACTAAATGACTTCTGCATTAAAATTAACCAAGCAAGAAAATAGATAAAAATAAATAAGCAAATAAGGAATAACATTTGGAAGAGAACCCTTTGGCTAATAAACATGATGCTGATAATATGGCAAAGACCAAGACTCGTATAGGCCAACTCACAATTAGCCTTGACTCAATGCAAAGGACAAGCAACAATATATAGTATCTGGTAGTTACAAAGCAGGGACTTCAGCAATTTCTCGCATTACTTCCGCTAAATTAATGCCGATTGTGGTGGACAGTCAGTTGGCGTCTGAGCGTCGCCAATTTGCAGAGATCTCTCTTTTTCTCACGAAATCATATATTAAACAATGGGATAATTTTTACAAATTGGTCCTTAAACTCAAAGGTAAAAGATTTATCAATATTTAATCATAATTATTCTCGTATAAATCTCTCTAAGGATTGCTAAATTTAATAGAAAAATGTTTGTCACTCCATAAGCTTTGACTTAAATAAATATATAATAAAATAAATAAATATATAACAAAAAATAAACAATTTTAGCTATAAATACACAAAACATATTGAAATTAGCATTAGTCCCAAATGAATGAAATATATCATAAATAAAATACAGAAGAGCTGTTAAGTACATACATGTATTTAAATATCAATTGTACCAAAAATATTTAACTAAATTATATTTATAACATAAATATACTTAATATTCGTTCATTTTTTTAAATTAAATGTAATTTTGTATTTTTATTTACGAATTGATTGTTCATTTTTTTTAAATAATATATAATATTATATTTTTACTTACGAATTGATTGTTTGTTTTTTTTTTTAATTAAAAATTAGCTTAATGTGCCACAGTTAAACAGATTCCCGCTGTGCTGAACTGTTACCACTTTGATTATATTTCTCTTTCTGTTACGAGTATTATGTATTTTCTTTTACATTTTGTGTTCTCTTTTTTTTTTTGGTTTTCTTTTTGGTTCCCTTCATTTTTGTATATTTCGATTGCGATGGCGATGGCGACTGTCGTGTTGCGTGTCCCATAGCCAAAGTGTCGTCGAATTAAAATTCATGGCAGCGCATTTAACTGGCACTGAAAAACGCGCCCAAAACAGCGACAGGACATTGCCATACCCAGTTACAGTATGAATTCCCACTGTGGTAACTGCCAGCCCGTCTTTTTCAGTGCCGTCCAGTTTGGCGTGCACATAATTTCTGTTATTTATAGTTGACCATAAAAAATGAGGTCAGTGCGTAGCTGTCGACGGCGCAGTCGACGTCAATGTCTGGCCACGAATTTTTGCCTTAATTAAAGTCGTTAAATCGCTGAGGTGTGAGTTGAGTTTACTGTTTATTCCCTTTGTGCATCGGTGTAAATGTGTGTGTGTGTGTGTGTGTGTGTGTGTGTGCATTTCAAATCAAATTAATGAACTGCAAAGCGACTAATGAGCATCTCATAGATTTAAATGAGCTCCTCGGCAAATAAATAGGCTTGGACCACAAAGCAGGACAAAGGAAATTGTGAAAACTCAATGAAAAACTTGAAGCAAGCCATCAAAAATGAAAACCATCTTTGACAGCTCTTTAAGTTGCCATTTCTTTTTCTTAATCTTTCTTTGCTCACGGCTGCTTTTAATAGCCTTTAAGTGCTTCGACAGCCAAAAATGTTGGCCAGCTTAATCGGGCCATAAACAATTACTTAACATTATAACACAATTTTCAACTTAATTGTGCACAATTGCAAAAAGTTCAAAGGTTAAGTGACTGCAACACCCAACGCAATACACTGAAAGAAAGAGAGTGAGATAGAGAAAGAGAATGAAAGAGAGAGAGAGAGACTTAACATAATGAGCGTAGAGTTCAAATAATATCAATTAACTGCAAGTTACGTGCTTCGGCTAATTATCTCGCTTAATAAAGCGCCTAATGAGTGGAAGCAGCTGCCAACGCCCAGCTGCCAAAATACAGCAACAAAAGGAGTAGCAAAGTGAGAGAGAAGGATACAGAGAGAGAGAGAGACAGATCGACTTCTGCCTCACAAGCTTTTCATAATTTGGCTACCGCTATTTTCATACTTTTCTTCAACTTTTTTTCGGCTGTCTGTAAAAAATAATTATGCTCAAACTGCGAGGCGGCTTACAAAGTTTAATTGTTATGTCTGCAGCCCACTTTTGTGGGCGTGGCAAACAACTTTAAGACGAAGGCAGCCGCCTTCAAGTTACCTCTTTGCCCAGTTTTGCATGCTTCGCATAACTTCATTTGCATTTGCTGGATGAAATGAAATTTCAACACGCTAAACTAAGCAAATTTTTTACACATTTTAAACAAGAAATAATAAAATGTGTGGCTGCACATAATGTTCAGCAAATAAAGGCCAAAGTTCACAGTAGCATGTGTGAGTGTGTGTGAATGTATGAATGTGTGTGTGAGTGTGTGTGACGTTTGAGCTCATTAAGAAAACTCGTGCGGTCGCTTTGGTAACTATTTCAACGTTAGAGCGTTAAGTATACGCCAAGGGGCAGGAGGTGTCAGAGACATAGCCACTTTTATTTTACAAAAGGGATTTAGTCTAAATAAAAACTAAGCTTTAAATTCACAAAAAGTTAAAGAGATCACAGTATACCAAAATATATATATACCCTAAGTAAGTATATAAATATTTTTGAACTTAATATATCAGTATATTTAACCCCCTATATACAATACACGCCCATGGTTAGCTTTATGAAAACATTTGAACGAATTCAAAGTGTTGCGTTGGGCAAACAAAACGCAAGTGAACTCTGCATAATTATGCGCAAAATCTACCTACACAGCCATATATACATACATATTTACACACATTCATACACACAGTTATACATGTATGTACATACATATGTATGTTAAGCACATAAATATTTGCTGTACGCAAACACAAAAACAAAAACAGGCAGAAGTATAATATATATTAGTAGAAGGTTAAGTGCTGGTTAAATATATAATAATTTAACCAAAAATTAAATGATTTCATTATGCGTATTTAAGCGAACAAACTAACCAAAGCAAATAACTACACAGGAGTACGTATTTTGCATTAGTGGTATATGAAAACAGTCCAGTTTTTATTCTAAACAAATGCAGTTTAAAACCCAGTTAAGTAAATAACAATTTGTAAGCCCCGTTTAAGCTATTTTAATAAAATTTGTTTAACAATTTATAAAACAAATATGCTAACCATCATTAATAATATTTATAACATCAAACTAACTTGAATAAATAAAATTAAAATTATAATTAGCTCTCAACTTGAATGAAATAAAAATACAAGAAAATAAGTAATTTATATTTGATATTATTGCTACACCGACATTCATAAAAAGTTGGAAGTTTAATTAGAAGTACTCTTATTACAGTAAAAAAGACAGACAGAGATCAAAAATAATTTTTATTAAACAAAATATCAATTAAAAACATCTTCTTTTCACCAATTTCACCAGAACTTAAAGTAAGAGAAACTTTGGTTCCTGCAACTCCCATATCCAAGGATGAATTTTAAATTCAAAACACATTTTAAATTAGATTTAAAAACTTTATGTTACTGCGATCTTAAAGATGAGAATTTCAAGCGTAACCAAAATCGTAATTCCTTAATATTTAAATCAGTTATTAAGTGGTAAACTTAACTACGGGAAATCATTCTAAACAAGTTGAAGTAATAAAAGCTCTCCCTATCTATCTCAAGCTTTATTAGCTTACAGCTGATTCTGTAAAATCCTTCCTTCGGAAATTGTATTGCTGGGCAACAAATTATCAGCAGTTAGCACAGCTGCAACACATCAAAACACCAATGCCAACCACTCAACCACACCACACCACAACCCCACCACACCACACCACAGCCACAGCTATAGCCACAATTCCAGCTTGAGCTGTTGTGCCATTTTAAAGGCCATTTGTCTTCAAGTTGATATGAAGGTGCCAGGCTTTTAACCAACCATCCATTGAGACAGCTGCCTGTCGCACTGGTTACCCTCTTCCACAGCTAGTTCCCTTTATGGTCCCTGTGCCATTTTGGCACAGTAAAAGTTTAGGTAAACCACATGTTACATTTTTCTTTACCAATCAACAGCCTTGGGCGCATTTTAATGGCACTCAAACGAATGTGCTGCAGTTCTTGTCCTTGCAACCGAAACACACACACTCACACACGCACACACAGGACGAATAGCAAACGCTGCAAGCCGCAAATGTACGCAAAAAAAAAGTGAAAGAAAAAGTAGAAAGAACGAACCCAAACCCAACCGCAACATCAGCAAGTTGTTAGAAAAACAAAAACAGAAAGCAGGCATCCAACAACTGTAAAAACTGCATGCAACATGAAGGAACAACAAGCAAACAAAAACAGAAAGACACAGAAAGCGAGAGAGAGAGAGAGAGAGAGAGAAACTTGCAACAACATGAATCTAGACAATGACATTTTCTCAGCATTGTATATAAGCCACAGGCTATTTGTCATTTCAGTTTACATCGTGCCACGCCCTAAATAAACAGTTAAGACAACAGCAACAAGAACAACAGCATTCAAACTGGGCTGGGCAGACAATCACTGGGACCACCTGTCGTATGTGTAATTTGCAAACTCAAAAGGGAAATGAGGTTAAGGCAAGGCATTAGGCAGCGCTTTGAAAAGTTATTAAATCTATGAAAATTACTTAAAATGCTTTGCAATTTTAAAGATAAATAAACTACTGTGATTTCTGAATTGGAATTGACTTGAAATCTAATAATTTACAAAATATTCCTGTCATCTTAGAGGCTCAATCAAATTGATAACTGACATGCATGATCTGCTTTCTGCATAATCACTATTTCAATATATGTAGATGTATCTTAACTAGTCTATTAATTCTAACAAAATCATTAGCCCGAAAATAGATTTGCCCCTTGGCCATATGGAAAGTCAACAACAACTGTACAACTGCTGAGCAAACCTGTCAATGGCAGCACACAAATTGCATTAATTTGCAACATGGATGCAAACAAAAGTCTTTCCCTCACCTCTCCCATTGGTAGGCCCACTGGAGATTCAGAGCTGGAATCTGATTCTGAATTGAAATCATAGGATGGATATGACGATGACGATGACGCATTGCGTATGGTTGACTCTGTGTCTGTCATGTGTATGACAGCAGCGCGTTTAAATAAATTTTACAGCCTGCAAACATTTAAGAAATGCATCAGCAGCCACCATACGTCAGCCGTAGGATGAGGACGACAGGACAGTTTGGTCCTGTTCAGGCCAGTAAATGACAGCGTTGATGGACAGTTTTGTGCAATTGCATTGCATATGGTTAGGCGATGTGCCAGAGACAGACAGGCAGCAGCAGAAATACACACACACACACACACACACACACTCACCAACACATACAAAAACAACTCTGTACCAACTAATTGTGGGAAGGGGGGATGCGGGAATAAACAGTTGCAGATAGCACAAATGCGCATAAAGCTCGCTCCATAATTATATGCAAATGTAGCGCCCCAAAACTTTGCTGCAATTAAAAGCTAAATGCACTGGACGATAGCGTCAAGTTGCATTTGTCAATTAACCCACTGAGTATTCATGGGACAAAAAATGTGTTTACGTCAGTAAACCAAGAGATTGAAAAATTTATCACGTCAGATAACCATGAGATCATATGATTCATCTCGTATATAAACTAAAAGCTTAAATATATTAAGTATGCTTAATAATAATAATTGAAAATGGTCCAATGACAGAAAAATTTAAACTATCCTTATCACTATCTAAATTTAAACAAACTAAGATGATAATAAAGCAACTATAAAAGTTTAATTTTTGGTATGTGAATGTTATTTGCAGTAGGTTCAACATTCAAGCACAGAATATAAATATAAATTATGATATGTGAGATTCAGTTTAATTAGTTAAAGTTACATGTAATTTATTTAAAACATTAAATTGAACTATTATAAAAATGTCTTATAAAAAATTAAGAATTTTAATACAATAAATATTTTTTTTTTTCTAAAAGAAACTAAATTTGAGATACTTTTAAACATTTGGAAAATTTGTTTTGTTTATTTAAAAATATTTAAAATATTATTTAATATTTATATCTGTATAAAATATAAATTTGAACTATCAACTTTGAACCAACTATTTAAACATCTTCATTGAAGTAGTTCCTTAAAGTGCAAATGTGGTAAGAATGGGTTAATTGAAGAAGCGCTGAGAGGCAGCACAGCACAGAGGCAAAACCGCGAGATATCTAGCCAATTTAGTGTTATTGCAGTCACATAACTCCAGAGATTGTCCTGGACGATGTCGTGCTTAAACAAAGGCGCTAACGTCAACTGCAACTGCAACTGCAACACCGACGCCGACGCCGACGCTAACGTCAACGGCCGCACAATTAGCACTCGGAAGGAGCTTGGCAAGTTGGTAACTGGGGAACTGCTAGATGGTAACTAGTTACTTTGGAGATGGAGCCAACAGCCAACAGGCAACAGCCAACAAATGCGAAATAATATTGTCGACGCACTGGCGAAACGGAAATGTAACTGGGAATTATTTAATTTGCAAACTACAATGGTGAACGGAGGGCTTTTGCCATTACAGCCATTGCTGTGGCATTGTTTTATGTCATTGTTTGAAGTAGTTCCTCCGGCGCATTTGGTGCCATTGTCTTTGCAGCATAATTGTTATGATAACTGCTGCATTTCCAGGCGGCATTTGAGTTCCCACCGAGGAGTCACTTAAGTAAATGTCAGCCATATGCAATTCAAGTTGTGGTTCAGTGATTCGCAGACATCTCAAAGACCGTAAATTGAACCCATGTCTAACGTCGTATTCTGAAAGCCTGTCTACCTACCGCATTTATCAGATGCAGACAGCTCTTCCACGAATATGGACAAAAACGAAAAGCCATACGAAAAATAACTAATTTTTGGATGTCTACCTTTTGTTATGTGTCTGGCATCGAAAGAACCGCGATTTTATGGCCGTTTTCGTTGTAGTCGCTTGACAGTTTCCACAAAAAAAAACCCTCTGACAAGTTAATGAAAGTCTGTCGGCGCGTAGATATTCGCAAAAAAAAAATTGGTTTGCTACAAAGATTCGAGGAACCTGCCAACACATAATCCTAACCTATTGATTTAGGAGCTCTGGCTAGGCTGGATAAAAAGTCAAAAGATGGGCAAACATAAATGTTGTAAAATATTTACATAATCTTATGGAGTTTTCATACAATGCAGAGTGAATAAAGAGCAATAGAAACAAAGGTAGATGAGTAAATGAGCACATAAAAGTTATTTTCAAAATAAGATATAGGTCTATGATATTATTACTACAACTTAAAAAAAGAAACTGTCACCCTGAACCACTTTGATTTTGGGTAGCTTGCCAAATCTTTTGGCTTCTCGGCGGACAAACGCTTTTTCTTAAAGTTTCTCTCTGCGTTCGTTTTCTTTCATTAACTTTTTAAAAATGGAATTTACACATTCCTTATTGAAATTAACAGTCAAGTCGATTAAGCCTAGTCAATCTTTCTGTATAAACGCATCGATCTCAGAGTTAACAAGAGCTAAAGACAAAAAACACGCATTTCTGGTTTATTAACAAACTTGAAAGTCATGAGCTTTTTTGTCCTGTCCAAAAGTGTTTTTCCAGTATAGCCTACAGAACAATAGAGGAAACTTGAAAAAAATAAAACTTTAATGCATACTTCTAGGCCCCTTTTGTACACTTTTCTACTTCGAATTCCCAAATAGTTTAAGCTGAGACTTGGTATAATAGCTGACATTCAATCATATCTGGCTACAACCAAATGAGCTTGGTTGTCGTGTTTCCCTTTTTTTGAGTTTTTTTTCGTTTTTATTTCGGGGTTTTGTTTGGTTTTTTTCTGTGTTTTTTTTTTGGTTTTCTTTTGAATATATTTTTTATTTTGCGAGCCGATTTTTATAGCTTATCAGCTTCCTCATCCTCGTTTCTACTCATACAGAATGCGATCCATATCTTGGATATATGTTGTTTCCTCTATTTTTGGTTTTTTTTTTCGTAAAAACAATTATTAAACCCGCAGTACTGACACACATTTCTCGTCCTCTTGTCAATACACCAATTTCCTTTAAGTTGTCAAGTTTCGAACTGTTCTTTTAAAAATTCTTTGCAGCCATTGCAGCGTATACTCCATAATGTTTCCATTTGTTGACCATTTGTTAATGTCGCCATTTCCGTTAAGTTGGCAAGTGTACATGAGTCATGGATCACTCCGGTTTATTTTAAGTGGCATGTTCCAATGAGGATTAAAACCACTGTACTCTAATCTGCAAGCAGATAATACATGTGTTAATTCAATGCGTCAACAAGCGCCGTTATTTGACTTCCGCATTTGGCAAGTGTACAGAAGGCCCCTGCGTACAGTGCGCTTAAAAAATGCCTTGCAGCCATTGCAGCAGTATTCTCCGTAATGCCTTCCATTTGCGGGGTCGCCACAGATGATGCAGAAATGGGCCTGACGAGAGGGTCCGGGATCAGAATTTTCCATATTGTAAAATTTTGTAAAAACAATTATTAAAATCAATAAGCTTAGACTTGGTACAATAGCTGACATTGAAATCATATCTGGCTACAACCAAATGGGCTTGGTTGTCGTGTTTCCCTTTTTTTTTTGGGTTTTTTTTGGGTTTTTTTTTCGTTTTTGTTTCTGGGTTTTGTTTGGTTTTTTTCTTTTTGTTTTTTTTTGGTTTTCTTTTGCATATATTTATAAGTCAGGTTCCTCATCCTCGTTTCTACGTTTCTACTCATACAGAATGCGATCCATATCTTGGATATATGTTGTTTCCTCTATTTTTGGTTTTTTTTCTGTATTGTTTCGATGCACTGTTGCAAAAGTTTCTTGTATATTGGTCAATATCGCAATTTCCGTTCAGTTGTCAAGTGTATTGATGCCCCTTTCGAACACTCCGCTTAAAAAAGGCCTTGCAGCCATTGCAGCAGTATATTCCATAGTGTTTTCCATTTGATTTGTCTCCACAAATAAAGCAGACAGGGTGTGGCATGATGGCCAAGAAAGTATTTGCAGCCATTGCAGCAGTATATTCCATAGTGTTTTCCATTTGATACGTCGTAATGTTTTCCGCTTGTCTTGTCGCCACAAATGATGCAGAAATGGGCCTGACGAGAGGGTCCGGGACTCTCGGCGTTGGGACAGAAGCTGCTGTTGTTGCTGTCAATGGGGTCCTGATCAAAATTGTCCATATTGTAAAAATTTGTAATAACAATTGTTAAATTTGATTCAATAAACTCAGTTTTTTAAAATCATTCGACAATTGTTTCGAGAAATGAGATTTGATTCTCACCAATTATATGGTACTTACAACTGCCGAAAGAGATGTCGACTTGCGAGCTTTCTTTATCATTTTTCCTGTGGCTAAAAAGTCTTCTGCCGCCAAATCCAAATTCAAGTGGAGTAACACCGGGATCCATAGACGACGAGCAACAACGATGATCCCTAGAAACAACGAGCAACAATGATGCGAAGACGTCGACGACGAATTCGCAAAGTGGCGAGTTCTACGATCCAACAAGACGAGAGCAAGAGGCTGCTGAAACATGAAGTTACATTTCTTTTATAATATTTAATTAATAAACATTTAATAAGCCAAACATTGAAATAAAACCCCCCATATAAAACAAACTAAATAAATTCATTATTTTATTATAAATTAACTATTACAAAAACGCACTATAGTGGAACTGAAAAAAGAAAAAACGGTCTAACTAATGTACATTTTGTTTAGGTATGTTATGTAGATTCTTTTGTGTAATGGAATTTGGCTATAAGGTAGTCAATTATTAATTGTTGTTGCTTTAATCCAGTCTACATTATTTAATTGATCATTATCCATTTGTTAATCGCCGTTAGCATCCACTGCTAACCCCACATCATCTACAACTTATTTTTCATGAATATTTAAATACAACTTCTGTTAGCAACAGCTTTAAACATTTTATTTTTAACTATACCATTGAGATTTCTCCAAGTGCCCTTCAAAGATACTTTGCATAATTTTGTAGCTTGCCAAATATTAAAACGCAAGGCCAATGCCAATGTCAATAGGAAATGTGAATTCAAATGGCTGGAGGCGTAATTAAAAGCCATTTGCCATAAAAGTGACATGCTAATTAATGTTGAAGGAAATTGTAATTAGAAATGCTTGGCGGTAAGCAGAGCTCTATGGCGAATCCAGAGTCCTGCGAAACATGCAGCGGCAGCTTGCCACTGGATATGATTATAACTTTTAGCCACAAATTCAGCAAAAGTTGCAGACTAAGTCGCACACACATACTCTCTCTCTCTCTGTCTGCTCGTGTATCACACGTATGTGAGGGGATCCTGTGAAATGTTTGCAGCAAAGTTTCGTGCTCTGCAGATAGTTTATAATTTAGAGCTTACAACAACAACAGTGACGTCGACGGCGACGGCGACGGCAACAGAGAGGATGGCAGTGACGCCGGCGCCGCGTTAAGCACACAAATCATTATAGCCATGATTGCGAGAATTGCAACTAGCGTTTGGTTTTTAAAAAGAGCTTGAAACAGAAACAAAACCAAACCAAACCAAACTATGTGAAACATTTCTATTGTGTGCATGTATGTGTGTGTGTGTGTGTGTATAGAAAGGGGAGAAGGCCACAAAGTCAAATCCTTTTTAGCGCCATAAATTAAGTTCATTTCCGTAGCAGACGCAACACGACAGGGCAGCAAACGTATGCGGTATTGAGAGGCGTGAAAGAAACGTGCGACCGACAGGGGTACATTGCAAGAGAGAAAGAGATGAAAAGAGAGAGAGATGGAGAGAGTAAGAGAAGGATAGAGCCGATGATTTCAATACTTTTGAAGAGTGGAATTCATACAGTCGCAGAAAAAATTAATTTACCGAATGTGCTGACAACTAAAAAATAAAAATAAATTGTAGAAAAGTAAAGAATGGATTGAGATTCGATTATGCAAATAGAACCAAAATATTCCAAAGATTATGTGTTTATTTTGAGTTTTAGTAATTAATTTATTTTATTTTCCGTCTTGTTTTCATGTTTTATTAAACTTTCTAGGCAATAATGCAGCCATTAATGCAGATTTCCAGATCACTTTACATACAAATCGAGGGTTCTCCGACCCTATGAAGGTTGTTCAGTTAGGAAAAATGAAAAGCAACACTAGATTCTTTGCTCTTTTGTAAAAGAAAAATAATAAAAAACATGGAAAGCGGCTAGTTGAAAAATTTAATAGTTAATCAGCAATTGATAAAGCAAAAATTAGTAAAACAAATATCTAAGAATCTTTTTGTTTTAATTGAGGTTGCCAATTTAAACTAATTGATTGTTAACCATGTATTTAAAATGTTATTCTTATCAAGTAAATAAAAAAGTGCAAAACATTTTTCCAATTATGTATTAATTTGATTAAACAACCTTTTTTGCCACTGGTTATAACGGACATCCCTAGCTCAAACCAGATCTATGATTCTGTGACAACCAAAGGTTGGGTTTTTAATTGAACAAATGTTCATAAAAACGATTAAAACGTTAAATTAAACTATAAATTAGATTATAAATAAAATAATAGACTTCTTCTTAATACGTAACTAACTTACCTTTAACTAACTCTGTTTAAAGGTTCAACTACTTAAAATGCGGCTTGTATTGAATCAAAGAGTAAATGTAATTTTAAATTGAATACAGGTATAAAATTTATTCTACAAGTCGTATTGTTTAATTTTTAGGTACTTTTCATACTTAAGGCATACCCAAACCCAAACTAACATCACATAACTAACTTATCTGCTTGAAGCAGCTGTTAAGTTATTTTCCTGCTGTTTTATCGACTCATTTACCTATACCATATTACATCGCATCACACTTCATCGACATGTTGAATGGCACTTGGAAATATGCTACAAAATGTGGCTGAAAATCACTTGTGTGCCCGGAATATTCATTATTGACTACTGACAAAAATACTTGATAAGCTGCAAAGTTGTCAACAGCTGCACGTTGTTGTTATCAGCATAATTTAGCGATGCTTTCCTTTTTTGGTCCCCCATCGTTCCCTTTGCCCTTCCTACTCGTATCATTTAACGCACTGCTCACTTCAGAAATTCTACTGCCAATTTGAGTGGAGGCTCCAGAAATGGCCAGAGAAAACTCGACACAACCAACTCAAAATTTATTTGCCTACAAAGTGAACGTTATCATTGAGGCACGTAAACCATGTGGGGCATGAATGTGTTGAGGAAATGGGCGTGGCTCTGCTCAGGTATGCCGCCAGCACAAATCTGAAATTGAGCATGGAATTTGCGTATTTTGTAGGCACTGTGTAGGTGTGTGTGTGTGTATGTGTGTTGTCGCATTTATAGCATGCAAATATGTGTGAAGGCATTTCCAACTTGATCTATGTGTGCGTGTCTGTCTGCATATCTGTTTGTGAGTGCGTGTGTTACGTGCTTCTGACAAATGTTATACATAGACCGTGTTGAAATGGAATCTCATTAGCTTTGTAGTAAAGTGAAAGAACAAAACTTATCTTTGGCAATTCCTCAATATTTCAACAATGTTATAAACTTATTTAACCGATGGAATAAATTGAATAAATTATATTTAAATTATGATAAACTATGATATCTTTGATTGAATTAACAATACCAAATCTCATAATAACAGAATGTTCTTAAAGTTCATAAGAAACACACTCATCAAGTGATTTATAGAACCTAAATGCACGCACAAGTGAATGACTTAGTGCTCAAATATCTGGGTTGTTATGTCAGTCCATATATCATTTTGTAGTGCGGCTTGCATCTGCCAAGTACAGTTTTGGTTTAGGCGCAACTTTTGTAAGCCTCAATGTCTGCTCCTGGCATTGACACATGCCACGCCCAGTGGCTAAACACAGCGACACAGCTGTCACAAGATATAGAACAAGGGAAAGTCAACTACTTGAGCTCATATTTGTCACACTTCTGCGAATGAAAACAGAAACTCAAGTTCTTTGTTACGTATACGTATCCCAATGATTTAAAAATACAATTGAGAGATAAAATAGCAACGTGCTGAAAATTTGAAACCATCTTTTGTGGCAGTAAAAATCACAGAATTGACTTAAGTATAATGCAAATATATGTGAATTTAGCACGTCAATCATACGCACCGTTGCCAATGGAAAACTTTTTCAACAATCGCAACTTGAGTAAGTTTTCTATAAAAACAATAAAAACAATTGCAATATTCAACTCTCTGTGCAAGCTAATGAAAAGAAAGCAAATTTTGAGATACTATTGAATCAGAAATAGAAACAGCTATCTGGCGAAGCATATCCTGGATATCCTTGCATACAATTAAAATAATTAAAATCAACATTTTGAATGATAGCAAGTCAGGCAGCCAATTGAGAACACACTCTCACACATGATTAAAACATCATCAATAAAATGCTTTTGTAACTATAATCAATTTTATTTTTTATTTTTGCAGCCTTTCTCTCTGAATATTTAAATGAAATAAAAACATTGTGCGAAAAGTAGATGTATGCTTGGATAAATAGATGGTTGAATTCATTTGAGAATATGCATTATACATATGTGTTTGCAAAGAAGAAAATATTATGGATAAAATTTTATATTTATGTCTCGACACAAAATGCTGCCCACTCGCCATTTAATGCGTTATATTTTGTATAAAAGTACTTGGGGAATATTTTTATGTGGCAGCTTCCGCTCGACACTTTGTTGCCCTTTTATGATACCTCATTGCCGACCTCCATAAGGGACGCTGGTCGAAGCTGCTCTCAACTTTTTTCGAGCTTATCAGGACGAATTGAACGATGAGCTACAACTGCAAGAAAGAATGTTTAAAATATTAATGTACATATTAAACTACAAAGAGCAAGGTTTAAGACAAATATCTCTATAGATTTTACATACATATGTCTATCTAAACTGTTGTGTAACTTAGTCACTAATGATAATAAAAAGCTGAGTACGTTAGTTATTTTGAAATTGAATTCTTTTTTTATATACATATATATAAATAGAACTTTAAACAGCACTTATTTGTTCTTCCTCATTAACAAACAACCATAAAATGTATACATATCTGCTATAAACTCCAAGTATCCGATCGTATCTCATTGCTGTCAAAGTATCTCTCGTTCTACAATCTTGGTTTTTAACATGTTACAAACGAGCGACTCATGTGAGTATCACTCAACTGATTCCTGATGAACTGAACACATAAAAAGTATAGGGTGCATATGGTACATCACATCAAAGTTTTGCCCCGCCTTGCAGGGTCGGACGTTCAACACATAAAAAAGTGTTTACATTTCATTCATAAAATATCAATTACGTACATGTGTGACAGCTAAGCGATATGCACACAAACCCACACACACACACTCTACACTTTTAGAGAGTAACATATATAAGAGTGCGTGGCTTTTGTAAGTCAAATCGATATTACACAAATACGTGAGGACATCAGAGTTCATTGCTTAAGTTTCGCTCTCTGTGTGACATTTTGGGCCAATATGGCGCACCACGCACACTGATGGAAATTTAACGAGTTGCACGACAAACAAGAACAGCAACAACTACAATAATAGCACAGGACAACAGCAAACTATACATGGTACCACATTATAATCAGCTGTCAGTCCGAGTACAAATTCGATAACGGGAACGAGTCCTGGAACGGGAACAAGAACCCAAATGATCATAAACAACTCGTTGCAAAGTTGACGTGACGTCATTTTATTATACATATAAAGATAGTTAAAGTGTTATACTAAATATGTGGCTGATATTCCCAGGTTATTAAAAATTTAAATTCATTCTTCAACAATAAATAATATTACATTAATGCAGACAGCAAGGGACTGAGTAGATAAACAATATTTGGACCAGATGCTTGCAATTATGTATTATTAAAATCCGAAAGATTTTAATTATTTCAATGTGTATCTAAAATCAGACAGCAGGTTCATAAATTAATTTCATGTTTATCTGTAACAAATGCAATTAGAGTCGCTTTTACCGTTTACATTATCGACACTTTACATTTAAATATTGGCCATAAATTGTATTAAATTATGTAATTTGCACAAGTAAATATACAAATAGGATGAAATATGTTAAGTAAATGCAAATACATTTGCTAAAAACACTCTCTCTCTCTCTCTCTCTATCTCTCTAAAATTTTATACGTTTAATTTGCACCAAAAGCGGAAATACTCTTTAAATAGGCTTTGCCACAAAACTCCCATCAATTTATTAATTTGTTTGCGTTTATGTAAAGCCAATTTGTTGTATATTGTTTAAAATTTGTTAAACATTTTCCAACGGACAAATTATACGTAGTTTTCGAAGGCAACAATAATACTGTTTGCAAAGTTAATATTAATGTTGTATTTCCTTTCAAGTAAAACCCCTCATATGCAAAATGCTAATGAATAAAGAAATGTTAAGGCCTCACACACACACACACACTCACTAGAGATTCACACACACGTGCAACTTCATGTCAGCCCCTGGGGGTATGCTACAAAATATTAACATACATTTTGCATGACGCCTCATACGTGGACATGGACACAAGGAGCATGAAAAAGGACGACCTAAACTTGTTGGGTTGACAGGCAGACGCTTAGCCATTTGGCAGCCAATTGTGTGGCTTAGTTGAGGTTGCTTGTCGGTTTTTATTGTTGTTGTTGCTGTTGCTGTTGTTGTTGTTACTGTTGGCTGACAACACGGAAGGAAGAAATTTTCAGCACATCTGAGCAACGGCGCAATCTTTGGCACAAAGTTGCCTTTTTTTATGATGCCAACAGCCAAAGAAAAGGTCGCTGGCTACCTGCAGTTTCTCCTATTTGTTGTTATTGCTGTTATTGTTGTTGTTGTTGTTGTTGTTGTTGTTATGCTTGACATTGTCTGGCCTTTATAAAATATTTATTATAGTAACAGCATCGCAATGCTTTTGATAGCATATCCTGCCAACGCTTTTAACAACATGTTAAGGAATATTGTGAAAGATGATTATGTTTAAAAGTAAATGTGTAACGCGTTTTCATTTTCAACACCATTTTGCCAATTTTCTCGGCCAACAAGCATAACTTTATATTTACTTTAACTCCAGTAATATCTTTGAGCAGTTTGACGTGACTTTGGATATATTCAGAATTTTAATTTAAAACATTGAATTTATTGTATGTTTCGTAGTGCAATGTAATGATATAAGTAATGAAAATTAAGAGAACTTATTTATATTAACAATTTGCAAGTAAGGTCCTGATAACATTATAAAAATTACAAATTGCTCTGCGTTTTACTCATTTACATTTTAAAGAGAGTTTAAATTAACATCGATTTTAAGTTAATGATTCTGTAGAATATTTTTGAAGACAGGTACGAGCTCTGTCTTTAGTTAATATCGCATTTATCGTTTACACTCTTGCTATGTACAATGTTGTCAGCTGACGTGGCCCAAAGGCGATGCAAGCTGCAAGGAGAGCAGCTGCATGTGCAACTTATTGCAGAACAATGATTTACAGTGCATTGTTAATGCGTTTTTAATGAGTGCTGCACATACGCATATGTATATGTATATACACTTATGTGTGAGTAAAAAGTTTTTATGCGCGCCTCAAACTATGCAGCAAAAACTTGTCGCCAGAGATTTGAGGGCCGTACAGACAACAACAACGGTAAAGTTGCACACACTCCCGATCCCCATCTCGGCAACGACGACGTCGCGACGTCTTGCCACAAAGCCGCCTTAAGCGCTCCAAACTTTTGCTGCACTCCGTCATTAACATTAAAGACATTCCATGTCATCAGTTTGAGGCAACTGTTGGCTGAATCTGCGAAAAGTTCGCCACATGTGCAAATGTGACGGAGAGTCTGCAGTCTCCCCTCCCCTCATACAAACTTATCTTTATCCCATCAACACCCACTCCCGCATTGCCTGCACTGCAGGGGCACATAAATAATTGAGTGGCGCCTCAAAGTAGGCAGCAAAGTGCTGGGTTGCAGGTGCCACAAGCGAATCTGCATGTAAAATATAAAAAAAAGGGCAAGGGAAGAGTCGGACTCTGGCAGCTGTTTAGTTATGCCAATGATGTGGCCAATTCTCGAAAGTAAAAGTAAAGGACGCAAACCTCAAACGATATTGAATTCAATCTGAAAATTTTCACTTTAAAGTAGAGAACACACTAAAGAAATAAATAAGTATATAGTTAAAAGTTATATTATCATGTTTAAGATTTTCTTTAACTTTACACGCATTAATAGGATACTGAAATGGGAAATATTTGGTAATGTTAAAAGGTAGAAATTTCATAACGACAACTCAATACACAAAAATTACTCATTTGAGGTCTACAATGCAATTAACACGCTCAGCAGAAGACCAAAAGCCAAATTGCAGGGAGAACCATTAACAATTACATTTAAGCGATAAAAAAGGAAGAGGCATCAAATTTTAAGCAGCACGAAGCGCAGTGCAATGTGATGTAGAGGAAAATGAAAATGGGAAATATAATTTTCACCGGTCACATCGGCCCTTTATAGGCGTTATTGTTGTGCTTTGCTCTTAATGCCTTTTTTATGATACCGCCTGGGAAATTTAGTTAACTGATCGTCGCCAATTGACGATTCAACGATTAATCAAAAAACTGAGCAAAAGACAAACTGCACAATTTATTCTTTTCAAAATATTTCTTGAAACAATTTCTAGTTACTGTTGGTTTCCATGACAAATACGTCTCGTCATAGCAACAGTTGAGTTTGTTGATAGAAACGAAATGAAACAAAGGAATCATATCTAAAAATACAAGTTTATTCTTAATAATACGGACCAACAATCATTACAATGAATATCAGCTCAACAATTTGGTATGTTAAACATATTCCTATTTCTTGTTATTAATTTAATAATCCATATCTTAGTTGGTGCAACATTTATGAGAGCAGCAGCGTTCAGAATGTTGGACCCAATGTGCTCGGGCTGCGTCAGGGAAATTTGCTTAAATTTATACAGATATCAACTGGGGCAGTGAGCTACTTTAGGGCCGAAACCGTTGCAACTGGTCTTTACATTAACAATTTTACGGGACATAATCGTTTTCCGCTCTTTGCCTTTGATGAAACCGTGCTAAGTCCACATATTTATGTTTACAAGTATCCAGAACTGACCAGATTCGCATCGCTGCCAAGTGAGTTCATCAAATTCTCTTTAAATATTTATATTACAATTATTCCGAATTAACTTCTTGCTTAAACTTGCAGCTTCTTTACTTACCTACACCCTCTTGAAATTCTCTGATCTTGATTTATTGATTGCGGTTGGTGGCTATCCAAACTATCCGATTTGTGTGTTTAATTTTCGAACAAATACAAAAATTCTGGAACACCCGACATTTATAATTTCGAAAAGTTTTTCAGTCGTATTGAGCAATGGAAATTCACCGGCCATTGTTCAATATGATAAGAAAGATATGCGTATACTGTGCTATGAAATGTGCTTTGTCGAAAAGGATGCATTCCTACATCAGGTCTCTGAGGTGAAAATGGGAAAGAATTATGTAAAGTCTGCCAGCCATTTCATGTGTTTCGGCGATGATAATGGACTCTATGTGGTCAATGATTATGGGAAATTCTCACAGATAGATATTGCTTGTTTTGCAATCAAATCCCGCTGGTCACCTACCTATGTGAATGAAAATGCCAGCGAAATGATAACACGAGCTCATGCTCTGACAGCATACAAGATGGGATTCCTTATTGCTAATAACTCTTCAGCTTTTTATATTAAAAAGAAGGCCGGACACTTTACAGTGGAATGGACCATTGATGAGGGTCTACGCAATGTCGAACTCTTTATTGGCAATCATAATGGAGAACTTTATGCGGCACGAAAGTTTGGAGACATTGCACAAGTAGTGCTGGAGGAGAATGAGGGAAAGTTGGAGCAAGTTGCTGCCAGTGGTAAATCCATTTTGTCCTTTCGTACTTTTACGTGTTTCAAGGAAGAATGCGTCGTGGTCTTGTATAATGACGGCATCGCCATGATGGATCTTCCAAATGGAAAAACCCTCTCTGAAGTACAAATTCCAATGTCCTGTGCTATATGCGTACATCGTGTTAATCCCTATGTGGTTGTAGGCACCATCGATGGAAGACTTGTGCTTATTAATTTTGAGAAGCCAACTGTGGCAAATATCGTTTATCAGTTGCAATGCGAGACGGCAGCTGTGTTTTCTATGGACTATCACGACAACTGTCTCGTATTTCAAGATCAGGCGAAAGGTTTCCATATTGTGAATGTGGATTATCGACCTATTAAGATGACACACTACTTTAACATTAAAGATGATCAGCTAGTTAAAAAGGTTTTCGTTCAGAGCTTCCTTTTAGTCGAAGGACCTCGTCTTCTAGTCATGATCTCACGCGATACAAGCCTTAAGGCACCAGGCCATGCTGAAGAAATGTGGATATATAATTGGACCAAGGACAAACGTCTGCATAGACGTGAACTACCTCTACCTAATACTTATGTGTCATTCTTTGTCCAGCCACCTATGGGTCGTTGGGTGTCCATAGAAATTGTTGGCGTGGTCAAGGACAGCACCATCTTTGATCAGTTTGTCCTCAACGAGAGCAGTGAGTTACAGTGGGCTGCATCTATAAGGTCAGCACATTATGGATACATTACTGGCGTTGGTATAACCAAACATCTGCTCACTTGGGGTGTCGATGGCATCATGGTACACTTCCGTCAACACAAACGCTCCAAGAAACCTTTCATGATGTCCCGCTTTGTGACGCTTCTCTTTTCGCCCCAATGTCTAATTCGCGCCAGGGAATGCTACAATTCCAAGTAAGTATTTATAGACATTTAAAATACCAGTTTTAATAAGTAGGAAAATTCAATTACCATAAAGATCTAGCTTATTTAAGTATCATTATCAAAAGCAGATTTGATTCAGCCCTATTCCGTGTATCTGTCTAGTCCTAGAAATACCAAACAGACCAAGACTTTAACTCACATTATAGACATATATGTATATAAATCGGGATCTTGTGTTCAACCCAGAACTTGTTTAAGAAACTTTTTTCCATACCATCTGTATGAGTTTAAGCTATAATTCTGACTTTAAAAAGTATCTAAGGAATGTCTTACCTTCTCTTTACCTTATCCATTAACATTCTTATTCCTTGACAGATACCTTATTGTACTGACCGCCGAAAATGTATTGTGGGTATCCCGTTTACCCTCTCTGGCCGATAATGTGCGAGAGAATGAAGAATTGCCGGTTCCGGAGAAATATATTGTACAACAAACGAAGCTGATATCAACTCAATTTGTGCCACTTTCAGTTAAAATGGAAATTAAGGAAGAATTCACACCAGCTGATTTAATGAAACGCGATAAGATTCGAAAGATGATTCAAGACTTTTCTGGCAAGGTGACAGCTCTGATTGATTACGATATCTCGGTGACAGGCAAGACACAGGGTATCTTTAAGAAGTTCTGTTACCATTACAAATGGCTAGAGGCATTGACGGAGGAGGCACATAAACTGTGTGCTTTGGAAAGAGAGTCATTGATGCTGGCTATCGAAGATCAGTCCCGTATCCGTGATTGGATAATGAAGTTGGTGACAAGGGATGCTATCAATATCAACTATAAAGTGAGATCGATTAGTGCCGAAGCGAATTTCGAGAGCTTCTCCTTGGTGCGCAAACCGAATATGATGGTCTTTGATAAATATCGTTTCTACGATCTGGAGGATCACATGCGATTCTCTGTTATGTCTGGCGATGAGATAGAGGAGCATCCCTCTTATCCGCAGATAATGGACCAGCAGGGAGAAGATGGAGTCAAAAATGTCACTCGTGATCTAAAACTGTACGTAGTGGAAGGACCCAGTGTCTATGAACACATAATGGCACCACAATTCAAGTTGCAAAGCAATTGTACCGTCACCTCCAACCAGATATTCAATGACAACTGCAAGTTTAGCTATTACTTGGCTGATCCCCTAAAGCAAGAGTTCAACAAACACTTCCACGAGGCACAGCAACTGAAAAGGGAAACGATCGACAATGTATTAAATACAAATGGAGTTTTAGCCAAGATCTATGATAATATGAACATAATGCTAAGATTACTGCGCATGGAAACTTTTCAGCCACCGGAACTAACTGCTCCCTCACTGGCCAAGGATGAGGTGATCAAGTGTATCATGGAGGTGGATGACTCGGAGATTAAGGCAATCAATCGCCGTAGACGAAAGACTATCGACACAGGCGGCAAAAGAGGACGCCTTTTACTCTGGTCTGTGGAATTCTGGGCACGAGCTTTGATCGTGATGATGGATGGTGTTATCGAGAAGCTCTGGGAGGAAGAAATTAAAAAGGATATACCAATTCCAGAGTTTGTATTTAAAAAACAGCCTCACGAGTACTCATTGGAGGATCAGAAAATATATCGAGCATACGAGGAAGCCGTGCGAATTCTAGAGGAAGATCGTCGAAAGTATTTGGGCATTCTGCACGACAACGAGGGGAAGACCCTTCAATTGAAGACGAAACATATCCTTAAACTCAATCAACGTGTAGCGGAGCTGATGCTTCTTAAACTCAAGTATGATTTTGCGCTTACACAGAATCTGGTGAGAATGCTTAACCTCAAGACAATCAATCATGTTCGCGATAAACTTCGGGAGAAAATCAAGAGTTATCGTAGTGATTTCAACAAACTTAATGATTATATTAAAAAGTACAGCTACTTGCTGGAGTTTTGGGAAGCAACTATGTTGGATGTGCGTACCCGCTTGGAGACACAACAGGCTCGAGATCGTGCCTTGGAACGTCAGTTTCGCAGTAACTATCTAAACACTGTGCCACATGCCTCACATGAGATGACCAAACTGTTCAAGAAGCGTCCAAAATTGTCCAACAAGCTTTTCAGCACATCTCTAATCTGCAGTGAAGTTGCCTATAAACTTAGTCTCAAGCAAACCAATCGAACACCTTTCCCCATGCCCAAGGAGATTAACGATTTCCTAGCCTTTGTAGCCGACAATGATGCAGCCAAACATTGTCCACCCCAAGTGGATGCCAAGTCCTGGGATGCCTTTGTCAAGTTGCGTCGCCAAAAGATCGAAAGCGAATTGAGGCTTAAAGGGATTGGCTATCAGTTGATCGACAGTCAGACTTATATGAACAGTCTTACCAACGATATAGCCAGTTTAAAGGAATCCAAGGCTCTCACTCAGAAGAAAATTGAAGATACCATACAACAATATGTAAGTAAATTGACTGAAGATGAATCTTATCAGAAAAGCTTATTAATAAAATCTAATATTAAATTTACAATCTACAGCTGGAAGCAATGAGAAATATGACCTTGCAGTTGACATTGACCTTGGGTCAGGTGGAGGTTAATATAATGGGCACCACGAAGTCTCTGGAGAACTGTGTCTTAATGCATGTGGATGATATCAATGATGTTAATCGTATGATAAAGGTAAATATTCAGATAGGCAGTTATTTATTTATTTATTTCGTTTCCTGGAGAGACGACTTCATTACTTTGTAATTTTTGTATTGAAATTTTGCTTTTGTTTAAATTTTAAATTTGATTTTATAACAAACAATTAAATTCTTGCAATTGTCTATGTAGGATGCAGGTATGAAGAAAATCAAAGCCATGCAACGTGTTGCTGTCTTCAGGCGTCAGGTGATCTTTAAGGAATGGGAGCACAAGCTCTATAAGGCAAATATTGCATACCTCAAGTACATGTTGGATGCTATTGAGAAATGCAAAGTGACTATTGAATTTCTCAATATATTACGCAACTGGGACAAGATTAAAGCGGAACGTCAGAAGTATATGGTGGCAGGTGCAATAGAACGTATTATGGAGCAAAAGATTATCATCTTTCGAAAGCAAATCGAACGAGTGTAAGTATTTCTAGAGGACTAACTAATAGAACAAAATAACAACAATTACTTATCTTAGCAACATTCAAATCGATTGTGTCAAGGAGAAAACCTTGGATATGAAACGTCGTAATCATTTGATTGATGCCAAAATCGAACGCCTCAAAGTTGATGTGGCTATTCAGAATTCAAAGCGCGATATTATGATGGAACAGCGACGAGATCGCGAACAACGCGAACGGTAAACTATTAATGCTATCTATAATATAAATTATAAATTAATTATCTTTAAATATTAAACTAGCATGGAACAGATTAAAAGTCATCGCCAGTTGTTGGACAACGTCCGCAAACGTTATGCTCATGTGTTGGAACTGCAAACGATATTGGAACTACTGCGACTGCGTACATATCCAACACTGGGACCACCGTTACCCCAATGCCATCCACCTGTTCCTGAATATATACTTAATTCGGTTCCATAGTGCATTTCTCGTGTAACCATATCCTTAAATTTTAACTACTCTGTGTTGAAGCTGTATATAGTCTGTCATTTACGAAATATGCAAATGTGGCTCTAATAAGCTGAATAAATTCCTCAAAGATCATTTTATAATAACAAATAGTAGTAGTTACCACAGGACGCCTCTCTCGGAAAATGTAATGTAAAAGTAAGTAAGTGTAATGAAAAAACATTTAGAATCAATTTCTCTCACTAATTTTCCAAGTCAAAACAATTAGAACTCGCTTGTTAATTTGTGTAAAAGTTATTGGACAACCCATGCAGATTTCCAGACACTTTTAATGGTGAACAAAGGGCAATTGATTTTCAACACCTTCAACTTTAATTAGCCCGCTGCGGAGGGCGGACACTTTTCCTTTGGTTCGGAAAATTGTACGCCGCAAAATTGCAATTAAATGTTTTCATTGCGGCAAGTGAAAATTTATTAGTGCTTCTTAGTTTTCCCAAGAATGTTAAACTATGTATTGTGCTGGCTTAAGTATCTTCTGGATTTCGTTGTGGCTTTCAGTTTTTGGGAGTTTTGAGTTTGGGTTCTGGTTCTGTCGTCACTTAATTTTATTTGTTTGTGTCTGGACAAATGACTATCGAGGCATAAAGTCAAAGTCTGTCTGTCTGTTTGTCTGTTGGAATCGCTGTTAATTTCGCTGCTTCTTGCTCTCAAGTGGAAAATAAACTTTTCGAACGGAATTTTCACAGCTTATGAACACAGACACTGTTATAGCTAAAGCCCGAGATAGAGTCTTAGCCAGATGAAGCCAATAAGTGAGCATCCGTCGCTTAATTTCTGCCACGCAATTTTTCATTAAATTGTTTTAATGGAGTGCACTTGAAACTAAGCGGTATAAAGCAACAAAAACAGATGTTGTCTGGCCCACGAATTAAAATCTGACCTATTAAGTAACTGTTTCTCTATCCGTGGGTTTGTTCATTCAATGGTAACCAATTACAGATTTCTGTGTCTTGACACTAAGAAATAGACACTTGGTTTAATAACTTAACCACATCATATTTATTGTATTTAACTACAACTTCGCTCTCTGAGAGTGTTGAATCTACCTATAAAATGTTCGCTGAAATAAAACAGAAGCTCGACAATCGACAAGAGAAGTCTATTATCAATATTTATTCGTTTAGTTATGTGAGAGGCATATCAGTTTGTCATGCTGCAATTTTCAAATGCTAATCACAAAAAAAGATTATTTCACTTTTAATTACATAACTTAACCCTGTTCCGGTGGCTGATCCCAAGTGATGACTTGACAAAATAAACCAGACTTACTAACGTGTGCGTCAATTATACTTATTATATACAATACACATTATTACATATATATTATAACACATATATGAAATACACTTACACATTACAGATAATACCCACAGAATATAAAGTTATAAAGAATAGTTAAAAGTAATAAACTCTTCTGTTAACACATTTTTTTTTAAGATATCTAAGATTAACTGACTAATTAAAACATTCTATTGGTTTTTCACAGAAATCGCAGCCAAATTATAAACCTACACTACCTTAGCAAAACCTTCTTAAATTATATAATATCCAAAATTTTTACACACACTAAGCAAATGCTTAAATAACACAAGAAAAATCCACAATCTGTGTATTAAACACATAAAAACAATAGAAATATTATTTCAACATAATAAATTCATGTAATCTGAATATGTATTTATAGATTAAACAGCTCGGATTGGGTTTAAAGTCTGAGATTCTACATGCTTCAGTTTAGTTCTTCACAGCCTGTGCACTCTGACGGACCTATTTGAAAGACTTGAGAAAATGAGCAAATTCGTGATTATTTTTCTGCTTTGCGCTCTTGTAGCTGTAAGTTGTCATACGAGTATCAAAACATACTCTCTCTGAAATAATCTCTAAAAGCCAAATCACTTACTAAAAATTCTTTCTTCGAGAGTGTGTGTATTTTTATGTGTGTAGACTGTTGTGTGAATAACTGTTATATTATTATTTTTAAATTTATATAATTTGTTTAATGATAATCTGCTTTTTATAGTTCTGCATCGCCGAAGAAGTCAAAAAGGAAACAGATGCCGTGAGCGAATTTCAAGCCACAATTTCTCAACATTTGGCGGATGCAAAGAAGTTTTTTGACGACGGTAAAATGAAGGATTTCATGCAGCAGTTTGCTGAAAACGCCAAAAAGTTTGTGGCCTCAACCCAACAGGACATTGAAAAAATTCAGAAAACATGAACAAAATCCACAACATAATATATGAAATTATGAAATAAATAAAATTGTTATTTGAGGCTGTTTTTTTGTTAATCTTTAATTAAACCTAAAGACAATAAAACTTAACATTCAAATGAAAGAACATTTTATAAATCAAAGTATAAGAAGAGGGTAACTACTATTTTCGGATGAAAAGAGCATCAAAAGCTGAACATGAAAGATTTGGATACAGAGGCTTTTACAGTCAGTGAGATCGACTTATGCATATACAGACAACAAATATATCTAGAGTCAACATAGTTCTATATGTGGTAGATGTTTACTTGAAAGTCATTGAATTCAGTAAATAACACTTTTTTATACTTATTTTTATATTGTTTAAACCGGTTGAAATAATAATATATTTTTGATACCCAAGTTCGCATTTAAAAAGATAAGAGCATTTAATATATTAGAATTGCAAACAAATAAATACTAATATTTTTTTGGTAAAAGCATTCCCATATTAGCCGTCTCCTAAGGTTCATTACTTATATATTATACATCGGGATTCAAAGTTTAGCCATTGAAATTATCAAAATTTCCAGCTTATCTGGAGCTTCAATTACGGAAGTGCTCATATAAAAATATAGTTTATTTAACTATTTGAAAAACAATTTTCGTATTTTTACTAAACGTTAGAGAACAAACTCTTAGATTTGACAGCCAATTAATGAATAACTATACATATATGTTATATACACAAGGGGTCATCTATTTGTATAAGTAGGAAAAGATCACATTATAATTGTGAATATCGAATTGAAGCTGTACTGAGAATGCAATCTAAGCAATTTTATAATATTAAGAAATGCAACATAAATGATATACGTTTTCTATTTAATTTAATTGTAATATAACAACAAAGTTTGCAGTCAATCATTTCTGTTTCATAGCCGAGAACATTATCAAATAATCCGTTTAATTCTCTCTTCTTCTGTCGACGCGTGGAGCACATGGCCATATACTGTTGATAAGCCTATATATATATATATATACGTACAGACGAGTGATTAGACAGATCTTCGTGACGCTGCCTAAGCCGATTTCAATTTTATTTACTCAAATCCAAAAACAAATAGAATTAGAACGACGCAAAACGAGGCTTCGTTGTGAGTTGATTGACAGCAGTTCAGTCAGTACTCAACTCTGTGTTCAACTGTGTAGAGCTAAAATAATAAATTATAAATAAAATGGCCAAGATCGCTGTCGTATTCCTCCTAGTCGCACTTGTTGCTGTAAGTTCTAATTGCCCGATCGAATTGTCATATAGATATTTTTGTACTCATCTGGTATTAATCCTCATAGGTCTGCAATGGTGCCCGTTTGAAGCGTGAGGAGCACCCTGCACCCGACGTTGGTGTGGATTTTCAGCCCCTTGTGAATGAAATCAAGAAATTGGGTTCCGAAGAAAATGTTGCTGTAAGTAATGCCATCTTACCGAAAAACCATCAATAATTCAGTTGCTAATACCATGTTCTTTTCTTTTTGATTCTTTTCAACAGAAACTGAAGGTTCAGGCTGAAAAACTTGCCAAGGAAGTGGAGGAGAATGGCAACAAAGTTTTGACTACGATCTTAGAATGGACAAATAACCTCACAAAGAGCCTGCAGGAAAAGAATGCTGCTGCAGCACCAAAATAAACACACTGAACAAATGCAAATAAATGTTTAAGAACTTGCAAAAAAACAATTAACTTTTCGATTACTCACGTTAGTGCAGGAACATCCAGATGCGCATCTTGATGCATGGCGTAGCCAATAGAAGATAGGTATCTTTAGGGCAGCTCATTAGCACTTCTTTGAAATCGCCGCGTTGTTTACCTTGAGTGAACAGATCCTCATTGAAATATCTCATTAAAGCTGTTACGGTCTTGATTTGTTCAGAACAATGTGGCAATACGACAAAGTGTTTCACCCTAATTGAGCCCCGTGGCGGGGAAATCAGTATGAGCCTGTAGCTGATGGAATATTCCTTATTCCGATTTATTAACACCCTACCCCGCAGCCGATACGTGTCCTCGAACGCATTAAAGGTTGGTGAATGGAATTTCCACTGAGTTAAATATTGCACATCTGAATCCTGTGATCCACGCAGCTCTAAATCCACATAGCAAATCCGATGTGCACTTAACTCTCGATGGCATTCACGAAGAAATTGATTTGCCAATTGATCTTGGTCATCGGTTTCATGCACTTCAGCCAAGATTTGGTCACTGTGCAGGTCGAGACTCTTGCAAGTAGTCTCGTGGGTATCACTTGCATCCTGACATCCTTCCCATTTACATCCCAGACATCGATACTGACACTGAATCAGACGCTTGCCACACTCCATTCTCAGATGATAATCGAGACATTTGGTCTCCATCTGCTGTTTGCATTTACTGCAGCTAGTGGGCAGCTCGCTAATTGTTTGTCCCACAGCCAAATTCTTTGTCAACTCCCACCAGCGAATGGGAGTGCGACAATGTGGACAATGCACCTCGGTGCGCCTCAGATTCGCATCCGCCAGAAGACGTGACACACAGGTCTCGCATATAATGTGCCCCAGACTGCACTGATAGTTCTCATCAGGCGGAGGTACTTCCAGGCACACAATGCAAAGCAGTATATTGCTCAGACGCTGACTCAGCTCGGATTCAGCAACTCCAGCGGAACGTGCCACATTCCCTGAACAACCTGCTTCTGGTTGTTGCTCCTCAGTGGCATCATTTGGCTGCTGCTCCTCTGCTAAGCCACTTGTCATTGCATCCGTATCGGGTCGCTGCCTCTTACATGGTGGCGGACCGTCTTGATCGTTGTTAGACATGCTGCGAATGATGTATTGCTATTGTTGTTGTGAATTTGTATTGTTGGTATTCTTGGAATTCGATTGAATAGCAATAGTCTGTTTGTTTAACAAAAAGTGTATTTTTTTCTATGTAATATGAGTTCTCACAGTGTGAATGAATAGAGTTATGATCCCCAACAGCTTAGATTTGTAAAGCAATGGCCAGCTCACATCGAAAAATCATTGTTCACTTTGGTAAAAAAATAAAAACAAACCCTGGATAATATATTGTATATAAATTAGAACTTAAATTAAATGTCCCAATTATTATTAAGTGCTATAAATCATTTGGGTATACAAGTAAAAAGATATACATACTTCTGGAGTATATACGATTTCAATAGATATATGGTTAGGGTATAAACAATTAATGCTTGCTGATATTCGTTACTTTTAGATCGTTTTTTTTTAAGTTTTTTCACTTAAATAAAATATTTATTGTGGCTCTTTTTTTGTTGTGTCCTACTTTGCACTCTAGAAAAACATTGATTGTGGCTCTTTAAAAGAGAGCTATCGAAAGATATAGATATTAAATAGAGCTTAAGAAAATCGAATATTCTTCTCTGTCAAAAGAACTACAAAGAATATTTACTACTTTTCCTTGAAATGAATATCAAAATCAAGCAGCAACATTGTGGTTATATTAAAAAAAAATTCAATTCAAAATTATTTATATTCTTTTCTAAATACTAAATAAAATCAGAATACTTCAATAGAATGTATTTTTACTTGTAATCAGTGTTGTAAATCAAATAAAGATAAGATTTTCGTTATTATTGTAACCTGATACAAAGTTCCAATATTGTGATCGGAATCTATCAAATCCGGTTCGCGAACCCTTTAACATTATAAACCCTCAACCCCACCTATTGAAAATCTTTTTAGGTGGACCACATTGATTTTATAAATTTAAAGGTTGCTTAAAAATATATTGTAGATTTAACTATATACTTATTTCTTATTTAATCGCACACGTGCTCGTATTTGTTTTTATGTTCCAATTCACAAGAAATTCGCATAGTGTGCTCAAATTGAGTTCGCTGTCGAGGGTTGAGCCCTGATAACCTCCACAAAACATAGGAAAACAAACGCAATGATAAGCTGCTGTCCAAGTAAATGAAATATATGTACATAATTGTATATTTAAATTGGAATGTGAATAGTTGACCGAAATTCTGTATGACATAATCGTGGACTGAGAAGGCCATTGATAAGAGACGACAAACATGCCACCAAATACAAGGCAATTAAATTTGAAAATGACAATTCCCGAGAGTCGAAAGTCGACAAATAATTGTTCAAGGCTCGAGTGAAACTTGGAATTGATAAATGACTGGAAATATAAAAAGTTATATATACAATAGATTGTATATATGTATATACACGTAAGCTTCCCTTTATGCTCTTGTGATTTGCCAAAAACAAACAAATAAGTGCAAAATTACATGCACAAAATAAGGGCGACAGCTGTAAAATATTTGCCAGTTATTTTGCACACCTGTCTGCACAGCGAACCAGGTAAAAGCCATGGCCAAAACATGAAAAATGTACAAATATTTGCCTTTGAATATCCGAGTATGTATATGTCTGTATGTGTGGAGGATCCATGTCATCCATTCGCTTCGGCTTCGCACGATTGCATAACATCAAAGTGGATTTTTGGTCTCCATTCAAGCGTATCGTCTTTCTTTAGCCATAGAAAAAAATATGTGTTCAATACAAAAGAAGAGTAACAGAACCAAATTCGTAGCTTAGACACAATTTCCAGCTATTGGCAATTTATTTTTTCACATTGTCAAATGTATAAATGTTTAGCTTTACTAACAAGCATTCAAATGGTAATCAGCTTTTTCTTTTAACAAATTAAAATACTTCAAGTATACAAAGATAACAATTTCACTCTAAGATGGCTAAATTTTACTTATTCAGTTGACAATCTCAAGCACTTTGAAATTTATTTTTAACTACAAAAATAGCGCAGAATTCTATGTATGCAGATTTTCTATCTAAAATCTTTTGTCTAGCAGCTTTCAGATTTTATTTCATTTCTTAGACTTTGTCTTGTTTATGTTACTTGTTGGACATGCTCTTTGATTAGCTAAGCAATTAATTATTAACAAATTCAAATGCAAAACTTTGACAAAATGTTGAGATACTCTTAGCTACCTGAAAGCATATTTAAATCATAAATCTTTCAACAACCTATGAAGATCTTCGTTAAAGTTTAAACTTCCTTTTTTTAGTTAAAGTACAAAGTTATTTTTTTAAATTAATTTAAAGACTTTTAAGTTATAAGCTTCGAAATTTAACACTAACTTATGAAATATATATCTATTTTTCTTGCAGTTTACTGTCTTCAAATACAATAGTATTTGACTATACTGACGACTCGAAAAAAACTCGAACGTGATCCGAAGTCTTATGAAATGCTAGTAGGGTAAGTTTATCTATATAAATAAATCACAAACCCAGTGAAGAAATACAGAAATCCTTTTTAGAGTAGATTTTTATTATAAATTCAGCTTTGTTAGAGTTTTGAGCTATTTCTTTATTTCAGTTTTCCTATTCTCATTTGCATGTCAAGATATTTGCGACAATTAAATATTTTAAATTTGCTCTCAAAACATGTGTTGTTTTTTCTGTATGTCACAAACTTAACTAACAGAATATAGCTGAAAATAAATCACGCATACGCCATGTATACGCAACGCAGAGACATTTTTGTTCACCGGGTTGTCAATCGCCTGTACAACATTTCGTATTTAATTAAAAATTTAATAAATGTTGCGACAAACACATACAAATACACGAAAAAAAACGAATTTAACCTAGTTTAACATGGCTTTAAAAATGAAACAACAACAAAAACTGCAATGGCCCATCCAAAACAATATGGCAGACTCTACGCGCATGTGAGAGTGTGTGTGAGAATGGGGTCTATGGATGTGTGAGTGTATTGTAATGCTAATTTAAATAACGATAAGCTCAACAACAATAACAATAACAACAGCAACAGCAACAGCAACACACATGATGGCAGCGACAACAATGGCAACAATAATAGGAAAACAATTTGACATGCTGTGATTTTGCCATCGTCGTTGCTTTGCATACTCTAACAAAGCAAAAGTCTCATAAATTAGTTAAGCTACTTGCTACTTTTTAAAGCAGAGTATTAGCAAGATCAAGTTATGTTCTTACAAATGGAATTAATGTAATAAACGTATATAAAAACTTTGTAGTTAAAAGAAGGAACTATTATTTAGAAATTGAGAAATTTAGAAGTTTGCAACAGAAAATACTTAACTATTATTATTATTATGTATAGTTACTGCTTAAAAATCATAGCCTAACATAGAAATAGCATGGCAAGGCCTTCAGCTAGAGAATATACTTAAAAATCCAAGTTGTATACATACTTGAAAGGGTGTAAATTCTACGACTCTATGTCTTGCATTTTTGTTAATGTTGTTGTTATTGTTCCTTGTGCTGCTGTTGCTGCAGCAACCAGACAAACTGTCAACGTCAACGTACAACAACACTTACACACACTTACACACACTCACACACACTCTCATACACACATAGAGCTTGCATATTAGCGTTGTGTGCAAAAACAAATAATAAAGCCACTTGCGCATGAAGTAAAAGAAAAATAGTTTTGCATGCAGTTGGGCGTTGTTATATTGTTGTTCTTCTTGCAGTTGTGTCCTTATTGTTGCAATTGTTGTTGTTGTTGTTGTTGCTATTCTTGTTGTTGTTGTTCTTGTTGCGTGTTGTTCGCTCTGCTCTGGGATAGAGCAGGCATTATCCCTTCTATCATTTGCCACATTTTCGCATAATGCGGCGTAAAATAGCATCATTGTTGTTGCACTTATTGTTGTTGTTGTCGTTGTTGTTACGAACAATGAATACATTTGTAATGTTAATGGAATGCAGCGCCAACAGAAGCAACAACAACAACAACAACTATAACAACTTGCAACGACATCAGCAACTATTTTACAGCTGTTGTTGTTTGCATTGCGTTGCGTTGTTTTCTGTTGTGTGTTTATCAAACGGAGTCTTTGTCATAAAAATGAAGTCAAACAACAAAACAAACGCCTTCTAGCAATAAGGGGGCGCTGCCAACCACGCCTACCGAAGCCACAGTAATGCTTCACATCATCAACAACATGTTACATTTGGAATCTTATGGTCTCTATCTTGGAAATTAAACAAAATTATTAAAATCTACATACATTTGCCTTTTGTTAATGGAATTGTTTGAAATTTAATCTTTTATAGATCGAATTAAAAATGTCATCAGAAATTGCTACATAAATTAATAAATTATACAATTACGGTTTAATAAAAGCCCATTACAAATTTCACTTAAGTTACAATCGACTTAAATAAAAATCTTAATAATACTCTCAGCATTTAGAGTTATATTAACTTGATTTGTTCACTATAGGCTTTTTCTTTAAAATGATCAATAGTATAATATAAAAGTACATGCTATACTTAAGAAATCTGTTATTTAACTAAATTTGTGAGTTTTTATTGTTTTAAATAAATAGTGCAATTCAAATTATTTATTTAATTGTGTTTAAGATGAAAGTCAGAAAATATCTTTTACAGAGTAATTTATCAACTAAAGTTGTAAATATTATCCTTAAAAGTTAGTTTGTACTTACTATTTATACTCTGAGAATTTTCATGAGCTATTAAAAAAATAGCAAAAAAGTCTAAATTGTCTAAATTCACAAAACTAACTTGATTTGGATAGGATAAAGAAATAGCTCTAAAATCTAGGTGCTCATAGAGACGGACAAATATTCACTTTGTTGATGCTGATCGGGACTGCTTACATTATTTACATTTATATTTACATTTATATTACGCCTTCTTCTGCCTCTTTCTAACAAGTTTGTGACCTTTTAAGTAAAATACTTTATCGTATGCTTCCGTTACTAGCGTGAAGTGAAAATCCTTTTTCTTTGATGTCTATATTATCCCATGCCTCAATCGTTCTATGGTCTACTTATCTAGTTTTCACAGCTTCTATCGGGCAATGTGTCTTGTGTTCTGCATTCAAGCATAAAATGATGTAAAATTTTTATTAGAAATATAAACAGCAAAAAGCAAATGCAAGTTGCACGCACACACGCACACACACAACACCACAACACACACATACAGACGCGCACTATGGAAGCCGCAATAAAGAAATAAAAGGCTCAACAACAGCAGCAACAACATAAGCCTTTTGCTCGTCGTCATCATTGTTGTTGTTACTTTTGCTGTTGCTGTTGCTGTTGCCGGCAACGACAGCAACAAAAGCACAAAAGCATTTGCATTGCAAATGCAACATAATGCACAACAACAGCAACAACAATCAGAATCACACACACACACACACACACACACACACACGCACTTATGTAGGGAAAAAGAGAGACGCATTTGCTAGCACTTCTGAAGGCTTCCTGACAACAACAAGGAACAACAACGACAACAAAAACAAAAACAACAACGACAACAACATCAACAATATGAACAAAGTATTTGCTATGACAAGTATTTAAGTTTTCTGTTTCTTCATGTTTTCTTTTGTTTTTATTTTTTTGTTGCAAATTTTAATGCATTTTAAACACATGCAACAAAAACAAAATCTATTTGCCACAGTATATCGAATAGAGCTTACTATAAGGAGCGAAAGGGAAATGGGGAAATTGGAAGGAAACATCTATTGAATACATCTAAAAACGACAAAGTTAGAAACTTTAAATCCTATTTATAGAGCAATTTAGCATATTTTAATAATTTGTACTGCCAATGCAAGTAGTTTAAGCATCGTTGAGAAAAATTGTAAAAATAATAGTTAAAGTCAAAAAATATGAATACACAAGAACGGTTTGGTAGGTTACAGAAATAAATAATACATATGTAAAACTCAAACGGACATTCCAAGGTCTTAACTGAGATAGGTGGTCAGCCAAATGGCACTTTAATAAGTTAATACAAAGTTTATTTCATATTTTTGCTCAACTTCCTCGAATAAGAATGCTCGAAAATAGGCATTTTAAAAATTGACAGTTCAAAGATTAACTTATCAAAACTGAACCGATTTTAATGTTAAATGTCGTTTTGATAACGGTTTGGTTTTTCTTTTGTATTATCACAAGGAATTTACAGACAGACATTTGTATTCGATAGATACAACGTTGTGCTGATCAATAATACCTATACTTTATGGGGTCTGCCTAGCCTTCTTCACATTTCACGGCATAATTATAATACCCTCTGTAAGGGTATAAAAAATCAACTCTCCAAAGACAGCAACGAACTTTTGATTTGAATGAAGTGCAACGCTCTGTGGCCGCCCTCAAACAACTTTAATGATGTTGTGCCCAGGCGTATTTTCAAGGGGGTCCGCGAAAAAAAAGGATACTAAAAAGTTAGCAATGCCTTTGGTGAGCTCTAAAAAAAATAGAGTCAAATGAAAAGTTTATGTGCGTGTGTGAGTGTGTAAGTGAGTTGTGTTGTGCTGTGCTGTTGTGTTAGGGCTTTGGAACTGCATGAATTAATGCAACATCACGAATGCGGCGGATCCAGCGAATGACGACCCACAGAAATGGTAACATCAAAAGCAACCTCGCTATCAACCCAACGTCGTCGAGTGTTCCAATTAAACTCAACACGTCAAACAACAGCAGCGTCGTAGAAGGACAAACGACGGACTACGGACGACGGACGTTGGACAACAGACGTCAAGTATACGCCATGCTGGCTGCCATTGGCATCTGTTTAGTTTGCTGTGGTGTTCAGATGCTTGCAATGATGTTGTTGTGATGTGGCATGGAGTGGTCTGGATGCTTCTAACGATATACTCGTTAGTCACGCGGTTAAATTTCATATGGCAACGCCCAGAAAACGTTGCGCATCTTTTAGTCTTAAAGCTGCTCGAAGCTACAGCTTTTCCCGTTCCCCACTTCAACGAGTACTTTTTTTTGTTTCTCCTGCTGCAAGTGTGTGTCATGTTTTGATGGCTTGTAACTGCTCATGCATATTCATTCAAAACGTCTGTAAAACAAACGAACCGCGCAGTGACTGTCACTGCCAATGCCATTGGCATTGGGAGTTGGTTGTGGACGTTGAACGTTCAAAGTTGGACTTGGGTTTGGGTTTGGGCAACGACTGCAAATCAACACGGACACAGTTGACTGCCTCAAAGAAACTCCTGTACTCCAAAGTCCTAAAGTCTTGCAGTTTCAAAACAGTCTAAAAGCTTGTACTTCTATGCATATGAAGTGGCAGCAAAGGGACGCTAACTAACTTACTTGATGAGGCAAAAGTTGGAGGTCGAGACTTGCGGCTTGACTTTCTAAAGCAATCACTAGACACTTCATAAAGGTGTGAAAACTGTGTACATTCTTTAAAAGAGAATGAACAAAAAAAAAGAATCCAAAGAAAAGAGTCCGCGGAAAAGAACATAATAGTAAAATAGTATGTAAAGTTTAAATGAAAAAGGCGAGTTTATTCAAAGAACATATTTTATCAATCAAATTCCTTTCTTAAGATACCAATAATAAATTGCTTAAATGAATGTAATATACACTACAAAATCAATGATGTTGCATGTTTTAAAGGAAAATATTGGTTATATTTGTATATTTCACTCTCTTTTTTATTATCTTTATGCATTCTATGTGCAACACTTAAAGATCAAGTTTCTAGCAGCATATGTGGTTATTATTTTGAGCTTACAAGAATATTTATTGTTGAATTCAGCTCTTTTAGGTTTTGCAATGTCAGCCCATAAGTATGCAATATTGTTTTTAAACTTTTACCCGACAGACGAAAGCAGTGCGAGTGAAAGCTTCAATAGTTTTGGGAAAGCAACTGCACACAGCTCTCTCCCCAAAAAGTGCAACCAACTGCGCTGTCATATCGCAATCGACGCACAAAACTATGCAATGCCCATTTGCCAAAGTTAGTGAAACATCCTGATGGAGGGGGAAAAGGAAGTGAAAGGAAAAAGGGGCAAGAGCCGTCGGCAGGACAAGAAAGATAAAGCTACCATCGTTGCACGCTCAATGCTTGACTTTTACAAATTTAATTCAGCAAGTTATGACAAAGTTTTGTTAAAGTTTTCACGCTCCCGCATGTCCAACTGTCAACTAGCTGTCACCCCCGCTCCCCCTGCTCCCCTTGCTTTCCTCAATCTCTTTTCCTCCACAGCATCCTCATGGCCTGGGCGCCTGAGCCGTTTGTGATACGCTGCTTAGCTCTTGAGGATTTGCCAAGCCGTTTTCATGTTTGAATATTTGCAAATGCGTTTGCTTTTCATGCGCAGATTTCAAACCTCGGCAAAAAAAAAGAAGAAGTAAGAAAAAAGAAAAACCTTTTTGTTGTAATGTAAATGCGGGGAACGAACACACGCCGCTCACATTTCAAATGTGTGTGTGTGTGTGCTTGAGTCAGGGGAGAGAATAAAATGCCTTAAAAGCTTCCGCCTTGCTTTACATGCCGGCTTAGACGTCTTCCCCCAACCCCTCTTCTTGCCAACATGCACACATGACACCAGACAATCAATAACCATTGACAAGCCACAAACAACAACAGGCGCATTAGTTGCGCAAATCCGCCGTCCCTAAAAGTATGCAAAGACTTTTTTATAGCTTTCTCAAACTGCAAATCGACGTCAACAGAGACGTCGACATTGACGTCGGCGTCCGCTGCGGCTTTGTCGTTTTCGATTTCGTCTTCGATTTTGGCATTTTCATATGATTTGATTACGTTTTTCATTTCGCCCGCTGCACTGTTCAATTGTCAATTGAAATACAATATTTCTGCGGGCAAATATATTTATTTTTCTTATCCCAGACATCACGGCAAACAGACAGACTGAAGGACTGGCAATCTGCCGAGTCGAATTCAAGTGTTTCCATCAAAAATAATATGAATATTTTTGGCTGCAAAACGATTTTCAGTGTAATCTCTTACACATAATATATAATTTTATACTTATTACGGTTTAACGTCATAAGATTGCAGCCCTTAAACTGTATTATTTGTATAATATCCTATTTAGTTTACAGGAAAAGCACATTACTTAGTTTAGAAAGAATTTGTTAGCTTAATTTAAACTGCGTATAAAATTATAACATTTCAAAATAAAGTAAGAATAATCTCTCAGTGGTAAATTATTGTAGGAGATTTAATTTAGCGAAGAAAATATCTTTAAAAAAAATTGCATAAAATAAACTAAGGGCGCATTTAGGGAAAAGCAATCATCCGAAAATAAGAACAATTTTCTTAATTATCTATTGTAAAAAATAAATAATTAGTTTCATAAATTAAAGGTATCCCTTTTCTTCTTTATAGTTTTATGTTATATGTAGTTAATGTACATATACAAAGTTACCTAATTAACTGATGTACATGTAAATAGTAAATGATTATGTAAATCTACATAAAAATGTCTGTAGTCAAACTTTAATCAAGGTATGCCGCAAAACCCTCGTGTTAAAATGAACCACTGAGGTTTATCTATCGGTTAAAGCGCCCAATGCTTCAGTGGCTCAAGTGCCTGCAACCCGCATGTCAATCACTGAGATTGGAGTCCAAAACCCAAAGCCGTTTGATATCTCACAGCGACGTCTATTGATAATGGGGCAAATGACGCGGGCTGCTGTTTGGTGGATGTGGATTGGGAAGTGGAGGTGGAGGTGGAGGTGGATGCTAAGCAGCTGCACGTGACTGCCAAAGTGATTGCGATGGCAATGTGAAACCCACAATCTATCCAATACTTGTATCCCAATCCCAATTCTCGAATTCATATCAACCCTCCCATAACTTCGCCACACAAACTTGTGTCTCTGTGGGCGTTTTTGTCTGCATTCAGCGTGTGTTTTATCTTTATGGCTCAAATCACACACGATACAGAGAAGCGATTTGGCCCACCCCCAGGTAAAACTTTAGCACACTTAAAGTTGGCTCATTAGAGTTGAAGTGTTTTTTCACAGTTGTGAGTGCGAGTGTGTATAGTTATTCTCTATTGTATCTATGGTTGGCATGCAATGTATCTCTATCTGCAGCCATCCAATGTGCGTGCCAATCGCTTTTTATGAGCCCGAAAAGGTGTTGAAAATTAGCTCGAGTTTAATGAAGTATACGAGGGTTGGTCAAACCCATTCCCTAATTCTGATCCAACTCCAGCCACTTCAACTGTCTACAATTGTCTGCATTCAAGCTCTGTATCTAATGCGTTAAGTAGCTGCTAACCCAACGCACCATGCGAACCACTTTTTGCCCCGACTTTTAAGTGGATAATGCATTTCCTGCACCAAGGAAGCAACACAAATACTTACAACGCACACCAAGCAACTGGCAGACAAACTCACCGAGACTTTGGGTGTACAGGATGCGGTACAGGCGACAAAAGTTCACACTTTGTGGTATTCTTAATGGAGTCAATAAATATAGCACAACTTTTGTAGATAAACTTTGTATTTGAAAGGTCGCTAAAACCTATTGAATGTAATTAAGTTACTTATAATTCAACCTTTACACAAGTTTACGGGTAAAATAAAAAGAGCTTTAGAAACATATATATGAGTTAAATTGAAAAGATTTCATCTAAAGAACATTTATTTAAGTTGGAACAGGTATAGTATATCAGAGTTAAGCTTAAAAGTTTTCTTATTTATTCCTAATCAAAAGAAAAGCTCTAACCTCATGGAAACTAATAATAATTTGTATAAAGTAGTATGTTAATTGAAAGATCTCAGGAAAAATTAGATTGGATTTCTAACATACAGGAAAGTTTCCTTAGGTCTTCAAATCTATCTGGACTTTTGAATCAATTTGTAACATTCTGTCGCCTGTGCTTTAAATCCAATTCGCCTCGTTGCACATTCATGCAACAACAATGAACAACACTTCATTCGTCGTCATCAGAGGGCATCGGAGCGCATCTCTATCATCATCATCTGCTCCCTCTAACTCCAATTCTCCTATCTCCTATCGCCTATCTCTTCTCCTCTCTCTTATATCATCTGACTGAATCACCCGCTAGGTATGCTCTATAAAATTGTACTTAAAATGCCACAGCATGCCAAAGCTATACACGCCTGCTCATGTGCCACGCCCACTCGCAGAGAATGAAACATTTTGCAATCTGTTACTATTTCCTTATTTTTTCGGGGGCTGCCAAAGTCGAAGCTCAAGTTTGTTGTTGTTGTTGCTGTTGCTGTTGCTGTTGCTGCTGTTGCTGTAGTCTTTTAGCTTTGGCTCTGGCTTTCGCTTTAGTTTCTGTTTGCTTTGCTTTTCACTTGACTTATAAGCTGCCATTTATTGCTGAGAGCCAGAGAGAGCGTGGAATGACGAAAGGGAGTTGCATCGACTGCCACGCCCACAATACGTTTGCAATTTCGCACGTACGTGAGGTAATTTTAAATTGTTTTGGGCAACTTTTTTGTATCCCATTTGCTAGCCACGCCCACCACACGCTGCCTTTTCGTCTTCACCATTGCAAAGAGCTTTTGCTTTTGCTTTTGCTTTTGCAGTTCGTCTTTTGACTTTGACGTTGAGCTCATCCAAAAAGAAAAAATGAAAATCAAATAAGAAATCTGTCTTCAAAGCAGGTGGACTAAAAAATATCCCGTGCATAACACAAAATTATACTTAAAGGAAAAACAACTCAATACTATCAAATAACAATTCATACACATATCATTTAAACATTCTAGTTTCAATTTCTGAATATTGGAAAAGCAAAGCATGTATTTTTTAAATACTTATACTTATGATAACATATTTAAATAAAGATGTGGTCAGGTACAACATCACCAATTATATTATATGTATTATTAAAGGAATAACATCAATACTATCAATTAAACTTTTCTTTTAAAGTTAAGTTTAAAATCCTTATTATGAAACAACAGGATGAAACTAAGTTTATGACAGTGAAGTAAAGATAATTGATTAGGAATATTTTTATACCAGAAATCACTGGTTTTTGTGCATATTTACAACTCTGTTTAAAGCAAGTATACTCTCCTTCTTTCTCTTATCTATCCTTTCCCATCAATATACCCGCTTTAGACAAATCAAGAGTCCGGGGTACAAAAAGTATGCAATGCGCTTTGTTATTTCTTTGCAGTACGCGCTGCCGAGCAATGCGCTCAAATTAAACGCATCTGGTGGCACAGCAGAGGCAGAGACACAGCAGCAGAGGAGAGAAATAGAGATACACACACTCACACACACACTCACTCATTCTCATATATCCAAAGAGACAGCTGTTGATAGTTGCCTCTTTGTACTCTGTCCCTCTTCTAGTCTCTTTAACTATTGTCCTTGTCAGTGTCTTCGTAGTCGCTGTTACATCAACTTGAAAATTAGTTGCTACTTATATGCTTCACTTAGTTTTTCTTAAGTAGCACGGATCAAGTAATGCGTGTATATGTGTATGTGTATCTGTGTGTCATCATCAGGTGCATGTGTATGTAAGTGTGTGTGTGTGTGCTACTTAGAACTTGCAATGCCTGTATGGGGATTATTTTCTCTTCTTTAACTGAACATTTTCTACTTAAAAGAGTCTGTCAACGTGATTGCATGTTAGCACTATCTTCTCTCTTCCTCTTCTCCTCTCTCTCTATCTCTTTTTCTCTGTTTTTAGCTACGTATGGGATTTGCGGCTACATGCAGTCAAGTTGACAGTAAGCAACTATTTCAGTTAGTATGCGAAAGCCTTAAGAGATGTGTACAAACATAATACGCATGTACCTACATATGTGGACAGCACTGTAGTTGCTTTTGCATTGCTGTAAGCTTAGAGTGTTTTGTCTCTACTTTGATAAATTATAAAGTAAACTTTAAAATCTATTTGTATTTCTATTTAATAACTACCATTTATTAGTATCTTTATTCTGCGACAATCACAATAATTATATTTAGTTAAGCTTAGTTCAGTAAACTACATATAATTATTAGTTTAGAAAGAATTTCTAAATAAGATTAAAATAACACTATTCACCTACACCAATATGACAAAAGTTGTCAAATAATAGTTTAAAATACGTAGCATAATTAAAATAAATAATTGAATTAAGCTTTATTTTATAGATAGTGCCATAAAACTATAAACATATATTTAATTCGACTGTGCTCAAGGAAATTTTCATCATAGTTGTTTTCTTTGTTGTTGATAATGTCATTAAGCACATTATTCGAAATACAATACGAGGCAAACAAATCAAAGCGAATCCGGAGCAAACAAACGTGACAAATGCATCAGCCGCCCAATCAGGCGACCGTCCGTCAACCCGCCAACTGTGCTGTCTTCGGGGCTGCCAACTTGTTCTGCATATCCTTTTCCTTGGGCGGCTGTGTGTATGTGAGAGTGTGTGTGTGTCTGTTTGTGCTCCTGTGCGTCTCTCGCTTTGAGTTCATTAGTTCTGTGGCACGTCACACGTTACACTGTTTATTGAATTATATGCACAATAAATAAAATAATAAACTCACAAACAAACTCTCAGCCTCACTCTGATGGTTCCTACTTCCTTTGCTTTATTAAGCATACGCCCCGTGTAACACAGTTGCCTTTTAAATGTAATTAAACTAGCGGCATGTCGACGACTTTCTCATTATGCCTTTGTTTTGTGCATATTTCAGTTGCAAAACCGACTTTGGTTGTTTCTATGTTTGTTTGTTTGTTTGTTTGTCTGCCCCGCCCACAACCGTGTTACACATTTTCACGCCTATCCTCGGGCGTACTTAATCTAATTTTGAACCTACATATATGAAAATAGTGTGCAGCACTAATTACATTAGCTAATGAATTCTAATAGTATTTGTTTAATATTTATTTTCATTCATTTGCTGGAATTCTCGGCCTGTTACATTCCATTTACAATTGTTTTCCCATAAATAATTATAAATCGCATTAAATATATATTTATTGTATACCAACTAAATAATTTTCAGCAACATTTTAACAAATATGTTTACGTCGTTTTGTGGCATTTAAATCAAACTCTTTTCTGGTTACCCACTAGATGGTATTGCAATTGAAATCATTGTGTGCGTGTGAAAATTGTATCCAATTTTAATGATTTCAGTTTAGCCAAAAAAATATTGTTGATAATAATGGGAAATAATACGAATTTTATGGTTTAACATTTACCATAGAATTTAACCAAGAACATCGCTTTAAAAGTTTGGAATGGAGTACATATACCATCACCATTTTTCAATTAGGTTAGTATTTTCGGTTCTTTATATTGTATTTTTATTTGAATGTATCTCAACTCGACAGTATAAATATTTTTTAGCCAAAATCCTTCAAAATGTTGTTGTTGAGGAATAGCTATACAATCGATAGATCTTTGCAAATCTTAGACTTTTATTAGAATCTGAATTGTTGTTAAAAGTAGCTGTACAATCAAAAGTTTTTTTTAAACTATAGACTTTATAAGTAGAATCCTTTAACCCTCATATTAAATTCACTTACACTGCATGTAGTAAATTCAATCTATTTACGGACTGCACTTTAAGCTCTTAATAACTCAATTCTGTTTCCATTACCGATCACTTTACAATGTCATAATAACCGCACACACACACAGGCACACATACATTTATAACAACTTAAAGACCACTCAAGTCTGATTCAGGTCAAGAGAATCATTCACCATTCCACATTCTCCGCTATCCATGTAATGACTTTGGTCAACAACTCATCAAGGATATGTCAGCGCTGTTGGTCTGCCCCTGACTCCTCCCCTTGGGCTCCTCTGCTCCTCTGCTGCTCCTGCGGCTGCGGTCGGGGCTCAGCGGGCATACAAAAGCACTTAACTCGTTAGCGGTTAACGCTATATTGGTAAGCCAACAGACACGCGCACAATAATTAAACAACATACGACTTACATGACTTGTCAACACACAAGGCCAACCAGCCATTCAGCCAACCAGCCAACTCGCCAACCAGTCAAACAGTCGAACAGTTAAGCACAGTAGATCCACGCACACAGAGAACAGAGAACATCACAGGTGTCCTTACCACAGCAGCAGCACCTGATTTGCAATTGATTGATTGATTGATGATTGAACGGTGTGCTGCCACAAATCTTAGCCAAAGCTGCCTCAACAGCCGAGATTGCCCAGCCATTTGTTACGTCTTTGCAAACTTGTAGTTTCAATTAAGCGAAATTAACGCGATTAACTAAAGAGAACACCAAACTTCAAAATTTCGTTTGTTGTCTACAGGCGCTTGGCCAAGAGAATGGATTGGCCTATGGCTAAGTGCATGACCACATCATGGCCAACTTTTTAAAGGGTATTTCAATTGGGTATTCGTTTTTTGAAAAGACATTTGTGTCAACTTCAAAAGCTACAACTTAAACATGATAAATTTGAATTCGGGCAAATAATAATATAAAATATCCACATCATTTCTTGTATATAATCCCAATTCTTAGTATAGAGTATGCCAGCTTTGGCTAACATCTTTTTACTTTGAGCACCACACTTTAGTGTTAAATGAGTTAAGCGCTTTCAGCTAATATACTGTGGGTGCTGCTTGATGGGATATTAAGACAGGAGGAAATAAAAAAAAAATAAACTTACCAGCCAATAGTACACATGACTCAACACACGAAATTCTTGGCCAAAGTGCTAGAGTTTGGTAGACCAGCCCACACTAAAGCAGCATAGAGCAGATTGGACAAACTGGAGGCAAGGACGACATCACTGGCGTTGCCGAAATAAAAATAACAAATATCCACAGTTAATTGAAATTCCTTAACTTTCTCAATTAAACTTTCCTGCAATGCTTTCAACTTGGCCTCGCTAGTCGACAGTCGACTAGTCTGAATCGCAGCTGGAACAAAAAAAAAAAAATACAAAAAAAAGAACGCACTGGCCAAGTTTTGCTCAATCTACTCGTATATCTATCTCTTCCTCATTCTGGTGCGTCCAACATGGCGTATGAGCAATGGCTACAAAAGACGCCGCTATGTAGCCCCGTTGAACGTGGCCAACCTGTGGGCGTTATTCGTCGCAAGTTTATGAACTTTACAACGATGGCAGCTTCTCTAAGACTATTTGAAGTATGTGCAGCCAGCCAGCAGGCAGCAACTACCAGCAACAACAACAATAAGAACAACCACAACAAAAATAACTGTCTGTATCTGCCGTTTTTCTATTTTGTTGTAGACTGTTTAACGAAAAAAAATAAGAACAGAAGAAGAAAGTTACCTGCATTCCCGACGTTTGTATACCTATACTCAATTTAATGTTTCATGACAGCTGAGCTTAGAAATGTGATTTCTTTTAAATATGTTAATTGTAACAATGAACATAAGAGTAAAATATTTGAACAAATTTTCAAAAATATAAATAAAATTAGTTGCTTTAAAAAAAAACATTAAAAACATTAAAAATATATGATGTAAAAGTACGTAAAAATAATTCTGAGATTAAAATATCAATATGGAGAAAGTCTCTAAGATTTTAATATTCACTCATCTTCAAGGATTTCAAATTTTTTAAAAAACGTTCTACATTTCACAATTAGTTAATCATTAATTTTATGCTAATCTTTGAAGTTTATATTTCTGAGCGAATCTGTTGCGAATAATCAAAATATATCATCATTATGGATGATTTTTGGACCATTTCTTTTTTTAACTATCGCAGCTTTGATATTCTAAATATCTTAAGATTTCAGCAATCTTTTAAAGTCTATGTAAGCTACATCTCTCAACAAGTAATTGCAATGTATAACATGTATTTCCTCACATAAGTATAATACACCCTTTAAAAATGCAAGAAAAGGTATCTGGAAGTAGAAGAAGAGAATTTGCAACAATCTCAAAACTTCTCGTTTCGTCGTCGTCGTCGTCGCGTTAGTTTATAAAAAATGCACAAAGCTGCCGTGTTAAGAACTCGCTGGCTGCTAAAAGTGGCTGCCTTACGACGTCTATGGCTCATTCTTATCAACTTTTACCGTGCTTATAACTTCGCCAGCCTTCTGTCTGTGTGTCTGTCTGAGTGTGTGCGAAGTATATGTGTGTGTGTTTGTGTGTGTGTGTGGGCCAAACAGGACTTTGTTGGCTGCACGCGACAAGCAACACCATCCAGCTATTCAGGCAACTTCTGCTAACAACAATAATTGTTAATAATGTTTATGAAAAGTTTCCCCGTCGGATCGACTTGGTCCTCCGTTGCCACTTTGGCTATAGTTTGGCACATCTTTTGGTTTTGTTTAGTTGACTGTCTTATTTCCTTTTTGCCTGTTACCGGTAGCAATTGCTGTAGTTGTTGTTCTTGTTGTTGTGTGCTGTTGTTACTAGTTGGGCAATTGCCTCGAATGGCAAACATTTTATATTTGTTAGTGAAGAATCGGAGCAGAGACCAGATGCAGAAGCAGAAGCAAATACAGGACCAGGACCAAGTCCAAAACCAGACAGTTTCTTAAGTTTAATGATATTTGTTTATTTATAGCTTGTTAGATGACCAAGTTATTGTCAAGTTTCTATTCTGTTATGAGGCTTGGCTTGTTATACAATTATCTTGTACAGGATAAGAATATTGTATCTCAGAACCCTTGAAGCAAAGAGATGTATTTTCTATCCCCTCAACTATCCTTTTCATATATCACAATTTTATCCTGAAAAATTTATAGAATTAGAATAAAATATATCAAGGAAACAATTATTAGTAAAGAAGAGTATGTAATTTTTATTGCATTGGGTTGATTTTCTGATGATATGATATTAAAACTCTCTACAAATTCGGGCAATTGAGACGGATCCATTGATACTACTCTCAACACTTCAACAAGCTGTAACCCAATTTCAAGCGTGTAAAAATGTACTGTCCTGGGTGGCCAGGTTCTCTGAAGCTATCAGTTGTCAAGTTGAAGTCTGATGGCAGTTCCCCCAATAAGGAAATGCAGGACACACTTCAATTTAAAATATAAGCCACTTGAGTTCACAGCAAGCAAAGTACGAGCAGCAGAGCCTTCACCTTTGTCACAGCTTTTGACATGGAGGCGCCTCATCTTGAGCATGGCCACACCTGGCACCACCTTTGCTCGTGGCTGATGCTTGACATCCGGAGGAAATGCTCTCACAATGCCTGCCAGCTGATGCGAGCTTCCGTCGAATAAACACCGTGACAGAAAAGAGTACAGGTAACAGGCAAGGGAGGTGCCATTTGAGTCAAAGACTGTTGCTTAAGTTGTGCGCCAAGTGTTCAATATATCAATCAAAGGTGTTGAAAATAAATGAAAAATGTGTCGAAAGTTTATCATTGCTGCCGAGCAACCCAACAACAACAACAGAAGGAACGACACCAACATACAACGAAAACGACAACGGATTTTCCTTTGCCATTTTCTGAGAGCGCTTCCAAACAAATGGGGCGTAAAAATAAAGTAGCATGAAGAGGTAGCAAACGACATGAAACTTTTTCCAAATCGATTAAGCTGTGACAACCTGCACAACCTGCAGCGCCCTTCACAAAGTGTTTAAGGTTAACGTTTGAAAAGTGAAAAGAATTTTCACCAAACTTCCTTTTTTTTCCTTTTCTCCCCCTCTTCAATTCCTTCGCTTTTGCCCCCAAAGACTAACCGCAAGAATTGTGCACGCAGATGGAGTCTCGAAGCCATTGAGAACATGGCTAAGCCCTGAGCTGCATTTTACCTATGCAGCGGAAACTATTTTCAAAATCTGTCGAAAATTGTGCACTGGAAATAAGCCCCAGCACACAAATAAATGCAATGATGCGGCGCCATTTGGCAGTCAAGTTTTTGGTCTAAACTTCGAAAAGGAACCTAAAAGAACCAAGTACAACAAAAAGTGAAATCGAATACGCTGGTGATTGGATACTCTATTCTATATCGATATCAACAAATTCAAATATTTCTAGAATTTTTGTATGTAAATTGAATAGTTAATTCATAATATGAGGATTATATTTAATATTTATTTTAAACTATAAAAAATATTATTTAGATTTAGATCCAGTGTCTGCCAAACCTTCAAGGATCTATCACTGATATTTTTAATAGATCAGTTCTTAAATTTGACTTAATTCGGCAACAAATCAATGCATAAATTTTCCATAAGGGAGTTTTAACACTTTATATATGATCCTCCAAAAAATGTGACTTATAGAAAAGTATACACTCCTTAACATAAAAAGGTATTTATAAATTTGATAAAAACTAACGTAATATTTATTATTTTATACCTAAATGTGTATAGATTAAATCTTTAGAAACTTCTCTCGAATATTGAACTAAAACAAAGTTTACAAGTAGTGTTAGCAACTCTTTTCGGCAAGTGTATAAAGAAAATGTAACGTTAAGCAACGGCAAGTTATTGGGAAAAGTGTAGCAGAAAATTTTGCTGACTGCTGCCAGGAGCAGAAGAGACTCGAAAACCGAAAAATGGGAACCCGCCTCCCAAACTAACCAGCCACCCATTCAATGCCTTTGGCTTAAGCGTCGCACTTCACTTAACTTTTTTCTTCTTTGTGGGAGAGGGTTGATAGGAATGGAGGGGGGCTATACGAAGTCTCCAGTGTTTTGCTTTTGGTCAAGTATGATTGGAATTTTATATGGCGCAGGAGGTTCGACCGACGACGACGACGTCAAAATGGCCAACACGTAGCCGACCAGGAGGAGGCAAGTCAGCTCAAGTGTTTGACTTTTAGTTGGTTGGGTTTTGTGCGATTCGAGGGCTGCTTAAAAGCATTTTGCAGAGCATAGCAAATTGTTACTTGGTCAATGCTTGTATTATTATTAATTTATGTATGGCGTAGTTCGATCAAATCAATAAACTAGTCACGTTTGTAACAACCCGAACTGAACTGAACTGAACTGAACTAAACTGAGCATCAAGCCGGAAACACAATGACAAAACCGGATGCTTTGCTGCTTCGCAACAAAACAAAAGGCCATTTGCAATTTGTTGCCCAGCAGTAGAAGGAGAGAGGCAAAAAGAATGCTTAATTTATGTGCGCTTATCAAAATGGCGCTAATTGAAAATTAGCCTGTTATCATGCAATTATCTATAGACTCTCGATTCTCTCGTCTCGTCATTTCTCCCATCTGAGCCAAGTGAGCCATGTGTGCTGTGGCTAAATTCAATTTCCACATCTGATAGATAAGCGAGCAAATGAAGCTCACTACTCGCTGGCGGAAGTACGAACTCATCTCCAGCTACAGCTACTTCATATATGTAGGATGTACGAGTATGTCGGATATTTTGATTTGTGCGCCCAGAGATTCACAGATAAACGTGGCGCAAATTAAGAGAGCCAAACACCCTTCCACACAGATGCATGACTCATGCAACGCTAAAGTAACGAGAAAGGGAGTTACGGGGAAAGGAGTGGTGGAAAAGTAAAGTTAATAGACCATGGTACGTAAAATTTATGGCCAAATAAACGCAAGATCTTTAGCAAACACTTGTGGGTGGAGAAGCTGTGCGTGAATTGCTTCACAATAGCGGAATATAAATTCCAAATTAGTTGACTTTTCACACCAAGTAAATCTCATATGGCCATTTATGATTAAAACCAATTCGTAAGCTTGAAAAATTTTACAATAACTCAATTCGAGTAAAGAAATACAGTAAGTACTGATATAATGTAATCTATCAATACCAGCATCGAGTTCAATATAAAGTATAACTCAATTGACTCAGGAAATTATCAAATACGATTCAAGCTTTTTTCACATATCCATCGCTCCATAGATTTTAAGAAATTATATATGTATATATATCATTTAAACGACGACAAATGATTACTTGAATAATGAAAAAAATGAAAGGAGTTACCAAGTACGAGTTTTCAAAAATTTAAATGTTTAAAAATAGTCCGAAATTCCGTTAAAAAATATAATTAATAATAGTATATTCTTAAAGCTATTAACTTAATTTAGAACTGTGTATGAATGATTAGTATACATTTTCATATTAACAGAAATTGTAAATCTATATATTAAATTGGTTGTTACATTATCGAAAGTGGAATTGTTAATAAATCGTTTTTAGTATCCTTTAAATAGTTTACTTAAAATTACTTACTAACAATAATAGCAATTAAAGAAAAGTATTAAACTTAATATACATTGAATATGTAAATTTTAACAAATTTATAAACTCTAAAATCTATTAAATTTTAGGACAGCAAATTCATGCAAATTGTTAAATCGATATTCATACAAATTAGAAAACTCTTGGGAATCTGAATAATTGTCATTCATTCGTTTGTGAGAGTAAAAATAAATATTAATAACATTTTGGAGCATTTCTATTATCACAGAATCGTAAAATGCAACTGCAATGCAGACAGTTTCAAAGTGAAAAGCTCTATGTGTGTGTGTGAAAATTGTGAGGCAATAAAAACTAATCAAATAAATAAAGGAACAAAAACAGTCAAAAAGATGCAGAGAAAAGAGAGAGTGAGAAGAGAGAAGATCAATTGCGAAATAAATGCTACAAACAATTGACAATAAACTACACGAGATATTAACATGCGGGACATACAAACAAATATACAGACATAAATATATATATACATACGTATGCACATATAGTACATACATTTGACCCATCACAGTCACACGCACACATGTTTTTGCATGTGTCAGTGATATAAATAAAATTAAAAGAGGCAAACGGAGAAGAAGAAAAAAGGAAGAGAAAAAAACATCAGAGCAAATAATAAATAAACTACAGTTCATGTCACGTCAGCAACAAGAGGAACAACAAACTGCCAAAATGGAGTTGGAAAGAGAAAACAACATATAGTAAGGAAAAGAAACAAAACGAGAAGAGATGAAAAGAAAAACGAAATAAAGAAGAAATGAGATTGTGGCGAGTTTATACAGATGCGTGTAGTTAAATTAATGAGATCTTTAAGTTGTGTAATTTATTTGAGCTCAAACAAATTGAAATAGGCCATATTTCCAGCAATAAAATTAACTTCCAGAAACAAGAACATAAGTTCCATTACAATAGGACAAAGGAGTATCTAAAGTAATTGAAATTAGCTGTGGTAAATATTCGATACTAAAATAGATTGAAAATTGTCAAATACGTATTGTTGCTGAAAGTTTTCAAATTAGTTTTTATATATATCGTCTAATACAATTGATAAGGCCTTGTTAACTTATTTTTATCAACTTCCTTGATTAAAAACATATAGCAATAATAAAATAAGTCGATTATGCATAAGAATAAAATAGTCATAATTATATAATAAGTAAATATTTGTATATAAAACTCTTGCTTCTATTCAAATAACCTTTATTTTCTTTACTAATGACATTATTCATAAAATTTTCAGTACGAATAATTTATATTATTTTACAAGGCTCATACTCCAAATTTAATGTCACAAAAATGTTGTTAATTTTATTTTTGGTCTAGAATACAATTATAAACCACAATTAATTAATAATTTAAATTTTAAATTAATAAATGAGAATGATGCCTTAATAAATAACAACTATATCATAAAATTCGATCAATAAAGTATAAAAAACATAGAGAGCATGATAGAGTATTCTAAAGTTTATGGCTAACTTCTACTTAAAATTACTTTCATTCTAAATGTAAAACAAAACATACGACTAGACTAAGCAGATAACTAAATAATAGATGAAGTTACGTCAGTTTGTTGCTTTAGCTTAAAGAAAATGTACAACTCTGAAACAATAAGCTAATTGTCATATTGATCCGGCTTTTCTCTGACTTATTTCTCTGACTTATCTCATTTATGAGTATTTCAAAACAACCATACATCAGGTGGCGGAGAATTCTGTTCGTCATACCTGTCCTGTTCAATGCTTTTTGCCTCGCTTTGACTCCAATAATCCGAGATGGACCCGCGGGCCGCGTTTCATCAAACTCAAAAATGTCAGACAATCATCAGGGGGATGTGTTGCTATTGCTTTTGCTGTTGCTGCTACTGTCATTTGGTTGGGATTGGTTTGGCACGTGCAATCATGGAATGGGAATCGCATATATTCCTATTCGAACTCGTATATACGCGATTTATATGGATGCAATGCTCTGTTATTGCAATATTGGTAAAAGCCGTTGATGATGGCGCGACTTCGACGCGCGAGTAGCTTCAACTCAATTATCAAACTTTGGATGCCAATTCCAGTTCAGCCACCAGTCGCCAGCTATTCACTCATCCAGTCGAGGCACTCACACGTCCAGGCATATTTTTTGGATATACACGTGAACCGTGCCTGCTCCGTTGTGCCAAAGTCGGTAGTCCGTAGTCTGTAGTCCGCAGTCCGCACAAACGACAAACGGAAATGGATTTTTGATTGAGTGCACAATAAAATGTGAAATGCATTTTACAGCTCAAAAACAGACAGAAGAACCAACAAAAAAAAAGCACACACAAACACACAAAAATGGCACACCATCGAACTCAAAGTGGAGTTTAGCCATATACGTGTACGAATAGCTCCCATACTTACGGGTACTCGTACGGGTCTATATATAAAATGTACGTCTCCCTATATACATATATATATATTTTATACTTGTGTGTTTCATTCTTTTTGCAGCTGTCCGAAATTGTTGCAATTGAAGTGAAACTGGCTGTACGGCATTATTGTAAATTGAGCGGCGAACCAAAGCGTTTGCCCTATTTTCTGTCTTTTTTTTAGCTCCCCCCCTCAACCCCTCTGGAACACTCCAAATACTCCGCAAACCGCTGCAAACCTTTTTAATTTGCGCACAAAGTTGCGATTTATTTGCTTTTGCTACCATATTGATGCCGCCTTCATGAAAGTCAATTTATTTCATTATAAAGTGCATAGGTTTTTGGATTGTAACGACCAGAAAAAAGGATCTGCTCCTTCTTCTTCTTTTTTATGGCGCATATTTGGCGAAATTTATTGGCCTCATGGCTAACAAATTGCAAACACAATGTCGAAAAATTATAGCCTCGACGTCGACGTCAACGTCAACGTCATAGCGAATGCAATAAGAAAAATCAAGATAACATTTCTGACATTTCGCTAGCTAAAGTTTAAATACCCTTGCTAATATGTATAGCAAGTAAATTGTTAGTATATGAAAAATTAACTTATATTATTTACTTTCTTATAATGGATTATTTAAACATTATTAATTTAAACATTATGTCAACTTTAAGGGAAGTTGTAATTTGTAAGACCTTGAATCTTATAACTAAATTCTGATACCAATTTTAAGAAAACATAATTTGTTATAAAATACACCACTTGCTTACAAAATTAGAAATTTATAAGACATTGAAAAGCACTTCTTAGAAAATGATAAGACTCTTTATAAAAATATGCAAGCCCTTTGGATTTTATGGTTTTGTAAACAGAAGCTGTCAACTGGCTACCGCAGGGTCTAATAAAAATACATCAAGTTTATCGAATTATTCACAAAAAGGCTTAAATATAGGTAATGTATGAAAAATAATATAAATGGTAAATAAAAAAGCGTTGATCAAAATAAACAAATACGTATTAAATATATTTTATTATCAAATAAATATTTTGGCTGATAGATAGCCATTAAAAGCACTGAATATTTGAAATATGCAAAGTGCACACATACGATACATATGTGTTGAGAATAAAATTACAAATAGTTTTGTGAATAGTGAATGAATTGTTAAAAATAAAATTATAATTTCTGTTTATATAGAATGACTATTTTGAGTGGTAATGACTGTGGAACAATAATTGAATTAATACAGTCTGTGTTTTAATTGTAAAAGTTTGATTTAGAAAAAGAAATATTGAATATCTTTAAACATGCTTTTTCAAATCCATTCTATTAACATTCAGTTAGAAAAGGCATCAAGTTATCCTATAGGGTATTCAAGCAAACATTCAAAATAAATATGCTGGGAAAATGTTCGTCCTGCTTAACACAAAAGTAAGTCAACAGCAAAGAGCAGAAGGTGGGAGGGAAGAGAAGAGGAGGTGGAGAGTGAATGCTTTTGGCATTCAGTCAGTCACATTCAAAAACGTTGCCAATTTCAATATATTTCCCAATGGCCAAATTGTGTTGCCAACTTCTTCGGGGCAAAGTCAGGACATGCGTCTGCAATCGCTATCGATGTCTGGGACTGGCTTCCAAAATTTGGTCTAGACGTTGCCTAATGACAAACGCAAACCACAAAAGACGACGACAACTGAAAATGTTATGCAAGTCAGTCAGAGCCAAGTCAAATGGAAATGCCCTGGCCCAAGTCCTTGTCCTGGCCTGTCCTATCCTGTCCTGTCCCTTCCTGTCCTATCCTGTCCCGTCTTGTCTTATACTGTCGTGTCGTGGCCTTTGCTCTGCCTGACAGTGAATGCAAAATAAATAAACTCAACTTTAAATAAAACTCATCGTTGACTGTGGCTGTGTCTCTTTTCTCTTGGCTAATTTCTATTGACTAAAGCATTGGACAAATTTTCCAGCTGCGCATTGAAGCACATCCACATTGAATGGCTAAAATCGAAAGATGATTCCGTATTCATAAATTGCATGCGAAATGAACAAATCAAATGCTTGAAATGAATAAAAAAGAATTGGCCCATCATCATCATTATTTATGCGCCTTTCTTCCCCTCCAAATAAAAATCAATGACGATGCTGTTTAAACTTTTAAAGGCAAATTTACATAGTCGGATAAGAAAAGACGGTCTTAGGTCTTCTTCAAATGCAAAAATTAATATGCAAATGAGCCGCAGAGTGTGTTCTCTTCACAAATGTTCCCATCTAGTGAAATTTTGTTTGCCGTAAACTTATTTTTCGCTATAAAACCGAAGTGTTTGTCCAGAAGCCGTTTAGTATTATTTTTAAAACCAACATGAAGCGGTCTTTCACTTTTCTATGCGGAGGTGCGTTCAATAGAGTTGTAAGACCTGATCTGTTAGTCTATATAAATTAAGAAATTTATCATACTTATAACAAAGTGAAATTTACGAATAGAACTATCAATAGTTCTATTATTAATTAAGGTAGCTTAGATAGGAAGTGATAGAGTTCATTTGATTAGATATTAATCTTAGAACCTTATTTATTTCGAACCTTGTGTCTCTTCTGATTTCAAATTGTCAAGTTTAATCTCCACTACTATTTTTGGTCTTGCAATTAAGACATTAAAAGAATTGCAAAATATTAAACAATTGGATGCAACTTTAAGTGAAACTAGAAATATTATGATCAGTATAATCAGGAAAAAGATTTAAGCGTGTGAGTTTCAAAATGTGATTAAATTTACAACCAACTTCAATAAGTGTAAAGTGAAACTATTTCAACAATGTCAAACCAGTTCCATATATAAGTAAAATATTTTTGGGAACTGCGATCATCACATACACCGAAGGGCTCTAGAACATTCGAAAAACTGTGAGCAATGGGGACAAGGCCAACTAAAACACATTGAATATGTTTGTCAGAACTATACCCAAATTCCATGAATATGTCCCAGGGTATTTTTCGCGAAAACCCAAAAAGAAAAACGCCACAAAACCCAACGACGCGACGTTGACAAGATTTGAGTCGCCTTTAAACGTACGGCGCTAAGTTGGTAGCCTTAATTGAGGCTTAAAACTGCACACAGCCGGCAGATTTGGATATGGTAACGGTTTTGGATTGCGGTACCCAATGTCCCAGTCATAAAGCCATAAATAAATCGTGGAAATTCCCAGACAGCCGTGGCAACGAGACAGAAAACCGAATGAAAAGCCTGGAAAAAATGTTTATGATCCACACGTGCCCGGGGAACACACGCTAATGAGATGAACTACCTGGAAAGGTCCTGAAAATCCTGAAAGAATGATGTTACCTGCTTGCTATATAAGTGAGAAGTATACAGGTCCTGCCATTACAACAGCATCGACCGTCAAAAAGTGAACTACTCAAGATGAAAATCTGTCAGAATCAGAATCAGAAAAGCAAATCCGAAAAGAAGCGACAGAAGCTGCTAAACAAGCAGGCGAAAGCAAAATATCATCAGGAAAAGCTGAAAAAGCGTTCGAAGAAAATGCTAAAGTCAACCCAGAACGTTAGCTTCCATTACCAGCTATTTCTTTATCGTCAAGAGCTGCGGAAATCCGACGCGGACTTCTCCTATCTACGTCTATCCCGGGCCAAAATCATGTTGACGGCACAGCTCATAGCCAAGAATATTGGCAACTGCAGCAAACTGTGCACAGTGGATGATCTCAAGATGCTCAGCCGGGAAGTGCAGTTTAAGAAGCGTCTTTGCAACCAAGTGGAGCGTTTGGAACAATTCCAGGAGATGGGCCTAACCGATGTTGTGCTTGATGGGAAGCGGACGGTGCTTTAAAGTGTGGTTTACTTGGCCTTAATAGGGTTGGCCTAGGTCTGGGGATTATCTTTAGTTACGTTTAGTCTGTTATATACTTTCAAATAAAATTTGACATTACATTATATACGCTTACGTTTTTTATCGATGCACACTCTTATCAATACCTTTCAAACCTTTTTAGTTGTATTACTCTCCAGTGTGCTTTGTGCATCTCAAGAGTTGATCCACAATGATACCAATCCTAGTAATATTGAAGAAGCGCATAAACTAAAAGTCATACTTGATGCGACGCGTCCCATGTCCACTTTAAAACCCATCACCACCTCCTCCACATCCACGCCCAGTTCCCAACCCACAACAGGTACCAAGGAGGATAAAGATTATAGCTTCCAAAACGACCGTCTACCTCTGCTATCAGATGATGAGTTTAACAACTTGACAGACGATGCAAATCCCCTACATTTTCTCAAGCAGCTGCCAGAAGCAAATAAACCGCAGGTAGCTAAAAAAGTATATACAATTTCAACATATTTTTAACCTATTTGCTAGTCTGACTCTCTTCCCTTATCCAACCAGGAGTCCAAGCCTGATCCCGTTCCTGGTTCACCTATATACATCACGATACCCATTTATATCAATACCTCTGGCAAAATACCACTTACTTTATCTATTGGAGGTCAAGAACTGACACTGTCCCACGACCAAAGGTTAAACTCAGGGCACAAAAGAAAAGAATCCACCAAGGTACCTAATTCGCATTTCAATCGTTTGTTGGAGATTGAACCACTTAAGAGAAGGATAACCAATCGTCATCGCAGTACTAGCCGTAATAAGATCCAAGCTCTCAAGGATCTGAACCAAAAGGAAGAGAATTAGTGAAAACATTGCAGATTTTTCATTGATAAATATTGATGTATTTTCAATTTAAAGACTAACAATAAATAGTTAATATAAATAGTTGAGGTTGTTGTGGTGAAATCTCTTTAAACTGCATTGCTGGCAGCTTCAGGTTCTGTTGGCTTAACTTTATTCTCTTCAGGAACTGTAACTGGAACTGAGGGTGAAGCTGAGGCATCCTCGGTTTGTTTTTCGGGTTGGGTTTCTGCTGTTTCTGTGGGTTTCTTGTCCTCCTCCACAGTAGGTGCTGGGGTCTCATCCTCATCGTCATCGGTGGCTTCAATGACCTGTTCGATGGTTTGCTGAATAAAGTGCTCAAAGAGCTGGAAATATTGCAGAGCATTATTGGCCACCTGTTCCGTGGGTAGCCCCGTGGTGACCTTTTTGAGTGCATCACGTATGAGGACTAGCACTGGTTTACGTGTGGTGGTGGACACTGTGCTGGTGGTGGGGATTGTGGTGACGCCCTCAACGCTCTCTTCAGCTGGAGCAGGAGTCTCGGCAGCAGGAGCCTTAACTTCAGTGGGTTCCTTGGCAGGTTCCTCGAAAGCCTCACGACGTCTTCTGATAAACGACAGATCATCATCGTCATCATCATCCTCCTCATCATCATCGTCAGCATCGGAATCGTTTTGTTTTTCTCAGCTTCATCATCATCATCATCGTCATTCTCATCGCTGGCAGCACTCGAGTTTTCCTGTACCGCCGTTTTCCTTGAGCCTGGGAAATCACTGTCCTTAACCATATCGTACTCCATTTGGCAGGTGCAGCATTTACAGCAATGGCTAAGAAAACCAAAGCAGCTGCAAATGAAAGGGGAAAAATCAATCTTAAGCTGGACATTGTATATTTAAAGACTTACCCAATGTCATGTAAATATGTTTAACCATGATTGTTGCTTAGTTTGGCCAATCCTTGAGATTCAGATTCAATGTGGCAACGGCAAACAGTTGACTTTTGCAGTTTTGCGGTCTTTATGAGCGAATCCAGCGCTTTGCTTTCGCTTTTTATAGTCATGCGACGATGATTTTGACCAAAATGAAAGTAAACAGGCGCTGAGCGGGCTTTATTGGTGCTGGAGAGGTCTGGTCTATGGCCAACAGTCTTCAATCTTTAGTCTCTCCAGTCTCTGAGACTGAGAGCCCAATGTCCAAGCAACCGCTTTTACTGCAGCGAGCTCTCAGTATTCAGCTCTTTCTTTTTACATCTCTTTTGTTTACCTCGTTTTCTTCTACACAACAAAAGAAACCGAAATCATTTATTTAAAATTCGGTTTCTGGTCACTTCTTTCATAAATTTGTTTATTTATGCCCAAAACTCTTGGCCATCTTTCGTCTGTCGTCTGTTTGGCTAACACATTAACAATCATTTGCCAGTTGCGGGTGTTACGAGGCAGACTTTCCTCCTCCCTTCTCCACTCACTTCATTAATGTCGTTGTTGAGGTTATATGCAAATATGTTTAGGTTCCATAAGTTTTGCATACACAAAAGGGATTTTTCTTTAGGCTAAAAAAGCATGACGCACTTAATTGACTGATTAAATTTCTTTTAACAATCAGTCATTGCTCTCTGCACACTTAATTATGTAATAATTAGCGCCCATTTAGATCCACACCATCATAATAAATCGAATGAGTTTTTATGCGTCATCAGCTGGAACTTTCTAATGCAGTTTGGAAATTTGAAAACTTTTCCATAATGTGACTTCATTTGAAAATCAAACCCAACTGATAACAATGGAAGCATGCGGTGATCACGAGTCTAAATGAATCATATTGATCTGGTCTAAACTGTAGAGAAAGCAATTGATCGACATAAGCTCACCAAGAGCATATCATTATCGACAATTGTCAGTTTGGGCCAATCAAAGTTCAATACATCAATTACAAGAATAAACCATATTAATAGCTTTATTTTAATTTAAAAGTTGTTTAAGGCATTAATAATAATCGTTCATAAATTAACGCATTTAATAGAAATATTATATATATATAATCTTAACTTTGCTTAATTAACTTATTACAATTAAAACATGACACTGAAACTAAAATAATAAATATATCCGGCTATTAAAATGTTAAAGATAAATCTCATACACAGATCAAATATAATTTTGGTATATTAATCCTAATAAAAATCGGAAAGAAATTATAATTTAGAAAAAGAGCAAAAGCTTAAAAATGCTTAATGAATAAATTAACCGAATTTAGTTATAAATATTTCTTAATCTCTTTTGCTGCCATTCATTCTTCTTTTACAAGCACTCCCTTTACGGTATCACAAGATTCCTGGAATCACTTTAACAAAGTGAACTTAAATTTTATTAAAAAGAAAACATTAATATATTCAAGTAGAGTAAAAGTAATAAACACCATTTTCATTTGGGACTTCACTTAGAAAGTTATTCTGTGGTACTCAACTGGGTCAGTAATTAAAGATCTGTAATCAGAAAACAAATTAAAGATTATGCAGTTGAACTTTATCCACAAAAGGCCTGTAATTAGAACAGCAATTACGTTCTCCAGTCGAGCAGAAGAATTGAAATCTCAATGGGGCAACAAATCACTGGAAGAATAACAACTTCTAGATAGTGATAACAAGCAGATTGATTGGATGATGATGATGATGATGATGAGTGGAAGTAACTATGCACAGCTGCTTGCCAAGAGATACTTGTGGGCACGACAAGCTCCTAAGGCCAAAAGAATTGTACGAGCCCATAAAACGAGATCAGTAAACCTTTCAGATTGACCCAATTCAGAACCGGCTTTCAACGACAACGTCAACATCAACGACAACGCAAGCTGCGCTTCAGAGGAACGGGTGGGCAGAGACCAGGTAAGGTGGACAAGGTGTTAAACAGCCAACCAGTTGGGAGACCAACATTCTAGATGAGTATCATCAACAAGAAGCTAAAAGGGTATACGAGCACGTCGCTGATAAATGACGAGCACATGAGTTTGCATAAAAAATTTCACCAAAATAATAAAGCAACTTTGCATACTTTCCTTGCGGACAAACAGAGACAGATAAAAGCATAAAAGCATAGTAGAAAAGAAAACAGAAGAAGAAAAAAACAGCTTTTTAAAGATTACCAAGAAAACCGGTAAAGGAAAAAGAATTCCCCTCCCAGCGAAATGCTAAGATACTTAAGCCACCTCAAACAACCAGATGCGATCAGTTGTACTCCAAACGAGCAGCTGTTAAGATCGCTCCAGTAGAAAGAAAAGAAAACAAAGATGAGACCATACCAGGTTGCCTGCATCTTAGGTAAGTCAATGCACTAATTCTCAGGTAGATCGGAACCAATTCTTCTCCTTTAATCGTTGTAGTGGCAACTTTGCTGCTTCTGGAACCTGCCACAATTGAGGCCAAGCGTCGCAAGCACAAGGGCAATGATAATCACGATTCAAACAGATCCAAGACAAAGACAAAGTGGTCCAGTTCCACGGATCTGGGCGGTAGCAACTCACAGGTATCGACCGAAGAACATGGCTATTATGTTAAGCGCACCTATTCCCCTCTAACGGGTGCCGATGGTAAGAAGAAGAGTCCACCCTATCTGGCCATACCAATTGCCTGGTTCAGCTGTGAGTCGGGTAAAACTGGTTGCCAGCAGGTCAGCAATTCGGGTATGATCAACAGTCCTACCCATGCCCTAAGCGAGGGTTATCTGTGTGATGATGACTGCATGGATGCATATGAACCCATCTGTGGCAAGACACCCAATGAGGTGGCTGTCTTCTATAACAAATGCAAACTCAATGTGGCCAAGTGTCGCACCCACGGACTGTGGACAGAGCTACCCTATGAGCAATGTCAGCAGACATATCCCAAGGAAACCACATACACCGACAAGAAGTTCAGATGCTCACCCTATTTCCGTGATGCATCCACAGTTGTTACTCCACTTGCTGAGACCGAGAAGGATAAGGAGAGCAATGAAAGCAGCGAGGAACAAAAGGACAGTGACAAGAAGAAGAACAAGAACAAGGTGGAGCATGTCGAGCCCATTGCTCTGCCCCTTCAGGCAAAACCCGCTGAAAACATAGTTCCAGTGCCAGTTCCTGTACCAGTGTCAGTGCCTATTGAGACCGTTGCCCTACCTCCCATTCCTGTAAAGACAGTAGAACCTCAATCCCAGGTAGCTGATAAGCCAACTCTCACTCAATCCAAACCGGAATCCGTTAAGGTCACTGAAGCACCGAAACCTTTGGAATCCGATAAGGACAAACTCAAATATGTGGTATCTTAAGCAAACCTAATTCTTAAGACTTATTTATAATTATTTATAAAAAAAATTAAATAAATAAAAGAAAATACAAAAAACATTTAATGAAAAAATCAGTTGTGAATGAAGAAGTGAAGTTGCACTCAAAATATACTCTCCCAATCCCCAATACAACACATCTTCAGGTTCAGAACTCACTTATATTATTATTGCTTTAAACTTAGAGGGTTTATTACCTCTATATATGTATATCATATACTATATTCTTAGTATACCAATATCGGTCAGATCTTTTCAGATATTCCTGCGAGTGACATCGATTTTCACAATAGACAAGTCGAGGGAAAGCTTTTTAAAATTTTGTTAAAATATTAAAATTGCATTATAAGCATTATTAAATACTAAATACGTGTTATACTTAGTATAGTTGTTTTGATTTTTTATTTATTAAATATTGCGGAAAAATTCTTTAGACATAAATGGAACTTTCCCTTCAATGTGTTATATATTTTCTTCAAACACTCGTATATCAATTCATTTAAACAAACAAGATTTGACTCTGGCTCTTTTCCACCCATTTGTCTTCTTCGTATGTGAAATGGATTTTTTAAACACATACATATATAAGTAAAGTTTAAATCAACTGATATAAATTGCAGAGAAATGTTTCATTCACAACTTTATTCCTTATGTAGTTAGAAAAGAATATAATAAAATGCTTTAAAAATTTTATCTTTTCTATTCTCCTTAGTAAAAATAAAGGTAAGACACACTTAAACGTGCTTTAACAAAGGGAAATCTTATTGCTCGAATCTGTCGTTTGCAGATAAAATAAAGGTGGTTCAACAAGTCCCTTGAGACTTCATAGGGCTTGGCCATCCAAGATACGATAAAGATATAAAAAACATCAGCTGCATACGTATGTGCAGTTCATTGAACCGTCAAACAAGTTGAATATACTCAAGTTCTATGGGTTGATGGACAACAACAGATCAGATCATCAATTCAATAGGGCACAAATCATTAAAAACTGAAGCCGTAAACATTGTTGATTGAGTGTGGGATGTGGCATTAGTGGATGCAACAGGTTGTCCCTGGTATAAAAGATGCAACAAATGCGACAACTGCACACAGAAGCCAACCGACTGCAATGACAAACGGAACTAGAAAGATTGGAACCTTTGGGTTGCTCCTGCTGCTAAGTGGAGGTGAGTTAAGGAAATGAAATTAGAGATGCGATAATTGCAAATATGTTTATTCCTTAGTTATACTCAGCATTGAAGGTATGCCCAGCGACTTGGTTACCCATGCACCGCCTGAGGATTTGATTGTTGAGGCACGTGCTCAGAAACAGGATCAGGATGCCTTGGATGTGGATGAAGATTTGGATGGACGCAGTGCATATGTGAATAATCGATTTGTGCCCAATGAACCCGTTGAAATGATCGATGATGAACAGAATGCACCACTCTATGAAATACTTCAAAAGCAAATGGAACAAGTACTGGCTTCAACTGGACCGGATGTGCCCATCTATGAGGACGACAAGTCGAAGCGTCCAAGGGACCAGCAGTTGCCCCATAAGCCGCTTTTCACCAACAACAACGAAGCCGACCCAGATGATGATTATGTAGATGAGGCGTCAGAGTTGGAGCAGGGTTATGGCAATGCAGATAAACCAGATGCTACAGCTGTTGAGGAACTTGTGCCCGATGCAGGATATCAGGTCCAACAACCGAGTACCAGCAGCGTCAAACCAACGGATAGCACCACTACGAAGCCAACCATCAGTTTCAGTACCAGCACCACACGTAGTCGTCCTCAGCGCAGACGAACCACCACTGCGATTCCCAGAACAACTCGATCCAAGAACAACTTGCAATCAAAAGTGACAGCCACAACAGCAAGCTCCATAAATCCCACAGACTTGGCAACCAGCACAGCAATACCTGCCTCCTCCAGTCACAAGCAACGACCCAATACCAACAATAGCACGAACTCTAATTCCAAACACAAGCCCATCTCCAATTCCAATGATTTACCTCATGATCCACAAATCTATCAGCACAAGCGTCGCATCATATTCAAGACGATCTCAACAGGCTCGCAATTTGTCAATTCTCCTATCGGTGATCTTATGATTAAGTTCTCCATTGGCTTTGCTAAGCCAGCACAGGGCATGGCCACGCCCTCCAACGAGGCATTACGTGCCTTTTCCAATAACTTATTCCGTAACATAGAAATGCAAAAGTTTAAAAGAATTAAACTGCAGAAGGATCAATAAAATTCCCAATATATTTAAATAAAACATACCTTGAAAGTTGTTCGTAACAAAACCTGGGATCCTTGGAGCTATTAAAGATCTCAACTTTAGCTGAAAATTATAGTAGTGTCGTCAAAATTAAAGAAACTCAGTTGTCAGATTTATACATATATTGAAAGTTAACAAAAAAAACAACAATTATTCAATGAAAACATTTAAGTTATATTTCCGAAAACAAGTGTGTACTTGAAGTACATATAGCACGGAATATCAAAGTTATTTGTATGTGTTTTCAACAGTTGCCACAAATATTAGGAATTACACTTAGGCTGAGTTTATGAATATAAGTATTTCTTACAAAGTTTCGAGATAATGACAAGAAGTTGACCTCAGCTTAAGCGATTACATGCAGACATGAGATATGTAGAGAGTGTTATGCTTTAGTTACACAAAATGTTATTGCTTAGAATGGGACGTCACTTAAGTTAGTTGTAGTATTAGTATTAGCATTGTAGCAATTGCCTAAATCGTTGTGTTGCGAGTCTATCGGTTGCATTGGATACATAAAAGTCAATTTGTTCGCTTAGAGCTTGAAAGCATTACAAAAATATTCGCTCTTATGTATTAACAGGAAGTATTTAAGAGAGCCGCCTCGATGTTCCATAACTGTGACGCTCTTAGCGCACTGGCCAAAACTTGAGAGCGAGTAGAGGCATGGTGACTCCCGTGACAATGCTGGAGATGAGATTAACGCTGTGATTGTCAAGGATGCGTAGTCCACTCACATGACGTATCCCCTTGCCGGGTGCGTCGACAATCTTTCCCTGTGCATTGATACCAGAAAACTGCAGCAGTCCACCGAGCACAGAATCCAGCAAAGAGCCAAAGAGTCCAGCTAAGCCACCAAATAAAATAATGGGCCACTGTGGTGGACTGACGAGCAACATTTTGGCATCCACAGTATAGCGTACAGTCACAAAATAACCAAATCCAACGAGCAAGCCTCCCAGCAGACTAACAGCAATGCCAATCATTGAAATGCCTCCATTTGTGCCACGTGGCACGCGACGCCAGCTGATGATGGAGATGGGATCGCTTTTGGAGAGCACGCTACCCAGTTCACTGCTCCATGTATCACCATTACAGCAAGCAAACGAACTCATCACTGCAATTCCCAACCAGCTGGAACGATACTCCTTGGCAAAGTCAATAGCACGCTCTCCACTGCCACAGTCAATCAAATAAAGCAGCGCCAACTGAGTTGCCATGCCGCCATTGCAGAGCACCTGAACCCAATTCCGTTGTCCTTCTCCATCCTTAAAGTCACTCTCAAACTTGCGTTTCAATTGCGCTCTAAACTTGGTTGCACGCGATGAGCTAAAGAAGAAAACCACCAGACTTCCAAAGAAGGGATGACTTGCAATGGACAAGACGAAGGCAACAACTATGCCCAAGGCAGCTCCAGATTTGCTCACGGAACGTCGACGCAACGCCACCGTCATGAGCGCGAGAGGCGCCAACGTAGAGAATAACCAACGGGTAGGAGGTATGACTGCAGCTTCTATTAATAATTGATGTATCTCAAATGTATCAGCTTATCAGTGAAAGTGTACCGACATTTTTACCTTCATAATCGCTGCTCCAGAATTTCGAGAATGCCACATTGCCCAGCCACATGAATAATGAGATGGGAATCGAGAGGCCACAGAATAACAAAGGCATCCAGTCGCCGTTAGCCATTGCGTGCTCTTTTTAATTTGAATTGATTTTCAAAATTAAAGAAAACTTTCATTCAAAAATGTAAACAAAAATATGAACAGCTTGTCAGAAAGGTGACCAAACTTTTGTATACCATATGGCCAAATACCTGAAAAATACCAGAATACCAGAGCACTGCATGCCCGTTTGGTATTTTTGTGGCATGACCACAGGGTGCTTCAAGCTGAAAAAGAGCGAAATTCAAATTTGGCGAAACGTTTTTCTGTTACTCAAATGTTTAATCTATCTTTATAGTTAAGCGCACATTAAGTACAACGGCCCAATTTCGTTAAAAATTCTAGACTTCATTTAATAACTAAATTATCATAAGTTCTATGCTCTGACAATCTTATAAAATTACTTAATAAGCTCGACCACACAATTTACAATTTTAAATAATATTTATAAACCATCGGCTAGCCACTGATAGACTAAAATTAAAAATGTATTTTCTAAAACAAAACCAAAAACCCCGCATTTCTGGGTTTTTCTAAGTTAAATAAAAAAATAACTACATAAATAATTGTTGTTTGTTATGATCAGGACACTTGCTCTCAATAAAATCAGGGTCACAATAACACTTTATTACTGTCCATTTTCAGTCAACACTCTGTAGCTGGAGAAAAATATTTAATTTTCATTCATTGATGCTCTAAATAGATTTTCGGGTGCATGCAAATTTATTTCAATAGGCCTAGGCAATTTGTTATTAATGAAAAGTTTGCTTCTTGTTGATCTTATCAAACTAGGTTGGTGTTGGATCTCTCAGAACGCGTTTTAATTAAAAATATTCGTAGCCTTGAAACAACTGTAGCAAATGCTCAAGCCTTTAAATTTATATACAAATTTATACATACATACATTCATACATATTTATGTACAGTTCAATACTCGACTAGAATTTTATTTCAAAAAGAATTAAAAGACGAAAATGTTGGAACAACTTTGGCGAGAGATAAGACAATTCCAAGTTTAACATTGGAATGACAAGACTTAGACAAAGTAATGTGATCTATAAATAGATATGACGATTCTGTCAAGGAGGTACAGAGGTTATCAAGCGCGAATTACTTCCGCTAAAATTCGATTAAGGGATACAAAACAAAACAGAGCTCTGGATCTAAGCAATAAGTGCCAACCACACCACAAGTCATTGGACGAACAATTGCAACATTCTGGGAATGAAGCCACATGCATATTTAATGAGCCGGACGCGGGGACACACTTGAAATTTTGAAGAGTATGAGGAAGAAGAAGTGGAAGTATCCAAGAGATATACAATTGCGTATCTTTATATGCTAATAAATGGCCACACATTTCCCTAAAATGGGTCAAAAGTCTCCCCCATCTTCGACGATGTTGTAACTCAGACACATTCAATGAAGCGCCCCAAGCCAAGTGATCGATTGACACGATCAAAGTGTTGATATGTAATGGAATAGGCATAGACATAAGAGATAGACTCAAATGAATGGCACTGGGCACAGCACATCGTAGCTTTAAGTGGTTTGTCTCTGTACGTATTGAATGAGTATATGTATTTCTATATACGATTAGATAGAACCAGAGCCAGTGTGAGTGTGAATCCTACATAAATATTCATGCTGCCACATGCAAATGTATTGAAATTGCTTGCTTTCAATGAATAGAGCTCCGGCTTGAGAACTTTACGTTTCCATCTTCTGGCGACGTTACGTTATTCGCAATCCGGCAGTTGTCGCGTTCGGCTGCAGATCGGAACTATTTATTTGGATCCTATACGCAAGGCGAAGAAGTATGTGGCAAAGTGGAACAGATAGTGGAATACTTATAATTATATAATTGAAATCAAGGATATATCAATATCATAGTGAAATCACATTACATATATCTTCTCATAAATGAAGATCAAGTGAATAATTTTACAAAAGTACAATCGGAACGTTTTCATGAATTTATTCAAAAGGATATTAAAAAGATATGTTTATTCATAATCTTTATAATGATTAAAAATGTTGAAGATAAAAGTTCTGAAATAAATAAATAAAAGTGAATAATTGTACAAATTTATAAGCTGAAAGTTTACACAAATTTATTTAAAAGGATATTAAAAAGGATATCCTAATTCACATTGTTGAAGATTAAAAAACTAAATTAAATACAAATGAATATTTTTACATATGAAAATATTAAAACATATTAAAAGGATACATAATCTTAAGGATGATTAAAAGTGCTGACGAGAAAAATAATGAATTTAAGAATATATTATATTCTCTTACTTATAATTTCGAGATTTTGTGATAGTGAAAAAAGTGAAAGTGTGAAACAATATGTGAATCTACATATGAACATTATTAGTAAAAATTTTGTGTCGATTTTATTAAAAATTTATGTTAATAAATGTCTGCAAGAGTCCTTGAACAAGTTTGTTAATATTCTAAAAACAATTTGAGACCCAATATAATATTGGATATATTTTACTAAAAACGATAAATTTGAAGTCTCACTTTATGAAAATCCTATGTTTTGATAGTCGTAGAACATATTTTAGATTAACCAACACATGGAATTACGTCATGTCTCATTCTAAAAACGGAGTCAAGATCGAGCATAGTTTTATACATTTTTTTTGGCATCTGTGCTCTCATTCCAATAAAGTGCCTTTTGGTGATAACCCCTTGTGACAGACACTGAGAAGAGCAGAAAGAAAACGAGAACTAATAATATAAAAAATATATATGTAGTAGATAATCAAGAAAATGTGCTGTTGATAATAGAACAATTTAATTTCATTTCACAGTTTGCTGGTTGTGTCCACTTCGAGCACGCGTTTCCATTGGATTCAAATTAGACTAACTGAAATGTTGCCCTTTCGATGGGCCACACTGATTGGCGTGGTGCTTCTCATAGCATACACAAATGGAGCGGCTATAGTAAGTGTCAAAATTGTTAATAAAACTTGATGAATTATTGTTGAGTGTGCGTGTGTTTAAACAAGAGATATTTGTTACATATTCATATTTGGGAAATTAGTTCAATGCACATGAACTTAGCCCTAATAAATTGAGATTAGAAGCAAACATTGGTGAGACTTGTGGCCAAGGTCAGTTTTCGAAACGAAATGTGTATAGTGATGAGTGTTGGGAATGTTTGAGATTAAGCTGACATTAGCATTGAACTCAATTCGTATCTATTTACTTTAGGATCAATCATCTGTTGATGATGATGCTGAGCTGACTCCCCTGACTGAATTAGAAAGAATTAAAAGAAGCTTGTAAGTAGATCCATCGATTCAAACTGAAGCAGAGACTTTTCAATATTATGGCACACTTGTAGTACCCGAGGACAAACTCAGTCGCAGTACTTAAACTTCGGAAAACCCGAAGAGGATGGCAAGGCAGAAGCGGAAGCCAATGAAGGTGGCTCACGTGCAACTGTTTGTAAGTAATAGAATCAGGATAAAGTCAACCATTATTACTGAGTTCTATCATTACCTATTCAGCTGGTAGCCATGGCATGGGACAAGCCCAAAGTCAATTTTCATCAGGAGATTGCAGTGAGTGTACTGGACGCGGCGTAAATGGTGGCGCTTCTGTTCAGCCCGGCCTCATTGGTAGACCCGACGCCATAATAAGTCTACCTGGAGTTGGTATGTTATCACCTTGCTAATAAAAGATACTAGAAGTTACTAACATAAACTATTCAATCAGGGGGTGCTGGAGCAGCTGCAGGAACACAACCAGGAACAAGCTGGGGAGCACAGCCTGGAACTGGAGGTAGTCAGCCTGGATATGTAGGCCGAGGAGGGCTTGGGGGACAACCCGGTTTCGGTGGTCAACCCGGTATCGGTGGTCAACCCGGTGGTGGTGTTGGTCGGCCAGGTGGCGTAACCCAACCAAGTGGAGGAATTGGCGGTGGTCAGCCAGGGTACGGCACCCAACCAGGAGTCAGCGGCCAGATTGGCGGTCAACCAGGAACTAGTGCTAGCCCGGATACGAAGCTGGAAGCCAGCCGGGAATTAGTGGTGGTGGAGCCGGAGGAAAGCCCTCAGACGGCAGTCAAACTGGAGCAGATGCTGATAAACCTGGCTTTAGAGGTCGGCCAGGAGCAGGAGGTCAGCCAGGAATTGGCGCAGGACAACCAGGCTACGGAGCTCAGCCAGGAAGTGGCGGAACTCAGGGCGGAATTGGGGGACAGCCAGGAAGTGGAGGCAGTCAACCCGGTGACAGAACTCATGCAGGAGTTGGAGGTACATCCAGTCAACCTGGCTTTGGAACTCAGCATGGAATAAGTGGTGCAGGACCCGAAGGAAAGCCTGTACATGGCGGTGTAATAGCAGACGCCATGATACCAAGCTTTGGAGGCACTGGCAGTCAACCCGGTTATGGAACTCAGACTGGATCCGGCGCTGGTCAGCCTGGTTACGGAACACAACCAGGATTTGGCGGACAGCCCGGAACCCAGCCAGGTTTTGGCGAACAACCTGGAATTGGAGGAGGCCAACCTGGAACTGGAGCCGGCCAGCCTGGTTACGGAACTCAAACCGGAACCGGAGGACAGCCTGGTTATGGAACTCAACCAGGATTTGGTGGTGGTCAACCTGGAACTGGAAACGTCCAGCCTGGGTACGGAAGTCAAACTGGAACAGGAGGACACCCTGGCTATGGAATGCAACCAGGATTTGGCGGACAGCCCGGAACCCAGCCAGGCTTTGGCGGACAACCTGGAATTGGAGGAGGCCAACCTGGAACTGGAGCTAGCCAGCCTGGTTACGGAACTCAAACCGGAACCGGAGGACAGCCCGGCTATGGAACTCAGCCAGGAACTGGTGGAGGTCAACCTGGAACTGGAACCGGCCAGCCAGGTCAAACTGGAACAGGAGGACAGCCTGGCTGTGGAACGCAACCAGGATTTGGTGGACAGCCCGGAACCCAGCCAGGCTTTGGCGGTCAACCTGGAATTGGAGGAGGCCAACCTGGAACTGGAGCCGGCCAACCTGGTTACGGAACTCAAACCGGAGCTGGAGGACAGCCTGGCTATGGTACTCAACCAGGAATTGGTGGCGGTCAACCTGGAACTGGAACTGGCCAGCCAGGCTACGGAAGTCAAACTGGAACAGGAGGACAGCCTGGCTTTGGAACTCAACAAGGAATTGGTGGCGGTCAACCTGGAACTGGAACTGGAACTGGCCAGCCAGGCTACGGAAGTCAAACTGGAACAGGAGGACAGCCTGGCTTTGGAACTCAACCAGGATTTGGTGGACAGCCCGGAACCCAGCCAGGCTTTGGCGGACAACCTGGAATTGGAGGAGGCCAACCTGGAACTGGAGCCGGCCAACCTGGTTACGGAACTCAAACCGGAGCTGGAGGACAGCCTGGCTATGGAACTCAACCAGGAATTGGTGGCGGTCAACCTGGAACTGGAACTGGAACTGGCCAGCCAGGCTACGGAAGTCAAACTGGAACAGGAGGACAGCCTGGCTACGGAACTCATACCGGAACAGGAGTACAGCCTGGCTATGGAACGCAGCAAGGATTTGGCGGACAGCCCGGAACCCTGCCAGGTTTTGGCGGACAGCCTGGAACTGGTGCCGGCCAGCCTGGCTACGGAATTCAAACTGGAACCGGCGGGCAGCCTGGCTATGGAACACAACCAGGATTTGGCGGACAGCCCGGAGCCCAGCCAGGGTTCAGCGGACAAGGTGGAGTTGGTGGAGGTCAACCTGGAACTGGAGCCGGCCAGCCTGGCTACGGAACTCAAAGTGGAACTGGAGGACAGCCTGGCTATGGAGGACATCCAGGTTTTGGCGGACAGCCTGGAACTGGTGCCGGCCAGCCTGGCTATGGAACCCAACCAGGATTTGGCGGACAGCCCGGAACTGGAGCCAGCCAGCCTGGCTATGGAACTCAAACCGGAACTGGCGGACAACCTGGATATGGAACTCAACCAGGATTTGGCGGACAGCCTGGAACTGGAACCGGCCAGCCTGGCTATGGAACCCAACCAGGATTTGGCGGACAGCCCGGAACTGGAGCCAGCCAGCCTGGCTATGGAACTCAAACTGGAACCGGCGGGCAGCCTGGCTATGGAACACAACCAGGATTTGGCGGACAGCCTGGAACTGGTGGTGGCCAACCTGGAACTGGTGCAGGTCAACCTGGCTATGGAACTCAAACGGGTACAAGCGGGCAGCCTAGCTTTGGAACCCAACAAGGATTTGGCGGACATCCTGGAACTCAAACCGGAACCGGCGGACAACCAGGTTATGGAACACAACCAGGATTTGGCGGACAGCCTGGAACTGGTGCAGGTCAACCTGGCTACGGAACTCAAACGGGTACTGGAGGTTATGGAACACAGCCAGGATTTGGCGGACAGCCTGGAGCTGGCGGAGGACAGCCTGGAACTGGTGCAGGACAGCCTGGCTACGGAACGCAACCAGGATTTGGCGGACAGCCTGGAACTGGTGGAGGACAGCCTGGAACTGGAGCCGGCCAGCCTGGCTACGGAACTCAAACTGGAACCGGCGGACAGCCTGGTTATGGGACACAAACAGGATTTGGCGGACAGCCTGGAGCTGGCGGAGGACAGCCTGGAACTGGTGCAGGTCAACCTGGCTACGGAACTCAAACGGGTACTGGAGGTTATGGAACACAGCCAGGATTTGGCGGACAGCCTGGAGCTGGCGGAGGACAGCCTGGAACTGGTGCAGGACAGCCTCGCTACGGAACGCAACCAGGATTTGGCGGACAGCCTGGAACTGGTGGAGGACAGCCTGGAACTGGAGCCGGCCAGCCTGGCTACGGAACTCAAACTGGAACCGGCGGACAGCCTGGTTATGGGACACAAACAGGATTTGGCGGACAGCCTGGAGCTGGCGGAGGACAGCCTGGAACTGGTGCAGGTCAACCTGGCTACGGAACTCAAACGGGTACTGGAGGTTATGGAACACAGCCAGGATTTGGCGGACAGCCTGGAGCTGGCGGAGGGCAGCCTGGAACTGGTGCAGGTCAACCTGGCTACGGAACGCAACCAGGATTTGGCGGACTGCCTGGAACTGGTGGAGGACAGCCTGGAACAGGTGCAGGTCAGCCCGGCTACGGAACTCAAACGGGTACAGGAGGACAGCCTGGTGTTGGCGATAGTCAGCTCGGTGCACCTGGACGTTACACAACTGATCCAGGAACCGCCGTTACTTCTGGCGATGGTCTTGGTAAGTTATCGATTACGGAAATCTAGAAAATAATTTATAACACTCTAAACATTTTACAGGCGTCCCGGGCAGTATTGGCACTGGTGGAGGAACTGCCCTTCTTCAGGGTGGTGGTGCTGGTAAGAAATCATGCAATCCACAAAAGTTAAAACAATATTTGTAAAATGTATATTTAACAGGTGTTCCTAGCAGTAGTGGGGCTGATGATGCTTTCTCACAGGCTGAATCTGCTATTGGTGATGGTCAGGCATCAGCTAGTGCCCAGGGCAAGAAGAATGGAGGCACAGCCAAGACACAAGTGTCTGGTACCTACAGTACAGGCAGTTCTTTCAGCGCAAGTGCAATGACATCTGATGCAGATCGGGCAGCAAGTGCACAAGTAACAGGAAACGCAGATGGAGCAATGAGTCAGTCTCAAGGCTCTGGTGGTCCTTCCCAATCCCAAGCACAAGTCCAACTTAACGGAAAGGACGGCGGTACCAAGGCCTCATCACAAAGTGGTGGTATCATACATCAAAGCCAGAGCGAAGTTCAGGCCAATGATAAGGGTGGCCTCGCCGATGCACAATCCAGTGGACCCGGTCAAACATCATCTCAAGCTCAAATCGGTTTCCGACCTGGTCAGGATAACAATTCTGCAGCTGCCTCAGGTGGTGGACAAGCGTCGGCACAATCTGGTAGCCACTCTGGACAGAGTCAGTCTCAAATACATGGCACATCCAGGTCCGCAAAACCAATGTTCTTTCTTTCATTCAGTGTAATGCATATATTCCTTCTTACAGCTTTGGTGTATCCTACCACGGAGCTGCACAATCTGCCTCAGGTACGAAGGAGCAGGTAGCTACGTATCGCGAACAGAACAGAGAGCTATTCAACACAATCAGCCAATTTGGCAACAGTGGCAATGCGTTAGTATTATTCGGATAATAGATATCTGATATAGACAAACCTTACGAGGCTTTACATTTATTTGCAGAGTTACCGATCGCGTAGACGCAGTTTATAGCGGCCCGTCTCTTACTTCGGAATCAGATGGAATACCCGAACTTCAGCTGAAATCTACAAAGACTAGCAAGGAAAGCAAAGGCGATAACGATAAGCTTAATCAGCCTGATTCCCCAATAAACGAAGATGAAGAGCCCGAAGAGGACGAGGAACCCTATGATGAATACGATGAAGATGATTACTATAATGAGAAGCCCGTTAAACTAGAAGAAAGTCCCGCATCAGCTAGTCAAACCAAAAATCAGGATCCAAATGTAGCAGCAACACCGCTGACTTATACGCAATCTTCACCCACCCAAAAACAGCAGGCGGTAGTGGCAAATCCAGGAGCAGACCAATACAAAGTGGTTCAGAATCAGAACGGTCGCGTCAATACCTATCCCGTGAGAACCACCACCGAATCCGTGCCCAGTGGTTTCCGCGGCACAGTGAATGTGGAAAAGAAGTTCCACACCAAAGCTCTAGAGCTGCACAGCACCGACAAGAAAGTAAACATCAGTGCTGAGGAGGATGATACTAAATCATCCAAAGTTGACGCCCACAAGCCTCGTGCACCAGACAGCTATGTGACAGTCACCAAGTCAGTGACTGGCAGCATGGACAATTCAAAGAACCCACCTCAGGAGAACAAAAACTTTCAGTCCACATACTACACAAAGTCGTCGACTTGCGGATACTTTACCTTCTCCTGTAATATTGTCTATGGTGCGAATGGACGCAGTAAAATCTGTCGCCCCAAGGCGCCATCGAATGGCAAGTGCTAGTGACATCATCCGAATCAGGAGATCATATATCAATGGGGCTCAACATATAAACAGCTATAGCTAACCACTAACATGATTGTATTTGCCGCACTTTCTTTAAGCATTAAGTTTTTGCTTATCATTTTAGAGTTTTACTGCCATTTCACAAACTAAAATTGTAATTAATATTTAATACGTAATAAACAAGACACACTGCCGTGAAACGTTTTGTCGAAAGACCACAACTTGTTCAACATCAAATTTATTTAAAAGTTTTTAGCAAGATGTCATTTAAGTTATAGCACTAATTTGACTCGTTTACTATATAAATCCGCTTCCATATATAAACAATACAAATGAAAAAGCCGTTGTGTTTTACACTGAATTTTACAATCAGTAATCGAAATTCAAAAAATCGTCATCGTGGTCGAACAACAACTGCAACAGAGCTCTGTTAAACTAACAGTTTTTTTTTTAATTTAACAGACTGTTGCGTCTCTGTTACGTCGTGGCTGCCAGATTTCAAAACGTAGGTTGCCCCATCCCTTGTTTGCTGGCGCCGCCACCTGCCCTGTTGTTTAATTTTGGAACTAGATTTTATTATTGAAATCTGGCAATCATCTGTGCGGTGGACAAAAAAATTAGTCGATTGGATTTTATTAATCATTCTGTAATTGCGCGTTTGCCGATTTTGTTGGTAAGTGGAGCAAGAAGATTTAATTATATATTTCACAAAGAAGTACAAAAGAAGTTTTGACAATTTGACAAGCAGAATATATACTTTTCGCTATACTTGTGGGTGTACGTGATAAATTTTGTTTTTCACCGACTATTTTTTCTTTTGGTGCAGCAACAGTAACAACAGCACTTAGCGAACACGTCAAAGGAAAGAAACCCTTCAGTTCTCGAATATACCAAGAAGTAAACAAGCTAATCGGTACTCGTGCAATTTACCAATAAAAACGAAAGCAACATAATGCAGCTGCAGGCCAAATATTTGCTATTATGTCTGTTTGTGGGACTGTTTGCCTCCTTCAATCGTTGTGATGGAGCTGCAGTCGTTGCCGAAGGGGAAGGTAAGAAAGATTGCCACAACGAAATTCATTCAACTACGTATGTGTGTGTGTGTGTGTATGTGTGTGCCTAGTGCAGTGTATGTGTGGGGATAAGTACGGATGTATTGGAATTTTTAAATGCCACACTCATTCGTACATTGAATCAAAAAAGTATTGGCAAGTTTTAAAGCAGTTAACTTGGAGATAAAAGCAGTACTATTTTAACCAAGAAATAAAATATTTCTTCTTATATGTGATATCATAATTAGAAGATTTTTAAAAAAATAAGAACCTCTAAAAAAATGCTCTTCGCAATATGATTTAACTCTACTTACTTATTCATTGATTTGTAAACAAATTATTGATGTGCCAATACTTTTTTGTTTCACTGTATGTAGCTATAAGTAAGTAGGGAGCGTAATTGAAGATGATTTCCACACAAAAAGAACTTTCTTTTGACTTGTACATTGTACACACACAAAATTTTGTATAGTTGACTAGAATTACTTTTGATATGTGTATGTTTGTATGTGTCTACCGATTTATAGGGGCTACTACTACAGAATCGGCCACTACTGTGCCCACAGTGCCGACTACCACAAAGGCAATAAATACAACAGTTGTGCCACCGACGCCGCCAACAACTCCAAGTACAACAACAACGTCGGAGCCACCAACAACAGTGCCTACAAAACCGACCCCGGATCCAACGCCAATAACAACATCATCCACACCTAAACCAGACACTACTACAACACCCGCTAGCACAACCACTAGCACCACTCCCAACACCACAACCACCAGCACCACAACAGTCAGTCCATCACCATCCCCAACACCCACACCAACTCCCACTCCGGTACCGTCATCAACAACCACAGCAAAGCCAACTCCAGTGCCGCCTTGTAGACATTTCGATGGATCCTCGTTCATTGGAGGCATTGTGCTAACCCTGGGACTGTTGGCCATCAGTGCAGTTGCCTACAAATTCTACAAGGCACGCAATGAGCGTAACTACCACACTCTTTGAGCCGCCACAGCTTTTACATCGGCCTTCAATGCGGCAGCCGGTGGTGCATCAGCAGTGAATAATGCCGCCACGGATGCCGAACGTGTGCGTTTTGTTCAGCCATCAATTCCGTTGCGATCCCCACCAGCGCAACCACCACCTCCTCCTCCTCCACATCTATTAGTCGGCACCGGATCCGGATCGGCAACAGCAAATCCACAAAATAACTCACCCTCGGCCAGAGATCGGCTGCTGCACACGTAATTTATCTCGGGATAAACAAATTTAACAACAATTAAAGAAACTATCCAAAGAGCCCAGATAATCTCTATAAAAACAATCTTCTCAAAAAAAATATCTTAAGCCTTCATCTTGAAACAAAAATAGAAATACCCGTATAATTGAAAAAATCAACCGGTTCTTCAGTAATATCGAAATAGAGTCAAAAAGAAAAGAAATCAACAGGCTCCGCATTCTTTCCTTATCAGCTATTATACATATATATATACATACTTTATTATATTAAATATTATATATACATTTCGAATGGCTTTTATAAATCATATGAATCACGAGTTTCGCTGAGGTTTAATCAGCGGATGTGCAACGCCTTAACAAATACTATATACTATATATATATGAATGAGATGCCCTTAAGCTTGAACAGAAAAGTCAAGAACAATTATAAATAATAATAATTCTTATGTGTGTGTATGTATGTATTAATCGGAATAATGTTAATTGAACGTTAAGTATGTATGTATGTATATACTACAATAACAGCAAATATGTGAGACTGTATGGGAAATACCTTAGGGGGCCCGTAAAGTTGCGGTTCCTGAGGTATAGGTGAAGAAGAATCTAAAAACACACGGTGTTTTTTCTTTTCTAAAATAGGGCAACATGCGAAGGCGAAGATATAAATTTTGATTGTATTTACAAAACAATTTTAAATAACTAAAAATTATAAACCATCTCATAGGGATCTAAGCATATTTACTGTATGGCAAATACGAATATTTCAAGAGATATACAAAATGATAACGAAACAAAAAGTCGAATTAAATCGCGTTCTCCTTTTTTTTCTTATTCCTCTTGCGTACAAACAATTTGCATTTTAAATGTGAAATAAAATGCGGATTACATTTCTGATACTTGCACCAAACACATACATATACATACCTTCTATATATATCTATATAGCTAAGCTTGTTCGTGTCAATACTAAAAATCAATAGAGAAACGATGAAGCAAAACAAACAACGGATGCAGAGAGAGAGAAATCGATACGAAATCACAATGGAATATATTATATACAAACATACTTCATAATATATAACAAATGCGTTTTGTCTGAAGAAAGTCCCCATTATAGAGAGTACTACATATACTGATATCAGCGGGTCCATTGGAGCCAAAATATTGAGAGTTATTCATATATGTATTTGCGATTGTTGTTGAATATTTTATATTTAAAGTGAACAACACATATGAATCATCAGAAACAGCCAACACTTCCCCCCTCTATCACCCCCCTGTCCGCACTTATTGTTAGACCTTCCCAATCCTCACAAAATAATCTTATAATTACACACATAAATAAATATATATAGGCTTAAATAACAACTTATGTATATCCAGCAAATCTCAAGCCGGCTTATTAAACAAATACCTTACTATGTATGTATGTATATCGTGTACGATAATAAATATTTTAAAATTTATATTAAAATTTTCAATTTAGTGTAAGGGACTGAAAGGAAATTATTTATGAGAAATGCATTTTAGAAAATTAGAACGAAGAATGTTTACAATTTAATAACTGTAAATATAATTACATACTTCTATTAATAGTTCCAAAATATTAACTACTTTTGATTTCCAATCCATTTTTCAAGTTCGCCTACAAGTCAGAGAAACGTTCGAATAACTTTTGGTCAAATATATAGTTTATTTAGCACTATTACCCTTTCTTTAAAAAAAAAAAGGTAGATACATATTAAGAAGTAATCCTAAAGCAGTTATCAACTAATTAATTAGTTAGCGGCCACAGTTTTCTTAGTTTTCTTCGTGCTTTTGGCCACTTTGGGAACATCTTTGCCAGCTGCTTTTCTTTTCAAGTTTTTATTAGGTCGCCGTTTCTGTTGCGTATTGAACCGCAACAAGAGTTTGCTGCCAGAAACGTTGAGGTCCTGTTTAATGGCTTTACGGGCATCGTATGTGGTGGGTAAAGTTACAGTAGCAGCGCTAAAGTCACGAAATTTGCCTTTGCCGGGTTTGATTTGAATATCGACGGCATTCTCAAACAGTTTTCTCACTTGGGCCACTGAAGCGGTTTTGGGTAAATTGGTTATGACCACAGATGAGGTAAAGGTCTCCTTGCGTTGCACCTGCTTCGTAGCGCGCTTCATTAGAGATTTACTTTTCTTTTTCTCTAGGGATTGTTGCTTGCGGGCAACAAGTTCATTGACAAACTCCTCCGAATCGGTCTTTGGAAGTGAGACAAAGATACCTTTAAACTCTGCATCGGTTTCAATTGATGTTTTTATATCTTCCAAAGCTGTATCACGATCTTCCTTCGACTTGAACTCCACAAGACAAAAGCGCGCGTGTTTTTGACGTGGCTTTGCGGCCTTTGATATCAGAGGATGCAGTGACTTTACCTTTGAGTCGAATTCCTGGTCATCCCAAGGAAGCTTCTGTGGAAAGCGCACATACAAACGAGTTCCCTTCAACTGTTCATATTTATTGTGTATCTGTTCCTCAACAATTTCAGATCGTGATTTGGCTGCAGGCGCTTGCTCCTCGTCCGATTCCGCATCCTCCTCATCATCATCAGATTCTGTTGCACTGGCTCCCAAATCCATGTCGCTCTCATCATCATCATCGAGAGAATCATCTTCCGACTCCTCAGCAATGCTTTCATCCTCATCCGATATGGGTTTCTCGGTCTTTTTCTTCATATTTATTTAAACGAATTTGTTTATGTAGCTTGTGTTGCACGTGCTAAGACAATAATAGGGTTGCCACCATAGATCAGTGTTGCCAGTTCAGCTTCTTTCCTGTCAGATCTGTCTTTTTTCAAAGTTCTGTTGTGGGAAAAATACGAAAACAAGAGCAACGGAAATTCTGCCTTGTATGTAATGTATTTTTCCTTTTCTTTTGCTTTCTCGCTTAAAGTTTTATCCTGTTTCTGACTTTCTTCCCGTAAAAAACAGTAAATAAAACGGTTGGCAGCACTTCCACAGAGGGTCGCTCTAAAACCAGGGCTCCCGAGCATTTTGTTTTAACAGCTGTTTTCATGTCTATCACAATTGTGCGACTAATCGATTAGCTCGATATACTCGATACATTACACAGGTGAACCTTCTGAAGACGAGCCTATCTATCTTTGCAGCAAAACATTTTAATCTAAATAAAATTAACAATGGGCATTCTGGAGAATATTAAAGAATGGTTTTCCTCAGAGCAATGGGTGAATAAAACTTCCGCCCTGATAGCAGGATTTCTGGTAAGTAACAAGTACAAAGGTGAGCGTTGTGCGTAATTCCTAAAATGTTTTTTTTCTTGTCCTGTTTTCAGTTCTTCACGGGGTGGTGGATAATAATCGATGCCATGTCTGGAGATCCACAGCATCAAATTACGACAGGACATGTATTTATTGGAATTTTTGGCACAATTAGCTTCTGCATGATAAATATCGTTAAAGGCGAACATGTAAGTAATATATTTATAATGCGTATGTATACAAAGAAAATGACTCACTGTTTATTTCTTTTGTAGATTTCAGAAGATAATACATCAGAATGGGGAGCGAGGAATGCGAAAATAGTATTGCTCCTTGGCTTCATTATGGGATTCGCTTCCATCATTGCCGCCATCTGGGTAATGATATCAGACTTTATCAACAATGGTAAGTAAATAAACAACCTCATTCGGTTGACAATTTTATAATGATTTCTTGGCATACAGATAAAAAGGAAACAGGTTTGGGAGTGTCCTTGCTCCTGCAGAACGTCTTCATACTATTTGGCAGCTTGGTGTACAAATTTGGACGCAACGAGGAGCAATGGAATGAATGAAGAGTGCATCTATAAGGATCTGTGCTGTGCATCTATTAGTAATAATAAATACATATAAACACATTGTATTCATAAAACCACAAAGTTTGCAAGATTGGACTCCTCAGGTGTCCACACAAAACAAATAATCTCATTTAAACGATAACACTGAACGACAAGAATGAATTTTTTATTTGTCATATGAAGTTTTTCTATTTTATTGTCATCTTTAATTTATTTCGACTCCCTAAGAGGTGAATAACAATTGTAGAACACATTAGGCACCCAGGAACTTTATGTTTCATAAAAAACTACTGAAACTTTACTTTCCATTAAATATTAAAATATGTTATTTTAAAACTAAACTGTCTTGGGGCTGGTCCAACAAAAAGATTTATCAATTTGAAGACTACATTTAGCATCTATAATGGATCATTTCTCCACATTCGTTGCAATTATGGCCAACCTAAAAGCTTCCTTATACATGTTTTCCATACTTTTTTAATTAGTTTTCAGAGTCTGATCAGTAATATTAAACGACGGGTTACTCGCACACTTTGAAGAATAGTTTATTGCAAGCTCATAGGACTAATCCAATGAGAATAAGGCTGACATGGCTATAACTATAACAATTGTATATGGATGCAGCCCCATTAACTGGTTATAGAGTATACGCATCCACTGGACATTCATTCTGGTTCTGCAGACACCATTCAGGCTGCAGTGCCTCGGCACCAATGCCATTCTCCACAAGGCGTTCCCTGTGCAGGAGCATACGTGGCTCAGCCTGTTTCCAGCCTTCAATAGGATCAGACCATAGACGTTCAGCTAAAGCACTTGCTCTTGGCCAGAAACGATTGTCCAGCGTGTATTCGTCAATTTGCTCCGACCAAATGGCAGCTTCCGCACCCAGCACATGATTTGCGTAACCGTCACCAATTTCGGTAATATTATTTGAATAGACCTTCTGCCAGCCAATGTAGGGAGAACACCAGTTGTTGCCACCATCAACCCAGCCAGCACCACCGCAATCAAAGTACAAAGCGTCGTAGTTGGACACTATGATGCGGAAACCACGTTTTAAGATTTTCTTTATCACCGTGTCTTTGCCTGTTGTCCAGATTTGTATGATATAACGTTGGGGATCCAAATATTCGTCAATGAAGGGCTCATCGGTGAGTCTGCTAGTCCACAAAATAATTGGAGGTTTTGCTCCTTCAGCTACAATATCTACACGCTTCAAGGCTTCCGTTTGATAGTGACCCCATAGCCGCATGAAATCAGCTTCCGTCAATCCCCAGCCACGTTGTGTCATCCAATTGCGAATTGTCTCGCTGCTGTTCCAACAATTAACGGAGACTTCATCGCCGCCCATGTGAAAGACATCTGGATTGTGTAGCGCAAACATATCACCAACTATATCCTTCACCACGTTGTACATGTCAGTTTTGGTGGGATCCAGTTGTCCACATGGTGGTTCCACACAGTATTTAGCCCAAGGTTGGGCATTGAAGCAAGCGGTCATGTTCTTATGCTGCCATCCCTCACCGACATGAGCTGGACTGTCAAACTCGGGCATAACTCGTATACCACGCACACGTCCATACTCAACAATTTCCTTAACATCCTTGTGGCTGTAGATCTTACTGGGCGTATAAGCACCCAACTTGGAAAGCTCCGGACGATTGCTCACCTCGAGAGGGAAACTGTGGGAGTCCGTAATGTGCCAATGGAAGGTATTCAACTTGACCATGGCCATGCCATCTGCAAAAGAATGTGACATTATTTGCTTGTTCGTTTCTAAGGGAGCTCTATGATATAGTAGCTTTATTGTAACAGAACTTGATCTCTGACACGCCTTATTCAATGCGTTTCATACTATATGGTATATGCAAGCGTATGGAAATCAATAGCTTCAGTAATTAACTTCAACTCATACCTAAGGTCCGCTTGAGTGATTTCACGGAATAATAATTCCGGGATGTGTCCAGCAATAGACCACGCCATTTGTAGACAGGAGCATCGCTAACAGAAGCACTTGCCGCAACCTGAACTTCACGGCGTATATCGTCGAAGACCAACAACTGATTCAACGTTTCCAGACCATGACGGGCTCCAAAGAAATTCGTTGCCGTAATGTTTGCCGTAACCTGTCCAGCAGCATCGGAGCCAATGTTCAGGACATAGCTTTCATCCGTCTCGAGTGTAAGTCTTGTCCACTCACTCTCTGTAGTGTTAATGTTGATGATGAATTGATAGCCACCCTTTTTAAGAGACCTGCGATTGGGAATCTTGGCATGCAACAAGTCCATCCATCTCTTCTCTGTCTTCTTCCAAAGTGTATCCTTACTATCTGTACCAGGCACTTGAAATTCGATTGTTGTTATGTCCACTTGCCTCATAACAGGCTCCAATTTCACAGGACCCGTGGGTTTGGGCCAGAGGGTACCAATATTATCGCCACAGAAAAGTCGGCACACCGGCAAACTGATCGACCTTGCAAAGTTATCCTCGCTCAGTTCGACCTTACGACAAACTCCAGATTTGCATTCGTAGCCATAAACCAAATCACTGAGAATGGAAATATAAATGTATAAATTAATTATACATATCACTAACGGATAAAAAAATTGGCAGTTAATCATCTTTCAATAGTCGCAAATACAGTCATAGAATAATCATATTTACATTTTTCTAACAATTTATAGACATTTTTACAACTTATTAAATTAGCGCTTTAATAAATGTAGTGTTTGTGGTTGATTTTTGTTTGTAATAAAAGAAGTCGTCTTTTCAGGATGGCCACGATCGATATGGAGTTTATATTTAAGTGGTTAATTATTATTTATTATTTTATCCAATTGGAAGCACCGTTATGTGAAAGTGTGATTACCAATACTTTTTTCAGTGACCGTATATCAACTTACTCAGCTCCTAAGGCTGCTCCAGGTGTTGGCGTCCAGCCAAAGGCCAACAGCGTCGTCACTGCAAGCAACAGCAACTTCATTTTGTCGACGTTTTATAACCACAAATCAAAACTATCAAACGCACTGGGAATAATAATCAAAGCAAGAATTACAAAACGGGTTTCAATTCGTTAAACCTCTTTCGAATTTGTTGTCCGCTATAAAAATAAACTTGAGTCGAGGGCTCTTTAGCACCGACTGTCGCCTTTGTTTTGCTTCGCGGTCAATTTATCGGTTCGTCAACTCTCGAACATCGATAGCGATTGTACACACACATACACGCACACATGCATATGCTCAAGCAAATACACGCCCGTTACGTGTGGGTGCTTGTTGTTGTTATGTCGAAGCAAAGATTACATACATTTGCTTTTAACTATCGTTCTTGTTCATCAGGTCATATATTTATAAATTTAAAAACCACTAGAAGATAGCAAAAGTGGTTGTAAATCTTGGTGAAAGCACCTTCGGTACATGTGCATAAATACCAATAATTTTATTCTTACCTGAAGCTATTTTGCAATACCTATTAATATACAAAATACACGCAATAATTATGCAAGGTCAGCAACCTAGCTGAATTCTTTTAATTTTATTTATATTAATTCTAAGAATGTAATGATAAGCTAGTCTACGTTGGATTTGCACCCTTTTGAGTTAGAGTGTTGTCCTCATAAGTTTCCAAAACATCAGCCAAATGCTCGTTGTCTCGGGGTTTCTTAAACTGTCGCTTTTTGTTTGCCGCCTTCTTGCGTTTTGGCATGGGTTTCTTGAGACCATGGTCTTGCATCGAACGTATACCTAAAAAAAATATACATAAATACAATCAATAAGTAATTCCTTAGACGCTTTTCGGTTGTGTTTTCACCTTGTTTCTCGAGGTATTCATCGATTTTGGCATCGTCCATAGCGTCGACTGTTGCAGAGCGCCAAAGTTTCTGAAATTCCTCATCGACCTGTAAGGAATATTAATTAGGAAATGCAGAGGATACTTATTTGTTTATGCTTACCGTAAAATTGGCAGTTCTATCGTTGTAGAACAAAATCTTCTTTTTGTCGATAGGACGTATTATAAACAAAATTTCTGCTGCTCGATTTTTTAAAACCTTTTCGCAATGTGGCAGAGATTCTTGCACATCCTCCAGCAATATGCCTCCCAGTCCCTTCAAGTCATGCTGCTTCAGCAATCGCATCAGACTCTTTCCATCTTTTATCTTGTAGACAGGTTTAAAGCTAAACTTCATGCCATCAGGTGTGACATCAATCTTGGGATTATTGCTGAGTGCTTCACCAGCCAGCCACTGTAATATGAAAATATATATAATAAAATATTATATATAAATATATATTAAATATAAAAATTTTAAGTTGTTTTACATTTTTAACAGATTGACCAATATCAAGCTGGTTGGTCTCATCTAGGATTTCTTCAATGCTCAAGGGATGATCATCACCATCCTGATGCCGGGTACGCATAAATTTTACTATCTTAGCTAAGACTCCAAATCGATATTGGGAGCTACCCGACATTGTTTTATATCTGCAAGGAGAAGCATTCTTAATTTGTGGAGGATCTTCTAGAGCTGACGGGAACTTACGTGGATGCATCCAGCTTTGGCGCCGTTGGTGGTCGCATTTTCTTTTGGGCATCATCTCTGCTGGGCGGTGGAGGTGCTTTCTCCGTTCTGTTTTTCTTCTCAACGCTTAAAATACAGAAATCAATTCGTAAAAAGATAGACCGCCATGTGGTATTTAGAAGACTTACGTCGGCGTAGCCATGGCCCGTTTTTTGAACGCTTCGCGTTCGCGAAGCAGAGCGGGGTCCATTTTTGCCTATTTTGTATTTCTCCTTACTTTAATAAAAATATTTGTAAGCAACTAAAACAATTTACAATTTTTATCAAGCTTTAACAAATAAACAGCTGTCAAATGCACTCTTCAGGGCTACATCGATAACAGGATTATCGACGATTCAGGGCTACGTCAATTGTGCTTATCGTTACCCCACCATTCGCTGGCTCGATAGTATAACGATAGCAACGATAGATTTTGTTACGCGGAAACCATCGAGCCGAGTTCATTTTAAAAATATTCAATATTAAAACAACATTTTGTATTTGGTAATTTCCTTTATTAATATCGCTTTTATGGGCTTTACATAATAGTTGCACTTAATATATTATGTCATATTTGAGTGGTTAATTTCTGTGCGGAAATCTATAATCCGTAGGCTTGCTTTTTTTGAATATATATAATCTTATCTTTGTCGGAATACGTTAGTAAATTGTACAAAGAGTTCGTTTAAGTATAGAGTTTCTTGGTTTATGTTTATGGTAACGGTAATGCGATAGATTCGATAGTCCCGTTAGTGGTTGGTTTATCATTCATAGCGGTTTCGTGGGCTCCGTTTAGGTCTGGTCTTTAATGGGTATACTCAGTGCTACAGCGCACTTTGAACAAGTCATTTGTACAGTTGGTATTTCTTGTTTTTCCGTATTCCGTGTCTGTTTTCACTCAGTGTGATATTGTGGTTCTCGTTCTGGTTGATTCCGTAGTGTTTGGGCGGTTGTTGTTGGTCAGTTGAACTGTTTAATTGATCTGTGTTTTCTTGTTTTTTATTTTGAAAGTAAACTACTCGTACATTATGTTCTTTGTTAAGTACAATGTTGTCAGTGGGTCTGTGGAAATAGAAAGATAAAAATTGTTTTGCTTATTATGTTCGTGGTCGATGGCAGGATCGTCAAATTGCTGAATGCGCGTAGTTTAGGTACAGATCGGTGGTAGTATCTATTTGTAATAGAACAGTCTGAGCATAGGCGATAAGTCTATATAGTTTTAAGCATCACTTTTCAAATGGTACACTAACACTAACAACTTACCTCAGTTTAGGCGATAAAAACATTCCAACTATGGCTACATTAATATATATAGATACACAAGATCAGTATTAAAACCTATTACTTACAGTTAGTTACGCCTCAAACGCTTCCTGCCACCATCATCTCCGTCCGAGCCACTTCGCTCTTCAGCTTCCATCACCTGGTCATACAATTTCAAAATTATAACTTTGCATTATATTAGTTTTTTTTAAATGCATGTACCTTTATTTTGGTTCCACATATTTCAGCACCATTCAAAACACCAATGGCCTTTTGAGCACTGTCACGTTCCGAATATTTCACGTATCCACAATTTTTATTTGGCAATAGATAGACATCAATAAGTCCCTTCCAGCAGGAGAATATGTTCTTCAGAATTGAGTGCGGTAGATTCTAAATTGTAAAATATATATATTAGTAATGATTTTCTATAGATATATTCATAAAACCTACCGCTGAGAGTACGATGAAAAGCCTTTGAGCAACTTGGGCGTCTGGGGATGCTAGCGGTTGTGTTGGTGGCAAAGGCACATTGCAAATTGCATCCTTTTTAGTGCGTTCTATAAGAGGGAGATGTTAGATAATTGCATAATATTAACTTAAGCATATGTGCTTACTGTCAATAAACGATGTGTCCATGCGAGCTGAGCTCATGCCATTTACTTTCACAATTATTCGCTCGCCCATTGGATATTCTAGTCCATGAAGCTTGTCTCTGTAAGTAGAGAAAATGTTTTCATAAAGTAATTACAGGGAAATTACTATTAATATGTTTACTTGGCATAAATTGCAGCTTCAGGATTATCGTAAACAACAACAGCTTCATTAGTGCGCGGTCCATCTGTTCATCAATTTTTAAAATTGCTTATTAGAAATAAAAGATAAGGATAATAAAATCTACTTACGTTCGCGCATAATTTGACAATAATCGAGACCGGGAATAATGTCGAATAGACGCCAGAGTTGATCCTGGTTAACACAATTGCTGACTGTAACTTCTAAGCATGTGGGCTGTGGAACGGGAACATTTTGCATGCGTAGAAAAGCGGACATATCGCTGTTGACCGATGTGTTCCAATCATTGTTGAAACTACTACTTCCTCCTCCTCCGCTTCCACCACCATTGTAATTTGAGCTACCACCGCCGCCACCTCCTCGTCCTGAGCTGTACACGGGACTGTCATCGGCAAGTCTACCGTACTGATCCCTTTGTGTCCGTGAAGATCCCTTTGGCTCGGCAAATACTGCCTTGTATTTGGCTGAACAATTCTCAAACGCAACAGCTGCATAATAAAATCTGAAATAGGAAAACATATATATCGTACATTATATACCTTGTAGGTATAAAAAAATCGTAACTGTTTTTAAGGTATTCTAATAAAATTAAATGAAATATTAACATAATGTTACTTTATATTACATTTTGTGGTATTTTTCTTGTTGAACTTACTTTGTGAACCGCACATATCCAAATCCCTTTGGATTTCCATTGTTCTTCTCCCTGACAATAGTAACGTTTTCCACTTCACCCCACTGTGCAAATTCATCACGAATGTCATCCTCAGTGGCGGTCTTTGGAATCACAATGAAAAGTCTTACATACTTTTCCTGTTCGTTTTCCGATTTGTTTGAACCTTGATTACGACTGCAAAAACAAGTACAGTAAAGCAGAGAAAAATTTTAATTTGCTGAGTTCAGCAATAAATTAATGCCAGGTCACTTACTTTGCGGCTACCAGCACCTTTAAAGTTCTGTCTGTTTTTCCAATGGTCTTTCCATTCATTTGCTCCTGTGCCTTGGCGGCATCTGATGTTTTCGAGAACTTGACATAGGCAATACCTTTGTTTTCCTGTGTGTGCTTATCCTTTACCACCCATATATCTTCAATCTCCCCGTAGGGTGAGAATGCTTCGCGAAAATCTTCTTCAGTGTGTGCTTTATTGCAAATTATAAACAGACGCGACATTGGCGGATCATCATCATTCGAATAATCCTGACCACCACGTCCTCCACCACGAGATTGAGAGCGATAATCCGACATAGTTATTGCTAAGAATTAACCTTTTCACTTTTTGCTATTTTATTGTTTTTCTGGCCCAGACGCCGAATACAAAATGGCAGAATAATCAGAGAAGTATTTGTGTATACGGCAATCTAGTTCTAAAAGTAAACTACAGACAGCTGGCGGCGCTAGCAAACAAAAGATGGCGCAACTTGTAATTGCCTAAATTCAGGTAGACGATTTGATGCCCTTTGTTTAACAGACCAGCTGTTCGCCAAAACTACTTGCTACCTGTGCAAAACGGCTACATCTGCTTATAAAAGGCGGCTTGGTGATTTAACGGCTGTTAGTTTTAATAAGTTCTTCCAAATGCCATCAATTCAAAGAATTACATTGCTGTTTATGGCAATTATGTTATTCTCTCCGCCCATTCATGGCGATATGTCTAAAATGTCTGAAAAATCACACGTCGAGGACTTTGAGGTCACATCCGTATTATTTGAGGTTCTCACGTCGTCACCAAATGACGGTTACAATTATGGCTGGAAGGTGTTTACCTTTCCAACAGATAGTAATGATGCTGACGAGCAGGAGGATGTGACCCGGAATTGTACCGTCTTATATCTGGACCAGTGCACTTCTTGGAATAAGTGCAGGCAAACCTGCCGTACGATTGGAGCGTCCAGCTACAGGTGGTTTCACAATGGCTGCTGTGAATGTGTTGGTAAAAACTGTTCAAATTATGGCATAAATGTAAGCCGATGCAGCCAGTGCCCCGAACCAGAATGTGACGAAGATGAGGACTAAGATTAGAATAAAATAACATAGCAAAATAAGAATTGTAGACTTATTGTCTGAATAAAGATACCTGTAAAACTAACAATTTAGTTCTAAAAGTAAACAATATAAATTTATAATTGGGTCGTTTCGCTCTGAATAAGTTTAAACTTTAAATGAACGGGTCACGGGTACGGGTACACAGATAGTCCTTATTGTACTGAATCACAATCAATAAAAAAACAACCAAGTTAAAAGGACATTTTTTGTCATATCTCGGCTATGTCCTTGCGTATCCAGACGAGTCCTGTGGCAAAAATTGGTCCCATCTAGGACTATCCAAAGACATCGAAATAGTCCTTGTAGTTTCCGAGATAGTTTCTGTTTTCGTCTTGTTTCCCAATGATTTGATACTGAAATTTTACAACTGTCGATATCAGCAACAGTTGCTATTGCTATTGAAATTGTTGCTGATGTCGAAAATGTTGCTACTGTGCAACAGAAATTGTTGCTGATGTCAAAAATGTTCCTACTTTTTAATCTTTTCTACTACTATTTTTATAATTTCTACTACTATTTTTATAGTTTCTACTACTATCTTCATAATTTCTACTACTATTTTCCTAATATCTACTACTATTTTCATAATTTCTACTACTGTTTTCATCTTTTCTACAGTACATCAGCAACAGTCGAAAGTGTTGCTACTGTGCAACAGAAATTGTTGCTGATGTTTATTTATTAATTAAACCAAGTGCGTTTGGTCTTGACTCAAGATTTTTTGTTCTTGAACTAAGTACAGTTTTACTTAAACCAAGTGCATTTGGTCTTGATTCAAGACTATATATTATATATTACACTTTCAGATGTTTTGGGACTCATTTGAAGGAACTAGGCCCCCGGAAGGGCTACAAAGACGAAAGATACGTCAAAAGAATCTTCTTGAAATTATCTAACTTCGAATTTCAAAAATTGTTGAAAAAAAATCGGTTGTTACTTTAAAAATAGTTTTATATTTTATTTTTAAATAAGCGCGCGTTCCCACTTGCAACGGGCGCCATCTATATAGTGGACATACCCAAGCTGACGCCATCTATAGCTTGCGTACGTACCAAAATGACCCCAGGACTGTCACCTCTTGTCACTTGTCACGATTTCACGATAAGGTTTTTCACTTTAAGTAAGCGTTTGTTTAGTTTTGGCAACTTTCACTACTACACTACTTTTTATTTCTTACTACGCTGATATTAATCAACTGTTAATTTTTCTGAAAACAAGCAACTTGAACGATAAATCCCAATAGAAGAATTTAGTTCTAAAAGTAAACAACATAGTATGTGGCGGCACTGACATGCCGCAACTGCTTTGAAAAGTGTGGCAGTCTTGGTTTGCTAATCGATAGCTCAACTTATCGCTGTTTATCACATTTCAACTCCACGTTGTTTTCGATTTGGTACATAATTTTGTTATTTTAAACGCAAAGACTGCAAATGGGACGCAAATTTCAAAAGAAAAAGAAGGTTGAACAGCTAGAGATTGTGCCACTAGATGAGAATCCGCCACTTCCTTCACAAAGACCATCAGATGAAGTCATTCCCAGAAAGGTAAGCGAGTTACAAACTAGAATTCAAAGTATATGTTCTGTCTGACATATGAAAATTATAATCCGTGCAGGAAAAATGGATAAACAAACAGCGCGTTTTGGTGTTTGCGGCACGTGGTATCAGCCACAGGGACAGACATCTAATGCGTGACATTAAAACGTTAATGCCGCACCATCGTGCCGAGTCGAAAATGGAGCGATCAAAAACACTGGCGGTTATTAATGAAATGTCCGAGATGAAGCATTGTAACAAGGCCATGTTGTTTGAGGGACGCCGTAAAAGGGATCTATACATGTGGGTGGCCAATACGGCTGGAGCTACGGGACCTTCTGCCAAATTTCTCATTGAGAATATTCACACAATGGCAGAATTGAAGATGACTGGAAATTGCTTGAAAGGCTCACGTCCTTTTCTTTCATTTGATTCCAAATTCGATGAGCTACCACATCTAAAACTTCTCAAAGAGTTGTTTGTGCAAACTTTCTCTGTGCCCAATCATCATCCCAAGAGTCAGCCGTTTATTGATCACGTCTATACATTTACATTCTTGGATAATCGCATCTGGTTTAGGAATTTTCAGATTCTATCTGAGGATGGTGGTCTTTCTGAGGTGGGACCCCGATATGTTATGAATCCAGTTAAAATCTTTGATGGCTCATTCACGGGCAAAACCATCTGGGAGAATCCCGACTACGTTAGTCCCTCCAAGCAGCGACAAATGCTGAAAAAGGCAGCCAAGGACAAATATGTTAACCGCGTCGAACAGAAGGTACAACACGAGGCAACTCGCCCAACAAAGGCCTATGAGGGTCTTGAAAATGAGGAGCTGTTTGACGATGAGGATCCACTAGAAACAGCCAAATTGTTGGCCCTTAAAGCCAAAAAGAAGGCTCTTGAAACTAAAACACCGAAAGCGGCGTTAACTAAAAAGATTAAGGATAAACAGATGAAGGCCGTGCAACAGGTTATTGAGCAAAGGAAGGCCAGGGTGAAACGTGAGAAAAAGGTTTAAATGTTTTATTTCGCGTTACAATTACGGATAAATACATATACATAAATACATATAAAAATGAATACATTTAATAAATACAATTACAACTTGTGCATTTGCCTCTGTTTGATTAAATAGTATAAACATTATAAGTTATTATTATTATTTTCATTGCGTTTTTGTACGTTGAGTTTTGTTCACACGGAGGGCACGGAGTTTGGTCTTTCACCTGACATCCAAATGAGATGTGCGTTAATTATGAGTTTCGTTTTATGTTTGGGAGCACGGAATAATATAAAAGATAGCATCTTTCTTGTATACGTTTACTCCGCCATGGGAGCAACCTCGGCATCGGTTGGTGGCAGTCGTGTAATGCTGAAAGGTTGTTTGTTAATCGGCATCATCTCGACCACTTGAATTGGCGGCTCTTCTCCAGGTTGCAGTGGTTCCTCGCCAACAAGTTTGGCCAGATTACTCTGAGCCCAGCGGCCGCCACGTCCATTAATTGTTTTATCCTCACAGACACAAAGGAAGAGCGTGTCAACCACCATCTATAGGTTATTATAAACTTAAATGGTATACCAATTGTTTAAATTTTAAAATACTTACCTCAAAGAGTGATAGCACAATGTGAGCAATAAAGAAAGAGAATACAATAATCAGTATGACAGGCGCCATATAAAAGTTAAGTCCTGGCGTGTCCTTTAGCATAAAGATGCCAATTAATCCAGAAAGTGCAGCGACCATAACTTTTCCCAAGAATAGAATAAAGTCGCCAATGCTGTTGATCGTTGCCACTTGCAATGCATTGGTGGCCATGGCATTCCAAGCCTGTGATAACGAGAGAAAATAATAAATAAATGATGAAAATTAATCATTTTAATTGTAAACTTACGATGCCTGCGGCTGGACAAAAGTTAATAGATTCAATGGCAACCACAGTGTAGGCATTATGATTGAGAAAACGTATAAACTTTTCCAGCAGCCAAAATCCACAAATACAGCACTTTAAGCAACAGGCAGCACATTCAGAGCCCTTATCTTCACCCTTCTTCAATCTGTAGAGAGTAATACCATACATAAGTAATTTAAGTAAAGTTTATAAAACAATCACAAAGTAAACTCACTTGGCATAGAGATACGTCAATATCAGTCGCGGTATTTTGAATATTGTAATCACAAACGAACCTTTGGCAACGGTACCCAAATGATATTTGATCAATTTACCAATGGCATACCAAGTCGGAGTCGTTGTTGGCTTGCCAAAATACCAGAAAGCCACAGCAGCGGCCAAGGCAAATTGCTGGCAGGCAAAGATGAATTCAACTGTCCAAATGAGACCCACGACATAGATCCAAAACATGCTGGGCAAAAAATCGGTAGCTGCATACTCTATACGTAGAATGGCTGTCAAAGTTGAAACAAGAATTAGTAAATATTACAATACTCTTTGAAACCAATCTTCTATTTACAATATTCATAATATAATATGTATTTTAAGATAAATATAAAAAGGTATTTGATGAAATATTTAAATATGTAAGTGTATTTACATAAGATTAATGAAAATTTAAGAAATGCAATTAGTATGATGTCAATTATGTCACTTACATCACCATTAGACCAATGTTTTATATATCAACATAAATATAATAAAAATGTATAAAGTGTTAATATAATTGAAGTATTTCCAATATCCAGATACCATAACGGTTATAAATAATAAAATAAAATTTAAATTATTTGTTGTTTTATGTAAATAAGTAGAAAAATAAAATAAATTGATAGCTCTTTTTTGGGATCCCAGTTGTTTCCCATCTAAAAATGGTTTAGATTATAATAATAAAACAGCTAATATCTTGAAGTAAATAGTGATATATGTCAGTACTTAGTAAATACTATTTACTTACTTCGCTCATCGTTTCCAGAAATTTGAGTTGACTGGTTGAGCAATTGAGCTGCACTGGCTGGCGGTGGTTGATATCCTGCTGTGCCTTGGAATGGTGCAAGTGGATTGTCAATTGGTGAGGTAGCTGTGACGAGACAAATGACAACAACCACCCAAAATGCTAAAAATGCAATTAGCACGAGGAATGCCAATAAAGGAGCTATCAGCAGTCCAGGGAGATTTAACATGCAGATGCCGGCCTCCTCGAAAAGTGCCGAAAGCCCAGATAATTTGTTTTTAAGGAAATAAACGATGACCAACAAAATTATCTGCAATTTAGAAAGTCAATTATATGTATCAGAAGTATAATGACTGCCTTACCATAGTTATTGTGGCTATAACAGCTAATGCAAGGACAGCATCCCTATTGCGCAGAAACTCTTCCAGATGGGAGGTTGTAGTGTTTGGAACCTTGTTGCGTAAGCTGTAGTAAGCGTACCAAAGCACTCCAGCTAATCCAACGCTGGCGACAATAGCCAGCACACAAATGAGCCAGGACACAACGCGGGACAGCCAATGCATCATGGTGACCAACACAATGGATATAACTGAGAGAAAAGAACAGTTTACATTAGTACTTAATTCAATTAGATATAAGAAAAGTGTACATTAATAAAGAATTGAATTAAATGTGAATTCAGCTCAATAACTTGGATACAAATAAAATATACAATAAAAATTAAATCTGAAATTAATTCTTACGCAATGAAACTCCACAGACCATGGCAATAATGTGCCAGGTGTTGTAAACATCGCCTAGAAATTGTTGAGCTACATCCCAGTTATTGAGCATCTCGACCACCTCATCTGATGACTTTTTGGGCACACAGCGATGCAGAACAGCAGTGCTAAACAATAAGATTACAAATAGTTTAACAAAGAATTCTTTATGTTCTCAAATCCCATTTACCTTTCGTAGACTGGGAAGGTGGGACACGGTCCTAGAGTGTTAAATGTTTTGTCCGTTTTGCTCATCCTCTCCAATTGTTGCATATTATAATCATATTTGCAGAGCTGAGTGCCAGTTTCCGTAAAATATCTTAATAGATCGTTAGGCTCAGTCATTGTCCTTTTGGGACAGGTTTTTACGCAGATCTTTAACGATTGCTTCAGCTCCTTGACATTAAAGTAGAAAAGATCGGGCTTGTCGAGTGTATTTTTACCGGATAGGGGGAAATTCTGAAAGCGTTCATTGTGCTTAACGCCACAGGTGTTGCCAAAGGAATCATAGCCATTGATAAGTCGCAAGGGATTACCATAAACAAACGAAAATATCGCAATCACAATCTGAAAGAGAATCAATGCAAAGTATAGTCAAACAAATGATCTAATCATATTATTCACATATAATATATGTGTACATGTTCACGTGAATATGCTACTGTTAAAGTGCCAACGCCCACGATTCTCGCATGTCAAGATGTATTCTTAGTATGCATAGTATGGAAAATTGTCTGATGACATGGGAATAGCGTGTCCCAAACATATTTTAAAAGGAACTCTAATAGATTCATGTTTTATTTCGAACGGAGCAAGGGCTCCGCTGAAGCCACATTAATTATTGTGGCTAACATTTCATTAGCAAAATTAGCAATAAGTCTACTCATATGATAGCAATTATCAAGGGCGTAGGAGGGGGGTTAGGCACACTTAGGAAAGAAAGGACATGGTTGAGAACTCCATTTATAAAACAAATTATTACAGTTCTGGTTTTTAGGATTATCTTTGGCAGAGGGCTTTTTCTGATAAAGGCAGAATTAAAAGATATTGTCTCTTAGATAAGTTAACTCGACTAAGACTAAATGAATGAATGAATTTTAATAATAATGATATAACTATCATATAGTATGTATACTATTAATAAGATTCTAAATACAAATATTTTCTATAAAATACAGTTAAATAATTTCACGACCCTCTACGCACAAAGCTGACTACGCCCTTGCCGATGACGACACACCTATGTCCCCTCTCCACTTGCAAAGCGGTTTAAACCGAGGCAATTGCACAAACACAAAGAGAAGTCTGATTAATCTTCACGGCTTTCACTTTTCTAATGCATTGCATGTACGTGCGGGCATGTGGGTTTTACTTATAACTGTTTTCATTTAATTTTATATATGTTCTATACATTTATATATGTATATTTATATTTTTATTTAGCATATTACCAGAAATAGCCAAAACAATATGTAAACTGCGAGCCAAAAAACGTCTGTGCATGACCGGTATTTTGGCCTATTCCTATTGTTTGAAGCCTCGCCTTCGCCGTCCTTGCTCTCCGCACAGCCCATTGGTATAAACTTATTTTATATTTATTAAATATTATTTTATTTTTATATATTTGAGCCAATGTTTATTTATTTTGCCTTTTCGTTTCACAACCAAAACCGCGAATGTCTTCCAGGGATGGATGAACACGGGACGCACAACAAAAAGACACTAGTTCTAAAAACATACAATATGGCACATAACGGCGCTACATAGCAACAGGTGGCGCCACCACCGTTTTGTCGATCCAATTAGAACTTTTAGCTCTTAAGTTAACGCGAATTAACAGTGACGTAACAGCGCTAGTGCCGCAGCGCAGTCGACAGTTTAATATATCAATAGCAGGAACACACGAATCGTTAATTTCGATTTACATCGTTATATCGATATTTGCGCGCCAAAGTGCGTTTTATAATAAGCTAAAACAAATGTTTAATTAAACAAGTTGTATTAACTAACTTAAGAAAATAAAGTGAAGGTAATTTTAAAAACTTCTTAAAAATTGCATGCAAAATTTCAAAAACATAATTTTTCAGACAGAGTTTATTTTAATTTCGAGCTTATGAACTAATAAATTGCCTTTTGACTAACATTTAACTTATTTTACACTTGTACGGATGAAAATTGTTAATGCACTGTGAACTTAAATAAATAACCTGAAGCTGAAGGAATTATTTTATTGTGTTATAATTAAAAGTTGAAAACTAATCAGCTCCACATGCATGTACAATAAATAAAAAGATCTTAATAACTTATGTTTGGCAAATGGGAATGCTTTTGCCAAGAATCTACAGAAATTGTCATTCCAAAATTGTTCGCTTTCAGGCAATGAACAATTTTCGAACAAGATTTAAGACTAAATAATCTGATCTTAAATTTTCTACTTATTTAATATACCTTATAAATGTATTTTGAATGTTAGAGAAGGTTTTTTGTTGCTAAATTAATCTCACTTTCAAGCTAATTGCGGAAATAAAAATCTGGGGATTCACTTCTTAACCGTGACCTTAATGCCACCTTTGACGACCGCCTCTGCCGGTGGCCGACCAAATCTACGACTCTGATTTACGTTGCTTTTCCGACGTATGCTGGACTGATCCTTGGGCTTTATGGAGACAGGAACAATCTCGCTTTGACTTTGATTGCGCTGCGATTCAAATTCGAAATCCTCTGAAACTGGTTTATAGGTGCGAATGCCTGAGTTCGAACGGACCGGAAGTAGGGTGACTAAACGATGAGGACTTGCCTCTGTGGACGTGGGCTCGGCAAACTGAGAAGTCTTCAAAAGTTCCTCATACTTTAATGGATCAATGACTTCAACTTCCGCCTCACCAACAACAGGAATTGCCGCTCCAAGCACCTCAGTTGATACATCATCCATAAAGCTAGACATGGGTTTGATAAATGGTTCACGTTGTTGCAAGGGTAGCTCTATAAAATTTTTAACACTTGACTCCGGCACAATGGGCATCTCCGTAGTGGTCGAAATGATCTTCACCTTGGTCTCATTTCTCTGATTGTGCTTCAATTTATTATGAGAGAATGGAGGAAACTTTGTAGAAGCACTTGGTGTAATGCCCAATTTGGAGGCGAGAGTGTCAAAGATTAGGGATATATCTTGTATATTGCTGGCATTATTAATTCTTGTCTTGATATCATGCAACGTTAGGTTCTCCGTCTTCTCCACATCCTCGGAAACCCAGGCTTGCAATGTCTTGTTGAAGACCTTCCTCATGTTGCCATTGTAACCAAAATTCAAAGGCGCGGAACTGTTGACAAACTCCCACTTGGAATGCGATGGGAACAAGTTGGAATCATCTAACATGGTGGGTCTCTCACTGCTTGGACGAATACGATTCTTTTTGGTCGTAGGAGTTGAAGTAGTTGATGTTGTTGATGTAGTTGTAGTTGTGGTTGTCGGAGCTACAGTTGGAGCTGTCGACTTCCTTTGTAGAATAATTTCCTTGAGATTCATAAAGTTCGGCTTGGATTTTGTCGAGGGTAACTGGGACTCCACATCCGTTTCCTCTTCCTCCGGTTCTATGCGCGATTCAATGGGCTCCTGTTCTGAAGAGGTCGTTGTTGTCTTGGTCGTGGTAGTGGAGTTTTCTTCCTTGGGCAGATTTAGGAGCTCCATAAAGAACTCTCCTATGGTGTCAGCTAAGACTGAGTTTTCTGTTGGCTTTACTGAAGGCAAAAGAGGAGCATTTGTGGATGTATTTTCCAACTCAATTTTCAAAGGAGTTGTAGAGCCTGTAACTGATATTGTAGAGGAGGAGACGGCAGTCGTGGATTCCTTGGGTTCCACTTTTTCCACCTGTTGCGTAGAATTATCCTGCTTCTTGGCAATAACACCACCGCCCAGATGCTCGAATTTCTCATCACTGCCATCAATATTAAACTGCAGCTTATTCATGCCACCCATTGTAGGATTTATGGGTCTAAAGGGTGGTATAAGCACATCATCGATGAGTGGCACCGGCAATGGATGTGCTTCAACTAGTGCACCACCCAACCGCTCAATGTTCTCGGTGCCTGGTAAAAAGACAGGACTGCCAAAGTTATGATAGAAGAGCATATCCTGTTCCTGTTGACTTGGATTAGTCAATTTCTCATCCGTCTTGCGCTTGTTTCCTCCCATAAAGCTAGGGATCATATAAGGTTCCATGGTGACGCTCATCGGTGGCATTGCAGCTGATGGTGGCGTTGGATTGTCCGCTATGAAAGGCAATTCCATTTCATCAATACGACGTTGGGGTATATGATTGACAGTGGGCGTGGTCGAGGATACGCCCATGCCGGGTAGTGTCTTTGTAGGGAAAGCAGGCGGCGGTCCAGGTAAAAGTTCCGGAACCTCACGGTGTATGGGACGCCAGGGCTGTGTGTCTAGGATGGGAAATGTGGTGAAGAGATTTGCATCTAGCTTGGGCACCACAACAGTGGAGGAGGGTGGTGCTATAGACGTTGTGCTGGGTGCGGTAGAGGAGACAATAGGAGCAGCAGTTGTAGTTGTTGTTGTTGTAGTTGTTGGAGTTGTTGTAGATTTTGGTGTGGTTGTCGTCATCGTTGTTGTGGTTGAACTTGTTGTTGTGGTTGTGGTTGTTGTCGCTCTTGTGGTGGCTGCTGTGGTTGTGGACTTGGGTTTCCTTGTGGTTGCTTTGGTTGTCGTTGTCGTAGTTTGCCTTGTGCTGATCGAGGGAATCTCTCGTGGTGTTACCGTCGTTAGTTTCTCAATGCTGGGCTTTTGGGTTTCACACGCAGCGAATAAGGCGTCACAGAGATGGTCTTGGGAGGCAGACTTGTGCTTTGATACGATCTTGTAGGAGATGCCTTCTTTCGCGCAATATCCGCATCTGTTTTCGTTATCTCAAAGGATCCTTCAAAGGAACCCTGAATAACCGGTGCATTCTCCACATCAATATCTGGTTCATCATCAGGGGAATGTGGGCGTGCAGCTGGATTACGTGGCTTTGGTGTGGTCACACCACTTGATTTGGTCTGTAGTGGGGATCCTCCAACTCCTGCAGTGGCGCCCTTCTTCATCAGACGCTTCTCCAACTGGGTTTGACTTGTCGGCACAGTTTGCTGCAGTTGGGGAAAGGATATAGTATAGAATAGGAATAGCAAAAGCTTTTACTACTTACTGCTTCCTTTAGAATACCCGCAGAACGAACCACCTGCTCATCCAATATACGTTTAATCTCCATAGAATCGTTGTCCAGCCGTATTGAGCGATAAAGTGACTTGCTAGCCGATGTTTCCAGAAAGAGCGATTCCTTTATGTACTCCTCCACGCTAAGAATGTTTCTATAAGACATAAAAACAAGAGAGTTGAGTATAGAGTAAATAACAAATAAAATATAAATAACTTGCTGATCTCTGTTAAACTTAAAATAAAGGGGATATTACAACGGATAGACTACTTACTGTGGCAGTTTGCGCACATCCAGGAAAACTCGAAAAGAAACCTTTATCAATGGACCCTCGCCAAAGCCCCAGACATCTGTTCGAAGTGGTTGCAAACCATTATCCGACATAGCACGCTCCACGAATCGTTTGTAAAAGTCAATCTTCTGTTTGTAGGTCGTGGTATGATTGTATTTTAAGCCCGTAGAGTAAAGATCTCCCTTGGCAATGCGAAACGAACCCTCAAAGCCAAGAACAGCTGCAAAAAAATAAGTTTTAGGATATAGAAATACCTTTTCCTCTCAAGTACTTACGATCCTCTAGCGTAGCTTTAATAGAGCTGAAGTAGAAAGCCAATCCGGCTATGGAGATAACAGCCAGGAGCACTATAAACGCCGCAGTGGTGAGAATGATCGAAAAAGATCGGTTCTTTGGATAATGCGTATGGGTTTTGGTCGAAAATGTAGATGGCGCAATATTTCGACCATCCCGCCAGATTCCCCAAGTATTATAACCATATTGGCTATTGATGCTATGATCATTCGTATAGGATGGCTGCTTATTCATATGATAATAGGCGCCAAGCTGGGAACGCCTGCCCAGCGTGTTCTGATAATTGTATTCGGAGGTGTTCTATGAATAAAGAAGAGGGAATATTAACAAATAACATTGAATATGGAAACAAATTAGAACATCAAAATTAAAAAAAGTTCTTAACTATCAATTTTAGCCATGAGTATAATACATTTTTTAACAGCTGCATTAATTAGTAGACGCTTGGATATTTATAAAATCTTTATATAGTTTTTTAAAGTGTGTTACCAAAGCGTGTCAGATTTATTTAGACCTTTACTATTAAAGGCTGTTAATTGGATAATTATCTATGCAATTCGATTGGGCTTCTGCGAAACTTTCTTAAAACAAAACAAAAAACCGCTAGAGTCTTTAGTCACTTTCTACGCAAATGATCTTTATCTGAAATTAGATTCTAACGGTGTAAAGGGTCGTGAGAGAGCTACAATCTTGTTATGTTATGTCAGAATCAATTAGCAATATCACAACTTTAGAACTCTTCAATCTACGTGTAGTCATGATTTGCTAATTAATGCCCCATCAGCAGCGATGAAATTTGCAATTTAATTAGTCAGTACAGTCATTGCACTTCTATCCATGGGAGTCTGGGAAGCAGCAGTTTTGGAGTGTTGGTTACATTCGGGGCCTGGCTTTGATTACCCTTTAACAGTCATTAGCTCTAGGGCAAATTCCGAGTACTCATTTGCTTTATCTCTTTCTGCCTTCCTCTCTGCCTTGTCTCTTTCTAGACAACCTGTTGTGACAACAGCTGTTTCCCCCTAACCAAATTCTTGTTCTCCTGCTTTACGTTCTCTTCTGTGATTCTATGTTCTTCTCTTCTGCCAGAGAAAGTCATTCACCTTTAGCATTCTCGCTTGCTTCTTGCCTCTGTTTGACTTAATAACTAACTTGGCTTGTGTCGTGCCTCAGGAATGCAAACATCACCAGTGAAATCTTACAACCTAAGTAAATATGCAGCTGAATTCTGTATTCTTTACAAAATCAGAAACAAACTCGTTGTACTTTAATTCAAGTGGGTTTTATGTAATCTCTCTAGGTCCCTTAACAACAAAAAAAAATCTCTGCCCTCTTTTAACCTACATTTAGCAGTTGTCATGTAAATTAGCTTCTAACTTTATTCATTGTAGAATTGTATAACAGTTAAAGTTGGCTTTGTCAGCATGATTTATAGATAGGAAGTTATTTTTCTTACCATTTGTCGACATGTCTGGGTTCGATAAATATCACTGACTCCAGACAAACTTTGGAAATACTTCTTGGTGCCATAGACAGTATCCATGTTGGCTAATTGGGGTTGTGGTATAGTTATTTATTCTGCAAGTAGAATATTAAAATAGTATTATTAGATGGGTGCTTCACTTTCATTGGCTTTCTTTTAGTTTAATGTTGAAGTTGTTCCATGTTAAATTTGCTTTGCAAGTCGTTAAAAACTTCCGGTCAGTTGAAAAAACCTGCTAGTCCTGTTTTACCATCCTATTGGCCAAAATGAAAATTCTCACTTTTCGCCAACTTGCCAGTCAAAAGAAAAAGAAATGAGCCAAAGAAGAACAGTGTTCAGTGGAAAATGTTTGTCAACCGGTTTAACTTTGAATACCAAAGAAAATCTTCAAAGACTACTGTTGATATAATATGTTTCTTTAATTGATATATGGAACAGACAAGTGCGAAAGCGAAAGCTTTCCCCAAAAACAAAATGAAAATAAGTCCAAATCTAATTAGAGAACCCCAACACTTTGATACGCTCGCTGGACTCGACTCGAGTATCTTCAGCTACAAATTGTAAGTGTGTGTGAATGTATTTGTAACTCCCTCCCTGGGTCTTGAGCTTGGGAAAGACAAACAAGCTGAGTGCAGAGAGAACCAACAGCCCACAACAAACCAAGTACATGGCTGAAGATCAGAAAAATATCAGCTAAAAGAAACCTGTTCCAGGCCAAAAGCAAAACCAAACCAAAGCGATGCCTTTTGGCCATAATGGAATGGAATGGATGATGCCTTGGCTGGCTGGGCAGGGTTATTGCTCGTGCCATCATCATCATCATTATCATCACCATCATTATCATCATCATCATGATGCTCGTACTCATACGTTGTATTTATAATGCCACTATGTATAATCAAAGTTCGAGAGAAACCTGTGTGTTTAAATGTAAAAATAGTCTTTGCCATGGATACCTGGGATGCCACAAACAACAACGATACTTTATTGTTGTTATTTTTTTTTATGACTCTTAAGCTCGACTCTGAACTGTCAAAAGTAAAAGTTCTTCTGCCTTTGGAATGCGCTGATGATGATCATGTCCAATGCTTGTAGCTCACAACTCGAAATCTTCTGGTGAAACTAATTGGTTTTGCCCTAAGTAACATATGCCTAGAGTAATACCCAAAGATTTAGTTAATTAACTTCATACAAGTTGGTAAAGTTGGTATTAAGCACAGTTATAGGCTGAACTTTCAGAGAAGATAAGATAACCCCAATTAGTTTGATGCATGATCTTTAAACTTCATTACAATATAAGCTTGGATTACATGAAAATTTATATGGAGTACAGTTATAGGCGAAATCCTTAAGATCTTTAAGAGTTACCTCAATATTTATTGTAAATATGGTTAATTTCTGTAAAAAGTATACGCTAATTTATTCGGATCTTTACTTAATATAGCATTAAAGCTTACAAAAATTATGAAATTAGGTATGAGTCACAGTTTAAGTTTTAAATTTACAGATACACATGAGCTACTCCACAAACTTAATTTTTAATCATTGTCTGCATATATTATTATGAAATTTATTATGAAGTACTCTGTTGTACTAAATCTGTCAGAACTGCGCTTTTTTTGGACATGGCCAAAACGGCAACTTTTCCACATGAGGTAAAAAATTTGCATAATAATCGCATAAGAAGCGCACAAATCGTCGAGGCAGAAAAAGATGCAAATAAAACATTTGCAATGGACGTACAATTAGTGTTACGAGCACAACTGCGAGTAGTAATAGATGAATGTGAATACGTATGGGTATAAGTATGAATACTCACAAGCACTCAGACCAAACACTCAACTTATAAAGTCAGACAGTTACACATACATATACGTAAAGCGAGCCATTGCCATTGCCATGGCTTAAAGTTGGCGTTGACCCAGTTGTGGAGGAGGAGAAGAGAAAGAGAGAGGAAGAGAGAGAGGGGAACTGCCGACGGGTGAGACAAACGGCAGCACTTGAGGCGCAGAGGCCCAGACCCCAAAACTGGAAACCTGACCATAAGCTTGAGTATGAGTTCTTTTTTTTACTTTTTTCTTTACTTTGAGTGTAAATCTGTGACTGTGTATGCTTTTGGAGAAAGAACAAATTGACTTACGAGTGCACTCATACACTCACTCAGTCTGAACGTGGCTAAAAAGCAAACTCAACACTTGAGGAGACGCAATGCGATTCTTTTATTATTTTTTTTCACTTACAATTTGGTGGCATTAAGACGTCGGTCGCAACGCATAAGTTGATTAAATTTCTCGCATTTAGACAATTTTCTCCTCAATGGGGTGAAATTGTTTAACAGAAGAAAAAAACTAAGCTAAAGAATGATTGATGAGAATATTTTGGTCAACCGAATTTCTAACGGAAGCAACCAGTTTGCCACACATGACCATAATGTTCACCTGTCTTCAGTGGAGTAGGCAGGTGAGAGAGTGGAGTCAAGAGGGGATTGTAGGGGAAGAGTTGACGGTGTCATTTCCATGTGCGCACATTGAACAACGTATTTCAAACAGATTATAATCAAGCAGATCCACTTTCAATAATAATGGCCTGAAGAAAGTGAAATGTGAACAACATTTTGATCATTTCCAAATGTTTGTCAACAAAAAACCACAATAAAAAACAGCGTTAACTAGTGAAATGGAAAGTTTATTTTTGGAGCGCATCTCTAGAAGCGCCGTAAATTGAATCATTCAAACAATGCAACAGACAGACAAAAATTTCCAATTTTGAAAGTCTTTCTTTTATTGCAAAAAACTAACAAACAAAAAATAAAGAAAACATTCACCAGGTATTTTGATAGATGTCATAATTATTCAATGATTTATTGATTATTATTTTTAGTCAAATTTATGCAATATTATGTATGAGTTGAGTTTAATAGTGGGGCACTCATGAATGAAAATAATTGTATAATATAAGTTAATAAGTGTTGAAAAGTTGCAGCATGAATTTGCAACGTGCCACATGCAGTTTCATAATCATTCTAACGGTTTATTGTGATCAGTTTTAAAGTCTTCTTATTGGAGCATAACAGCCAACCCAGCGTTGCCACTACACCCTGTACTTATGTCTCTCTCTTTCACTCTAACTCCCTCACACGCTCTCACGCAATGCCAATGCTGCCAGAATTTCTAAGATATATAAATTAAGTCATAAAATACTAGTTCATTGCTTAAAATATTTAATAACCTTATATTCACTATTTTTATTAAACAAATAAAATGCCTATAGAAAAGATATATTTTTTTAAATAGTTAATCTAAAAAAGTAGTTGTCTCACCAATCACTAAGCTGCTAAACGATGCAAGATGGCAACGCCACCACGAAAGTGCATTTGATTTATGTATGGGACAAGGGACGACAATGTGACAGCTCTGACAATGAGTGGGGTGAGTGAAGAGCGTGAGGGGATCGTGTGGAGAGTAGTCATTAAAAGCATAAACCGTTACGCTTTAACCGCCAACCAAACTTAATATGTAATTAAAAGCAAACAAATCTGTTCCCAAGCCTAAAACCATGAGTGTGTGTGTGTGCGTGTGAGTGTGAGTGTGTGGAATAGAATTTGGTAAGCTTGACTGTACGTCGGGAATCTCAGTATTAAATTGTAGAGTCATCCATGTGTAAGTTATTCTTGTTTTTGTTATTATTACAACCGTTACACTAAGCACTAACAGTATTGCGACTGTTAAACGTTGACTGTCTGACAAAATCATTTGATATTTGTAAGTATTTACTTCAAAATTAAACTGACAGGAAACTTGCTGTCATCTCTCTCTTTTTTTTCTTTCTCAAGTGTCCACAACACCAAATGCAAATATTAGGATCATACACACATAGATACATACACAGTATGTTTGTTTAGTATGCAACACTTGATACCATAGTTGATAAGAAGGAAAGATGCCCCCAACTGCAATTAGTGCCACGATCAAAATGCAAGACACGCAGATGAGCAAATGCATTTCATTTTCTTTTCTTTTCCTCATGGCTCTTCTTCTTCTATGCTTTTCTTCTGTTTCTTTTCCATACTCTTCTTGTGACAGGTTATGTTCATAATGAATCAAGAACTCTCTTCAATTTACAATTAAAAATATTTTTGAAAACGAACTTAAGTATAAAATCATTTTATATTGGTTGAGTTTTGACGAAGATAACCCTTGTGACTAGCAACTTTACAAGAGTATCTAGTCTTCGGTTTGTCGAAGTAAACCTTCCCGTCTTGTTTTGGTTTGGAAATGCCATCGAAGTGCATTTGCTTTACCGCAACGAACTTCAACTTCAACATCAACTTGAGTGTGTTGCATTTGAGGTCGCTTTTCTCTGTAGTCTCTCTGCTGCTTCTTCTACTGCTTCTTCATTGGTTTTTTTTCAGCTTGTACTTCTTCTTCCTCTTCTTCTTTAGGCGAAACAAAAGATCGTCCCATTAGACGCGATTTTGCATCATTTGAATGCAATTTAGCTGCAGTTTAGCGTTATGTTCTATTTCTCTCGAGGCCCGAGCTTTCAAGCTTCAAGTTGATTGCCAACTCGTCTGTCATTTGTGTGCTTGCCGCGTCCAAGAATCGTGCGGCACAGATGACCACATGAAGAATGAGTTGCACGAAGAGGAAGAGGGTAACAACAGTCAATAGCCAAGAGCCAACAGACAAGAGCTCTTAGCCAAGCTGTCAATTCGGGCCAACATAGCTCATAATGATGTTGATTGCTTGCCAATTTGCGATTCTCAACAGTCCAAAGAGATATCAGATCCGAGGATGAGGGTCTCCATCTCGGTTTTTTTCTCTGTCTATGTCTCTGGGAGAATGAGAACCCTTTGTGGGCGGTCGGTTGAGTTCAAAGAGCGGCCTCTTAACGAGCGAAAGTGTTTCATTAACTCGTAAATTGTGTTGAATTCGAGTTTGAGCTTAACTTTTGCCCCAACACGAAATCAACTAAAAACAAAACAAAAAAAGGCCGAAAAATATCACAAAAAAAATCATTAAACAGCCCATTAAAATGTACATAATTCACAAATCTGCATAAATTTACAAATTTTTCACGGCGAATTTCTATTTCACTTTTGATCCACTTCCGCCAAAATGAAAATCGCACATTTTTTTCGGGCTCGCGACAAGTGAAAATATAATTACGAGTGAAAATGAAAATTGTTCACAAATGTCGACGCGTTGACACTTGAACAGAGATATGGGCGTGTGTTCATGTCCATGGATTTGTCAGCTAGGCAATTTTCTTAATGTTAGTCTCTCTGTACCCTGTAATTACATATGAGGATCAGGGTATTATAGTTTTCTTGGTATAGTAAGACAGGTGGATAACTGAAGATACATAGAACAAAGAGGAGTTTTGGGATAAAACCATTCCAAAACAGGGTCAAACGTCTGTTGATCTCAGATTCTAGAGAATGAACTAAATACAAATGAGAAACATATATAATTACAGGGTATTCCCGCCATTGATCAGTCTTGCTCGTAAATGCTTATGCGCTTGCTTTTGGCCTTGTCTTTGCTGCAATGATGATAAGTATGTGAGTCATGTTGGCATTTTGGTGGCACTTTCACATTTGGTAATTGATATCGCAACTTCCCCCATTCCCCCGATGAATCAGTTAAGAAATTTGCGTAAAATCTCTGTTATTAGGTCGAACGCAGCTCTTCCTGTTTGAGCTTGAGCTCCAATCAAATGAAACAGAAACAATTTCCTGTCAAAACGGTCGATAAACGGATTGATAATATCACCTCCGGTCACCTACTATACTATAGAAAAGAGTTATCATCTTAGTAGATCGCATAATAATAATGGAGTAAAATCTCAACAACGTACGATGTTCAACGGTTCTGTTCGCCTTGTCAATTGGCCCAGTTCATAAATGTGGTAATTGCGCGGTTAGCGACATATAAAGCACCACCATGGAACGTTCTTTCACTCGATTCCCCATTGTTTCATTCTCGGACATGACAATCACCTGTTGGCCACTTTTTGATGTTCTTTGCCAGAACAAAAAATGTTGTTCTTTTATGTTGCGTTTCGTATTGCCGCCCTTTTTTTTCAGATGGAGTCTTATTTTCTAATTTCCTTCATTTTATGGTCTTGGGTCTTGTGTGTAGCTTGCTTCTGTCTTCTGGTTTTCTGTTTTTTTTTATTGCCATTTTCATTTTAACATCCATAATTTTTAAGCTTTGCCAGCCTCGTTGCGATTATTGCTGCTTGGGTTTTATTTTTATCGTTTTTATTGCCTTTTTCCTTTTGCTTGGGTCTAAGCTGGAGTAATGTAACCAGTTTTGTACCTTTTGTACTTTAAGTGCAACTACTTTTTCTACTTTAATGCATGTCTAACTAGTTTATGGCCTAAAGGGGGGGTGTCGACTAACTACTCTATTTTGTTAGGGAGTCTTTCATTGTTATGTTTATGCTGTTATCGATAATTCGATGTGGTCTTACCAAAAATTCTATTCGCTATATTCCAAATCCACTGCATGGATGTGCTTCCATTTGACACAAGTCTTTAATTATATCAAGCTACAAACTATTAGTGCTAATACATAAATGTATAAACTATTTTATTAATCACAAATATGTTTTTGCACCGCACAAAATATCTTGGTATTCAAAACTTTATTAACGTTGATCGTATCACAAAAACAGAAGAAGCATTTTAGCTGCCAACTTGACGCGCCCGCTGCTGAAAGAACACTGAATCCAATGGGAATTAAAATCTTGGTAGTTGATGGTCAGCTAAGAGAGAAATGAAAATGGCGCCGGTGTGCCGTTAAGAGAGACATTGGCAGGTTGCACAGGCGCAGTGTTTACCACTCACTCTCATTCTCTTTTCTTTCTCTTTTTTTTACCTGGCTAGCAACAAAATCAAGTTGGCAGCCCATTGATGTGCATAGATCGTGCGCGCTAAAATTAAACTTTAAACTGAAATTGACAACACAATTTAAATACATTTATTTTTTGTTTTAGATAATAGAATTTTTACAATATTGGATAACTTGAGTTATGTATTTGGAGATATTAATTTTTTATCTCTCTAGTAGATTTCATCCCACTCCTTTGCAATCATGGCAAGGGCATCCCGATGTATTTTCGGTCCAATCAGAGGATTCATTTGAGCCATATAGCAACAAAGCCAGAAAAGCCAACAACAAGCTGCAGTTAGCATTAGAATGCAGCGTATTAAATTTTGATGTGGACCGCTTGGCGTCATGATAGGCATTCCAATGCCCACAGCTCCCCATAGCGCAGAGAAAAACAGTATTGGGAAGAACGCGGCGCCCATATCGGAATTTGTGATTTGATAACGAACGTTACACTTTTTAATATAGATTTAAAAGACAAACTCTTGTTTTCAACTGCCGTTCCAATAGGAATTTACGTATGTAGTGAGAAATCAATAAAACGCCGATACTTTTCAGTAATTATCGATACTTTTAATGTGAGTCAATTGTACTCGATACCATATGTTTTTTGTTTGAGGTTGTGGAGCAAGTTGTGGAGCGTCATTTGTAAATATTTCGTGGAAATTCATTCGAAACTGCTGCATAAAATTATTTTAAATTAGTCAAGTGAATAAAAAAAGATAAGATACAGCAAAAAATATATGTAAGTTACACGCTATTTGTACAGCTACTTTAAAATTCGCTGTTATTTACGCAGTGGCTCTTGCTAGCCTGCCTTACCGATGATTAATCATCGACATAACCTGGCGGTCAGTTTAAATATTTGAATGATGAACTGGAGTTCAAAGGAATACAAATGCACTAAAATGCGGCAAAAGCTTTACGCGCAAGGATAATTTGACAAGACATAAAACGTAACTATTTATTTTAAAATATTATTTGTTTTATAAAAATATATATGTTTCTTATAGAACTCATACGAAAATATCTATCTGTCTAATTTTTTATAAAACAATTTGTTTTATATAATTTAGATTGCGCGCAAAGTAATTATGTTTCACTAAAAGACAAAAGATGGCGCCACAGTTTTGAAAAATGTGGCAGCCTCAGGTCGCCAGAAAACATCGATAACAAATTCTATCGAGAAATGTCACGGCCGCCATTTTATTTTTTGTTACTACTACATTGAAGTCGACGTCGGCCGAGTTGCTGAGAGAAAATTCATATTTTCACATTGATAAACAATATAAATTGTCGAAATAAATTGTCGTTTGACCTAAAAACGAGCTCTTCTGTCTTTGTGCATTGGTCCTCAATAAGTTTGCGTTGCGTTTTTATGGTTTTCCATTGGTGAGTAAAAGTTCATTGATAAAAGTACATGCATACACAAATGCACTATGTACGCACAAAGTGAGAAGCGTTAATTAAAAGTACAGCGCCAGCGGATACACCCAACAATCTACATATCAACTAGAGCAAACAACGTAATGTGCATTAATTTAAATAATAGTTGTAGTAATTAAGAAAAGTAATAATATAACAAGTAAATAGAGCTAATAAATAAATGGTTACGAGGCCATATAAAAAGTGCTTTTTTCATAAACGCCAGCCACATTGTGATGTTATCGATTGGAGTCGAGCAACGCTATCGATTTATCAAGCCTGTACTTTTTGTTCTTGTATATTTAGGAATACGCTTGCCACACATAAATACAAACATAACAAGTCTTAATGCCTATATTAATAGTAAGATTATGAGTTGTTTATACATATTGTATATATATCAATACTTTAAGCCACGCGATCGAAATGTATTTGGACGATTGGCACCAGCAACGCCAAAGTTATTAGTACGATAACTGGGCAAAGTGTTTCCATTGCCATTGTTGACATTGCCAGTTGCATATGTAGGCAATGGCGGAGGCTGCGGCGTGGGCGGTCCCCGATTGATGCCGAGACCATTGTTGCGAAGACTGGGCGCCACATACGGACGCTGACTGGTGGAAACGCCAACGCCACCTCCAACTGCACCTGCAACTGCAACCTGGGGCGGTAATTGAGGCTGCTGCGCCTGCTTTGGCACATTGTTGGCTGGAAGATTACCTTGCGACTGTTGCACTATAGGCGGCACGATCGAGTTAACCGATGAGTAATTTGGCTGAGGCTGAGCTGGCGGTGCTTGTGTTTGAATTTGCGTACGTTTTGTCAACGCCGGTGCCAAATAGGGATGATTAATGCCACCGTTGATGCCACTGCTGTTGCTCTGCGGTATGTCATACGTGCGTCCCGATGGCGTTGTCACCTGTATGCTGTTGCTGTTGCCGGGAGGCACGGGGTTAGCACATGGCTCCGGTTTCGCGTAATCATAGCCATTGGGCAGCACCTGTACATAGTTCTCAAAGAATTGGCTAACCGAGTGCATTGGTGTCGAGTAGTTGACATTGACCAGAGATTCTCGTGTGCGTATACGCTTTGAGTGTTCTGATTCCTGCTGAGCATGTTGCTGGTGATGTTGCTGTTGCTTCTGTTTTAGTTCCTGCGCCTGTAGACGCAGTATATTAGCCTGCTGAATATGTGGCAACAGCTCAGCATCTCCCTTAATCTTTTCTACGATTGCCTCATCACTGTCGTCGGCATCTTCAGAATGCTCGCTGGTTGCTTTTGTTGGTGCTGGCGTCTTTGTTGTGCTCTCTGTAGGCTTAGGCTTCTCTTTCTCCTTTGTCTCCTTTTCGGGCTTCTTGCGGTTGACAAAGTCAAAGAGATCATCTATGTCCGGTACATCGGGCAATCCGCCATAGGATTCAAAGTTATCTCGAAATGCATTTGCCCAATCTTCGTTCTTGTGTAGCTCGGGATTAATGGCCAGCTTCACTTGCCTGTTGCTCGCGGCACTCGATGATCCCAGATCGCCTACTCCAACTCCGCCCACATTTTTGATCACAGTGATGGTCTTAACACGCGTTCCCTCCTTGGAATCAATATTGGTGGCTGCATAGCTTAGACTAAGATCCCTCTTGGCAGGCTGCGTTCTCTCTAGCATTTCTTTGCCCTGCTGCGGATATTTTATACTGATTATAGTGGTGCCCTGGGCGCCGACAAGCAGAAGCAGCCCAAGTGCCGACATTGCCTATAAAATTAAAATAAGTTTAAGGAAATTGCCTATGAATTGAAACATTTTTAGGATATTTCGGTACTTTTGCCTATACATTTTGGAAAAGACTAAGAATATTTAGAATTGTAGCTTTTTATAAATACGCTGTCTACAGAAAATATAGTCTAAGTTAAGGAAATTTGCGGTATTTTTTTCCTTCAAAATTAGATTAAATTGATGGATATTTTTGGATATAATACCTAAAAAAAATGGAAAAGTTAAGCCTAACCTATTTTTTGTACTTGGAATGAATCGACTTCATGGTTAGTAAGGCCATTGAACGATTATATATACCTTTTAAATCATCTAAGTTTTATAAGGGATACACATTTCCGATTTATGTACAAAGTTGAAGACTTTGCAATATATTTGGAAGCCATTCTGGAATCTAGACTTGTGCTTAGAAATACTAGATGCGGCTGGGAAATCTTAGCTCTGTGGCTTTTAAACATCTTTAATTATTTGGATTTATACTCTTATGGATTTGTCCTTAATAATCAAATAATTTGATTTCGATTCTTTTTTTTATTTTCTAATGATTGGTTAAATAATTTTCTTGGTTTCCTTCTTCGATCTGATTAAACAAGTTGATTTTTACAACACAGCCATTAACGTTATTATTCTTGATCTTTTATCTTTACTTTCTCAATTGTGGGCTTTTCATTACTTTTCTGTTTTTGTGAAATCTTCACTATAATATTCTTTTCTTTCTCCGAAAATGTTTAAAATAAATCAGTATCTTATGGGATAAATTTCCATCTGCAAATCGTGGGTAACTTTTCGAGATTCCGGAAGAAATGTATTTAATTTCTATTCGCTTTTTAATTTCATGTGCTAAACGTTTTGAGGATTCATAATTTCCTAAAATATTTATATTATTTTCCACATGCTTAAGTCTAACTAACTAACTTTGCAGATTTAGCTTTAAGTTTTCAGAACTGCAAGTTTGTGCTTAAAATGGTCTAAAAATCCATATGACGGTGTCTTTCATGTAAGGCTATTAAGGAAATGTAAATGAGATCAATAGGAGTTATAAAATAAGATCCCAAAACGTAAAACTGGCTTAACGATCGGGTATGTAAATTGTCTGTGCTTTTAAAAAGTAGTTCAACAGAGCTGGATTTGAAAATATGATATGTAGAAACACAATGATCGATTAATTCAAAGATCTCGCGTGATCGCTTATTTCACTTTGGAAACATTGTACATAATCCTATAATTATTATTAGATTTGTAATGAATCACACTCACAATTGCGAATTTCATAACTTTTAAATACTCAACGCACGCGCCGTTGGCTTGGCGATCGGTGACGGTAACGCGGTCAAATCTTTTTGAAAACTGAAGGCCCAGATGGCCAACAATGGCTTTTATATAGCCAAGCGGAAGGAGTTGGAGTTTGGGTTTCCTGTACAGTGTGTGTTTTGGCGTTAATCAGCCAAAAAGCCAAAAGCAAACAAATGTGGATACTAAAATAAAAACAGGCTGACATCTCCTTATCCCACACCTCCTTCTCCTTCCGTTTGCTGCATAAGTTTCAGGCTGTCACTTAGCGATCGGACGCTTTTATTTATATTTGGCTGTTGTTGCTATCGGTTGTTGTCTTTGTTGACGATTCAGCATTTTGATATAGTTTGTGGCATATGCCGGGGACTGACTGGCGGCAATAGCAATTGAATTAAAGCTACATAATCGCTTTCCAATTACGTTCAATCTGATCAACTGGTTTTAACGCGCATTTTCTTTTTGGGAAAGCAGTTAACGTTTTGCACTCGGCCATCATTAACAGGTAATTGAGTGCGTCTAATGAGGAAATTGAAACGCCTAAACACCATCAGTAGCAGCATCTACAAACAGTCCATTAACTAATGGTAGACACTGTGTGTCATTGCTGGTTTAATGCTCATTGAGCCCCTCTAGCCTAGGGATATAGCACAGTAGCATAGTTTAATTTTGGTAAGAGCCATATCATTGGTAAGCTCTTTTTTTGATACGACCTTCATTTCGGAGCAGGAAGGTTGCATGCCTGGCCAACTGGAGGCGTTGATTTGTGGGTAAGTGAAAGAGACATTGTGGGAAATCTTTCTAAAGCCATTAACCAGTCGCATTTCCTTTTTGTCGCGATCATAGAAAACTGGTTCTCTTATGCAATCACCGCAAACAGATGCCTGATTTGCCATTAAAGGCCAGAAATTGTTATAAGAATTTGTCCCATGATGAAAATACAAATTTTTTATTTAGGATTACAGGCAAATAACACTTGGAGGAAAAAATAGTAAGAGATCACCTTTTTTGTTTAATAAAAGGAAAGATAGTATGAAATTACTTAATTAGTTTCAATTTTTCCGGCTATAGGAGTATTATGGAAATACGTCTTATTCGTAAGACGTTTACAATTTTATTAGGAAACGGGTAAGCTTTTTAATCTTGCTAGCTTAAAAGCCATTTAATAGATTGACTAAGATAAACGTATACACATAACATATTTAGCTTATCAGATGTGCCTGAAGCGTGTTGGAAAGATTTTGATTATATATTGAAGATCATTAATTCGAATATTTTAAAAAATATTATATGAAACACTGACGATATTTTTGCTGTATCAAATAGAAAATTAAATGATATAAATAATAATAAATAGTAAAATATTATCAGTTTCCTGAAGGGCTATAAACAAAGTGGTTACCTTAAAATTGCTATTATGAGCAATACGTTTATAATTGCACTTAATTAACAGCTGAATGGGAATTTTTACAATATTGGCTTTATAATAAAAAAGATTGCACTGAATGCAGAAAAAGATATGCTTATAAGGTTTACTTAACTCGAATAGTAATAAGTTAAAGAATAAATAAATTTTCGCAATATTTACGTGGATTAAAACTTGAGATTGCTCATTATATGATAAGGAAAAATATCCACAAAGTTTAATTTCGTATCTCAGCTATCAGAAATGAAAGTTTACTGATCCTCCAGATCATTTAATAGTTAGCTAAGCTTATAGATCTTAAGAGAAATCGTATATTTGGCTTCAAAACCAAAAATTTGGTAAGTTTAGCATGGCTAATGGTTTTAAGAAAAATAATGGGCTCTTAATGGAATTAAAATACTTAAAAACTGAAATATATTTACAACTTTGAGGGCAATTTCTTAATCATTTTAGTAATAAGATGTCCACTACTTAATTTTCTGAAAAAAACCTGTAGCAACTTTACTTTTTAAATATGTTGATCTATTGCTGATCAAATCTGTATTAATTTCTGTTAAGCAAATTTATATATTTTCGTTCCACAATCTCCATAAGCCCTATAATTTTAATTTCAGATGCTGGAACTAGTTTTCGGAGGCGTTAAATTGGACATGAGACGAATTAAATGAGGACAAGCAGGGATACCACTGTTTAGAGAGATCGATAAGCTAATCGATCAGTAATAAAAAAAAGAAAAGAAAAAATCGTATTTCAAATAAATAGAGAAAAAACAGTCTTGAATCAAGATGAGTGTCATTATTCGTTTGCAAAATCTGCCGTGGACGGCAAATGCTCGAGATATACGAAATTTCTTCACGGGCCTCTCGATACCGGAGGGCGGTGTTCACATAATCGGTGGCGAAATGGGCGACGCCTTCATCGCTTTCAGGTAGTTCTCAATCTCTGATTTTAGTGTACATTGTAGATCACTGGCAAAAAAACAACAGATCTAGCTATAGTTATAGATCTGAATACTATGTTATGTGCCGCACTCTCTATTTTTGTTAAAACTTTTCCATAAGCTCTTGCCCTTATTTGTTGCTTCTTTTTCTCTTGAACCATTAACAGCACCGACGAGGATGCACGCTGCGCCATGTTGAAGGATCGTGAGAAACTGATGGAGGTTCAGGTGCGTTTATTACTCTCCTCCCGCGCCGAAATGCAAAAGGTCATCGAGACAGCACGTCAAGTTAGCGTGGCTGCTGCTGCTGCTGCTACTCCCACGCCAGCAGCAACAGTTATCGCTGCAGCGGCATCTGTTGTTGCAAAAACAATGCCTCCAGTGCCACAGCCGCCATTGATTGGCGGTTTTATGGGCCAGGTAAAGTCACAGCAGCAACAGGTTGCTCCGGTTGCTTCTTTTTTGGCTTATCAACAGCAGGCAGGGATTACGCTGGCCGATGTGGCAGGTCTTAAGGTTGAAAGGCATTCACCGGATCATTCACAGTCACATTTTAGTTCACGTCGTCCTCACAGCCGCAGTCACAGTCGCTCAAGCAGCTCTGATGACAGCGATCGCAGTCGCGAGCGTGATCGTGATACACGTGATCATGATCGTGATCGTGTACGGGATCGTGATACACGTGATCGTGGTCATGATCGGGACTCACGTGGACGCAAGCGTCGTCCGGACTTGCGCAGCGACAGCACCGAGCGTGAGATAAAAATGCCAGCAAAGACCAATATCACGCCCTGGGCAACTGTTGCTCCGCCAACAGCAGCAACAATAGCTGCCGTTGCAGGCCTTGCGAGTGTGGTGCCTGGTCTGCAGCAGCAACTTAATCTTTTGTCTGTGTTGCAGCCAGTGCCAGGTCTACAAAGCTACAATACTACCAACAACACTACCACCAGCAACAGTACTTCCAAGAACTACAATATAACAGCTGCAACACCGCAGCAACATGCCTTGGTGCCAGATATAGGGCTTGCCAACAAACAGGTAAATAATAATTCTGGACAGGATCAGCCGATAGCTTTTGCAAATGTCAATCCGTATGCGCAAATGTATCCGCAATTGTTCCAGCAGCAACAACAATTGCTCCTGCAGCAACAGGCGGCGAAAACTGCTGCTGCCAGCTCCCCCAACATTTCTGCAGGGGGAGGAGGGTCAGATGTGATGCTCAGCGGCGTAGGTTCAGGTGCTGCAGGCGGTTTAGGTACAGTTGCCACAGGAAATGCTATGCCAGTTGCCGAGACATGTTACATAAAGATTAGCGGCATGTGTCCCAGCACTTCGTACAGTGATCTACGTAAATATTTTGCCGGACTTTATATACCGCATAATGGCATCAAGATTGTAAGTGGTGCAAATGGAGCACGTGTGGGAGTAGCATATATAGAATTCTCACGTGTTTCGAGTGCTCAAAAAGCCCTCTCCCGCAATAATACCATGTTCAGGGATCGTCTGGTTCAAATTGCGCCTATAGGAGATGAGGAATTCGAGCAGGCGGAGGAGAGAGCGCAACGAGGAGGAGGCGGAGGTGGTGGTGGAAGTAACCGTAATGAAACACGTTCTTCCAGTGGAAGTACAGCTGCTGCTACGCCTGCTGTACTTCCTCCCATCTCTGTGCTCTACGTTGAAGATTTACCACAATTAACCACCGAACAGGACATCATGAAAATGTTCTCAGCCACCTGCACCGTTGTGGATATACTTCTCACTCCCAGTCCCAATAATCGGCGAGAGTTTGTTGCTTTTGTTCTATTTGCCAGAGAGAACGAGGCACGTTCCGCTCTTGAGGACACTTCGAGGCATTATATTGGATTCCGTAAGTTGCGTGTGCGCGCCAGTAATCAGAATGAGATGGAAAATGCCAAAGAGAAGATGCGACGTGCCAATGAGCAGCTGCAAAAGGAAGAGCAACAGCAAAGAGAGGATGCGGAGAGAGCAGCTGAATAAGCAACAACAACTGCAACAGCAACAACAACAGCAGCAGCAGCAACAAGAGCAGCTTTTGGCTTTGCAGGCGAAATTCAGCAGTGATCCCAGAAGACGCAACAACAATGAAGGAGGACATCAGCAGCAACAACAACAACAACAGCAGCAACAACAACAGCTGCAGCAGCAGCAGCAAAATGCGCTCTCTCACAATAACAACAGCAACAACAATAGCCATAACAATTTGCAGCCGTTTGCCAACACTGGCATGCATAACGGAAACATGCCTTTTGCTTTCCAGCAGCAACAAAATCACAACAACAACAATAACAATGGTATGCATATGCATAACAACAACAACAATATCAATGGGATGCATATGAACAACAACAATAACATTAATAATAACAACAACAACATGGGGCCTTTCGGTATGCAAATGCTTAATAACAATAACAACAATCAACAAATGCAAATGCAACAACAACAACAACGACGTCGCCAAGAAGATAACTTTGTGAAAGTGCATAACTGTGAATATGCTACCAGAGTTAATGATCTTGGCGAACTTTTCAGTTCGGAAAATCTACGCATTGAACACATTGAACAGTTGTTTAATGAACGCAATCAAAGTGCTGGGGAATTCATTGTGGAATTCGTTGATGCACATAATGCCAAAATGGCCATAACTGAATTTCACAAACGTCGCTTTCGTGGGCGTGGCCTGCGTTTGACGCCCATAACGCCACAGGAGATTGCAGATCGCATGAATAAACCCTTTATGGATTATTTACCAGGTGGTAATGGACCAAGGCAAATTGATCAAGCTCCTCAGCAGCAGCAGCAACAACAGCAGCAACTTGACCAACAGCAGCAACAACAACAACAATCACGACGTCGTGGTCCAAGTCGCTTTGATGATGCCACAAATCGTGGACAACAGCAGCAACAATCACACGACAGTGACGACAGCAACAGTTCCAGGCAGCAACATTTTAATCCATTTGCCGTGCCGTTAAGTCCCGAGGAGTTACCTGCCACTTCTCCCATCCCCACACCTATTATAAATAATAATATCAATAATAACAACATCAATGGGGGTCCACCTCCAGATGATGGTATTCCCGATAAATTCAATCGTCCTGGCTGCGTTGTTGCCATGCGCAATGTGCCCTTTAAAGCAGATCTTAAGGATATTCTGCGTTTCTTCAACGACTACAAACTCAGTCCGGATGACATCATACGGCGCTTCAATGATGAAGGCAAACCAACTGGAGATGCACGGGTTGCCTTTGAAAACCAGTCAGAAGCACGTTCCGCTTTTGAGAGTCGAAAACGTAAACAGATATTTAATCGCACCGTTTATCTTGACCTTATTTAAGCGCATACTCGAATACTAAATTGTATATACAAATTGTAGTTACTTGATAATTATTTAAGTTAGTTTTAGACACCATCGCATAAGGTAAACGCAAAGAGCTGGCAAACGAAGCTGTTACTTATTAATAAATGTACAATACTTCTTTAATAAATAGCATAACTTATATAATTTAAAAAATTGTAAAATACCAAATTATTTTATTTTTAGCCAGGTACGAAAATTTACAATCGTTACTAAAGAAATATATGTAAAGGAAATATGCTACGAATTACACTGTAGTTTTTATTTTTTTGTACCTTTAGAAATCCGCAAAAAAACGTATACTTATAATTTAAACACTGTAAATAATTATTAATTATTATTAAAAAATTGCCAAATTATTGTACTTTAATTTTTATTTTAAAGTTTACGCTTATATTTCAATTTCTTCAATAAATATCAACAAAAAATATTTGTTATTTTTTTTAGTTAAGGGTTTACAAATTTGATATAATTAATTTTTGATTTTCATTATACAAATTTAAATTGAATTTAAATATTATTTCTAATATTCATTATTTACATCAATGTGAAAAGATAAAAGAATATTTTATAATAATAAATTATGCTTTTTCTTCCATTAAGATAGTCTACACTCTTTTTTGCGATCTCTTAAAAATACAATAAACAAACAATTTACAATAAATGCCTTCAGAATGGGACAATACTATGCATAATTTTTCAGCTGAATAACCTGCGACTTTTTCAGTGATTCCCTGCAGAGGGGACACTCATCACGTTCCTCCAGCCACTCGAGGATGCAGTTCCAGCAGAAGAGATGACCACAAGGAGTCAGGCTGTTATTTTGACGAGGCTCCAAGCAGAGTATGCATTGTGGAACATCGTTGGACACGGACTTCACACTAGTTTCACGTTGCAGGAAACGTTTACCCGCCTGTTTAATTGCCTCCAGTTGCTGACGCTTGTGCTCCTTCCATGCCTCCCAACCGCCAATGGCCAAGGAAACTGTGACTTGTAGGAATGTGATGATGCCCAGAATTTTGTAGCCATACAGAGAGAATTCTGGCTGCAGCCAATGTCGGATGAGCACATAGTTGATGCCTGTGGTGCGTTTAGACAACTGATATTTACTGGCATCCAAATAGAATAGAGATTTGTGTATAGCCTTGATGTAACTGGGCGATTGTCTCAAGCGTTGTATGAGTTTTTGAAGGTGTTTCTTGGCATCTGGCACAATCTCTTCGTTCTCCGCTATATAGAGCTCCAGTTTCTGTAGCACCCGTAGAAACAATGCATCTCCTCCAAACTCGAGTATAATTGCAATCAGTTGCAACTAGAAAAAGAAAAAGAGCTGTTTAATACAGTCCTACATATATATAAGGACACTCCTTACCAGTCGACTGGGAATGTGTTTATAGTTGCCATCAACTTGAATAATTCCTGTATATTCCTCTCCCAGTGTTTGCAGATTGTTTACCGAGGCAAATCCATGGTAACTGAGCTGTGCCAACAGCTGGCACAGTTGATTATATTTTATCCAGTTCCTGGGTCCAGTAATCCGTAAGATATCCGACAAATCTTCGGCCAATTCATTCGTGTATCGTGCATCCTTTTGCACGGACCGTACAATTTCAGGTTGTCGGGCGCGGGCGTTACGAAAGTCCATGTTGCACTTGGAATTAACTACATTTACATTATTAAAGCAGCGACCCGCAACGGGCGTTCAAAGTTCGACGAGATAAGCACACAAATTGAAAGTTTAGATTTTGCATGGTACAAAACCTTTGAAAGTATTTATCGATAATCTGATCGGTATCCAGCTGATAAGAGCACAAAAACTATCGAGGCCTATGAATTTACCATAGGTGGCGCACTTATGTTTAGTAAACAGACAAAAGGGGGCGCCACAACTGTCGTTAGCGCCGCTCCTATCATGTTGTTAACTTTTTAACTAGATATTTACTGAAGTCTGTCAAGCGATAGGGCTGGGTAAACTTGCAATCAACCCGAAAAAATAACTATCGATTTATCAATATATTTTGAACAACTCTAGTTGACAATCGTTGAATAAATCGACACTGTCGATTACAAACAAGTCGGAGAGACAAGTTAAATGCGACTTTTGTAACAAATACCAACATATTTAAGTAAATTTAAATAAATAATTGGTAGTTACAAATAAAGTAGTGCAAGTGCGTGCTATATTTTCTAATTTAAAAGTGATTAATTCGCCACACATACCTGAAGAGACGAAACACGAACGTTAGTTCGCGTCGCAGCGACGAAGAAGAGGAAAAAATATTAGAGTAGCAGTTTTGTTGGGAGCTGGCAAATTAAACGGAATTTCGGGCTGTGGAAAATACAAAAAACGCAATAGCAAATTGTGAAAAGTTGCACTTATAAAAAGGTATTTAAGTTGCATTAACGTGTTTGTGTAGCTGTGTGCAAAAGTTGTTTTCCCTGAAATGGACGAGTTGCAAGTAAAATAAATTTCGATGACGAAATTTGATGAATGTGTGTTTGTGTGCGTGCGTGTTTTTATTTTCAACGTCGTTATTTTTTGCATTTGATAAGCAGGTGTGAGTGAGCAAATGTAAATGGAAGTATATTTAGATTTGTGAGTGTGTGCGTGGAGTAGGGGTTTGATAAGCACAGTATTCTCCTTTCCCTCCTCATAAAGGTCACATATGTTGGCATTTAAGCTGAGTATTTATTTACAGTATTTGGCTCATAATCAATTTAACTGCTGAAGCAGAAGCCACACAAAGCAATTGGCTGTCCAAAAATGTAATTAGCACTGCCTAGAGTTGTTGCTGGTTTTTGATTTCAGCCCATACTCCCACACATAAACACACATGCATGGAGTACATGCAAGTATTATGTTTACACATACATATACAATATGGCTTTTCTTGTCTCTCAAAAATCGCTTCCGCGCTGCCAAGGTGGAGACTTGAAGTGTATGCGGAGACTTTTCGCTTTGTGCCAATCTGTATATATTTGTATTTGTATCTGACTCTGTGTATCTTCAGTAAGACAGCAACTTGTTGTTGCTTTCATTCTTCGCTTCTTCTTTTGTTTCTATTATTCCTCCTCTTACCAACCTTCTTGGCCATTTTAGCTATTTTAACTGCTTTTCTTGTTGCAGATTTGTTTCGCTTATTTGCTGTTGCTGTTGTATATTTACCCTTCACACTTTTTGGGTTTCAGTGCCACCAGACAGTACTCATACTCTTTTACGCATTGTTTTCATGTATTTTGGTTCATTTATGGCCAAGATTCAAGACAGAGAGAGAGAGAGAGAGAGAAATCAGTTTGTTTAACTTCAGCTTGAGTTCCAGTTTGCAATCTCTGAGTCATTTAATGTTAATTTTGGCATTTTGCGTAATTTAAAACCTGATACTCATCTCTATTAAACGGTTACTACCCACAATTTTCTCATTAGTTCAGTTGAATTTCAAATTACTAAGAAGTGAAAACTCTCCAAATGTTTCGTTTAGTTGTGTCCAGGATAAACAGCTGTTTTAAATGTTTTCAAATATGTTTTATATGATCATAGTTTAACGCCAACACTGATTTTGTAGAATACCCCTAATGTAACTTATTTAACACTAAACTTGACCCTCTTGTTAAAATACAAAGTCGAATATCCCAACACATTTATTTTAAAACTCATTTATTAAGCACTTAGTATAAGTCTCGATCAATTCCTCTTGTCTTCAGTTGAATGAACTTAACTTAATTCAATTGCCACATGCATATGTGTATGTAAATGTGCGTATAATTATGAATGCATATCTTTTAATGCATATTTAATTGTCACTTTTGCAACGCCTTTTGAGTTAGTTCGCGTGTTTGCAGCTTGTTTATTGATTGGTCACAGTTGTTTTATTTTCCTAGTCATATATTGCATTTAGATATTTAGTATAGAATCGATATAGGAGCAGCTTTCAACTGACCCTGAGAGTTGGTAAAATTCCATGTCCCTGAAAGTTGAGCTGTAAGTTTTCTATTTAATATAATGTTGCGTTGCGTGTCTATCGCAATGTTGACTATCCCAATGATGAAGCTGATGATGATGATGATCTAATGCGTGCCTCTTCACTGCTCCACATTATCTGTTCTTTTTTTGTTGACCTAATTTAGTTGCAAAGTGAATTTTCATTCTCACAATTGTGTACAAATTTTGTGTGTGTTGTCTAAAATACAAAAAGAAAAAATAAGCACACACAAAATAATAATAATGGTACCTCTAGCGAATTACAAACATTTTCACAACAGTTACAAAACCATGTATAAAAATACTTAGAATCAAATTTAAAGAAATCATGATATCGGATTTTTATTCTGGCTTCCTTATACTTATTTCCCAATAGTAAGCACAGTATTCTTTTCCCAATTTTCATATTCTCAGAATTACTTGTCAAAAATTGTATAGGGAATCATAATAATAATTTAGTCATAACAATTTCTTGTAACTTTATCTAATTTAATCTCTTGTTATTTATTATTTTGGAACAGAATGAGCACAACGCCGGCCAGTCTCATTGAGGCGGCTTTATCTGTGGGCAGCGTCGCCGCTGCTGCTGTTGCTGCCACAGCGAGTGGCAACGCAAGTGCTACGTCAACGACTCTGAAACCGAATACGAATTACGTAGTACAAATGAAAAGTCCGGCCGTAGAACACGAGGCAATAGATCCGCTGCTTCATGTGGGCGATGGCATATTCCTGCAAACTAAAACCGCACAGGTGCTGGCAGGTGTATTTGTTTGGGCGGCTTTGTTTGTCACATGTCAACAGGTGAGGTCAATTGTGTTTATTAATCGAACAACAAGTTAATGAGTGCATATATCCGTTTACAGATCTATCAGCATTTACGCTGGTATACCAATCCACAGGAGCAACGTTGGATAGTTCGCATATTGTTTATCGTGCCCATTTATGCCACCTACTCATGGATTAGTTTGCTATTCTTCAACTCGGACAATGTTTATATCTACTTCTTTACGGTGCGCGATTGCTATGAAGGTGTGTTATAGCCCACTTTACTGCTCTTTAGCCAAGTTCTAATCTTACCTACTTTTATGGTCATTTTCATTTTAGCGTTTGTCATCTACAACTTTTTGTCGCTGTGCTATGAATACTTGGGTGGCGAGGGCAATATTATGTCGGAGATACGTGGCAAGCCCATAAAAACCTCATGCTTATATGGAACATGCTGTCTCAAGGGCAAGACTTATACTATTGGCTTTCTGCGCTTCTGTAAACAGGCTACGTTACAGTTCTGTTTGGTTAAACCTTTGGTTGCCTTTATCATCATATTTCTGCAGGCTTTCGGACACTATCATGATGGCGACTGGAGGTTTGAATTTAATACAAGCCAAATTTATCAACTCTCATTCTAATGTCTTCCCTTTATTCTTTACAGCGCCGATGGCGGTTATATTTATATAACTATAATTTACAACATTTCTGTATCGTTGGCTTTGTACGGGCTTTATTTGTTTTACTTTGCCACACGCGATCTGTTGACACCATTTGAGCCTGTGCTGAAATTCTGTACCATCAAGTCGGTCATATTCTTGTCATTCTGGCAGGGCGTCGGTCTGGCCATTCTTGAGAAGGCTCAGGTCATTTCACCCATTGTGGACAGCTATGGCAATGCAACATCAGCGGGTACCGTTTCCGCTGGCTATCAGAACTTTTTCATTTGCATTGAAATGCTTTTTGCTGCCATTGCGCTGCGTTATGCTTTCCCCTATCAGGTGAGTGTGTATTGCTGACAAGATTTGACAGGTATTTATGTGGCAACAACTGATAAGATACGCGCCACTATCGTTTTATTGCTTATCTACAATGTGTGCCTACTTAGTTTGTTAGAGAAATTTCACAATCACAGCAAAGTTGAAATTTAACTATCTTGTGGTTTTGTCATGCCTGGTAACTGACTCATGAGGTAGATTCCCGGTTTCAGTTCGCTTCGATTGAATGATTAATTGCTATTTAATACTACATAATTGTGTCTACATTAAATAATAATTTTGTTGGCTTTATAATTTGTTTATGTGTATATGATTACTCAAGGTTTATAAAGTCAACTAAAAGCAATCGGTCCAAAAAAAATACTTAGAATTTAAAATAAACTACGAAAACTTAAAATGAATTTAATTTATCTGAAATTTTGAATTCAAAATTTGTAGACTACTTTTAAATCACATTAAATCCATTTATAAGAAATGTTTTTTATATAGTATGTTTATATAATATTATAAATTATATCCTAAAGAATGCATTGAGAAGATTGTTAGTATTATACGATAAATCCATAAAATAACTTTAAGGACTAAAAGAATGCCAAATTATATTATCTAAATATGCTTTTCTACAAATCTATTAAAGGTATATGCACGCAGCTGCATTGGCGATGGCCATGGACGCTCTGTGACTATGCAGTCCATTTCCAGCAGTCTCAAGGTAAGTCCTTAACAAACTTGAAGACTTTAAGAATTGCAGTTACTGAGATTTATTTTATTATAAAGGAAACCATGAATCCCAAGGATATTATGACAGATGCTATACACAATTTCCATCCGCAGTACCAACAATACACACAATACAGTTCAGGTAAGTCGATTTTTCCCATGCTCTCTTTGTATTTTCTTCTCGAATCTCTCTTTTGTTTTTGAATGTTTGTTGCCTGCTCTATGTAGCTATTGTTAATCTTATCTTTTACTTTGCCTTCATATTCACATTTACATTATCATTATGATTTACACTTTTCGTTTTATTTCTGTTTCTTATCTTTTGCAGAAGTAACCTCAACTCAGCGTTACGAAAAACTCTAAAGCTCTAAGCCGCGATTAAACCCTAAATACTATTCCAAAAAAAAAAACAAAAATGAGGGAAATATAATATACAAAAACAAAAAAAAACAGATAAAAGACAAATGAAGTGTACTTATAGCTTACAAATTGACACCACAGTTGCCTTTTGTTGCCGTTTGAACACTAAGCAAAAAAAGAAGATAAAAACAATGATTATTTACTTAATACGTATTAGGCCTAGTTAATCGTACTAACTGAAAGCGCGCACTCAAAACCCAAAACTGAAATTGCCTAGTTACCTTAAAACTTTATGTATGTAATTTAATTCTTAAACAAGACATACATTAAATGTTTTTCTTCCCTCTTATGTTATCCCTGTTTATTCTCTTCTCCCCCTTTTGCTGAATTGTGTGTGTGTATTTTTTATTATGTTTACGTTACGAATTAAGCATTTTATCAACTTATTTAAATGTTAGCTATAACAAAAAAAAAAAAATGAAACGCATTCTAATATAACTTATAATATTGTAAAATATTATGTATTTGTAAACAAAGATTTTATTATTATATGTATGTACTTCTTTGTATAAAATGCAATACAAACAGTTTCAAATGGAGCTTTGCTTATGTCCAGAATGAGACCAGATTAGCAGACTTTACAGACTCAATAGGTTTATACGTACAACTTACTTGGCAATTTTGGTGAATTTTCCATATCAGAATCTTTGAGGGACACTCAGTTCCTTGGGGATTTCAACACTTGATGTACTTAGCTTATTATGCATTTAAATTTAATTTAAATAACGAGTATATAAATATTTCGATTACACAAAAATTTTTAGCTCAAAGATACCAAAAAACAAAGAACAGGAAACTGAAGATTGTTTGCTTTTTTATTTTCTTTTTGTGATAGACTCAAATCGAAAGCTCGTGCTTATGTGTTTTTTTTTCTTGTATTAACTTTTGTAAATGTTTAAATAAATTGTATAAAATATCTATAAATTATCTGTATGAAATAAATGTACAATAAGCTTAAAAGCGTCGCCTTTCCTTATGCCTGCTTTTTGCATGTTCTAATCACAAGGCATGAATTTCGATCGATCTACAAATTTGTACTTAGTATATGAACTATTAAGTTAATAACTAATTCGTGCAGGTGGCAAGAACTCGCGTGGCATTCGCGTATCCAGCTATGATCCAGATGATCCAAGTAGTGGAGGTGGCGCATCTCAAACAGCATCCATGGGTGGCACAAATGCGAGCAGCGGTGGATACAATGCGGTGGCAACTGGAGGTGGCAACAACAGCTGTGTGGCATCCAAGACACTTGGCAATCAGCGTAAATTTATTCCGGGCGGACAGCGTGTGGCAACCATAAGTCAGAATTACAACGAGAAGACCATGCTGCTGAGCAGTGATGATGAGTATCAGTAGAGAAAGTTATAGAGGATGAGGAACAGTTCAATTCTGGTCAAGATTCGAGTTAGTTTCATGTTTTGTTTGACGAATTGTTCGTTGTAATTTTGAATTATTGAAATTTGTTTTTGTTTAACAACCTTTGCTTGTACAATAATCTTAAGTAGCGCAACTGCAACAAAAGAAATGAAACAAGAAAATCTATAGAAAATGAATAATATATTTATATATGTACTTATGGAGAGTACTTTATATATGCTGGCATGTGTATGTAATGTATGACTAATCAATATGATTAATTTGTATTTTTACACAGTGTATGTAAGTTGTTTATCGGATGTCAGTTTAGTTTTAATTATACAATCCAATACGTTTCAATTCCACTTTTGTAAATCGTTTGAAAAACTTTGTATAAATCAAAAGAAGACAACAAAAACTTCACCTCTAGCGTCTAAAAACCGTCGTTGAGCAAATCTACAGGCTGCTTATACAATAAAACTTCAAATATATATTATAAATCGAAAAACAAACAAAACATAAAATAGCAACATGAATCGCAGAAACAAACAAAGAAAAAATATAAATTATATTTATAAACTAAGAAGCAAATTTTTAAAAACTGCAAACATTAAGTAGGAATGCAAATATGCCGGAACCGGGTAAAGAATACAAAGATAACTAGGTGAATACGTATATATGTAATATGCATGTGGAATCACATGCTAGCCGAATACATAAATAACTTAAAGATACGGATTTGTAGACAACTCCCAACTCCAAGCAACAGAAATGTATAAAACTTTTACCTGTACAGCGTATGATAAATGATAAATGATATACAGATACACGAATGTATTTAAGCAAAATTTCCAAATTCAACTCCACATATACGATATAGCGTATTCGAAGGGCTTCTCCAAACACGATTAATTATTAATTAAGGAGGTAACGAGAATGAAACTGGAATGATGATGATGATGGGCAACTGGCAATGTCAAATTATGTATGTACATGTAATTTTATGGTTCACTGTGCGTGTAATACGAACCGACAACAAACAAATGTTTTTATGTACATTTCTTTTGTTAAAAACTCTATAGAACGAAAATAAAGTACATAAATGTCATAAATACACAACATTCAATGTATACAAATTTAAACGAATTTCTTTTTTGGCGGTCTTGTTCGTTCAATGTGTTATCGATAACGAAAACGCGATTTGAGAGCTGCGCACTACGCGCATTATTTGAAAAGGTAAGCAAATGGGTCTAAAATTTAAATTTCAAATGTAAACTGGTAACTGAGTGATGAAAATCGGTAACAAAAACTTAATTTATTGAATATTTTAAAACGCATTTAGTCAGAGTTTTGGAATATTAAGATATTTTCAATTAATAATAAGAAAATGTGAACATGACATACTTAAATGTATTTTATATATACTTGGGGACACCACGCTTGCTTCTCTTTCGTGGTGATTCCATATTTTCGTCCTCAGCGACAGTACTACGTTGACGTTGAAGTCTTGTTGTGGCGGCTGACTCCCTCAGTAGGTGTCCACTGATAAAATCACTTAGCTCACACTCTAGCTCTGGATCTAACACTGAATGTGGTCCTAGTATTGGCGGATCCAGTATTTGCACTATTGATTCATCAAAAACGAAACGTTGCTTCCAGTTAACGCAGGGTAAATTCATGGGAGTTTCTACATTCTGTACTTGATTTGCGTTGTTATATAATGTCTCCGTGAAATGTTCCACACTGAAATCTTTTCGAATAATACAGAAATCTGCATTGAAAGCGGTTAGCGAAACCCTTTGAGTGCCAGCAGTAATTGCATCGAGCATTAATTGCCGTGCTTGATTCTCATTTAGGTTACACTTCCAACGATCCTCGAGTATGCTCATTGCACCCAATAATCCCGTTCCTGTGGCGTTAAAGGACCCCTTCTCTGAGGTGCCATCAAAGTGAATCGTATATAAATGAATGCCCGTATTGTCCACGCCACCAATTATAAAGCTTCCTAAATGAATTTGCATATTTTGTTGCAATGTTTTCAACAGCTCTTTGGCAGTAGCAACACGTATACGCCGATGTGTACGCATATAATGAAGGCCCAGTTTTCCCCAAACTAAGCGCGTCGATCTTTGCAGATCTGTCATTATTCCTATGCCGCCACAGCTAACACAATTTTAAGTTAATCAGTATTGAAATTAATTCGGAAGCCACTTACAAAACATTTTCATGCAGTTCGAAAACCTTGTTTATGTTGTTGGAAAGCATATGAGTCCCTTGTGGTTCATTGGTCTCACGAATTGCCCTGGTATCGACACCAATAATTACACCATCTTTATATTGTATTCCCACAGCGATGGTTCTAGCCCTATATGGCTCCGGAATACTCTTTTCCTTCTTTAATAGCTCTTCATTGCTGTAGATACGGATTATAACTGATCTTGGTTTGATTTAGATATCTATTGGCCCTTACCGCTGACGATTACTATAATCAAACCCTTCAACATGATAGTCCATTATTATAATTCTTTTTGGTATCGTTAAAAAATTGGCAAAAAAATGTTAGATTAGCACGTTTCGAAAGGTAGACAGCTTACGAGAAAGTATAACGTTTTTATAAATAAAGTTTCCGATTTAAATTACAGGCTTGTCTATGGATGCTTGGATAGCATTAAAAAGTTTAAAGTTTTGGTTTAAAGCTTTGGGAAACATTATTTTTTAATTATAATTATTCTTTTAATACCCTGTTTGTAATACATATTATAAATTAAGCGACAAAAGTTACCTGCCACCTTAAAATTTTAATTTACAGCACGAACAATTTTATATTAATTAGCTCATATTAATATATTTGCTTATGTGATCTTACAATGGTATTCATGGTATTTCTTCATGACATTACATTAATTGATTAATTAAGTACATTTATTCAAGTTATTGTTTAAAAATGTTTGTAGTACTTTTTAATTTTAAAACGTGTGTCACTAAAAAATACATGTTTCCTTTATAAATAAACAATTTATTTAACTTATGAATTGCCAGTTTAAAGAATTCTATTGTATATCTTTGAAAAATCTTAAGAGATTTTGCTTACAAGCTTTTGTGAAATTAATAAAAAGCATTTTTATGTTACTTATTGTAAGCATTTTCTCTCTCTATTTCATTGTATTTATCCATGTAAGTTCCTATATTTTCTGAGATAAAAGTCCTTGATGATGATTCGTTGAATTTTGCTTAATTGTTTTGTTAACTTAATATCTTAATTGGCTGCAAATACAGATGTGCCACTTACGTGTATATAGCACATTGAGTATGTGGAACGAGCTCTCGTATGTACCATGGGTAGATATATCCTGTATATGCATATAATATTGCAACTGTTATGTCATTTTGCTTGCATAAATTATGATGTTATGTGGCAAAGGTAACGGATGTGCATGTGGCAGAGGCAGATGCAGAGGGAAAGGGAAGAGGAAAGGGAGTATGGTGGCATCCACAGGCAATGCGGCAATGGAGGCAGCACAACACCAAACATAATCGATATAGTGGCTGCTTGGTTTGAGGATATTACGACACACACACAGAAACAAATTGGAATGTATGTATGTGTATGTGTGTGGCATCGCACGTAAACGGAAACCGAGCGACAATCGCACATTTCCCAATAATTATATTTCAATGCATCAGAATTTCAGCATGACAGTTGTCTGGTTTCCGCATACGCATGCAGCAACAATCACATCATCGTCGACATCATCCAGCCAGTTATGTGACAGAAAGAGAGAGAGAGAGAGAGGGAGAGTGTAAGAGAGTGATAGAGACAAAGAGGGGGAATATGTGGCAGCACAAAAGCGCTATCCATGTCCCTGTTCAATACCCACGCTTGGCCATTATCTGTTTAACAGTTCCACATTAACGACGCTCTCTGCCTGGTCATGGATACATTTTGTGGGTGGCACTGTATGTCTGTCTGACGGTCTGTCTGTCGGTCTGTCTGACGCCATATTGTGCCATACATACGAACAATCAACGGAAAGCCGTTGGGCCAATAAGTTTATTACTTGCCTCAATGCATTGACCATCAATTCAGTCAGCATTGATATGTGTATATGTGAGTATAGTGGGTGTATTTGCTTCCTGCTCAAGGACTTCAACACATATTCATATTGAATACGAGTTTATCGTTCTGACAACCACATAAATATACACATACAGATACCCACAAACACACACACGCACACAAGAGTCTTACTCGCCACAGGACTTCCTTGTATAATTCATGAAATGCACATCATTCCCACAACCTCAATTATGACTACCATTCAGCAATGTGTCCGTTAACACACTAAAGGTTGTAAGAGATGATATATACATATATAAATTTATATACACTATATATATCATATAATGTATACGTACTATAATTGGTAATAAGAACCATGACGAGCCTCAACATGCATCATATATTCTGGGGCATATATGAAGGGTCTTTTTGGCTTTTTATTTCAGGCAGAAAAACAATTTTTATTTCTTTGACTGAGCATTTCATATTTTATTTGTAACTTTAACTTATCGATTTCGGAAAATTGAAATTCAAATGTTCAAGTCGGAAACATTTATCAATAAAGAAAAGGAAATACAATAGTTAATCCAAGTAAGTACAAGAAAACAGTGTCATTATTATAATATTATTATTACTATAATCCCTGTAAATTTTACTTATATCCTAAATGTAAAATCTTTTAATGTTATTATTCATTGATATTTTAATTATACATTTAAATTTCATTACCATTACAACTTGCATTAACATTATCTCCGTCTGACCATGTTGATTACTTAAACTGTCACTTACTGCATGCACTATTATAAAATTGCGCATACGTCACGTTGGCCCATTGATACGATGGCATTTATTGTTGCAATTTATTGCAAGAAAATCAACAAATTGTTATTTGTTTAATGCCATTGCATTTTAATTGAGTTATTGTGCACTTAAACACGTTAACTACAACTACAACTACAAGTAAAATGTCACTGCATGACGAGACACAACAAGAACAATAAGAAAAACAACAGCAACAGTAAAAACAACAACAAATTTAAGTCGAAGCCCGAAGCTGTAGTGGAAACAATGTTGAGCATGTTATATGTGGCATGAGTGTAACTGACGCACTGTGGCTTATCCTTACTTGTTGTTGTTGCAGCACTCAAAACTCACACACGCTCACTTAAAGCATCATTATTAGCACAACAGTTCACACACACACACATTTACACACTCACGCACACATACACATTGAGTCGACCATTATGACCACTTGCTGTGAGCTCATCGTTGGCAGGACGTCGTACTCATCGTGTTGACATACTTCTGCCAACAGTTGATCTTGTGGCCTACCGCAGGCATGCGGATTTAATCCATAAAGGATACGCACAAACACACACTCATTACAAATGTGTGTATGTGTGTGTGTGCGTGTGTGTGGGCTTGTGAAATTTTAAGCACGTCCGTTTTGGGTCTAACGAGCCACGTTCCATTCTCGTTGTGGCTGCTGCAACTGTTGTTTCTCTGCTCTGCTGATGCTGCTTCTTCTTCTGTCTCGACTAGCCTGAAAGTAGGCAATGAAATCTGTTGAGAATTTGCAGCACATACCAGTGTTGCCAACTACTTGTCACAAACAGGACAAACTGAGGAGGAAAAAACGGGAATAACGGATACAAATTCCGAAGAAAAGAGAACCGAAAATGGGACAAATAGTTTTATATTAAAAATACAGACTTTTAATAATATTATTATTCGGAAACTATTAATATTTGTAATTAGTCAATGATGCACTTATTCTGTGTATATTTTTTAGGACCGTTATTCTAATATTCTTTTCTATTTTTATATATTAAACCAATAACATTTTTTAAAAGAGGCTTACTATAAATTGTATTTGGTTTTACATTTTGGTCATCCTTTGTGTGCCCTGATTTGATCAATTTTAAATCTTAAAAATAAGTTAAGATTTGTGGATACAGAATGTTTCTCAATGTACCCGACAGACATATGTCTAGAAAAAAGGCTGAATTGGCAGCACTCAGACAGAAAGAGATAGAGAGAGTGAGAAAGAAAGAGAAGCCTTTACTTGTATTAGTTTACAAATCACACGTAATAACAATTGACACAGACACGCCCCCACAACGACGCCCACTTGCTGCCCCTTTATGCGACATTTGTTTGGCTTTTGGGTTAATTAAAATACTCACACAACCATACTCACCCCAACATACACACAACACACACACACACCTACTTACACACATTAAATGAATTCTGATTCCAACACAACTTGCAATTAGATGAGGCATAAAATGTGGTCAACTGCTGTTTGTGTGTGTGCTTTTGTGTGTGTTTGTTGTGCGGCAACTTAACCGTAAACATTGTAAATTCCTTTTTGCATAAAATTCATTTTTAATTTCATTTCATTTGGCCAGTAAAAATGATTAACGCTGGCTACATATGTAAAATATGGCTTAAATGCGAACGTGTGTGTAAAACTCTCGAATAAATAAATTAAAATCAATGTGGAGAAAGAAAAAAACGAAATGACCACAAAAGCGCAACTGTGTGTGTGTGAGTGAGTGTGTGTGCTACAGAGTGGATATTTTAACATGCACATTATTACAATTAAAATTAATTCAATAATAAATTTCAAAATAATTACAATACACTCGCTTAAATAAACGTTTGCACCGCGTTGACAAAAACAAAAAATAATAATAATGAAATTTTATTAAAAAAGTGTCATGTATACATATGTAATTTATATGTATGTACTGAATACATATGTATTTGTATTTATATATAAATAAAGGTATGCCTTCTTCTCTTCTATTGACAATGTGGTACAATTCAGTGGCCAGCAAGGTAAAAGCCAACAATTTGAATAACTATCTTGGCTAAATGGAGGGCCACATAACTGATTTATTTAGTGCTATAAAGTGGAGAAAGAATGAAAGAATTATATATGTAGATATGAAGATTTCCAATATTAATATTTAATATTTAATTAACTTACGATATTTACTTATAACTTTTGCAACTCATATTTTAACTAACTCATATTGTTAAAAAAAGATATTTAATATTTAGAAAAAAACATAACGTCAATTTGACTATGGATTAATCTATAAAATAATTCTATATTTAGGCATTTGGAAAACCAAAAGTTTGATTCCAAAATATAAAAGAATTCTTGTTTTATCTGTTAAACATATTTAATTTGTTATAATCTCTGCTTTAGTATTTTTTTAGCCAATTCTTTTTTAAGACTCCGAGTATTTTATTTAACTACATTACCTTCGATTCAAGAATACTTTAAGTCAATTTATATTTAAGAAGATGCTAATAAATAAAATATAATAAAGAGCGCAACAACTTAGTAACTAATTGCTACCAATAAATTAATGTTAATAGAGCATTTGAGAGTCATTGCGCTCTACTTAAAATTGTCATTACATTGCAACATTTTCGCTGCACTTTCCACAAGTTTCGTATAAATAAATGACGTACACACACACACTCACACACATACACGGGAACGTTGTTCGTTATTCCTTCCCCTGTGTTCCTCTTTCTTCTTGTTTTTTGTTAATTTGTATGGAAAATCACTTTTTGCGAAAAACCCATTTAAAAATTACGCTGTTTTTATAAGGTAACAATGCATACAACAATTTACACACGCGCACGATGCAAATTTGCATAACATTTGCCCGGGCAAACACAGGAGAGCGTGGAATGTGACACCCACATACAGATATATGGTACAAGTACACACAGATATACATCCACTCACACACCCACTCGAACACACACACACACACACACATGTCCCCTTTTGGAAATGGTTTACCCAAGCGTATAAATTCACATAATAAGTCTGTGTCGGTGTCGGTGTCGGTGTCCTCGGTAGATCTGTGAATACTGTGGATGCTGTGGCTGATGATGTTACTCCTGCTCCTGCTCCTGTTTATCCTCCTCTTCTTGCTGTTGTTGTTGCCGTTGTTATCAGAGTTGATTCGCGACAACAACAACTAGACTGGGCATGACAACGATACTCGTATCATCATTCTGCCAGCCTCAACACCCCCAAATTGTCAACTGATGATGATGATGCTGATGCCTGGGATTGTTGATTGGAACTGGTTGCTATTGTATTGGTAATGGGCAGTGTAATGACATGTGCAGCCTGACCAGACCAGCCTACCAATCTTCCCTCTTTTCCCCCTGCTGACTGCGGTTTCAAATATTGCAAAATTGTAAATGTTTTATTCGCCGTTCTTGGACGGGGAAACCAAACCAAGTTGTGACATCTGCCTGTCGACCAGTCTGCAATGTTGTTATTGTTTTTATTGTTGCTGCTGCTGTTGTTCTTGTTGGTTTATTGTAAATTACAGCCTATAAATTAAAATAACACACTCGCTAAATGTGTGTAATCAAAGTTGCCTTCCACTCCAAACACACAATTTTAACAAAAGCACTCAATTTGCCTTTCTGTTTGTTTGTTGGTTTTGTTTATAGATTGGCTTATTTTGATATTGAATTAAATAAATGAACTTTCTAAACGAAATGTTTCAAATTAATTTTGGGGTCACAGCATCGATATGTCAATTAAGTATCATATGAAATCTCTTCAAATTGTTTAAACAGTTTACTTTAAATGTGGATAACTGATCTGTAAAAATTACAATCATTGATAATTGAAAGAAAACTAAAACATTGTCTAACTATCTCCTCTATTCTAAAAAATATTATACATTGTTTATTCTAAATAAATGTTAATTAAAATCAAGAAATCGAATAAGAAACCCATGTAAGAACCTAATTAACAGCACCTTAGAGTCTTTCAGTGGAGCACTATCATTTACAGCATTCTAACTAGTTTTCTTTTAAATTATTTCTTACAACAACAAGTGTTAGAACAGTTTAAGTTGACATTCTAGTACAGTTAGTATAGTATTTACAGCACATAAGATCAATCGATCAACAGAGAAAACTCAGTCAGTTGTGAGTTCATTAAAGTTGTCAAGTTGTTGAGTTGTCATGTCAGCAAGTTGTTAAGTCTGGACAAATTGTTGTTTATTAAAACGAGTATTTAAAGGAACGACAATTATGCTTACTTGATATAAATTTTATTAACAATTGAAAATATAGAAACAATGAAATGTGGATTTAATTACGAATTTAATTTTAAATGAGAATTTAAAGACGATTAGATTTATAAGTATTTTTTAAATGATTAAGAGACTCATAAAACTATAGAAATTTTAAATTCATATTAAATGGCAATGAAAGTGATTCAAATTTTATTCATAATAGATTAAGAAGTTTAGAGAAATATAGAAATATTTAATAATTCAATTCTAGACATAATTATGTTTGTTTATGATTTATATTCAATTTGTTATAAACTAAACATGTAAAAAAATATAATTTAAATTAATTTTAGTTGTTTCAGTTATCAAGTTTTCAGTTACCTTTAAGCAGACACAATGAACACCATTTACAGACATTTACAGACAGAATCTCCTCATGAGAAAGTTCTTGCATCATAGGGATCGGGTCTAACGGAGGAAGACCCCATCTATTTTGCTTTTTGTTTCATGTTTTGTTGGCAGCGAAATTGCGTTGAATGTTACCTGCCATTTGGCAGCGTATACAACAACAGTAGTGGCAAATGGAAAATCGAAAGAGATGCAAGAGCAGCAGCAGGAGAAAGAGGAGAGTAGAAGAAGAGAAGGACAGGTAGGCTAAAGGCAACATGAAGCTGAGCCTCCGTACATTAAGTAAATGCCTGCCTATGTGCTATATATAAAGAGGACTATATGCATATGCAAGCGAACGTTATTGCAACAACAGACAACACGGGCTAAAGGTGCTCGGTGTTTGGTAGCTCGGTGAATTGGTTGCACGGTGTTCCTTTTGCGTTTATTTGCTGGCCCGTTTGGTTTGGTTTGTTTGTTTGCCTGCCTGTTTTTCAGCCAGTCAGCCAAGTTCTGCAGCCATGTATCCTTCTACATCCTGGCAGCCGCAACAGCAGCAACTTTTCCATTAAATCTTCTGTCCGTTTGTCGTCCTTCTCGTCCTTGTCTCGTCGGTCTCTCAACCTTTTGAATGTGTGTGTGTGTGTTTTAAGCGATTCCCTTTAACTCTGCCAGCCTGCCTGTTTGCCATTGTCATTGTCTAGACTCTTGTCTCTGCTGCCCACACTGCGTATGCGCCATATTTAGCCATAGTAAACTTTGCAATAATCATACGCACCGTTGTGCAAGAAAAAAATCAACAGAAAACTGAATTGAAAATGCAAATTCAAACTCTCTTTTTTCTGTCGAGTTCAAAGCTCGGATTCTACAAATAGATCCTACGATACTCAAATGCCCGAAATGCACAACAAGTAAAGTCCTTTGTATTTATATTTGTATTTGTATTTGTGTTTGCCAATAAATAAACGAGTTGTCGTTGCCGTTGTCGTTGTCGTTGTCCTGTCTGCTGTTGTCTCCTCTTTGTATTTGTTGACATGTAATTGCAACTAAATATTTTAAATTGCTTTAAAATAAAGCGTTGACTTCCCACACTCTCTCTCTCTCTACCTTTTTTTCACTCTGACTCTGTCTTTCCCACTCTATTGCTGACTGCTCACCCAAAAGGTTATGCAAATGACAAAGTTGCCTCGTTGCACAGTTGTGGTGTTGCAGCATGTTGCAGTGTGGTGCGATGTGAATGTGGATGCTGCATGCAACGTTTGAGTAAATAACATAAAACTCGTATTTATACACAGCATACGTGTAAACACACACTGAGGAGTGAGAGAGTCCTTCGGGTGGAGCAGGTCGTTTCATGCTTTTCCTGTTTGCGTTTCACATTCAGCTGCGTGTTAGAGTTGGAATACCTGAATCCTTCTCCCTCTCTCTCTCTGTGTCTCACTCTCTGTGGGTGAGTTCCTGCATTTATCTGTGAGTGTATGTTTGCCGACTGATATGTGGAAATCCTTTTATCAACAGCAATTGTTCAACAAGAAATAATCATATCAACTCACCGAAATAACCAACTATTTGAAAGCCTGTCTGCAGGATACGCTTTCAATTTAACACTTTAATGGAACACATTCCTATATAAAAGTGGCTAGTAATTTAGGGAATAGGTAATAAATCAATAACAAAAAGGATTTTATTAAATATCTATATTAATATATAACAAATAAATAAATTTTTATGGGGAGTATCATTTTGATCATTGTTTGATTTTGTAGCGTTCAGTTCTTTCTTCAAATTCTGTAAAGAAAGTTCTTAAGTTACTCAGGAATTTAAGATTCGCAATTACTTTTGTGTGGTAATCAGAAAGTCAAGAGTTGTTGTTGCAGTTGAAGTTGCAGTTGACAATGAGTTGGAATTTATTGCATAGTTATGGTAAGTGACGATAAGTTGCAGTTAAATGCACAAGTTAGTTAGTTAGTTACTCATTTAATTATTTATGTACATACTTACATATATATGTATATAGTTATTTATGCATTTATAAGGAGTAATTGATGTCGCTGGAATGGAGCATGAGTCGAGTCAAGTTGGCGCTGTAATTAACACCAAAACACCCAGTGAACATGTCAACAGTCACTTAAAGCGAAACCGAAATGCCCACAACGCGACGCGACGCAGCTCGACGAGACAAGACGAGACCTTCAATCATCAATCAGTCAAGTAATCAATCATTCAATTGCATTTTTTCCACTAAGCAAAACTCGTTTTGGCCACAACAACGACGACGATGACGATGGCCACATTCTTTAAGCTCCACAACGACTCTCGTCTCTGGTGGCTGTGAGAATATGCAACGGGGAGTCGTCGTTTAAGCCATAAATAGTTACAGCCAATGACAGTTATGTGCAAATATGAGGCACATATGCATGCATGAATTCACTCACGATCATCCACTGCCTAATCATCAACAGCTTCGATTTCGATTCGAGTTACATATTATAAAAAAAAGCGAATCTTGGCTTAATTAATTAGGCGCGTGCGCTAATTGTTTAGTGTCCTGTTTTGTGCTTTTTTGTTATTGTTGCTTTTGTTGCTGTTGTTTGCAATTAGCCTTAACATGCGCTTTGGCGCCTGCGCCATGAAAAACCAGTTTCCCAACGCAGTGAAAGCAAGTGCGAGTGCAATAGCTATAAGCTTAGTGTGTGTGTGAATGAGACAGCGCCACTGCTTTGACATTTACCAACGCTCAATGGCATAAAATTAATTAACAAAATTAATAAAACATTTTTTTTAACATAAACTCGAGCAGGCAGCGAGAAATATTAATTAACTCGACTGCTTTTCAGTGGCTGCTCCCGTCGAAAACTGCTGGCAACTGTCCCGTGTCCTCTGTCCTCAATGATTCCATCCTTCATCCTTCATCCGCCATCGTCCTCCATCGTCATCGTCGTGCGTTATACAATAATTAAGTTTTCAGCACCTGCGTGCGCGCCAAGTTGGAGTTGAAGCTGGAGCTGGAGCTGGAGCTGAAGCTATGGCTAAAGCTGCAGCTGCTTGGCCAACAACTTGACTTCTTTGTTTCGGCCAGGTTGCAGCAGCTGTCACAGGGTCGTTTAGAGTATTGGGCGCCAGCTGAAATGGGGCTACAAATATTTTATTTTAATTTATAGAGTTGTTGGTTTATTTTTATTATTATTGTTATTAATGCAAAACAGAAACAAAATAAATTTATTAAAAACGGTATTTTGATGTATACTTTTTTTAATAAACTTATTTAATACTTATATTAGTGCTGCAAGGATACTAGTTTACTTTTATTCACTCGTAACAAACACATTAAGATTGATATTATAAATTTATTCCTATATTTAAATAGGAATAACTATTCAATAAGCCAGTCCAGTTAAATTAAACAAATATATATTTGTGAATTTGATATTCATTTTTATACATTCTATGTTATCACATTTTTTGCAATAAGTTAATTGAGACCTTATCTAGAAACTGATAAAATTTGACTTTTGCAAATTAAATTCACTTTAAGCTTTTGATTTTTAACCTAATTGAGTGAAAGTACAACATGAATAAATATATATTTTGTAATAAATCATTTGAAATAAACTGTGATAGCCGATAAATGAAGGTTGGAAGATTTTCTTGTAGTAATTGAAATTTAAATAAATTAAATTCTTATCTTAAAAATGATTAGTAAGGTTAGATATTATACTTAAATATAAACCATAGTAATCTATTAAATTAAAGTTGCCCTTCATATATTATATTTATATATAATAACATACATTAAATTTTTATTAACTAAATTAAATTATTTTACCAATTTTTATCGTGCCCTTTGGAATATTACTTTGTTAACTGCACTTTGCTCCTGTTGCCTTATCCAAAAACTGTCGCTTGATCAGTTGCTTGCCACTGTTGGCAACTGTGGCGCATGTTTGGGCCATTTTTACAAGCATAGCCAGTTTCAAATTTCATTCCTGTTGCCAATGTTGCCTCCCTTTCTCTCTCTGTCTCTCACTCTCTCTGTCTGTCTCGCTTTTAGCCATGTTTGCGGTGCGTGTGTGTGTCTGTTGACGTGTTGTTGCACATGCGCATTAACCCGGCCACAAATTGTAATTACCACAACGCATTACAACATAATTCCCAATTGAGTCCCAGCACTTCTTTTTCGCATATTTTGAGTGTGAATTTAATGATACGGATGGCCAGGATCATTTATTGGTATGACTACGATTGGGGGCCTAAAGAAAGTTTGGCATTTAAGTGAAGGGCGAATGTTTTTCGTTACGTTTCAGATGGAACGCGCCGATCTTTCTGGTAATAACATAATAGCCCGAAATATTGTATTGGCATTGGAATTCAATTAGCAAGAAGGCAGTTAACTCATGTGAAAGGTCCAAGAAGATGCCGCCTGGACTTCAACTTCAATCCTCCCTCTTCATAATGTTCCATCTTACCATCTCAAAGTGCAGTGGCCATTTCCACTTTGAGGTCAATAGTTTTTGCAAATTGCTGTTTGTTGTTTGTCGTTTTGACCAACCGGCTCAGGTATTGGCCCTGTTCCTGTCCCTGCACTTGACCAGTTTAGATTCTCTCTCTCTTAACTCGCTCTACCTCTTCCTCTCTCTCTCTCGACCAGTTTGGTTAGTTGGCCTCTAGACAAATTGCTTGGACTCAGCTCAGCTTAGCTCAGTTCAGACCTCGTTCCAACTCTTGGAGAACACAGAAGATGCCATCAGGTGTCGAGTGTTTTGTCAGCTATATTTGCGTTTGGGCTCAGTTAAAGGCAATCGAGCTGCTGAGACTCTCAATAGAAACTGAGCACGATTGTCAAAATAAGAGAAATCCGGATTCCTGTTCTTATTGTTCTCCAGAATCTGTTCAAGCAATGCAACCAAACTGAAAGAATGTCAGACAACTAGAGCTAGAATAATTGAGAATGCATAATAGATTGTTAAGTTTGTGAGGAGCTACGATAGAAAAATAGATATTAAAGAATAATAGAATTATAAAAGAACTTTGTTTCAATTTTTAATTCAAATTATTATTATTAACTAAGTGCATATGAGTTGCACAGACAAATAAAGTCAGCTTTTAAAGTTTTACTTGACTTTTTAGACTAATTGCAAAAGGAATGAATAAGAAATAAATTTTAGAAGAGATAATTAATAATAAAGTAAATCCAATAAATAAATTAAATCCAATAATTATAGGGTATATATGTATAATAAACTTTGTAGCTAACATTTGTAGACTAACTAAAAGCTCGAACTTAAGATGAATTAACAGTTGTAAAAGTTAAAGGGTAAAAATTAAAGTGACGCTTAGATCGTTTAAAAATCAAATTGAAAGAAGCAAGAAGATATTTTTTACTATTTAAAAGTAATTAATTAATATATTTTGTATTTTAATTACAGGTTATATTTACAGGTTATATTCAAAGAGAAGAGCCGAAAGATTTTGGATTGATTGAGCTGATTGATTTACGCATAAAGTTTGAAATGAAAAGAAATAAATAATTTGTATTTATATGTGCTGCAATTGTTAAGGATGATATTTATATAAGTTTTATATCCCAATAAGTGTTCAAACTATTGTTGAACTTAAGAAGAAGATTTGGCTAGCAACTTTAGCATGTTTGTGACCAGTTTTGTTTGGCAAATGTGGTAGCTTTGTTTTGGACCCAAACTTAACCCAGGTCTAGGCCAAGTATTAAAGGCTGAACTGAAACTAGTTTCAATTAAAATTCTTTGTCTTCGACAAAGAATAACAAAAAGGGAAACACAAGACAAATTAAAGTGGATTATGAGAGGAGCAATCGTGTAAATAAAAACAGTATATATTTATACGAGTACACTATATAACTACATATACATATATCTTTTATATATATTTATATATGGTCAGAACGAGAGCTCTGTCTTCTGTCTTGGGTCTCAAGTTGCGTGTGTGTATCTGGCGCATTTAAGTAAATTTTGCTGAAATTGGTGCAAAAGACAAAGAAAAGCACATAAAATAATAACAGACGCAATCTGACGTCGTCGCCGAGATCCAGGCGACTACAACGGCCTCCGGGCCAATGACTAAATGACTGACTAAGTGCCAAAGGGTACAAAAGGGACAGGGACAGGGACATGGACAGACATTGGTTCTTTCTCTTTCTGTCTCTGTCTCTGTTGGGCCTCTAAATGCGAAATCGAAACGAAAAATCGAGAGGCAAAAATATAAAATACGAGTGCGGCCGCCGTCGCTCATTATAAATTTTTTTAATCGGCAGTGCTGGAAGAAAACATCAAAGATCCGTCGTCTTGGACTGGGACTTGGACTTGGACTTGGAGTCGATCCTGCAGCAAGTTTAAATATTTAAAACAAAGTCTTGAGCTCTTGAGGCCTGTATGGCTTTAGGCCTCCTATATCGTCCCCATACTACCCTTTTCCTCCCTCTCTTTCCCTACCCCGTTGTCAGCGTCTCCATTTCCATCTGCATCTCCATCTCCATCTTCGTCTCCGTTTCTGACTGGTACGACATTCCAGGCGCGCGCGTTCCACCTTCGCCTTGTGCACAGGCCGCATCCTCCATGGTCGCACACACATAATTTTTTCTCCGACCCTGTAGTTACCAAAACTGCAAAGAGTCTATAAGGTTTGTCAAAAGAAATATGTGCGTAATAGGCAGCAGGCCATAAAGTAGATATGTTATATTTGTATATGATTGGTTAACAAAATTGTATTCTTTTTAATCTAAAAAGTTCTGAATTTGTGAGACTGATATTATTTTTAAAAACATTTCTTAAATAAATCCTTCGAAAAACTTTGCTCTTAGAACCCAGCTCTTCGTTATAAAGCTGTGTTTTTCTATTTGTTTTGTAAAAGTTGGGTTAAAAACAATTTCCTTTTTGGGAAGGCTTGCTGATTATTTTAAAAATAACAAAGTCGAATTACAAAGGTGCAAAGCTAGCTTCTTAAGTTTTTCTATATATGATATATAATATAATTGAGATCATCCCCAACGGACAATAAACTCGTAACTTATTAAATAAACAACTTTTAATACCTTGTGGTCTGTATTTCTAACAGATTAGGTACAGGGTCTCCCACAGTCGAAACTGCTCCACTGCTCCTTCCCAAGTTTTTTGTTGTATTTCTTTTTTGGACCTGTCTACGTCCCGCTCTTGGGGTCTGTCCTTTTGGGTTCCCGTCTCAGTCGCTGTCTTGGTTTCGGTTTCGGTTTCTGTCTCCATCTCCATCTCCGTCTGGATATCTGGCAACTGTTCGTATTTCACCTGGCACTGTCGGCCGGTCAGTCATTAAATGCCCTCAAAATGCAAACAACAACATCAACAACATCCATCCACAACAACAACAAGAAGAACATTGACAACAACAACTGCCTGTCGAGGACAACTTGCAAAAGCGATTCACGCATTTTGCTTTTGTTTTCCTGTTTATTATTTATTTAATATTATTATTTAATACAAATTTTGACAGCGATCTTCCCTTTGTTGTTCCACTGACAGCTGTTGACAGAATGAGATGCAAAGCTGCCAAAAAGAGCGAGATGCAAATAGGTTTTAGTGCCGATCATGCAACTCATGCCACATTGTGTTATCCACACAGCCATCAAACAGATGCACAACATTCAACTAGTTATTCAAAAGGTACTCAATCAACATGAGTTTGGATAATCATATTAAATTGTTTCATCATTTTATGTGTTGCTAAACAATAAACAAAGAATAATAAAGGTAAAAATAATAGTTAAAATATTAATAATACATAATATGTTAATATTTAATTTTTATTATACCTCAGAATTAAATATGCATATGTATTTAAATGCAACACTATTGAATTTAAACAAAATATACAATTTCCTTAAATAATATTTGTGTTTTACTAACTAAAAGATGTTATATTTTGTGTTAATAAAAGTTAAATATTTATACATTTTTTTATTTAATAACAGAAAAATATATTCATCAAAAATAATTTCGCAATTGTTATCGTAACAACAAACTTTCTATTTGCTGCAATAAATACTTTAAATAATTGATTTTTAAGAAAATAAATAAATGAATAAATATTTCTTTTATAAAAATAAACACATTATTTTTTTACAACTAAAAGATAGTTGAAGTGCACTTAATTAGGTATAATTTGTAGTTTTTGCTAGATATGGGTATATTGATATTAGGTATTTTGCAATAACTATTTATTTATATTAACTTACTATTTGCAAAGATATTGTTAGATGTTAGATGTTGTTACTGCAATTTAACTTACTTGATTCCTAACTGTTTCAAACTACATTTAGAATAATTTGTAAATAACATTTATAAATTCAATTAAATTAGCTGAGCTTGATGCCATATTTTTGAACTTTATTAAATTACATAATTAAACCATTAACTAATTTTAATTAAAATCACTATTCATTTTGAAATCTGTTGGGAGTTGACATAATTTTCTTTCGTCTTATTACATCAATAACAAATTGTTTAATCGGAACTTATTAAATGAAAAGATGAATGTCTGTCTGTGTTTTTGTTTTTTTTTGTGTTTTTTTGGGCTGAGCTTTTGTATCTTTTGTATCTGTATCTGTATCTTTTGTTGCAATTTACATGCCACAGCGGCAACAGTGGACAACTGCTGCAAATTGTGCGTGTATCCCAATGGAGCTGCTTGTGGCAGGAAGCAGCTGCTCGAAATTCTTGGAAATGCGCATTGCTGCGTTTATATATTTCGGACAGTTGAAAGCAGCAGCAACAACAACAACAGCAACAGCAACAACAAGAGCAACAAATATAATAATAAAGTGAATGCTGCCTGTTGCACGTATAAATGTGTTTACAAGTTGCCGCCAACGTAGTAAATATAATTTAATAAATTTAAATGAGACAAACGAAAGACAGGCAGCAACAACAACAATGATGATGATGACAAGCACAAGAGCAACAACAGCAACAGCAACAACAACAACTCGAACAACTTAAACAACAACAACAACATCATTAGAAGCCGCTGCCAAAACTGTGCTCTGCCTTTAGCTCTGGGGTCAATAGTATCCATGGAATTCAATGCTTTTGCATTTGGCCAAGAGCTGAGGTAGAAGATGTTGCCCCTACCACAGCCCTCTTTCTTTCTCAGCTCTGTCTCCTCTCACCACTCTCCTCTCTCCTCTTTCAAAATGCTCTCATGGGCACACAAGGAAGCGCATTTTTAAATGCCAAAACAAATGGAAAAATTAAAGCCAACGAACGAGGCGACGGCAACAACAACAACAGCAACAAATGGCCAAACGGCAGCAGTCGACGTAAACCTGCCCCGTTTTACGGGGTAAAGGGTATGGCTAAGAGACACAAACACACACACACACATACACTCACTTACACACTCAGCCTCTTGGCTGTAAAAATGCATCTAAGCTGCTTTGCTTTTTTGCCAACTTTTACCAACTGGTTTCTTGCATTTCCCACTCCACACTCTTAACTCCCCATTTCCCACTCCCCTTTCCCCACCTTGCAGTTAACTCCATTGCAATTCCCAGATTTTTTTTCAGCTCACAGCTCCACGGCAGCCGCAACACTTTTATTATATGCCTTCATCTAATAAGCTAAGCGAAGCGGGGGCATTGCAACGACATCGGAGAAGGTTGCTTCTAGTGATGTAAATCCAAGCAGAACAACGCTTTACGGAAGGCACTGTAACTATTCAAATCTTATTCATATAAAATGTAAATTAAAAATGATTTGTCAACTTTTATTACAGAAATAGATTTTGGGAAAACACTGTAACTATAAAAATCTTATTTATGTCAAATGTTAAAAATAAGATTTCTCAATTTTTAATATAGAAAATAATATATTATTATATATTTTATTATTCAAATTTAAAAAAAAGTAGTATTTTTTTTTATAAGAAATAATCTTAGAATAAATATTAACCTTATCTATCTTTAAAAGATTCCCCAATCCAAATATGTATTTCTGGAATAACTATAGAACAACGAATTTAACTAGAAGAATAATATTTATAAATAATAAATAAATAATAATAAATAAAATTATTTGTCGATTTTATAAAATTAAATATTGAAAGTTAAAATGGCTTGCTTTGAATGATTTTCCACCTAAAAAGTATTTCCGTTGTTTTGTATTTCTTCAGGTGTATATTTTCGCTTATAACTCTTAATATTTATCCCTGATTTTAACAACAGTACTTAAATCTTTAATGAAAGTCATGTTCCAATGATTTTTATAGCTTTATTGAAATACCTAGCTTAGAATAAAATATGTTTGAAATGAAATATGTAGAGAACTGTGTTATTTCTTTGATATGCTAATTATTACTAAAATGCAATTAAGCTTTGACTCCTTTTAACAATTGTTTGCTAAATTTTCAAAAGAATGATATTGTACAGAAGTCTATTAATCGGCGCAAAATACGTTACATTAATGATTCGATATTTTCGCTCACATCACTAGTTGCTGTTGTTGCTGTTGTTATTGTTGCTGTTACTGCTGCTGCTGTTGCTGTTGCTGGTGTGTCTATTGAGCTATCCGTGTCCAATTGCAAAGCCCAGATACATACACATGTTGTTTGGGGACTGGACTCGTCGTCTGTGTCTATGTCTGTGTTGTCTGTCGTCTGTTGTCCGTTGTTTGGTTCATTGGTTCTGCATCGTATCGAGTGCGATGATCACCAAACATGATCATTCAACTTTGCTTTTTAACGCCAAATAAAATAAATCAAATTCCACTGCGGTCGTCGACTACAACTAGAAGATGCTCAGATGCCCAGATGCCCAGGAAATGCCAGACACCTTCACACACACACACACACCAACACACACACACTCACACTCGTTTAAGCCTGGCCATAAAATGCATCTATTAGTTGTAAAATGCCCAACAACAACAGGAAGAACAACAGCAACAACTGGTATCTGCATCTTATGTCTCCTTGTTCGAGAGACCCCAAAAACGGTTAAAACTCGCAATTATTTTGCCTGTTAGCCAAGTTGTTTTTGACCTGCCCCAAAAGCCAGAAGCAACCAGCTTCTAAGTGACGATCGTTGTTGTCGTTGTCCTAGACCATAATAAACTTGAGGAATGCCAAATGCAGCAGCCGTTAAAAAATACTAAACAAACAATACAAACAAAATCTGAAACCCGATACCAAATCCCAAATCCCAAAACCGAAACCGAAAACTCAAATTCAAACTGAAGCAAAAACAGAAACAGAAAATGATATAGAACCCGAAACCAAAATCAAATGATGACCGTATCGACAAAGGAGCATAACATGTTAAGCCGCAGATTAAATTCAAATAAATCGACATGCTCGCCTGGAAATGAAAACATTCACATTCACATTCACAGAACAACAACAACATCAACAACAACAAACATGCTTCAGAAATATGCCCCTAAGCTTTAAAATATATATAGTGTGATACCCTGTAAAGCATTGTTGAATGAAGTGAGCAAGATAAAATACATATTTGGTTAAGTTACGATCGGCTTAAGAAATTTCATAGAAATTATATACGAAGCTAAATAAATTATAATATTGAGTGAAAAATATTTAAATTAATTTAAATATATTTTATTGTAAGATATAGAATTTTAAGCTAAAAATTTAATAAAGACGGGACTTAGCAATTAATATTTATCGAAATCAAATAGAGAGATAACGGATTTTATTATAATTTTAATATTTTTAATAATATATTTCTTTGTATCCTCTTGTTATTCTTCTTCATATTTCAATATTATATTCATAAATTACAGAATGTTATATTGTGAAGTCGCCTATTACTTAAGGGTACTACTATTAGAATACAGATATCTTCTTGGGAACCACTTCTTTTCCAAAATATTCACTACGAATGTTCTTCGAAAAGGTTTTTTTTATTTTCTGTGACAGTAGCTATTGAATTACTAAATATATCACAATTTTGGGAGCCAATTCTTTCTTATGTTATTTATATTTTTGTAGCAATAAAATGAATATTTAGTATATTATGGGAAATACCCTAAGCAAAAAGGCAGCTCTGACCATGGCAATGGCGAGTCAAGCTTAAATAAAGCCTGCTTTGGATTTGCGTGGTTACGGTCAGAGACAGAGACAGAAGGCAAAAAGGTCTGAGAAGGAGGAGGATAAAGAGGAGGAGAGAAGGGATCTCAACGGTCGCAGGGTGCAGCCAATTTGCGAATATTTTCATTTCAATTGCGCTGTTGTATGTGGCGACTTCCAGGATGAGCTTGGCTGTTGCCACATGAGTCTGTGGCAACAACAGCCTCAGTCTCTGTCTCTCTCAGCTCTCGGCTCTCGGCCATTGACACAGGTCACACATGTACAGGCAAGGCCAGTCAGAAGCCAGCTTTGGGGCCTGAACTTCAAGTGGCTTAGCTCAGCTCGGCTCGAGTTTGTGGCAAAGTTGCAATGCTGCACAGCAGCCGCAACAGATTCAGCGATCCACACAGACAAAACGTCACTTGGTTGCATGATCTATGCTAAAAGTTTAGCCGCTCACCTGTGCCTGCTTTGGATCTCGAGTTCTTTGGGTTCTGTATATATGGGTTCTGTGTTTGGGATCTGTGTTGGAGTTGGGACTGATCCACTAGCTGGGGCCATGGATCAAGGAAAGGCTATCATTAGTGGCTGCCCGAAGGCAAAGACTGCTCGCTGTCGCTTAAGTTTGCTCTGTTACCATCCTGAGTTTTTTGTTTTTTATGCATCATCGCCTTTTGTTTGCGAAAAACTTTCTTAAATTCTTTAGCTGCTGTCGCGACGCCGCTGTTGACGTCGGCGTCGACGTCGCTGTCGACGCAGACTAGTTTCGTATCTTGAAGTTGAAATAAAAATTATTTACGATCGTTTTGTCAGCCAGAACTGGACGCAGACAGAGACAGAGCAAGAGTGAGAAGAAGATAGAGAGGGAGATAGATAGAGTGGAGTGTCCAGTGGCCTGGCCACCTTCAACACAACTGTCGTTCATCTCTGCAGTTACCGCCCCGCCTTGCCACCTTGCCACCTAGCCACACAGCACTTGCTGTTGTTGCTGTTCTCAACTTTGTTGTATTTCACGCTCATCAAACAACCAGCGACAACTGTTGCATCTACCTCGAAGCTGCCACTATGGGAAAAGAGCACGATATTTTGATATAAAGTAAATTATATTGTTCCCCACTTTGATGATGTTGATGTTCTAATTATAATTAGTAATAACTAACATCAGGCACTGTAACAATTAGTATATTTAAAAAAACACTTTAAAATAACAGTTCATTTCAATTTTTGTAGCAAAAAGGAAAGTTATTTTAAATTGTCATATCAAAATAAAAATCAATTGTAATTTTTAAGTTAAAAGAAGATTGTTATAATATTTGTCATGAAATGTGTAACCTATTAAGGGAGGCCTCACAGATTCCGTAAAGTAAGTATGTATATTCTTGATCATTCTGTTTGTTACTGACGTATTTAGCATTTAACCTTGATTTTATTACGTTAATTTATAATATCTAGCTTTACTATTTTTTTGTCATAATTATTTGTATTATTTTTTGATGAAAAGGAATTATAAATTAGTCAAACTAACATTGCTCCCGAGCTGAACTTTTAAAGTTTATGCTAAATATATCTGTTTTTTTCCATAGTGCATTCCTTCTGCCTTTATCCCGTCTCCTTCTCCATCTCCTTCTTTAACTCTGGTCAAGTCTCTGGTCTGGTTCGCTTTGCTCACCATCAGCTTTAACGTCAACTTCAGCTTCAGCTTCAGAGTTTGCGTGCCGCTCGGTTAATCGGCTATGAACAGTTATCGGACTGGTTTTATTGGGTAGCATTTGTTATATGTAGCGGCTGTGCCTCTGTGCGGATCTGTTTGTGGTTATGGTTATACCTCCAACTCCAACTCCAACTCTGACTTCGACTTCCACTTCGACTCAGACTCTGACTCTGCGGTTCTGCCGTTTCGTTTCGAATGTTTTCTGGCCACTTTCTGGCTATTTATATTGGGAATTAGTGCGCTTTGAGGCGATAAGCGCTGTGCGTTGTGCATTTTATAAGCGTGTTCATTTGGAAATTTAGATAGTAGCTGTGAAACAGTTACAACTGTCAAAAAGAATCGCTCTCAATGAGCTTTTGGCCATTGCCAATTACTTAAATAACTCAATCATTAACTTGTATTACAGTTGAGTCTCAGAATTGCACAGATACTTGAGTATATACGGACGCAGTGCTTTTTAACATTTTTCTTGGCTATCGATAACACCCTATTAATAGCTAGAATAGATTAAAGGCTTCCTGAATATGTTGATCTGGAAATAAGATAATTATATTATATTTAAGATATAGATAATAACGTATCAATATGTTGTTATTATTGCCAATAACTTTCATGACAAAAGCTAAACTTAAAGTTATTTTCTAAGTCTTTGTGGTGTATGAATTTTAAATTTTAATTGTTGTTATAATTAATATAATTATAAATGATAATTATCAGGTGAGAGTAAGACTTTAATATTATAGGTACATTTTTTGTTTGTTAATATTTTATACAGCTATCCCTTATGGATCTAAGTTATATATATGGTTAATGCTGATCGACTAATTAACAATCTTACCGACCACCTTACAGTCTAGACATACTCGAAGATAAGTTAATGAATCTCAATTTATCTAGACTGTGACGTGACATTTCTAAGAATTGATTGTCTCCTATAATACTTTAACCTTTTATGGAATCAAGACTCTATCAAGACTTTTCGTTCAGTTATTCTCATCTAAAATTCTATTGCCTATTCAGGTGCCAAAAATGTGTGTTCACCTTAACCTGGAAAATTAAGTTAGAGGGAGTTTTTTTGGTAGGCACTTGCACCTCACAGGTGTCCACTAAATGAATTCCAATTTGTCGCTTGTTTTAAGCCGCCGCTTTTTGTGGCACCACCAAGATACTCTATACAGTCAGAAGTTCTAGTTGAGCAACATTAATTTGAAGGCAGGTGGCAAGTTGCACCTCTTTCTCTCCTTCCCTCCTCTAAATGGCCAGGACAATGCCAAGCTGAAAAGCGATGTTGGCCTTGGCGTTGCATGGCATGTGGAATGTAGAGGGCAGACAGCTCTGCCTCATGCCTCATGCCTCATGCCCCATGCCACAAACTTTCGCTCTACTTGAACGCAGCAAGGACTTGAGTTGGTGCGTATACGAGTAGAGAGAAGGGATTCGGAAAGGGATTGATGTTGAGGTCCTTTGTGTGCATGTAAAATGTTATTTGGTAGTTCAGCTGGCGGTGCGTTTTACTATCTACACTCACACATACACTCTCTCACACACACATGCACACGCACACACAGACTAAGACAATTTTGGCTGGCAGGCTGTGTATTTATGGGTCGAGGCTACTCACAGCCCGTTAAAGAGGCGAAGGTTGACGTCGAGTGGGCGGAAAGTAGGCGAGGTCGTCTCCTCGCTCGGTTCGTTGACAGCAACTAAGGGTGTGTGGGTATGTGTGGATGTGGATGTGGATGTGTGTGGGTGTGTTTGTTTTTTTGTTTGTGTGTGTGTGTGTGCTGCTTGGACTCGGGCTCATCCCAATTAAATGGGGGCTTGTTTTGCCACCGGCGAAGGTTAACTAAGCGGCGCAGTTATCGTTCATTCTAGCTGAAGGTTAATAAATGTCCCTTTTAAATACACAGACAATCACTTGCTCTGTTCTCTTGTTCTTTTTCTCTCTCTCTCTCTCTCTATCTGTGTCTCACTCTCTTTTTATAAAGTTTCCCTTTGTTAGCTAACAACGATATATCTTCGATCACCAAAACATTTGACATTGATTAAATAACTAAAATTTGTTAATTGTTAATTGTTATATAAATTCTAAAATAATTTAAATACTAACTTAAGTACATAGCTTTTAACTCTACTAAATTAAATCCTTAAATTAGTTTAAAAACTGTTGCCTATATTTCAGCGCGCTTCAACTCATGTTTAAGCTTAACGCAAAATACGTTTACCATTTACCATATACTAGGAATATTTTATAATCTTCTGCCATGACGTCACTGTCGTGTGCTGTGACGTAATTGGGTGGCCCACACGTCAATGTTTTAGGCTAAGCCAACCATATTTTTGTTTTGTTGCCACAACTGGAGGCGCCTTCGATTGGCATTTAGAGCGCCCACACAGAGGAAAACAACAAGAAGAGGTATATTTTTACTTATAAATAGCTACAGATATTCTTCTTCCACTCTTTGGCGCTTGTTTCGTTCGTTCTCGTTTTTGTCGTTTGTTTTCTCTATTTGTTGCATACTTTGCCGGGCAAAAGGCGACTAGGCAAGAGAAATCAATTGATGTGGGCGACCCAGGCCAGGCTAAGGTCAAAGGTTGAGTAGCACAATTGTAATGAAATTGACATTTTGCAGCGGTGACGACAACAACATCGAGTCCTTAAATTAATTTGCTTATATTTTCATTGCAATATGACTGAGGACCGGGTTCGAGTCCTGCATTCAATTAGAAAATATCATGTAAAGGGGCGGCTTAAATAGTATTTGTAGAACGAGCTGTGGGCGTTTTTGAATTTTTAAAAGCGACATTATAATTAATTATATATATATACTTAGAATTCTTATACTAAATGTGTATGCTTAGTAATTTCTGTAAAATTAATCAATATTTGTATTTTATTTTAGAAATTATCAAATGAATGAGTTGCAAAGTTGCTTCCAACTAAACTATTAAATATCTTATAATATTACAAATGAAAATAGATTTTTGTCTTTGGTTTCCCTTTGTCATTTTATTAAACATGCGTTAGTAATTTTCAAAATATATAATTTATATTTTTAACGTTGAAAGAGTCGCAAAGAAAAATATTTTCCAAATTTGTTTCAGCATTAGTAAAGTTGCATTTTAAATTAACAATTCGAAATCATATATAATCTTAATTTGTCTCTCACTTAAAGTTAATCAACATATATTACAAATTTACGTTGAAACTGAGAACATAGATGTAAAGTGTCACTTAATAAGTTTCCAAATGCAAATGTAAAAATTAAATAATAAGGAAAATTATAAGAATATGTTTGTTACTCCTTTATTCTTTTTTGCTTTTAATTTCTTTGATTTCCCTTAGCTTACTCTTGCTCACTGTTAATCAAATCTTAAATTAATGTTGTCATTTTGTTTGTGCAACCCTCGTTCAGTGTCTTTGGGGTTTACGGGTTGCTGTCAACACGCGCAACCTGTCGCCAGTTGCCGTTATCCCCTTTTGACCCGTTCCTCAATGCTTTGGCAATGGCAATAAAAGCCACACGCATTCACCTTTTGTGCCATCTGTGCACCCCCTTTATGCTCAATCCCCAAGACCAACCCCACTCCCAGTCCTCAATTCAATACCCCTTTTTTCATACTACGCCCCTTTTGCACACTGAGTGTGTCCACGCCCAGATTCACAATGGCAGCCGCCTCTTTTTGCTCCTTGCCTCTTTTTCGCCTTTTTGCTTTTTTGCTTTTGTTGTTGCCTTGACTTGGGTCTCGTTGTCGTTGTCGTTGTTCGCTTAAAACGCGACACAAATTGCCAACGTTTTTGCATCCTTTGCCATATTTCTTGCTATATATACATACCTATGTATCTCTGTGTGTATATATATGGAAAGTATATGTATACATATTTACAGTTGTGTATGTAGAAACATAATTACATATTGTGCGCTGTCACTTTTGGTGCTGCCACACGGCGCACAATGCCACTGAATGCCACTCCCCCACCCCCCCGACTCTTAATTCACCCTACCCCATCCCTCTGCTGTTTGTCATTTGTTGTGCACACTCACACACACACAGTTATACAGACTTTACATACATATAGAAATGGGAGTTCCAATTCCCTTGCCCATTTCTCATTCCCATTTCCTGAAACATTTTGCTCGACGTTTTGTTTTTAGTTGTTATTTATGTAATTATTAACATTTTTGCTCTTATGCTGTCTCTGTGTTTTTGTTGTTGTTGCTGTGGCAGGCATTGTCACTGTGGTGTCCTTGCTGTCATTGTTGTTGCTGTTGTTGCCGTCAGTTTGTTGCTGTTTTCATTTAAATAATAATTTCATTGCGAACGCCTTCAATGAAGACTTCTGCGGGGTTCCCCATTAAAAACTCTCAGATGAATGATATTTTGGTAAGAGATAACATAGATAGAGTGAGAAAGGCAGAGTGAGTGAGATAGAGTGAGAAAGGGATAGGAAGTGGTAGCTACTGGTAATGAGGAAATGTTTACCTTCTGTTGCTTTTTGCTTGAATTTTATCGTTTTAAACGTGGCGTATGCGTAATGTGAGCAACTCATCTACTGAATTTGTGGCTAATTGGAATGCTGCAGGCATAATAGATCAAAGAGATTATTTCATGAAATAATAACTGCTATAAAATGTGATAAAAGAATAATTAATATGTTACTCAAGTGAGTAATGGACTTTTTTACAGATTACACTTTTGTCTGAATTGAACAAACACTGAAAAGTTAATATTTTATATACGTTATACTGAAAGTAACACTGGTTATTAATAGTAATTCAATAATTCTAGAATATAATACTTTCAAAAAGAATTCTAAATACTTTGGCACAACGTTAAATAATTTCTAAGAATTATATTCTGTTATGTTTATTATTATATTTGCTAGACTCTAAGGCTTATGTTGATTATAACAATTGAAAAAGCTTACTAGTTAAGCTAATTGTTAAATATTTCTTGTGCCCAACGTGGTGTTATTTTTGTGAAGTTCAAGGAAATCTGTAAACAATTTTACAATATTAATTTTATTGTAAATTTATAACAATGAGAGGAATGACTTTAACAAATCTGTGCTCTGAAAAAAATCAAAAGACGAAATTTCTTTAGAGCATTAGTTTAGGTTTCGAATAATTATATGAATATGAATTTATAATAATATTTTTATATATTCTTTATATATTCTAATCTTAACTAGAGAGTTTCTCCATATATTGCTAAGTTCTGCAAATATTCAATGTTTTTGGATGACAACTAAGAGGCTTTTTGTATAGAAATTCTACCTGTATAACCTTTGCAAGTGGCTTTAATATTTATATAGATTCTTGCACACACACACATACCCATAAACGCTGCTAAATTTACTCACAGAAAAATACTCCAATACACACACACTTACACTCACTTACATACACATATATGAGCATATGTGTACATCCTTGGCATGCAAAATCTGCTCAACTAATGAATTCAAGCGTATTAATTATTACGCATACGCCACATTGTGCGAAGGACGTCGAGCACAGTCAACCAACCAACCCTACATTCCCTTTCCCCCTCTGTCTCTCTCTCTCCAACCTCAGGCATTCCTCCCTCCACCCCTCACACTGCTCGATAAAAGCGCCCAGCCACCCCCTTAGAGGCGCAAACTGTGCCAGGCGTTCGTTCGGTCGTCATCGTCGTTGTCGTCGTTTTTGCTGGTGATGCTTCCTGTGCTGCCGTTTAGAGGCTGCCAAAAAACATTTATACAATTTTGCACGGAAATACACACACACATATATACACACAACCACACTCCCTCGCCCTCTCTGTCTGACACACACACACCGACACATAAACATACAGCGCATAAAAGTTTAAGCAGCGCAGCAAAAATGCCAAAAAGTTTCCACAGCATTCAACACACAAAATGGCACAAAAAGCGAGCAACAACTGCAAAAAAATGCCAAGAAAAATCTATGAAAATGAAAATTAAAGCAAAAAAGACAATGCAAATCTGACAGGGGAGTTTGAGCGGGAGTGGAAGTGGGAGTGGGAGTAGGAGTGGCAGTGGGCGTATAAGTGGGAGAATTGAGTAAGGATGGAGTACTGTCTGCCACTTTTCATACACCAGCAAAAAAACGAAGGGTAGAATAACTTTATCCTCCATCTCGACAAACATATTCTTTTTCTATTCTTTTTTTTGATAAAATTGTGTTTTAATGGATGCTACAGAATACTCCAAACTTAAAGCTAAACTTGTTAAGGATAAAGAAAATAAAACTAGGCGAATTAGTTGAAGTGCATTGGGGAAGTTCACTTTATTTTTTGGTTTAGTAAATGGAATTGTAAAACGTTTTTTTTAATGGGGATTAAATGCTGAATTCTTTAATATTTAAATGGTATCATAACAATTTTGAAAATACTTCTATATCATTGTATTTGCACTAAAATTTTGTCTTAATAGAAATGAAAACTAAAATTTTAACTTGTATTGAATACATAAAAGTTACAATTTTAAAAAAATTATAGCTGCCAGATGTTTTGAATGATTAAATATGAGCATAAGAGGTATTAAATATTGAGAGTAGATTCTAAACTCTATAATGTACAAATGGTATCTATAAATGTCAAGGATTGCTTTATTGATATATAACTTATAAGCTCAATGAATTTCCTTTATATATATTAAGTTTTGCTATTATATTTGGAAAGTTACTGGAGTATGTTGAAAGCAAGTAAACAGTTGAATTATATGGCATAAAGCTAAGTTAACTCTAAATTGTTTATGTGTTATTTTTAAAGATCTAAAACTAATTTGAATATTTGTTGGTTACACTTTTAATGAGCTTTTCATATTCACAGGGTATTAAAAGTGCGAGCTAATTTTTGTCGACGAAGTTTGCTATGGTTTAAATTTGAAAAGAGCTTGGGCATGGTTTTTTTGGGAGACACTGTGCAGCTCTTGGTGACATATAAGCGATGCTGTGTATAAGTGTGTTGTCTCACTGTTCTTGTTGTTGTTGTTGCCTGCCACAATGGAGCTGATTGTTGTTGTTGTTGCTGATGTTGTCATTGTTGTTGTTGCAATTGTTGTTGTTGTTGATGTTGTTGTTGTTGTTGGGTCTGGCGTTTCGGTTTCTGTTGCTGCCGTTGCTCCTACGTTATCATTCAGCGTGCAAGCTGTTTGCTCATTGTCTATTTATGCAAACACATACAGATACACATTCAACAGTACAGAAAGAGACAGAGAGTGAATGAGTGAATGAGAGAGTGAGATAGGTACAGAGGGAGAGGGAAATATGAGCACGTAAGCCAAACGCATTGAGTTCAAACTGAAAATGGGAATTTCGGGGGCAACACAATGCACGTGTGTTAAACAGACAGTTACAATTTGTATATCAACTGTGTAACACATACAAACACTCACACACACACTTTCACATTTATATAGTAAGTATGTGTGTGTGTGTGTGTGTGTATTTATTTAGCTGTATAAGTGTATCCTTTGCACTGCACGAAAAGTGTCGGTGTTTATTCTCCATACACATATGTAAATGTTGATCTGCCCCACTGTCTGTGTGTGTATTGTATAGGTGTGTGCGTAACGGTAAAACTGAAATTGACAATGCATTTTGGAATACCTGAATATGCCACGCCCACTGGCAAACCCAAATTTGCATGGACAACATTGAGAGGTAAACTGATTGAGAAATTGCGTTGATTCCTTCATTTGTTATGTGTATTAAATTAATATAAAATATACATAATATTAATTGTACTTGAATTCAACTTGATAGGTATATATTATACTGTATATGTATAAGATAATTATTTAAACATGCTACAGATGCTACAGAATACTTCCAACTCAAAGTTAAACCTGTTATGGATCAAGAAATAAAGCGAAGGAGTTAAAGTGCATTATTTAACTAAATTCTTTCAATTGACTTGGTTAAGAAAATGAAATAATAAAAGGTTTTAAAAAATGGGAACAAATACTGAATTCCTTTAACTATAAATTGTATGTTTAAATCTATAAAAGTGTTTTTACCATTGGGTTTGTCCATGTATTAATAGAAGCTATTATGCTAAAATGATCAGTAAATTCAGTAAACATAAAAATTGTACTATGAACAGAAAGAGTGCTTAAATAGAACTATACAGGTAAATATAATACTGTACATAAATAAGATAATTATTTAAACATGCCTCAAAACATGTTGGCTTGAATTTCCTGGGAACAAAGACACAAGTATTTAGTATTTTGCCAAATGGCAATCCACAGCTACTTCAGTTACTTCAGAGAGAGGGAGAGGGGAAGAGTGAGGAGTGAAGGAAATGTTAGGGAAGTAGGGGGTTGGGGGTCAGCTTTTATTGCCATCATGACCCGCAAATCGCACACAAAATCCGCATACAAAACTCACAAAAGCCTTGTGGCATCCCAAACAGTCTGGGAACAATATAATGCCACCTTGTAAATGTCCTCTGCATGTCCTGTCTGTATCTCTGTATGTGTGTGTACGATAGTGTGTGTGTTTGGTTTAAGGATATGCTGCCCTTGTTGATCGCTTATGCCCCCCCTTCACTCTTTTTTGTCCCACTCTTTCTCTTTGGTTGGTTTACATGCATTCAACTTCTGTTCGCCTGGCATTTTGTAAGCAAATTTTTAACTTTTCTCTCTCTATATACACACACAAACACACACACACACTTTCACATTGCGTATACGTGTTGTACATACATGCTCTCATGTATGTATGCCCATATATATACATGTATGTATGGGGTGTTGTTGTTGTTTTGCTGACACTTTACTGTTGACTCTTTGCCTGTTCTGTCTGTTATACTCAACGCTTTACACTTGCAACATTTATGTGTGTGGCATGCTACAAAGTAGCGTGCAGCTTATTAAGTTGTTCAAACTGAACGCTTATTTCGAGTATTTACACTCAAAAAATATTTATTTACATTTCTTTAAGTTGTGTAGTACAAGGATTTCTGTTCAAATTCTTGGCTTTAAGTCAAGCTTGTTTTGGTTGCGCTTTTATAATCCTTTGATAAATATTTTTTCACTTTTACAACTTAGATTCAACTGAAGCTGAAAGGTGTTTAGATACCCTGTATAAGTCTGTATAAGAATAGAATGTATTAGAACTTAATGCTTAACTATTAAAATATAGCAAGTTTTAGGCGTTAAAAAAAGGTTTGATTTAATAGAAGTACTCTGGTTTAAATAAAAGTTTTTATATCTATATATATATAAAGTTTGTATGTTATAAAATATATATGTTTTCTATCTATGTATATAATTCCCAGAAATGTTAGTTTTTAATTTTTTTATTATCTGTACAGTTTTCAAATAATGAAAATTATGTGTTTACTAATTACAAAATGTTTTTATGCAATTCTTGCATTCACATAAAAGAAAAAGTATACAAAATTATGTTCTAAAATAAATAGTTCTTAACGCTAAAAATGACAGTTAATTTATTTTTATTTCAGTTAATTGAACACTTTATTTTTACAGGATATCTCCTAGACAATCTCCTTAATTTCTTCCATTTTAAGTTGATTTTCGCTCCTAGCTGCTGTTAATATTTCAAATCTTTTCTTTTCATTTCTCATTTTTGATTGGAAAAGTGATAAATGACATAAATTTAGACTGTTGAAAGCTGAAATAAAACAAAGAATTTTCTGTTCAACTTTAGCTGTTATATAAGTAGAAATCATAGATAGATGGTGTCAATTATGACTGAAGTATTTTCCTAGGAATCTCACAATTTTCCACATTACATTCGAAATCTAATGTTAGAATTTATGCTGTGAAATTCATAAGTGTGCATTATTAAGCAACAATACACCCACACACACAGATATAGCTATAGCTGTATATATATATCTGTGTATATATTTATGTATAGATAGCCCAGGGGGAAGTACAGGTGCTTATATGAGTTACCTCCCACTTTAATGCCGCCCCCAATGCGCCACTTAGCATTTAAGTGGGCGGCATTGTGGCCCACTGAGTCTCTCCCTGTCTCTTTCCTCTCTCTCTCTTCCCTCTCTCTCTCTATCATTGCTCTCCACTCTCTGCTAAGACATTTTGGTAAATCTTCTTTAACAAGCGCAAGCAAAAGTAACAACAACCAGCAGCAAGCGCATAAAATGCTATGAAAAAGCAAACGAAGCCGCCAAAACACACACACCCACACACACACACATACTGACAAACTCAAACATAAGTCTCATATACACACACACTCACACACACGCATACTCACTCACATTCAAGCTGGCTAAAGCCACAGGAGCGGCAAGGACGTTGTGTTATAAATTTTATGAGCTTGCCAGCAACAGCAGCAGTTCTACATATGTATTTGTGTGTGTATGTGTGTGTGTATCTGTGTGTATGTGTGTGTATGTTGGATCATAAAAATAAGTTGCACTCGTGCCACGCTTTCCACGCTTTTCTCGCATTTCGTTTGCCTCCTCCAGCTCCTTGTTGCCACACGCTATAAAAAACTTTGCTTGGGTGTTGGCATTTCTCTCTGTCCCACTGTATGTGTGGGTGTATTTGTCTCACTGTACGTGTTTGTGTGTGTGTATTTGTGTGTGTGTCTCTTGGCAGTCAGTCAGTCAGGCATTGTTGTTGTATTTCCTTCTGCTCGTCGACTGGCAAGCGGAAACATAACCAGAAGGATAACGCTATAACGCCCCAGTGGTACAATACATACAAAAACATTTCTCGACAGTGTCTCCCACTCCCTCCCACACTTTCTCCCCCTCTTATTCTACTACTCCCTACATTCTCCCTCTCTCTATCTTGCTCTTACACTCTATATATGTATATATATCTGGTATATTCTTGTCTCCTTTGCTTTTGTTAGCCACTCCAATGTTGCCTTTTTTAACTGTTGTTGTTGCTGCCACCGCTGACTCTGCCAATCCTCCTCCCTCCCTCTTTTGCCACTGCTTCTTCTCCATCTTCGGCTCCCTTTCCTCCTCCATCTACTGCTGCTCCACAGCTTTTGGCTTTGGCTTCTCTTCCCACTTTGTTATACATTTTTCTATTTTCTTTTTTTTTTCCTTTTATTCCGAGTGAAATTCTGTATTTTTTTCTGCTGCTTTGTGTATATGTGAGCATGTATGTGTGTGTGTGTGTTGACTATGGGTAAGCGTATGTGGTTATGTGGCGTAGGTGGAAAAGGTGCTCAGATCAGCATTGAGACGGTTGGCAAAAATAAAAGCTAAATTGGAAATGTTTTAAACTAATTCCATTCACACTTTTAACTATTAAATAAATCAGAAAAAAACACTAAACAAATAATTGATACATTTCTAATCATTTAAGAAGATATATTTATATTTAAAATAATAAAAATCAAGATTAATAAATTGCAAATATTAAAACAAATTATGTTAACATTTCTGATTAACAGGGAATATTGAAAAACAATAGACCTAAATAGTAGAAATGATTTAAAATAAACATACGAATCGCATTTTATTTGTTTTAAAATTTTGTAAAGTAATTCTGTTATTATTTTTTCTGTTATTTTAAAATTTTTGAACAATAATTGCTTAAAGTTTTACCAAAAACTTTAATATATTTATTTAATAATGGGTTTATATTGGAAATTAAACATAAATAATAAATATTAATAATGATACAAATTATACTTATTATAAAAGAAAATATGAGAGCTGACATATTTCCAAACATTTTAATATAATTATTAATTAGTTTTTCAATGAGCATAACAAAATTATACTTAATTGTATTTAGATTAAGAAAATTAGAAGGAATACCCCGAATAATATTAGATTTATGTATTGTTAAGATTTAAAAGTAGATTATAGATTTGTGTAGCGTATTTGCAAGTCGACTTGACTAACTTCCCTTCAGTTATTTCTCACTCGTTGCTTTCAGAACTTTTTGTATTTTTGTTGATGTTGCCTGTCTGTCGCTTCTGTCCTCCTGTTTGCGTGCGAGCGTGTTTCTTACTCTTATTTTTTGCTCTTCTCTATTATTTACAATATTCCATTGTTGTTGCTGCTGCTGTTGTTCGTTGTAGTTGTTGTTGCGTATGTTCCGCATGGATTTCATATAATTTTGTTGCTTTATTCATTGTTGGTTGCATGTTGGTTAAATGTGTGGCTCTCAAGAGAGTTTGCGAGCCAAAAGCTGTGAGTATTTTCATGGGATCGGATGCGATAAATGTCTCTCTTTCCCACTCATTCAGGATGGCACGTTTTTCCAACTCCTACCCACTCTCTTCATCACTTTTCGCTTTTGATATGGTTGCCCGTAAAAGTATGCTACAAAAAAGAAAAGCTGGCAAACTCATGAAACACGCACCCGGCCAAATAGAAAAGTAAACTTGCCGTGCATTTTATGCAACTGCCACGCCCACAACACTATTTACGCTACCCACAATTCGTCCCCTTTTTCGACACCCCTGAAACCCCGTTCCTGTGCTGCCTGCAACTGCTGCAGGATTTGATGGCGAAAATGATTTCAGTTTCAGTTTTTCTTTTCTTTTTTTTGCCTTACTCTTTTTTACGATGACGCTGCCATTTCGTTGGCTTTGTTTTTTAAGCCAGCAGAAGTGGAGGCAGGGGCTGACGAGGGATATAGGTAGGGGTAGTGGTGGGGAGAGGGACACAGTGACAGCGACAACGCGAACGCAATGTGCGCGAAAATGAAATAAACTTTATGTGCCAGTCTCTCAGTCTCTACTCCTGGTTGCAGTGAGAAGGAGGAAGAAGAGGAGAATGGAGCTTAAAAGAAGCTAGAGAGCCAGTAGGGAACTTTAAGGGAGGGCGTAGCTAGGTGGGTGTTAACAAACTGCGCCCCTTTTTTGCGACGTCGACGCGGTTACGGAGGCCAAGTTGAACAGGCGAGAAGCGCGTACAGCAAGTGGCAATTTCACGCGGCAAATGAAGTTGGCCAAGAACTGAGAAAGAGAGGAGTAGAAAGAGGAAAGAGAGAGGGTACAGAGAGGGAATTTGGAGGAGAATGAAAGGCAAGAGAGTGGGAAAAGCTGTGGCGTCGTCTGTGCGCCCAAAAAACACATTTCGTATTCAGTGCTCGTAAAGTAGACTCAGAAACAGAAGCCATAAGGGGGGAAATCATGAAGGGGATTGTGGAACACCAGAGTGGAGGGGGTGAAAAGATGGATAGGGGTATAAGGGAGGGGAAGTTTGGTGGCAGTTTCTGCTAGCTCATGTTTTATGCGGTGGGTTTTAAAAATCTTGCGTTGATGCCGTTGCGTGTGGCGCAGTTTTCCACCGTTGTTGTGGTTGTTGCTCTAGTTGCTATTGCTAGAGTTATCCTTGTTGTTGTTGTTATCCTTGTAGTAGTTGTTGTTATTGTTGTTGTTGTTCTTGTTGTTGTGCCAGCTTCCACCTGGAGAGCACATAAAATGGAAAACCAAAGGCAGAGAAAACGCTATAACGCCTGAAATAGCGAAATGTTCAAATTGCAGCAGTAAAATTTTCCTAACGCCCAATGCCATAAATGAAAAATGAAACTTGTCTCTGCTCCGGCGACTTTTGAAGTGCAGCGGCAACGTTGAATGCCATAAAACGCTTGGGAAATTTAAGTACAGTCTAAAACTGGGCTAAAACCAAGAAGATGATGCCAACGAGGTCGGGGTGGTAATAAATGCACAGCATAATGATGGAATATTATAGTATCTGAAATGTTAAAGTTGCGTTCAACGAATTGAACTTTTCTAAAATATACGAGTAGACAACTTTATTTAAATTATTTACAACAGTTTAACAATATAAGCAAGACTTTGAAAATGAAAACAAGGATTATATATATATTAAATATTCAATATTGAATAATTGTCATTACAAAAGGTAAAATGAATTATCACAGAATTGTTATAGCAGACTCCTTTGTGCTTCTATTCTTTCATTTTTGTCTGAGTTTTGTTTGCATTGGATTGAAAGGAAATTTAAAACATTTAGAGTTTAATATAAATCCATTTTAAACAAAACTCTAAATTATGAAACTATTTTAAAATTATGTCTGTAAACACTTATTTATTTATAAATGTTTTTAAATTTGATTTTAATGCTGTTGTTTATATAGAGAAAACAAGAACGCTAAGAAAATGCTTAAAAATTTTCAATATATTACATTACACTTGCTTTTCAATTCGGAAAAATAAAGTGATCAAATATTCACTCCCTTTTACTCTTATTTATTTCTCAATGTTAATTTATTTAAATTTCCTTAATAACGTTTTTGTTATTGCCACAAAGAAATGCAATTTTATAGACCCTTACTTTTTAACTGAGAAATTCCAAAGCATCTGAAGTCTTGCCAAATATTTCATGGTATTGCAGAAGATGGAATTTATTATATTAATTTTAATAATATTGAAGTCAACACAATGACTATTCAAGATTAGTCATAAGTGAGCTGCCAACTTGGTTGTGTAAAAAACTCATACACACACACTTACAGAAAACACACTCACACACACACATACACTTGCGGATAAGGACTACAAATTTCTTTTCATTTGAGTTGCCAGTCCGTGAGACAAGCAAACAAATGCTCTTTGCTCCTTACTCCTTGCCTGCTTGCTGCAATCGTTCCATGCATTTTTAATAGACGCTCTGGCATGAAAATAAAGCAAAATAAAAAAGAAAGCGAAGAAGAAGAAAAATGTAAAGAAAAGAAAAGAAGAGAAAAACATATTTGCCAGCACGGCGTGTACGTAATTTTCGCATATTGCGTATACGATGCAGCGCGTGGCAAGAAATGCAACGAATTTCACACTCACACACACACAAAAACACACACACTGACACTCTTGAGGCTTATGTAAGCTGTGAGGTGGAGTGGGAAAGGGGGTGTGGCAGCTGGGAGCTGGGGGCGGGAGGCAGCAAAAAGGCAACGCTCTAGTGTCAACATTGTGCATGGCGGAAAATGCGAGAAAAGCGACTGCAAGAGAAACAATTCAGTGCAGAAGGGAGAGAGGGAGAGAGAGAAAGAGAGTAGGAGAGGGAGAAGGTGTAGGTGGGTGGTGGGCGCAGCCACTGTGGGCGTGTCAGTTTGCAGCATGAAGCGGAAGTTGAGTTACAAAATTAAATTGATAATTTTTTTTTGCAGTTGCTGTGAGCACAAAAAAAAGCTTGACTCTATGCTACGTGTGTGTGTGTGTTTGTAAATATATATATATATATATAAATATATATGTGTTCCTGTTGGTGTGTGTGCCAACAATGGCGACGTCGTCATCGTCATCGTAATGTGCACCGGAAACGCTTGAAGTACATTCACATGCCAGGGCAACAAAAAGGAATCTTCTTGGGATGAACAGCCAAGGAAGTTGTCTGTAGCTTCAGCAATATATACATCTATATATATATACACATTATATACAAACAGATATGTGTGTGTGTGTGGCAAGGACAACAGACGCCAATGCACTCAGGCAGGTTTACAGTGAACAGCAGCTAAGTGCGCTGCCCGTGGCTTAAATAGAGCTAGAAATAAAAATAAAAAAATAAGTGGAAGTCCTTGCTGGTCTACGTTACGATTTCCGGTGGCAAGTTAATGCTTTGTGGCTTTAACATCAATGCATTAATGCGTTGAAATGTCAATAATGTTAGCTCGTCCATGATCAATTTTCTGAGGCATCGACTTGATGAAGTGGCAAACACTTGAGGGAAAGCAAAATAGTTTTTGTGCAAGAAAGAAGTTTGCAATAATGCCTGGCAAAAGCAAGCAAATATTTCTGTCCCTAACTTCTTATTCTCTTTTCTCTTCCCCTCAACTATCTTCTGCCACTCTTTCAACATGGCCCCGCTGCCAATTGTAGCTCAACCCACGGCGCCAACGCGACTGCTGTTAATATGACAAAAAGCAGCAAGAAACGGAAAAGTTTCCATCGCAAGGAGCTTGCCCCGAAATGCAGACAAACTTTCTACCAAGGATTGCAACGCTTTGCTCCATGTAAAGGACCTCGACAACAGCAACAGCAACAGCAACAAGAAAGCCAGACAAATTTAAAGGCAAAACCAGAAAGCAGCTTCAACGACAAAAGTTTCCTATTTCTTCTTCTTTTTTTTTTTCGTTTTTGCCAAAGAAACTAAATGAAATTTTCATGCAGCATGCAGAAAAGGCAATGAGCAAAACTTGAAAATGGCATCGCATCCCTTTTACATAAGCATATACATATATAGATATATGTATTTATACATCTCCCATACCTTTGCCAAAGTTTATATAGTGCTTGGTCAGAGCTGCTTCTCATTTACTTTGTGAAACACTAATTTTTCACATAGTTCTTCTTCTTAAAAAATAGCTTTGATAAATTTGCCATTCACAAGTCGAGTGCATTGAGGTGTAAGCTTAGTTAAATTATAACAAGGATTCAATTTTCTATTGCTCTTTCAATTATCAATTCCAGAAAATATTGTGTAAAACTTAGTAAGTTTCATCTGTATTTCAATTGTACGATTAGTAAATCTAACTTATATATATTATAACAAACTTAATTAAACTCCCTTTCTAAAAATAACAACAATAATTCCATTTAAGTATCATTTAAGCGACCTTTCTTTTTATGCAAAATAAAGAGTCTAACAAACTAGAGATTAGCTTTGTCGACCTCGAATAAAGAGTTTACCAGACTTAAGGTCAGGTTTGTCGACCTCGAGTCTGCTAAACTCTTTATTTTATAATTGTATTATAAAAAAATGATTCAATTATTATTCTTTATTATTTTGCTATTAAAATGCTAATCGCATTAAAACCTTTCTAAATTCATTTAGCATAATTTAATCGGTCCTTCTTTTAACCTTTGTGAAAAGTTGTAAAATGAAATAATTATAATCTTTATGTGATAACTATAGCTACAGCTATCTTTATGCTCTCTATGTATAAATACTTAACAATAAATGCCATCAAAAGTTGCTCGGACCTTTCTCTAACTTGATACGACGTTGTCAAATTCGGAATTTTCCTGCGCCGAGAAGTATGCAACACAATTTGCGTTTCCTTATTGCTGAAGCAGAAGTTAAAAGGCGAATTGCGGGGATGTCAAGAGGGAAGAAAGAAGGGAAAGAGAGAGAGAGGGGGGGGGGATTTGGCAAAAGTTTTTGAGGGGTTTCATGGCTGGTTTGTTTGGCTCAAGTCTGCGGCCCTGGGGTTCAAGCCAACTGCCGGCCACTGCCAGTGGCAGTGGCCATAAGTCGACTGTTAAATGCTACTTACAACTGCTTCATATTCCACAGAGCACCTCATACTCTCGCTCTCTCTTGCTCACACTCAATTCTCTCTTTCTGTTCTGCAAGCTATGCCTATTACTTTTGGCATAAAACTTTGTCCTCTTCAGCGTTGACTTCTTTTAGCTTGGCAACTTTTCTGCCCAGACATTCTCGTATCCTTAACGTTTCTCTTCTCTTCAGCTCAGTTTCTTTTTACAGTTTGTGAGTTTATAATAGCGGGTGAAGTTATGTAGGGGGAGTGGGGAGTGGGGGTGTGGGATCAGGGCGTGGCACCTTTGGCGTTTTAATTACGCAAAAACGTAAAAGTTTCGTAAAAGCGAATGCAAATTAATCGATATCGTTTAAGTTAATGTTACGCCCACCAAACGACGGTTTTATTTGATGTTTTTATTATATATTTTTTTTTTTGATAGGAAAAGGAGCATTAAATCTGCCAACGACAAGGCCTAAAAAATGTACATTAAAATTTGTAATCGAAACCGAAACTCTAGCGTCTGCTTATATATGCTAATTAATTGGCCTCAGGCCTCAAGTATTTAACGTATCTATCTGTAACCAAAGTGAAGGGAATTTGGAATAACATTCAAGCGGAACCTCAAACTTAAACTTTAACTCAAAATTCAACGAGTATCGGCAGCTCTCGATGGTCCATAAATGTTAATTTCCACAAAATACCAAAAAATGATCAAGACAAACAACACGAAGAAGCTGCCAAAATAAAAAAAGAAGACGACAACAGCAACAACAACAACAATAACAAGGTGGCCAACAAAACTTTGCCTAATGAGATTTTTCAACTTATGACAAGTTATGCTAATTCCAAGACTGCTGCCAAACGTTCCACATTAGGCCGCATTGCGGGGGAGCAAATGTTGCTATTGTTTCGCTTAGTCTCCTCTCCTCCCCTTCTTCTACTTCATCTCCATCCATCTCCACTCTAAATAGTCTTCACTTCACTACTGCGTGAAGACAATGCTCATCTGACCCAGTCTATAAAGTAATTATCCAATGGAAACCTCTTAAAATTTAAGTGTGTTTGCTCTTTGAGTTGTGGCTTTGTCTCTGATATCTCTCTAGGAATTTAGGTCTTATTTGTTATTGTTACTATTATTATTAATACATATAATTAATAGTATCTGAAACAATTTGTAGTTCAGTTTATATATGGAAACTACTTAGATTATTGTCTTTTAAACAGATTATATTAAATATTATTTAAATTTAAGACATTCAACGCGATACATTCTGAGAATATTTAAATCATATGTCAAACAGTTTTCCTATCAATACATCAAAAATTTATTTATTTATTAAAATAATTTAATTTTACTTACGGATTCTTAATATTTTCTTATTCTTTCATGGAACAAAATTACTAAAATAAATATTTTACGTTTTTCACTGCTTAAATAATATATGAAATATATAAATTGTATAAATATAAAAGTAGATCAATTCATATATTAGAATTGATTTATTATAATATATTCAATTTCATCTCAAACTCATTTCCATCCGATATCATTTTAATTGCCTCCCAAATCCAGAATAAACTTGTCTATAAAACTATTTTTGATCATAAAAAAATTACATAATAATAATTCAATTTGTTTATACATAATTTATTATTAAGTTGTCAAAATTGTTTGTTGCACTTGAGAAGTACTTATTTAAAAACTGCCCACACGATAAACAGTGAAGAAATAATTAGGTACTCATATATTGTTGTTCTAATATTTATTTATAATGTCAACAATTTGTTATTTGCCCAAATGCGATTACATAATAGCTGACAGTCGCTGGCAAGAGCATAAAAGTTATACGACAGACGGATATAAAAGATGTATTGCTAATTTTTGGCAAATAAACCAGATGACAAATGTGCGAGACGAACCAAAAAAAATTAAATAAAAATAATAAAAGTGGAAACTGGCAAAAGCCAAGTTCGAAATACCAAAAAATCCGAAGACCAAAACGTGTTGTCAATAAAATTTTGCCAAGCAGGGCAAGTGGAAAGAGGAGGGGAGGGGAGGAGGGGAACGCGTGGGACGCTCTTAAAATCATAAAAAAACATCTAGTTATTTCAAGAAATAACCAACAAAACAAACAATAAAATCTCGAAACTGAAACTCAAAATCAGAAAACCGGCTTGAAACTTTTGACTTTGTTTTCGGTTAGTTTTTTTTGTTTTGTTTATTTTTTATCTCAGTTCACATGACTGCTTAACGCATTTGCACCCGCACTTTGGCCCGCCCACAAGCAAAGTATGTTAAAAGCGGGCGTTACGTATACGCAACGTTGACGCATTTAGTTAATCGAGCAAAGGCTTTTAATAAATATGTTTGCTGCTTAGTACATTTGTTGTCATAATAGCCAATAAACCAAATATACACTCCCACACCCACCACACACACGCACACACATACACTCTTACAGATTTATATATGTGTGTGTTGAGTCAAATGTTTTATGGCGACGCCAGGCGAACTCCTTTAACCAACAAGTCAACAAACCGTTCACAGTCACACTCATACATTCACTAGCACTAACACTCACACTCGCACTCACATTTATTCACACACAAACACATTCACACTTATTTGTTGGCCCGCTTTTGCTTCTTGGCCCCACAAAATGCATTTCTAATTAAGTTAATTGCGGCAAATGCTAAACTTAAGTCACTAACCTAAATTAATAAAAGGCTGCGGCCATATGACTGCTATTTGTATGTGTGTGTGTGTGTCAGTGTCATGTGGTGTGTATAAGTGTGTGTGAATGTGAATGCCAACCAGGCCATAACTTGCTATTGTAGCCTATTAATTTGCCCCTACACCAATCGAGTAGTTAGAATCTGCAATAGATAAGTTAAAGCCTTAAGCTTTAATGTGCTTTCGAAAGCTGTTCCTGTTGATTCCGTTTCTTAAATTAGTTTCTAGTTTTAAATATTTAGTGTAGACTCAATATTTAGATTTAATTTAGAAGAACAAAGAAGATATTATCCTAAACCAATACTAAAAATTATATATGGGCCTACATATTTAAAGGATAAAGATAATACTTAAAATGTTGCAAAAACAATTACTAAAAATATAACAATATTAACAAGTCTCCGTAGACCTTTAAAATACCTCTTAAGTAACTAATATATAAATATTTCAAACTTGGTTTTAATTTATTTAAATAATATTATTATTTACTTTAATGCATTAATGTTTTACAACTTTATTAAAATTTCTTATTTTCTTCTTATTCTTATTTTGATTCATATCTAACTATCTGTTGCCTTTTGTTTATGTTTATTTTATTTAGTACAAGTAATATTTTCTTCTATTTTATAATTTTTACCAAACTTTAAATAATTTTATCTTGATTCACTAGATTTTATTCAAATTTGTAAATCTAAATTAACTTTATTTGTTCTTGGCTTTATTTAAGCCCAGTTAGAACTAAAGCTCCTTTCAAAATCTCTTGTAGGGCATTAAATGTGACTGCGTGTTGCGCGTTTTGTTGTAATTTCATTTAATAACTGTTTTGTTGTTGTTTATGAAACATTTGCCGACGGCTGTCGCTTCATTTCACACACCAACAGCACACACAATCACACACACACGTTTATCGAGGAGAGCCGGAAGTAAGCGACATGAGGACAAAGAGAGAGTGAGAGGAGAAAGAGAAGAACAATTGGACTATTGGGCGCCGCCTGCGGTGTCAACGATGCCATTGGGTTTGGTTCAGTTGAGTTGAGTTGAGTTCGGTTTGGTTTGGTTTGGTTTATTGTTCCACTTTTCATGTCAAAGTTATTGTAATTGTGTTAAGGCATTTCCCGTGTATATCCTACAGTCTCACACACACACACACACACAGAGACACACACGCACAAAAAGTTTGAGCTATAAATAAAAATCGGAGCAACGCCGCAAGCTGAGCTGAAAGAGCAGACACTTGTTTGACTTTGGCTCAGGCGCCATGTTTGTTGTCGCTCTTCCACAACCCACAGCCCATACCATCTACAACCCACTCCATCCACAACCCACTCCATTCACAGCCCACTCTCTCCTTGCGCTCTCCTTGCTCTCTTTCTTTCCAGCTGCTATTCCTTTGCTTAGGCCATACACATACATACATACAAAATAGCTATAATTCCCGCTAGCCGCTAGTTTACAATTTATCCCGGATATGCCAATTGAAAACCGCTAAATCTAGCGGGAAAATAGCTAAATTGGCAACACTGATGTGTATTTTAACGCACATCATTATCATTCCGTTTGTGTTTTGAACCGGCGCTCAGCAATTGAGAGTAGGCAAACTTACGAAGAGAGAGAGGATAACTGAGCACAGCTTTCGCCTGCCCACCCACGCTCTTTCCATTTCACTCAGTCGCATGCACAGCAAATAAAGGAATAAAAGTTTACACAGAGCGAAAAAAAAACCCCAGAAACTGAGCTAAAAATAGATAAGTTTGATTTTTATCGTAGTATTGTACATAGGTATAAAACAAATAAATAAATAAAATAAATTGACTTTGTATCCATTCACTTCTAGTAAATCTAGGTCTCTACTTGATTTTATATATTACTTTCATGTAATAAGATTGTTATACCTGTTTTAATAATTATTAAGCTCATTTTCACTAATTACCTAAGTCAGGGATATATTTTAAGAATTATAAGTATTCACCCATTCAAAGTTTATTGTTGTACAGACATTTTCTCTCTGTGTTGAGCTCTTTCGTTGATTTTTGTTAGATTTTTGTGTGTGTGAGAGGTATATAAGTCTTTGTATGTGTGTGTGTTTGTGTATATGTATATACACTCGGAATACAAATAACAAAAGGATACAACAAACTCTGAACAGAAAGTTTTGACACTTTTATACTTGGCTTGCAGCGACCCGAAACCAGCCCAATAACCTGCCTCACACCCCAACCCCTTACCCTTACAATCCCCTAGCCCACAAAGCTATCCCCAGCTCCTATTCATACCCTCTTCAAGCTGTTTTTGGGGTGTTTAATGGAGCCTTTCTCTTTGTTATTCTACAAAAGTCGAGCACATGAGGTGTGTGTGTGTGTGTGTTGAAATGGAAATGGGTCTATTTGGGCTAATATTATAGTAACTTATGATATTCATATCGTATTATTGCTGCTAGGCAAACTCACTCCACTTGGGGAAAATGGGAAATGCTCTACAAGAGTTTTCTTTGATTGTTCTTCCACATCGTTAAAGATAGAAGGGTTATCTTTATAATTCGTAACATTTGTTTATTTATGTTAAACTATTCTAATTCTAATCCTACAATCGGTTGAATAAATTGAAATTTTTGTAATAATAAAGATTAGAATAATATTCTAAAATATAATTCAAGATCAAATACATATAACTATATATGATATAATAATTATTATAAGAATAAGAAATCAAAATAACAAATATATGAAATTCTATTAATTTATTTAATTTAATATGATATGATCAATTTTATTAAAGTCAAATTTGAATTATATAATAATAACAATAATAAATTAACATTTAATTACAATTAATATTTAATTTCATAATTCCAATGTAATCTAAGTAGATTTATTACGAAAACAAAAGCTAGAGCTAAGAGTTGTGATTGCAGCTCAGGTTGTCTAAGTGCAGCCCCCTCCCTCCCTCTGTGGAAACCCAGTAGAGTTGTGTTTTCCTCCCCTCCAGTCCCCACATAACCTCAAACGGTGGCGCAGAAAAAGAAGAAGAAACAGAAGAAGAACAAACAGCAATTCCGAAATGAATTTCATTTTACAAATATATTAACAACTTGGCACAACAAAAACAACAGCAATAACAACAACAGCAACAACAACAAAACAAAAAGCACAGCCAACATATGGAAATGGAAATACAAAGACTGCGACGTCGACGCTGCAGCCTCACACCGTTGATATGTAAATATGTAAAATACATACAAACACACATATGCATATACATAAGTACGTACGTGTGTGTCTGTGTGTAGGGCAAGCAGCGACAGAGCATTTATGCCAGCGGCTGCGCTGCCGGCAGAGCGTACAAAATAACACAAAAAAAAAACACTCACAAAATGAAAAGCACAAAAAGCGTAACGCGACGACAGCGACGCCAGCAGCAGCAGCAGCAGCAGCAGCAGCAACAACAGCGCCACCAGCAACAACAGCAACAACAATCAATTGGCAATCTGTCCCACTGAAAAAACAATTGCACAGAGCCACACACTCACACAAACACACCCATACATGCAAACACATACACGTGCGCCGTTACTGAGTGCAATTGTCAGAGAGAGAGAGCCAGAGAGTCTTTTGTATACACTCACTCAATTTCAGTGTTGCCGTGCTACAATCAGCAATGTTGCCGTGCTGCACACGCTCACTAGTGAGCTCTCTCTTGGCTGCCGCTCTAGCTCACTCACTCAGTCACACTCTCTCTCGCTCTGCTTATGCTACGCTCTCTCGCTCTCGCATAACAAAAAGCCAATTTTGTTACTTAAATGTTTACGCTTGTGTTTATCTTTTGTATTCGGTTTCTTATTAGGTTCTCATCTCGTTCTCATCGTTTAACAATTTGAGATATGATGGGAGCTTTGTTTGCATTTGTATGTGTGTGTGTGTGTGTGTGTGAGTGTGTATTGCCTGTGGTTTTGATTTTTGTTGCTGCTGCTGCTGTTGTTGCTGCTCGACGTTGACGACGGCTATTGCTGTGCGTTGTATTTGTTGGTTGTGGGGAGGGGAAAGGGGAGCTTTTGCTAATGAGTGTGATTTAGACTTGTCGAGCTGGTTTATTATTTTGCGGTGTTTGCGCTCTTGTTTGCCGCTCTTCTTGTTGTTGTTGTGTGTGCGCTTTTGTGTTGCGACCCCACTCCTCTATTCCCCTTCCCCTTTCCACCTTCCCCTATCCAAAACGACGCTGTTGATCGGCAGAGCTTGGACTGCGGTTTTGTATTTAGATTAAATAAATAGTTTTGACAGCTTCCAAATTGTTTTAACGCGATTTTTCACTGATTAGCAACTTTTAAGAGATTGTCACAAAAATAATTGAGTTAATTTTAGAAATTTATAAATACCTCGTAATTAAATTATTTAAAGACTTTCAGTTATTTTCATATTAATTAAGATATTATGATTATTATGATTTTTACTTTATTGCTCATTAATTAAGTTAAAGTACAAATGTTTTTTTTCACAGAGTGCATAAAATGACGACATTGTATTAATGAGGTGTATAACAATAAAATTTTAATAATTTTTAAACAACAATTATTTATCATTTTAAATCTTCATTAAAATATTGAAAATTATTTATTCAAAGGTATTAATCTAGTAAAACTACAAATATTCTTAAGACAATTATTTATAATAAAAAAATTTTATTTTAGAATTATGTGAATATTTAATTATGTATATGTTATTTAATTATTTGCATAATTGATGATTTTTAAATTTATGATATTTAGGTACATATTTCAAATAATTCACTATGATTTTTCTGATTTTTAATTAATTGTTTATTAGTCAAAAAAAAGTTCAATTATATGATTAATAAATATTTAAATTTTATAAATAGCTGTTGACATTTATGAAAGTTCATTTGCACTTTAAAAAGATATATAACAACAAACTTAATTAATTTATGAGCCACAATTATTAAAAAATTTAAACGCAAAAGCTTCTGCAAAGTCAAAAGCGTCGCCCAGAATCAAAGAGAATAAAACGAACAAAAAAATATTAAAGTCAATTTGCAAAATGAGAACGCTTCTCTTTTTTTAGGTTTGATATGTTAATGTGTACAAATGTGCATACAAACAAATCTATACACACAAATACACAAACATAAGTAATTACATACATACGCATTGTAAGCTCTGTGTGAAAAACATGAATCCAGCGCTTTGCGGTCGAACCGTGTTGTTGTTGAGTGAGAGCGAGGTGTGTTGGAGGCGGGGGCGACGTCGAGCATATCTGGCATGAACACAAACACACACCAACAATGCTCACTCTCTCACTCATTCTCTCGATCTCTCTCTCTTGTCGTTGTTGACGGCGCCGCTGTCGCTACAGGGATTAAGCATGACAACGACAACAGCAACAACATCAGGTGAAGTGGGGGCACAAAGGTAGCATGCAAAAAGTAATTGGGAGCAGAAAGAGCAACAACACCAACAACAAAAACAGCAACAACGACAGCAGCAGCGACGTCAACGTTGGCGCGCAAGGTGGCGGCAGCGTTCAACACGCAACAAGTTCGATGCAACCTGCTGCGACGCGACGCCAATCTCTCTCTCTTTCTCACTCGCTCACGCTGTCTGGTGGCTGTCTCAATTTGTTGCGCTCTCTTTACTCGGTTCGCTCGGTTCGCTGGTCGCGTGTTGCTTCATAATTTCTGGCTGTTTGTTTGTTTGTTTGAGGGAGCGAGCAATTGGGGGTCATACACATACACACACATACACCGGGAGGCACCAACATACTGTCAGTCATTATTTAGCGTAAGAGGGAGAGAGAGTGGGTGGCGCAGCTGGAGCAAGGGGAGGGGAGCAAAGCTTCGTGTCGCACTCGTCGGCTGTTTGACTCGTCGTGTGTTTATGTGTGTGTGAAACATATTGAGCAAACAAGTTCGCAGCTTCTGAGCGACGTGAGTGAGTGGGTGGGTGTGCGGGGGGTGGGTTGGGGACAGTCATCGGAAGTCAATGTAACAACAAACATGCAAACACTCGCACACACACACACACACTCATGCAAAGCTGTGTGCGCTCTCGTGTGGAGTTATTTAAGCTCTCTTATTATTTCATTTGTCGCTTTTAGCTTTTGTCTTTCGTGTTGCCTCTTTATTGTTGTAGTTGTTGTTGTGGATTGTGGATGTGAATTGCTGCTGCTGTTGTTGTTGCCTGACTGGGTGGCTGTTTAACTGCTTTGTGTTGTTGTTGTCGCTTGGTTGGCTACAAAAAATGTGGTAATGTGCGAAAGTCCTTTCGTCATGCTCTGCCCACAGTGACGCTGACGTTGACGTTGACTGCGTGTGCGCTTCTTGTTTGTTATTGCTTTTTGCTTGTGAATTTGATTTTGCTTACAAGTTTTTTTTATTCACGTATTTTCTTTTTTTTTATATTTTTGTACATCTCTTTTTTTTATTATTTTGCCCAGCGTTTGCTTTGTTTGTTTGCGCTTTGCGTTTTTGTCGGTTGCCGGCAGCGACGTCTGCAGCGTCGCTGCAGCGTCCAGTCTACGTATATGTGTGTGTGTGTGGGAGATAAGAGAGTGTGAGAGCGTCATGGGAAGGGGGTGTTTGAGTGTTTGACAATGTTTAGATTGTTAGGCGATTTATTATGACAAGTCCTGTTAGACTGAAGAGCTTTCAGTAGGTAAATTAAGCTTTTTGGCAGTTTGACAATTTATCTTATTGGAATGCAATAAAACTTAAATTGTCATTTTTAGAATTTAGCATGTAAATATTGGAATTGAAGCACCCTGTTTGCAGGTTATGCCTAATATCTAATTTTAAATAACATTACTAATAACGTCAGATTTTCTAATTAAACTTAAAACAAATTTTAAAGTATCATGAAATAATAGTAACAAATTAGTAAGCTCAACTAAATAAGTTATACCATTAAAGATTTGAGTGTTTTCCCATTGCAGTTGATATATAGCTGTGACTTTAACAACGAAGCAGTTTAGTTACCTTTATTAAAATGTTATACATTAAAAGTCACCCTGTATGATTGCTAAAATCAGGTGTGATGTGGCTTGTAATGCTTCCCCCCTGCATATGTAAACTTATACACACACGCACATTCTTTGGCTATTTTGCCAACACCCAACTCACTGACAATCTCTCACCCCCTTTTGCAGCCCAAGCACAGGGAAAATCCCCAACCTTAAAGCTAACCCACAAAAATCTGTCAGATACCGCAAAGGAAAAAAAAACTGTTAGCAAAGCTTTCCACGTATTGTTAACGCATTTTATCACCAACGCGTGGTTGATTGGATTCCAAAGGGGAGTACAAAACAATTGGGAGGCATGTGAATGCGTGAGTACAAGGGCGTAGCCAGCTTTTTGTAAGAGGGCAACTAAATTATTAAAAAGTTATTTAACACTTTGTTGGAGACTTGGTTTATATTAAATGGAAGCTTGTTTTCATTGGATGGGGGCAGGGCTGTTCCCAATACCTCCCCTTGTCTACGCCCTTGTGTGAGTGTGTGAGTGGGAAAGGAAGAGAGAGTGCTGAGTGGCTGGGTGGTTAGACTGATTGGTCTCAGTGGGGGGAGTTGGGCCGTGGGTGGGTTTCGTTTGTGTTCTATGACAGTCATTTCAGCGGTTTTTGTGGGTCATTTTCTGTTGTTGCTATCAATAACATACGCACATATAAACATACATACATATGTATGTAGATACAGATATATTTATACGCTTTGTGCTTAAAGCTTAGCGCATGAATTTGGCCAGCTGCCTGAACTCTTTATTGATCAATTGCTTTGGTTTTATATTGAAAAAGTACAGGCTCTTAAGCGAAGCTTTTCCACTCTCTCACTCTAAGTCTCTTGGTGCCTCATTTTATTTGCGCTCTGCTCTGCTTGTGGCTGGGGTAACAGGTTTTCAAACAGGTCTCTCGGGTCTGTTTTGCCTCCCTACCACTCTTCCTACCTCTCTCTCTCTCTCTCTTGTGCTGCTGTGGGGCGAGATCAGCCGCCGATATTGTTCACACATTTGCTTTAGCTGCTGTCGCTGTCGCTGCTGTTGCTGGCAGCGCAGTCGCTTCTTGTTTGTTGGTGTTTACGTTGATATTATCGCAGGCGTAGCGCGTTTCATTGTCTTAATTTGTGAGCTTTTGTGCTCTTCACTCTCCACCCTCCCGCACAAACTCATGGTTTGTTTTTGTTTGAAGCAATTTCTAATGGTCGAACTCCAACAGGTTTGACAAATTGCTCTTAGTATCCATGATCTCTTTGATGATCTGTCTTTGTCGCTCTGCCAGCATAATTGGCAGACACGCGTCAAGTGTAAGCTTTCCTCTCTTTATTTATTTATTTACTTTTTGTTGTTGCTAGACTGCAATGTTCCCTTAATCAGTTTTGACATTCATTTGAGTGGACGATTCCCTTTTTGCTGGCCATTCATACCATCTCTTCTGTCCTCTTCGTCTGCTTCTTATGCATGTCAGGCTGCAAAAGATTATCCACTTAAGAGAAGTGACAATTGTCATTGTCATTGTCTTGGCTTGTAAATCATTGAATTTGCTGTGTGTTTTGACAGCTCGCCGAATGCTTAATAATATTTAACAATAATTGTCTGAAATTGACTCATAAATTATACGAGACGTCGCCATGTGTCAGATTTTGTTCACTTTATGGATATAAATACACTCAGACACAGCCATATGTGGATTGCATTGCAGAGAGAGCGCAAGCTTTGCTATTCTCTTGCTCTCTTTAATCATCCTTTTTTCATGCACTTGCTCTCTCTGACAAGGCGCTGACAACTTGTGCTCAGATTCAATTTCAATATTGCCAAGCGTTGATTGATTGAAAGGCGAAAGAGTTGAAATGTTGCAAAGATTGATCATAAGCAGGGACAGCAACAACAACAAAGAGAGAGTAAGTACAGGAGATAAAGTGTGAGAGAGAACTGTGTCTTTTCAGTAGATCAATCAATCAATCAATGTTCAAGTACTTAATAATTCTTAATTATTCATTCAGATTTACACAAATTTGTCATCAATCTGCTTTAAAGCTTGTTCTCTCAACAATTGAATGTTGATAAACTTTCGAACCCTTTCAACAAAGTACAGGTAATGTTAATACCCTATGAATATACCCTATAAAATCAGATGGAGTTTGTTTTAAACAAATTGAGTTGAAGTTCATTGCAAATCGTTGCAAATGTTATCAGTTAAAATGCGAAGCGTGTGACAAATGCAAATTTAAATGTAAATGAGAGAGAGAGGGAGAATCGAGAACCGAGATAAAATGTGAATGAGTGGGAGAAAGACAGAGACAGATGCGAAATCAGCGACTATTAGCGATTAGCATAAATAGTTGAAATTTGAGAACAAGGCAAGAGAGTTTGACTCTCTCCCTCACTTTTGCTAGAACTTGTCAGGTGAGCCTACCAACCTCCCCTCCCATGCCCTCCAGTTCAACTTGTCAGCCCTGCACTTGTGGGCGTGGCAACAACACTCGGCACACAACACGTGCCACATTATGCAAATGAACTTATAAACATGTCAAAAGTTCAACACTTTAACGCACATTAGCGTAACAGCTGCCACGCCCACCGCGCCCCCACTCCACAGCCACGCCCACATATGGCAAATGTTGCCTCTATTGTGGCATTAATAAATGGCATAAATAAAATATTCACTTTTTAATTAAGTGGCTTCAAATTGATATTCAAATAATTTACACAGCAACAAAACGCTTAGAAAAATGCACAAAATATTTATGAATATAACAAACAAATTAAAATAACTGTATAAATATGTTCCCCAAGTGTGTGTGTGTGTGTATGAGTGTGTGTGTTTGTAATATGTTAATGCGGTCAGTACTAAATCATAATTTGTCAACAATTTCATTATGCTAAATAATTTACTTTTGTTTTCCGTTGTTTTTTATTTGTTGCTGTTGTTATTGTTGCGGTTGAGAGTTTCTGTTATTGTTGTTTGTATTTTATTATTATTTAGCGCATACCCTGTAATTGTATACTTGATGAAGATGGTGTATAGGAGTAATAAAAAATTATGCTATAAGATCATCTACTTTATTGTAATAAAATTCATAGCTTCAACTTTAATTTTTAACAGATTTCCAATTCTTTTATTACATACAGCTATTAAAATATGTTAACTTACTTTCATACAAATTTAATAATAATTTTCTTATTATTATTATAATAAATATCATTTAGTATGCTTAAATTTCTTTGAGTTCTTTTATGATTTGCATTATGTATATATTTTAGAGCGTATCTTCTAGTCTTATATTCTCAACTACTCTCATACTTTTATCATTCATTGTTTTGACTTTTCCATTCGGCTGATTGTGATGGTTTTTGGGCTGCTTCTTGTTGCGTTTAGTTGTTGTTTCTGTGGCTTCTTTCATTGTTCGGTTTTGCAGTTTGTCAGTTTTATAAATTGTATCTGTCAGATACGCGCTCATTAGCATTGAAATCGCATTCATTTGCCAGCTCCAAATGCAGCACAAATGTTGTAGTTTCAGCTTGTTATTAATTTTTTTCATTGAATGAATAAAAAACTTTTCCACAGCAAATAGAACATTTTTTAAAACCTTCAAAACAAATTGCCAGAAATGATTCAAAATGTTATTTTGACACATTTTTTGCTTGTCACACAAATAGAGTTAATAATAAATAAATGCCAGCTACAACAACAACAGCAACTAGAAGAAGATGTAGCAGAGGCAGAAGAAATGAGATGAAAAATATCTCATAGATACATTCCCTCATAGAAAATACCACAAGAAATTGGGACACGTCAAAATATTTCAAATCAAAAGAACTTGGGACAATAAAGAACTAAAAATGAAAGCGCCTCGTTCTAAACATTTTTATACTCAAGTATCTATGTGTGAGCTGTATCTATCTATCTATATATCTATCTGTATCTGTATCTGTAGCTGAAATGATGGCATTATTAATAAAGTGGCAGTTTAACAATTTCACAGGTTCTAAACAAATCTTCACACAACGTTGACATTTTTTGTTATGTTTTGTTTTGTTTTCCAAATTTCTATGATTTGCATCTCACTCTAAGGCTTGTACTGCTGATAGTTCCATCTCTTTCAGTCCCTAAGCAGCTAAAAATATTTAAATGCTTGTTTGATTTCAGTGGGAATTCTGTTCTATTTAGAGTTATGAGATGTATAGATCCGCTTATATGACGGATTAGCATCTATTCAAAAATTAAATCTCTTTGTCAGATTGTTCTTAATTATTTGTATATGTGTTTTCTTTAAAAGAGAAGAATTGATCATTAACAACTTATATTTGCTTATGTTTTTTATGGATTTATGAATTATGAAAAATATTATAGAATTTTTTTACTCAAGTTATTAGCTAAGTTACAGTTTATATCTTGTGTATATCTGTGAAGTGTTGTAAAACAATGCTCGAAAGTTCTTGTTTTTGTACTTTTTTAAGACTTTTTAACTATTAGTGTCTCTTTAGAGTGAATAGTGTTTTTAATTAAAATATTTATACTTTTATTTTAGTTTTCTTAATTATAGATCTTATAAATATTTTGACATCTATTAAACACTTTTAATATGCCAATTATCAAGTATACGCATAGTTCTTTTCATGTACTTCAAAGCAATTTCCTTAATCAATTAAAATTCACCTTTGCCAGCTGCTTTAAAACAATAATCAATAGTTTTTATTATGAGCCTTGTGCCACATCATCAAAAATAGAAGACGATAAAAAATCTAAGTAAATCCTCGTCAATATTTCAATGCAACAATTCGATCGCAAATCAAAATTGCAATTGTACTGAAAATTCACTTGGAAAATGCCCTCCAGGCAGAGAATATGCTACATGGATATTTATTTATGCCCCCAATCCACACGTGTGTATATACATATGTAAGTAGTATGTGTGTATGTGCCTCACTCAGTTCTGACATTCAAAGTCTAATTCATAATAGATTCATGCGCGCTATTCACCGCATTCGTTTGGATTCGTATTCGTATTTGCTGCTGTTACACACGGCGTATAAGTAATAAGTTTTATTTGGCACTTGCCTGCCAACAACTATAAATGTTGTTGTTGTTGTGTGTGCTGTTGTTGCTGGCGTCATTTAATGGCTAACCAATACGACATGTCTATATATCTATATCCATTGCCATGTATCTGAATCTGTAGCTGTATCTGTATCTGTATCTAGATACATTTCGGTGTGTATCTGGCGATCTTTGTGCTAAAATTAATTTGTAGAAAAATGCGTGCGCTGCTTGTCGAGGCTGTTGCTGCTGCTGCTGCTACTGCTGCTGTTGCCACCGATGATGTTGCAGGTTCCAACCGTCAGCAGTTTGCGGTAGCAAATTACGAGAAAATTAAATGTTGATTTAATTTTGAAAAGCAATTTTTCATTTTTAGCGTCGTCGTGGCGACGCAATTGACGTATGTATCTGTATCTGTATCTGTAGATGTATCTGTAGATGTAGATGTATCTGTTGCTGTTGTATCTGTATCTGCTGCCATAGCTGGGCATTTGCATGTGTCTCCCTGTGTGTGTGTGTTTGTGTTTGTGCCACCCTGTCTGTTTGTATTTGAGTTACAATTTTGTTTCGCTTCGTTTTCGCTACGGCAATAAATTGCACTTTGCACGTCGTTGACGGGTTCGTTGCCAGCTGCAAAGCGACAACAAATTATATACATACAATAACATATATATATTTACATAGATGTATATCTTTATATTTATATATATGTTGTATCTAATAAAATATATAAATATACATATGCTTACATAATATATTTAAATTGCGTTAAAATTAGCCTTCCTCTAAGCACAGTATTTAATTATAAAAAGTCTATTGACATTTAACTAGATACAATTTTATAAATAATTATTTTTATAATACATATTAGGTATAATTCATAATAATTTGAGTTATTAACTACTCTTTTTTCTAGCTGAAGGCCCAAGCAGCCATTGCTATCCATTCTTATGTTGTAGTTTAAACTGTCTGATAAGTTTATAAATAAATAAAAAATTTACTCTTTTATTACATTAGGCATATTTTTAAATATTTTCTAGAAAGCGGGAAACAATTTTGGAAGGGTTCTAGCAATTGCTTAAGGTAATCAAAGTTTTATTTACTGTCATTTGTTTGTGTATTTTTCTTATGCTACAACTTAATTAAAAACCGAATGAAATTACTATAAAATAAATTTGTAATTTAAATAGGATATTTTTCTGTTCTTACATATATTCGTACTTTATTTGTTCTGTCTTTAAAAACAAGCTTAGAATTTGTTGTCTAAGTTAATAATTTAATGTCACTCAGCTATTAAGCTTATTAACTTTACACACAATTATTCAGAGAAATAGACAGCAAAAACAATAGAAAAACTCTAAAAACTGTGCAAAACTTATATAGGAATAAAAACTTTGAAGACAAAACAGATGACGTCAGTTGTTATACAATAAACCAATTAAATATTTAACAGAAGCTAATAAAATTAGAGTTCATCTATGATTTGAAAGCAAAGCTCGCAATCTAATTATTTTTATTAATATCTAAATAGCTAGCCAAGTATCTAAAAAACGCGCACACGTGTGTATCTTTTTTTTTTTTGTTGTTGTTTGCTATTAGAACACGCGATATATTTTAGAATTTCTGGTTATTCTCAGCCGGCTTTCAAGCTGATCTATTGCCGGCTTATGCCGTCAGTTAGTTGCTGGACCACCGTCGAAATGGCAGAAAACTGTTTTTTCTGGACAGGCAAACAGCGAATTCGACACGCCCACCTGTGGCTGCTTCTGCTATTGATGTTGCTGTTGCTGTTGTTGTAGTTGTTGCTGTTGATGTTGCTGTTGTTGTAGTTGTTGCTGTTGGCGGTGGCGGCATCCGCATGGCCAAAGTCAAAGGCCAAAAAAGGCAAAAGCAGCTCCGTTGGCCGTTGCCCCCTTTTTACTGGCTTTAATCGGTTTGGTTTTTAGAACTTGTCGGCGGGCTGGACTAATACCAATTAGTGTTTTAGCTGATCCAAACAGCAACAACAGCAGCAACAACAACAGCAACAACAACAGCAACAACTAGCCGCCCCAAAAGATTTATGACACCCACGAGCTGAAGAAGCGGGCGGAACAAAACATTTGCCGCTGATACGCGGCGCCGTGTGGCAACATGTTGAGTCTAATTGGAAGCATGTTGCAAGCGAGCTTGCAATTTGGGGCAGCAACTATTATATAATCGCAGCAGTCCATCAAGCTGACAATTGAACAGTTTAACAACGTAACAACTTATCCATAAAAGTAACTGAACATTTAAATCTTAAGATAGATTTTGATTTTTGTATTACTTAATATTATAAACAGTCTGTTTTATTGTATTATTTCAACACTTAAATTATAATTATCTGAAAATTGTAGAACTTATTAACTTAGAAACTAATCCATTTCAATATCCTAACTTAAAGTATAATAAAAATTTTAGTTCTTGTATATATTATGGTATTTTAACTCGTCGATATTTAATATACAGGGTTTACGCAATCTATTAAGCTGACAATAATTCAAATTTAAGAATTCTATAATTATCTAAAAACTGGAGTTTAAAAATTCTAATATTTATATATTTATAATATTATATAAGAAACTTATCAAAAGAAATAACTTCATCTAAAATCAAATTTTTTATGTTAATTGATTATATTTATTGACAGTCAATTTAGAATACTGTTTGTCATTTCAATTTAAATAATGGTTTAGTTACTTTTGTTTACATATTATTAACAATTGTTATGGAAGGGGAATCTTACTAATTAACTTACGTAATTTAATTTACATTTTTGTATCGTCTGTTCTTAGTTCTCTTTTAATAATTGAATAAATACACAAACAAGTATATAAATAAATAATTAACAAAGTCAGCATTAATTTTGTGAATGAAGTTAAACAACTGAAATGAGCTTTTGAAATTGAAGTTTTTGCTTTTCTTTTTATTAATATTTGTACAAATTCAATTTTAGTTGTTGTTCGCAGCACAAATGCGCGAATTCTTCATTTACCTTTTTTGTTGGTTAAATTTTTTTCCAAATTCTTTTTTTTTGTATAATTTTTTTTAATATTTTTTTTTGCTTTGCCAGCACAGAAGGTGTTTGAGTTTGTTGTTGTTTTTGCTGTTGTTTTTGGTCTGTTCTGCTTCTGGGTCATCGCTCTTAAAATATTTAAATTGTTTTTGCTCACATTTATTGTTGTTGTGCGACGCTTTTTGTTGCTGTTGCTGTTGTTGTCGTTGTTTCACCTGAAAGTTGTCTTTGGGTTTTTGGCGTTGGGTTTTGGGTTTGGGTTTAAGTTTTTTTATGCCCCATCACATAGAAGACAAGCAGCCGAAGCACAAAAAAATATATATTTTCGCATGTAAAAAATTGAAAAGTACAATCCACTGTTTTTTCTTCTCTTTTTATTATTTTTTATTGTTTTTTACTCGTTTTATTTATCTTTTTTTTGGTCGCTGGTCGTTGATCCGTTGTTTCCAGCGTTGAGACTGTGGAATCGGTGTATTTAACTGATTTGACAGCTTCATACGATTATGATATGATGTTTTGATGATGGTGACAGGGTTCTTCTCTTTTCGGATTATATGGACTTTTATTTTTAAGCAGTTAATGTGCAAAACAAGTTGAAGCTGTGCTCTATGATGTAATTTTGCGCTTTTGTCCTATGGCAATTTAAAGGCACCTTTGATCGGATAACTTTATTTATTCACATGGCAACTGAAACTGAATCTCATATATCAAGTTGAACTCTGATATCGACAATGAATTAAAGCTAAATTTGACTTTATTCCTTAAAACTGTTGTTTTGTGTTTTGTTGAAAAGTAAGTTTAAATAAAGTTTTTTTTGGAGATTTCTGTCTCTCAACTATATCTTATTGAGCTTCTTATATAGATATTATAACTATAAAAGTTCTTTCAAGTTGCATAATTAACAGAAATTTATTGATGAACATTTTCAGCTTGTAAATGATTTTATTTCTTTAATTCGTAGACATGTCGACCACTTATATTAGTTGCTTACCAAAAGCACTAAACTAAATACACTGTATGAAATGGAATATTTTGTTTGCATTTAATTTTTTACTTTTTGTTAAGTTGTTTTTCAAGTTAAAATTATAATATCCACAAGTAAATAAATATTTTATTAGTTTTTAAATGTTTCTAAAATTGTTCTTCCATTAATACCAACGATATTCAAATCAACTTTCGTTCTTCTTAATTACGTACAGATTATTTAATTAAGTGATAGTTTCCCCTAAAAAGTAAATTACATACTCATCATTAATCAGTTTCCTTTTTTAATTTTATTTTGCAGTCTTAATCGTTTTTTGCTTAGCTAAAAGCCCAAAAATAGTCTTGGCCAAAGTTTGCTTTTAATATTGTAGCACTTTCCATTGATGCGGAAGCATTGAAAACGGCGTTGACTTCTTGGAAAAGCGATAAACTCTGCTATAGCACCTAGAATGTGCACCGGCTGTGGCAATTTCGACAGTATGTATGTCTTATAAAGTGAAGAAGGAGGAAACATTGGAGCAAAGACAACAGACAACTTGGGATCAGGGAACTGGGAACGGGGAACTGGGAACAGGGAACTGGGAGCTGAAAACAGGGAAAATGCAAGGAAAAGTAGATCCCATATATCATGGCACGGCTGAGCGCGCCAAGTGCGTGCCCAGTTCATTAGGAGCATATGGCAATGGGAAAAGTGAAGGAGAGACAGAGAGGGGAGATGGATGAGAGGAGAGAGAGATGGATAGATGGGTAGCAAATGGGAGGCAGTCGTCAGTTGTTGCTGCTGCTTGGCAACTACTTTGCACTTTGCCAGATACTTAACTTGCAGTTATTTACAAGTCATGCTTGCTGCGAATTCGCTTGAGTGTGCAGACAGAGACAGCTAAAGAGATAGAGAGACAGAGAGACAGAGAGAGAGAGAGGAGCTTCCTCCTTTTCTGGTTGAGATTTCTGATGAGGATGATGATGGGCTGCGGCTTCTCAGAGCATTAAAGCAGCCAAAATCTGTTTGGCATCTTTATTTTTTATATTTTATTTCGCATCTGCATCTTCTACCTATTTATATTCGCATTTATAAATAAACAACGTGAACGAGTTGTCGTTGTAATAAATATTGTACACACACACACACACTCCGACAGACAGACAGACTGACAAACAGAATGGACTGAGGGACAGACCAAGTCTGAGAGACAGGCAACAGACATGCACAAATATATTTATATTTAGCCAATTTTCAACGCTTGTTGACAAAACTGTCAACAAAATGCAATGCAAAGCGTAATAAAATTGTCCAAGAAGCTGAAGCTGAAGCAATTGAAGCGGCATCAACGGGGAGACGACACCAGAGACAAACTCAGCGAGATACCGTGCAACTGAAACACGGCAAACAAAGTTGCCACCGCGTATGTGACAGGCGTAAAGAAAAGGGGATGGGAATGTAAGGGAAAGGCAACAGAATAAAAGGGAGATACTAACAAAGACAATGGAAAACGGTAAAGTGTCTGTCATATTACGTATACGCACTGATACATGAAGCAGACAACATCAGACTGTGGAAGATCCCAGACAACAGGCAAGAGGCGAGTTTAAAAGCAAACTTATGAATTCTTGGGAAGGGAAATCGATATGGCTTATCGTAAAATTATTTTGTGAAGGGATTTCAAGAGGATCATAGAAACTATGATGGAAGTTAAACTTTACTTGAGTGCTCAATATTGATTTGCCTTATTTTGATAAGATAAAAGAATCCCTCAGTATAGACTTTAATTGAAATATTACTTCTAATAATTTAATTAACAATTAACTAAAAAATCATTTTTTAATTTACATAAAAAATTCTATTTATTTCTCAAATTAGATTTGCAAATATTTTGCAAAATAATCTATATAAATTGTTGAAATGAATCTTTGAGGTAGTTATAAAGTGAAATTAAATATACTTTTATCGACTTAATCATGCTTTAATTTTCAGAAACATACTCTTGATAATGTCATAGGATTTATAGTCATACTATTGAACAGATCAACCCCTTCCATTAATTACCTTTATGCCGACTCATTTGAAATGCTAAATTTATGCCTCCCAATGGACAGTTCTTAATAAGAAGCACATATAATTAATAGTAGATTTCTAAGAATTAAGGCAATATATTGAGTCCAATAAAAATGTAAATTTTCCAACATTAATTATGTTATTTTAACAACAAACTAAATTCCAGTGCTAAACTGACTTATTATCATCTCTGCTTAAGTTAATCATTAGTGATTAAAGTTACACGTTAAACACTTCAATTACCACTTGGTCTACATCTTAGCAACAGTTGTTGTCTGTAGACCAAATTGTTATAGCCCAAATCAGAGTCAGGCAGGCAGTCAGTCAGTTGTTGTTTATTAACTCAACTCTCGGCCACTTGACACATTTGGTTAAAAGATCAGTCACCTTGCCAGACACACGGGCACATAACAAATCTTCAACACAACAACAACAACCACAACAACAACGAAAAGTTCAAGTCAGCTAATAAATTTATTTCTTTAATTTTCTGTGCTTGCTGTTAGTGTTGTTGTTGTTTTGCTCTCGCCATAAATAAACTATACAAATATTTGGCTCAGCAACGAGCTCATAAATCTGTAAATAAATAAAATAAATTTTCGTATATATCAAAATGTATCAATAAAAATGCTCAACAAGTTTTATTTGCGCCACAGCAGCAGCCGCAGCAGCAGCGCATAGAAAAATTTACATTTATCATAACAAAATCAGCAAAATGATCAAGAAGCTCAGTCGCAGTCGCTGCTGAAGTCAACTGCGACTGCGACTGAGCTGCTCGCTAATTTGGCGTGTTAATTGCCACCGATGAGACCCCGAATCAAGAGACTGAGAGAGAGAGAGAGAGAGAACACATACGAGAAACAAGTTGAGGCTTTTCTCTCAGTCTCAGTCTCAATTTCAGTGCTTCGCTGGTTCTCTCGCCTTTTTCTGGCCATAAATTTTATGTGTTTTGTGGCAGAACGAAACGTTTAAGCCGCAAAATGACAAACAACGAATTAACAAATTAATAAATTATATTTTTCTTCGCCTTTTGGCGCCGTCAAATGAATATTTAATATTTAAATGAACGGGGCGGACGGCTCCTACATATAATCTCTGAGCTGCTGTTGCTGCTGCTGCTGTCTATGTATCTGAATGTATCTACAAGATACAGTATCTATAACTAATGCGCAGCATAAATTTGGCACTTGCTGAGCGGAGCCGTCGTCGCCACCGCCTCCTACTTTTTGTATTTTGCATGCTTTTGCATATTAATTCAACTCTGGCGGCAAGGCGTTTAATTGCCCACCAAATGGGGCGTGGCCAACAATGACGTCAACAAGTTGACGCCCCGCATCTGCATCGAATCAATTTGCAACACCGATTTGATCAACTCAAGTGGCCACAAACCGAAGCTGATAAGTGCAACATATCCACAAAAAAAAAACACTTGCAACTTGTGGCTGATGTCCGATACCCTTGAATTTAGGTACCTGAAAGAAACAAATGCAAATAAAATAAAATTCGAAAACTACATTAAATAAGTAACTAAAAATAAGTACATAAAATATTTAAAAACTTTGCGATATCATAAAAATATTCAAGTACAAGATGCAAATGCAATTGTAGACAAAATTTAAATATATGTAAATATATAATGTATATATTAAACTTAAATTAGAATAGTAAATAAGAGGTAATAAATAAATAGATATTTAATTATTTGAGAATGGTAAATAGATAGTCAAAAATAAATTTATAAAACATTAATAGGCATAATGTAACACAAAAATATCAATAATAAAATAATGGTAAAACTCATATATTTGAAATTAAAAAGAATGTGCAAAGTATATTAAATAAATAAAAATAATAAGTAAATTAAATAATTAATTTATTAAGTAAATTAAATATTTAATTAATTAATAATTAAAAACTTTGCGCATATCATAAAAATACTGTTTTAATTTTCTAATTTATAATAATTTAAAATTAGAAACGTCAAAAAACTAATAAATAAAAATAAATATAGATAATGTTATTGAACCCAATTCAATAGATAAGATTTATAAAGATCAATTTTAAATAGTATACAAGTTAATTTATTCTCCTTGTGCATGTAATTTTAAATTTAAGCATGAGTTTAAACAATTGTTAATTTTTATTGACTAGGCTAGTGCTAAATAAATAGTTTATAATAAATGCGTCTAGATATATTTAACAAAATCACTTGCCACTTGTGGCAGCTTCCCGAAATAAAAATACCTAAGAGATACAAATGCATCTACTACTCTGTATAAATGTATCTTGATACATATGTATGGCTAATTTGCTGTCAATTGCCGAACATGAAATGAATACGAGTACGAGTACGAGTGCGAGTGTGAGTACATGTATGAGTGCGAGTGTGAATACTTGTAATAACATAAATAAGACGCCCGAGCGGAAAAACACTCGCATCATTTGTAACCCACTGCGACGGTGCAATGATCTCTCTGTGGTTGTGCCGCTAAATGTACACGTATGTGTGTGTTTGTATCTATGTGTATTTATGGCTGCATGCCAGCAATAAAAACAACAGCAACAACCACAACAACAACAAAATAACCAAATGGCAATTGATGCAGCAGCTTTTTAAGAGCCCCAAAACCCAAACCAAACAACCGATAATTGTGATGGAAAAATTGAATAAATTAAGAGAAATGATTTTTCATTTAACTATGGAAAAAAACTATACAACATGTAAAGTTTATACGAGCATATATAATTAAATATCCATCGATAAGTTTTTAATATATCAATTCGAATGGCAATATATTGAGTTCATAATTAAGAGACTTTTACTCAACATTTATTTGGCAAACAGGAAATTGCGGAAATCGTAAAGAAAAAATATTGAATATTTACGTCCAAAAAAGATGTGTTATTAATATTTATGTATCTGAGTAAATCTATCTGAATGATTGAATGAACATCCGTTTCAAAAGTTAAGTTGTTTATTTTATGGCCAGGTAACCAATTGGATAATATCTTGTTAAAGAGAAATGGGAAGTAAAAAGACCAGAGAAGTAAACAAAAGTATTTTTGTTAATAATAATATTAAGTATCATTTTAAAGGATATTCTGGGGTGTAAAACAAAAAAAACAAGTATCTTAAATGCATTTTAATATTGAATGTAAATATATAATTATTTTTTAAATCTATTCTTATTTTTTTTCAAATTCATCATAATTTGGCAAAGTTTTTATATGAAAAGTCAAAGTTAAAAAGAATCACAATTGTTAATTAACCATTTGCTTGCCTTAGAACCCATTTATTTATTGAATACAAATATTTTCTGTAGTTAAAACATTCATTTGCTGGCAATTTTCATTTGATATTTACAGTTTTATCTGTAAATTTAATAATTCATAAGCTGTCTTTTTGGCGCCTCTTTAAATATGTGTTTTATGTAACTAACAAATAATCATACGCCATGTGGGCCCAGCAACTCAGTGAGCCGATTAAATGCCGACAAAACAATTGAGAAAACTCAAATGCAACAGAAAATAGCAAAATAGCAAAATAGAAATAAAACTGAAAATGAAAAATGAAAAGCTGAAAAGAAAATAAAAATCAAAATGAAAATCGCATTTGCTGGTCATAATTTTTGGTCTGCTTTTCGCAAAATTCAATTGCCTTCAAATTTGCCAAACAATCAAAGCAAACAGAAATATCATAAAAATGGCAAATCTATTGCTGTACCTATACCTATACATATACTATATATATATTTATACGTATGTATATAAGTATGTAAGCATGTGTGTTTGAGATAAATGCAAAATAGTCGCTCATAAAATATAATGCAATGTGAATTTTCAATAAAATATCAAAACACAACCATGAAATGTGCATCACCCAATAGACACACACATGTGTACACACACACACATACACACAACAACAGCACACTTGAAATGCAATAATCATATTAAAATCAACATCAACTATGAAAAAATCTCTAAAGGCAACAAAATAGTTCGTTTTTAAAGTTATTATTAGCCGCAAATGTGCGGCAATACACATACATACATATGTGTTTATATATGAATACAATCAATATATTGTAGATATATATATATGAATGTATCTGTATCTGCATCAATTGAATGACTGACGCTAGAGTGCTTTTATTATTGTTGTATTTTTTGTATTTGTTTTTGTGTTTGTATTTGTATTTGGCATCTCGTATAAATCATTTAAGCGGCCACAAAATAAAATCAAGTTGAAAATATTCAATGAACTACTTTTCGGTTTGCAAGTGGCAAAATGTATGCAATGCATATAAAAAGTACACATTAAACAAATACACATTTTGTTTAAATATATATATAAAAACATTATAGATATATACATTATAATATATAGTATATATGTATACAGACCTATAATATGTCGGAGCAATGCTGAATTGTTGCTGGGCTATGTCGTTGAAATATATTTATTTGCATGCCACAAATTAAAAGCAATGAGCACATAAACTATGCACAATTTGACAACAAAAATATATTTTTATTTTTTGGGTGAAATAATAAACAAATAATTGTGAAAAATAATATTTAGAAATATTACAATTACATAATAAATTCATATACTAAAAAAAGTATCTATTGATAATGTGATCCAATTTCTTTAATTTTTAATTTAATTATGAAGCTTGTGTTAAAATTGCTCCATAAATAAAATCAGCTATTTAATTGGATTTTTTTAAATAATACATAATAATATGTTAATTGAAATTAGTTTTATATGCCTACTTAAACTTATTTATTTAACTTTGATTTTTATTTTAATTATTTTCTTCATTCATTTAAGTGTATGAGTACGTGAAAGAAAAATGCAGAACTGCTTATAAGATATTTTATTATAATTTTTGTTGTTACTACTTAAGTTTTATTTATTTTTATATATTTTAACAATTTAATTTGTTAGTCATTTTGTTTAGGAATGGTTTCTCATTTAATTTATTTCTATTTAAATCCTTCACAATTTCCTCATTTTATTAGACAATTGGCCATATAAAGTGCTCACCTTAAAGAAGACCTAAACAAAATTTAACTAAACAAAGAGAATAAAATGCAAACACACACACTCTGTCACACACACACACACACTTACAGACACACTCACACACATACTTTGTTGTATATCTCAATATTAATTTGGCATTTATAAATTTTGCAATTTAAAACGCAAATTTCAACAATTTCAGGCGTCAACGCATCGCCAAAACAGCGCAACCCCCTTTAAACCCCTCTCCACACCCCTTACCCCACAGCCCTCTCCACGATTTTCACGCCCAACGCCTGGCTGTCCGCCCCTATTTTGTACGCTCCTCCGCCTCGTTGCGCATACGCTGCGTAGGCCCGTCGCATATAAATTTGCGACTCAATCGCCAGAGTATTTGTTGCTATAATTATTGTCGTTGTTGCTGTTGTTGCATTTATTGTTGTTGTAGTTGGATGTGGTCGCCTTCGAGGCGAGTGCCCCCGAGTGTGGCCCACACTGTGGGCTACTTTTGGTCGAACCGCCTTCATTTTATATGCATTTAATTTGCCTCACCTTCCCTGGACCTCAGTCTGTACTCTCTTTCTCCCTCTCTCTCTTTCTCTATGTCTGAAACAATTTATGCTGTATGTGCAAGTGTGTGTGTGTAATTGTAAATGTTGTTTGTTTTGCTTTTTCTTAAAAATAAGTTTTTAATTGCGAGCCGACGGCAGCGACGGCAGATTATTCGCCAAATAATTTGGCTCTTGAGGCTAAAAACCGATCGCAAAGTTTGCAGCTTGAGCGAAAATCGTTCTGTTGGGTAAACATCTCTCAGATGCCACATGTGGCGCAGCTAATCAGAGTTCTGCCTCCCCCTTTTCCACCCTTCCTCCTTCTCTCTCTCTATCTCTCTCTCTTTTCATACTTGACTCGTCGAATAGTTGGCAAAATAAATTATCGAAATGAGCAGCGTTGAAATTAAACAGGTTGGCCGAGAATGCAGCATCTTATGAGTTTCTGGTAGTTGAAAGCGTAGGAAAGAGGGGTGTGTAGTGTCGGGGGGAGGGGCTGGGTACGTGTGTCTGTTTATTTGTTTGATTGCCAGTGCAGTCTGTAATTTTTGCTGAACGCTCATAATTTGTATATTTGCGATTTTCAATTAAGCAGCCTCAATTGTTGTTGTTGCCTCGACTTGTTGCATTTTCTTGTTGCTGCCTCAGGGCGGTGACATATGCACCACAAATATGCCACATGGCCTGCCGCTGTCGTTCATTGAATGCAACTTATTGAAATTTATTAATAGACAGCCACCCACGCGAAAAGAGATCGCATCGTTTCAGACTACTAAGCTCCTCTCATCTTCACTCTGCCACTTCTGTCTGTTGTCTGTTGTGGCAAGTTCTGGTCAACACTGGCCATTGCCATTGAGTAGACATAATTTACAATTATTTCAAGGACACTTTACATAGACCTGTGGCCTGTTCATTATCATGAAACGAGTTCGAGGCAGAGGCAGAGACAGAGGCATTGGACTGAGGCAATGGCAGCCCAAAAAGCCACCTCAACCACTTGATGGTCCTACGTGCTAGCCATGCTTAAATGACTTTAGCTCAAGCTCTGAGCTGAGGTTTCTGTGGCATGAGGCATGCCTCTACACTCAGCTAAAATACCATGCAACTTACACTTTGATTAAGGTATTTTACATTATTATTTAAATATATAAATTTGTTTATTTAAAGAGTATTTAGTATAATTTGCTAGAATTTTGAAACATGAAACATATTTAATTGGAATTAGAATCTGAAATAAATATGACTATTATAAATAAATAAAAAATATTACGAAATTCTTAATTTTATTGTTTAACTTAACACTTTATTTTAACTATACTCAAATTAAATTTTATTTTATATAACATATTAGTTAAAGCGATTGTTGTTTAATTTGAATATGAAAATCAATTAAAAATTATGATTGTACTTATTTAATTTTAAAATTCTCAATTTTTCTCTTAGTGTAGTTGTGGCAACCATCTCGCTTGCACTTCTTGTTGTTGCTGTGCATTAAGTGAAAAATTGCAATTTTAACGCCCGCGTTAATTTACAGCAGTCAGCCACAGATACAGATGCAGATGCTGATACAGATACAGATACAAATACAGATACATACTTCGTAGATACACATGACGATGCCCTGGGACAGTTGCAAGTATCTAGTGCTGTGTGTCTTTGTCTTTTTGGGGGCTGTGCGTGGAACGTGTTGTTGTTGTTACTGCTGATGTTGTTGCCGTGGGGGGAATCTCAAGGAGTCAGCAATATTGCTGCTGTGACTGTTGCTGTTGCTGCTGTTGTTGGTGTTGCTGCTGCTGTTGCAGCTACTTCTGACCGTGCTGAAGGTAAACCAGTGCGTTGTCATTGTTGTTGCACAGTTGTTGTGGTTGTTGTTGGCGCAGTTGTTGCTGCTGTTGTTGTCATTGCCAAGGCTTTGCCTGTTGCCCTGTCTGCCTCCATGCACGTCCATCTGTCCGTCGGTCGGTCTGACATTGGCGCGCGTCTCTCCGAGGTTCTATCGCATAACATTCAATATAATTTGTTAACTTGCTATGCATAAAACTCGAGTGCGGATTTATGACTTGACGCGAAATTGATCGCGACTGATCAAGCAAAGGCTTCTGCAGGTCTATCCTCTCTCTCTCTCTCTCTGTCTCCGATCGAAGCCTTACAAACACATAAAAAAAAAAAACAAAATAAATAAATATAAAAAGCACAAAAACAACACAGGCAAAGAGGGAAAACGAGACTTGGATCGTGGAGGATTGCAAAGGATCGCTGAGGATTGGCTGAAGTATCTTTGGTTTTAGCTTTGACTCAACTCCACCCGTATTGAATTCCAATGTCAAATCGCAGCACATGATTCAATGCCAACACAAGGTGGCCCCTATATCGTTTCAAGTCTGCTTTAAGCGTTAATACCGATCGCAGTTTTCAGCTTTTTTTTTGGTTGATCCTCCTCTTGTTATTGCTGCTGCTGCTGGAGGTGAAGACAATTCGAGAAGGGTTAAGGCTTCTTGCGGCCGGAAGTTGCCTGTTGCAAGTGGCGCCATTGGTATTTAGATTGATAATAATGCCATTTCATCAACAATATTTATGGATTTTATGCTCCCAACAAGATCTTTACATAAATATCAGATTAAGGTACAGCAAAAGAAAGAACTTTATAAGTATTAATTCCAATTAGTGTGATCTAAAGATTTATAAATATTAGATTATGGTACAGCAAAAGAAAATACCGTAAGAATTCAATACATTTCACTAATTGCATTATTGTGATCTTTAGAATTAACATATATTGTTTATACAAGGTCTATTTAAAATATAATCGATATAAACTAGTTTTACACATTTTATAAGAATAGTCTTAAAATATTTATAGATGAAATTTTATTTTCTTAACTTAGCCAACTTCAACATTAATAAATTAAAATATTAAAACATTTATAAAAAAAATTAATATAAAAGGGGAAATAATTAGCTTGCATGTTTCTCCTCTTTAAATTTAACATTTCATAAAATTTCTTATAAATTAAAATATAAAGAGTAATAGTGAGTTAAGACTTTAATATTTATATTTATTAAGCTTGAAAATTAAGTTAATTTATCATTTGTAGAAATAATGGAAGTTTTTTTATGAAGCTCAGCACATTTTTGTCGACTTCCTAAATACATATAAGGAAATCTTTAAGAATTACTATAAGCAATGTAATTTATCATATGACAAAATAACTTACTTAATATATGATGTGAGAATTGTGTTGTATAATAATTGAGAAATGTGTATTGTGTTTAAATATGTAATTATATTCATACCAGCAATTGAATTTATAATTATAATGCTTAGCTTTGATTGCCAGCATCATAAACAGTTTATTATGCAATACAAATCGTTTAAGCAGCAGCAACTTGAAATCCCAGCTCATAAGAAGTGATCTTTACACTCCATATAAATACATTCATTCGGTTGGTTGTTGGCGATTTGTTCACCAAGTTGTCGGGTCTATAAAACTATATGGCTGCCAATTTGGTTTCGGATTCCCAAAGTCAGGTTGGACTTCGAGTTAACAGCAAGATAAAGGGGGAGTCTTCTCATAATGGGACTCTTAAATGACAATTTGTGGTCAGATATTTTGTTTTGTTGTTGTTGTTGTTGTCGTGTAAACAACAAGTCGATTGGCAGTTAAATGTTTATGTGGATTTTCACACTTTAAATATTGTGATTGCATGCAATTTGAGACTTGATCACAAGAAACTTCGATCAAAAACTGAACATTATGAAGGCTTTTTGAGTGGCCATAAAAGGCGCGTGCAGCATTAACCGTTATGCCAAAAAATATCGAAAAGAAAAAAAAAATTGTAAACTGATTTATAGCGTTGATCCAAAAAGGGTTTATAAGGCCAGACAAAGCCATAAAAATCTCGAACGTAAATTAAGCAAAGATGCCAAAGACAAAAGCGATAAGTGCAGTATATAAAAGGCAAGCTGAGAAAGCAAATTATATATCAGAATTATATGTATGTTATATGTATGTATATAAAAATATTGTACATAGTATACAGACTGGAATTGGCAGACAGACTCTCAATCTGGCTCTCTGTCTCTGAGCTGGGCTAATTTAAGCGAGGACAACACCTCAACTCATATTTAAAGCCGGCTAAATCAGTGCCTGTCTGTCTGTCTGTCTGTGTGTCTGTGTGTCTGTCTTTCTGTCCTTCTGTCTGTGTGTTGTTGTGTGTAAGTTCCAGTCAGAGAGTCGCGTCCAAAGTCACCCAAAGCGACGTGGCTGACGCTGTCGCTGACGTCGTCGCCATCGCCATCGTCGTTGTCTGTGTCTGCTTGGTTTTGTCTTTGTGTCTGGGCCGCAAAAAAAAAAGAAGAACAAAATTAAACACATAAGTAACAAAAGAGAGGCAACAAAAAATACAAAAAAATACAATAAAATTATAAAAAAGAAACAGCAGCAACTAAATCGATGCAGCAGCAGCAGCAGCCGGCAAAAGAAGCGCAACCCAAAGCGCAGACAGAAGGAGAGAAAAACGGTGTGGTGACGGCAGCGGGGCGTATGAGTGATATCAGAGAGGGATACAATGAACCAGGCATAAGGCAAACTTCAAGGCAAAGGCAAGAGCTGTGGTGCAGTGCAGAGAAATTAAGAAACCAACAAATTCATCCAGAAAAGTAGTCAATAAAGTGTCGACAATGCGCACAACAACAGCAACAACAGCAACAACAGCAACAACAACAACGACCACAACGACAATGACAACAACAGGAACAACAAGAGAAACAACAGAGCCGACAACAACGAAACCGTCAAAAAGCAGCAGGCAGGCCACGCCATGAGGCCGAGACCGAAGACCCAAAAGAGAGAAGAGGTCTGCGAGAGAGAGAGAGGGGTAGAATAAGCGAGAGAGAGAGAGAGGAGGTGCTGCCCCCGCCCTCGTATAGGCCACCAAGTCAACTTGAGTCGAGTCCGAATCCGATTCCAACTCCGAGTCCGAGTCCGAGTCAGAGTCGAAGTCGCGTTGAGTTGAACCACAAAATCAATTGAGCGATCAAGTGTCTTGAGGCGAAACAGAAGGTGGAATAAATAAAACAATAACGATGATAATGAAGTTAAAGTGAATTTTGATGAATATGCCGACGAGGCGTGGCCCCGAAGAAGCAGAACAACAAACACAGTGAACACTGAACACTGAACAGTTGTATACAATGCCTCAAGTGGACAGTCGACATCATGGGAGTTGCCTCCGCAGCAAAGTGAACAAACAACAACTGCTGGATGTCTCCGGACATCCGGGCAAGTGCTTAAGTACTTCTGCCATCTCGATCATTGCAACTATGTTACTTAAGCAACCAACACAAGAATGACACCAGCTGAAAGTACCACTTAAATATTAGATTAAGACATAAGTGCATATATAGATAAAATAATATAGCACATGAAGCAGTATATTGCAAATGTTTAGCTGTTTATTTCTGATATACTTATTAGGAAAGTAATTAAAAGAATTAAAATTTTACAATAGCTAATTCCGTTCAAGGAAAGGGTATAAAATAATTGCTTGACTGTCCATTTTGGATCTTCCTTGAGCTTAGGACTTTAATGCGCTTTTACAGCTTTCATATTTATTAAAGAAACCAATGTATATATTGTTTTGTTTTTAGTTTGATACATATTTTTGCTTTGTATATGATCAAATGCTTCATTTTTAATTTAAAGTAAAACTTGCCTAGAGCTTTAATGAACTTTTAACATTTTTTCCAAGGCCCGAACTTGGCTACTGCTTTTTCTGGTGTTGATCTTACTGACAGCTTATAAATGCAAAACTAATCTGTCCTTTGTCAGATTAATCCATTTGTTCAACATTTCAGTTAAATATAGTTGAATTGCTTAACCAAGTCAACAATAGCTTAAATAGATACAATTGAAACTGCAGAGCAACCTTTAAGATGTGAAACAAAGCTACTTGATAACATTAAGAGTTCATTCAGTGAGGGGCTAGAAAATGGAAAATTGAAAATGGAAAATGAAAAAACAACTAGAGAAGTTTCTACTGTAATTTGAAAGTCGACTGTGACAGCGTTAAATTTTCAATAGCCCAGAACATTTGAAAGTGTCAAAAAGTTTTCTCAGAGAAGTTTTTGTGTTTCTCTGGCAGTTGTTGCCGTTGTTGCTGTTGTTGTTATTGTTAAGAATAACTAAATATTAGACTTATTGGCCAGAGAACTCTTGATTTCATATACTTATTTTGATTGGGTTGCAAACTGTAAATAAGAGTATCATGTTATTTGTCATCTTATAGAAAATTGTGTTTAATGCATTTATTGTAAATCAGTGCAAAAAGTGCATAAAATGCTTTATTGATACTGGAAGTGTTAATAAAATAATATGGTATTCTTCTTGAAGAGAAGTTGTTTATCTAGTTTATTTTAAGACCTATTTATAGGGTATTTAAGTTTCGGAATCTTTAATGAAAACCTTAAGCTGCTTGTTATTGCTGTTGTTCCAGTTGTTGTCATTACATAGACGACATTCAAAGTTCGTCGCTTTGGCGCATCCCTCTGAAGGATAGTGACAAGTGAGGGGGATGAGGGGGAGGCACAAGAGTTGTGGCAACTTTCATAGCGCCGTGTCGAGGTCACAGAATTCACAGAGTCCTGTGTGACACGAACAGAGAGAGAGAGAGAAAGGCAAGGAGACAGTCAGTGAGGCGGCAGCAGAAGCAGCAAAAGAAGCAGAGCAAGTACAAAAAATAGAACTAAAGGCATGCTACAGTCTACACACACTATGTACAACAACACTTGTGTGTGTGTGTGTGTGTGTGTTTGATATTTCCTTTTATTGAAAATGCACTTTGGTGCCATGTAAACTTTGCAATCAAAGTCAACGGCAAACTGGCGACGGTTGGTGCCACAAGAACGAGACCGAAACCGAGACCCAAGACCTGAGACGGCTGAAAGGTTCAACCTGGTATTGGGTATTGAAATTGGGAAGAGGAAGAGCACATTGAGTGCCACCTCTAACGATATAATGGCAACGACCATGGCCAGACATTAGAAGCGACGGTGTGACTGCAACTGCAACCAACGATTGCGATTGTTGCCACCGTTTTTAGACCCTGTACTTAAAATGTGCAAAGGTATCTTTATGAACTGATAGAACTCAGAGTCTATACACTTATACGGAAATGCAGCATTTTTTATGGTAAAAAATTCCTTCCTAAGAGATACACTTAATAACTTTTAGAGCGTTTGTATAAAAAAATCATTAGCCTACGTTCTTAAATTTAAAACCCTGTTCTTAATTGTAAAGCAAAAAGTTAATCAAGAAATAATTTTCCTGAACAAAGCTTGCGAGGTTTGTTCTTTTATGTGCTATATTATAATTGAGTACTATAATGTAATATAATGAGTACAGAGTCTCAAAGAGTCGGGTACTCTCAACTGTAGAACTTTCTACTAGTTGTTGTTGCTGCTATTGGAAACTGAGTCTAGGTCTGAGGCAGAGACACAGGCATAACTAGAGCCACTGACTGTGCCCTCGTCCCTACCTACTTCTTCCCTGTCCCTGTCATGGCCTTTTTCCTTTGCCATTGCTTTTTTGGCCTGAGCTTCCTATTTTTAGTTTGCATTCCAAAACGACGTTGCCAATGCCTCTACCTGTTCTCCTACTCCCTATTCTCCTCCGCTTACTCTCCCTGTCTCTCCCTCAGCTCAGTTTTGTAACTCGTTTTCGTTTTATGATTTCTGGCTAGTAAACTGTACACTGCCACACAGTGGCTGCCACAACACTGACTATCGAATGTCCTAAAGGATGCTCTACTTGGCCAATGTCCACTGTCAATTGCCTTGATCAATGTAGGAGGAGGAGTAGCAGGAGGAGGAGTAGCAGGAGGAGGACTAGCTGTCACTTGCTGCAACTGTAAATGCAAGTGGCACCAGCATTTGCACTCTGCCACCTGCAACCAATACTTTCAACAATTTCTAAAACTCAAAACTCAATGAGTTGGCTTTTGTTTAGCAAGTGTTGGCTGCCAGTTGCCATTTGTCCTGCTCCTTCTCCTCCTTCTGTTCCCAGAGCGACTCCTTCGCAACCTCCTCCGTAGTTTCCCTCCCCAAACTGGTGAGAAAATTGTGTTGTGTTGTGGCATTTTGGTTGCGAAGGGTCGCACAGACATGCAATGATTGCAAACAACAAAGCAACTGCAACTTCCTTCCCCTAGATCCCCTCTCTTCTATTCTTTCCATCTTTCTAACTCTTCCCACTTCCCATACTCACCCACAAAACCCACAATACTTTTGCCCGTTGGGTGCGTGTCGCATTAGCCAGTCCCAAAAGCCAAACTCAGCTCTTGGCTCAAACCATATTGCTGATGTTGTTGTTATACCCGTTGTATTTAGTGTACAAGAGCATATTGAGTTTGTTGAAGTGTATGTAATATTAAGAAAAATGCGTGGCTATATTATTCAGATAGCTATTTTATTCAGATACAAAACAGCCAAGTCTTCCTCCAATCTCATAGACTGTAAGACGAGAAATTAATTAAAAGTGTCTTCCAACTGTAAAATACAAGCTTAAGACTTACAAATTTAGGAAAACCTATAACCGGGTATCATAAAGTCCTGGTATTGACTATAGCCTTCTTTCCAATTGTTGTTGTTTGCATTTTACCTGCAACGTCGCTTCGCATAAAATGCAATGAACTCACAGTCGGCTCTGTCAAGGATATGTATGCATGCTTACCTTCCCTTTTCTATAGTCTCTCTCTCTCTCTCTCTCTCCCAGTCGTTGTACATTTTTCCCCATTTTCCGTCTATTTGGTTTTATTTTAGCCCACAACTCCCTAACATCCTGAATGTTCCATGTTAGTCTTGCCTCGCCTGCCACCAAATGCATTTCCATTAAACATGCCAGCTTTTGGGGGCACAACGCATGCAAGGATGCAAGGATAAAAGGTAGGAGGATATAGAGGCATACAAATGGCAATGCCATGGGCATTTGGTATGTTACATACATATATATGAGGTCTCGTCTATACAGTCGCCCATTTAGTTTCACTTCCATTTCCCTTTCCATTGCCATATCCAACAACATTCAATTGCAATTGAATTGTTTTCCAATGTGCAACAGTTTTGTGCGTTTTATCGCAACAGTGAATTTCAGTGCAACAATTTAGAATCCATCAATTGAAAACTCTATTTCTAACTATTCTATGTACTACATTTCATATTTTATTTATTAAGTGTATTATATTATGTATGTATTACCAAGATACGTGCTTCTTGCCATTTTTCCATATTCTTAGACGAAATACCTGTAACAAAGTAATTTTTAAAAATATATTAGACTTATTCTTGTGAGGTGCTTATCATGGCAACTTACTACTGTGTACAAGTATTAACCGGACTGCGGTTGTAACCCACACCATTCTCGAAATATCCTTAAATGTCCTCTTTCAAATTGACTTTTTGAACTTTGTTCGATTCGGCTTTAAGCTCCAGGATTTATCTCCAAATCGCCAGAAGGTTCATAATGCTAAATCAGGTAAAAAAAGATGTGGGCTGTGGAACGCATTTTGGACTTTGTGGATGATGATGAACACGATGATGATGTCGTCGATGATGAACTGGAACACGATGATAATAAATTCTGAAGATTGAAGATGTTAAAGATGATGAGGATAATGTGCGACCTCAGATCCAGATATGGCTATTCAAAGCAAGCAAAGAAGATCAGGGACCAAAACCCAAAAATAAAAACAGAAGTCAGCATAAAATCCAAAAAACCCAAAAAAAGAACAAAAAACCCAAAAAAAAGAACAAAAAATACAAAAAAGAAGAACAGAAGAAATTAAAGGTATAGCATGTGAACTTTTGGTTAAAAACAAAATTAAAAAATATTTTAAAAAAATCAGGAAAAAAAACACAGAGAAAAACAACCGACAGTCTTTTCAGTCTGCGGTCAAACATTATCAAACAGTCAGCTATTATACCAAGTTGACGCTTAAACTGTTTGGGAATTCGAAGTGAAAATGTATAAAATTCTGCCTGAAAGTATTCCATGCAGTGTTGTCCTTTTTGGCTATTTTATAGCTAGACTTAGCTATTTTGAAATTATTGAAATGCTATTAAGTAGCTGGACTTCTAGCTATTTTAATAAGTAATTCGGCTACTTTTGGCACTTTCCTAATTTTTTCTTTACATAGGAAAGTTTTTAAACTGTTTAGTTTTTAACGGCCAAGTTCTGGCAACAGTGTTGGTAAGACAGCTTCTTTTTGTGTTAGTGTTGCATAACGCGCTGAATCAACAAAAATATGTTTTCAATTGCTTGTGGATCCGTATCTGTGAGTGTAGGATTTGGTTAATATCTTCAGCTTCAACTTTTTCCAATCCATAGCATTTACATGCAACTGTAGTTGTTGTTGCTGTTGTTGTTGTTGCTACTTTTTGGCTCAAACCTAAGCGAAATAATAATAAAATAATATACAAATGTGGTTGTGTGTCTGTGTACATTGGAAAGTTGTTCGCATTGCCCGCTGAGCTTCTCCAGCTGCTGTCACTTGGCCAACGTCACCTCTATGTGGATCCCCTCCTCCCCTCACCACTCTTCTACACCCTTTTCCCCCCTTACCACCTTTTAACTTGGTTAAGCAGCGCGGGCGGCTTTGGCGGCTACCTTTGAGTGATGCTTTGGTTTCATAACTAACCGTTTTTTGTTTCTCAGTTCCCATTTCTCGCTCGGTCCACCCCCTCCTCTCACCTCATCCAACTCTCTTCCCTGCCCCCTCGAGTCGTGTTGCAAGTGTAGGTAAAGGTAATGTTTACCATTTCCGCTTGTCGCTTCACAGACATCGGCGTGGGTACAATGAAATTTTGGACGTGAACGTGAACCGAAAGACGTCGCTTAGTTTGACTCTTTTTCTCTACTCGTTTTATGTTTTTGTAAACTTTTTTTTTGGGTACGCGTTATATGAGATGCATGTCAACTTTTCGGTTGCTGCCACTGAAATTCATTTACCTAACGGTTGTTATTATATTTTTGCTCTTTCTTACCAAAATGCGTGCCAAGGAAATAGAAAGTGCACAGAGCGTATGAGGGCGATAATAAGAAAACCAGCTAGAAATTGACATTAAATGAATGGATTTAAAATAGCTTACAATGTAATGTAAAATCTCCCTAACACAAGCACATTTTAAAATAAATTTATTCTTAAATCTTAATAAATTTTAATGTTATTTCAAGCAAGTCAATTATTACTCGAAATAAAATTTGAAAAGAAAACTAAATTAATTTGATATTGATCAAATATAAGTAATAAAATAGATAATTCAAATAATTTTAATAAAACTAATAAAAATAATTTTAATAAAACTAATAAATCAAATATAATTTGGAACACAAGTTCAATCAAATGTATTTAAAGTTAAAGTAATTTAAATTTAATAATTAATAAATTAATAAATAAACATAAATATAATAAACAGACTTCCTTTAATTTCACCTGAGTCCTTTATCATTTGGAATATATCTTAATGTAATTTAATTTCTTGTCATAGAGACTTTACTTGTGTTAATGAATATTATAAGTATACAAATATTTTAAAAAATTAACTTACATTTTAAGTTAATCAAAACTAATTTGGCATAAATTTACTTACCTAAAGCAAATGAAACTTCATTTATTTGAGTTGCAAGTAAATTTAAAATACGAAATTTAAGTTTAAGTAAATATAATGTAAAATATGTTAATTGATTATATAAGAATATAAATTAAAGAAGAAACTGTATCATTTATTCTTAACTCCTTGATCATTACCAAATGTATGCTGCCAATTGTTTAAGTTTTGATACCCTGTTGTTGACTGTCTAAGCTAATAGTTTTCATATATGAATGTCTTATTGTTAAATTTATTACCTAAATTTCTCAGTTTTCTGAAGTTAATTGACGCCCTAAGCAATAAGGCTTAGTACGATATATGTGGATAAGCCGAACTAGCCTTAAAGTTGCAGCAACATGCTTATGTTGCTGATTGCATTGTTAGTAGCAGCAACAGCAGCAGGTTGCTGTAATAGTAACAACAGCAACAACACTTTTTGTGCTATTGCTAATTGTATCAAATTTTCATTTTGATTTAGATTCAGATTACGAGCTAAGACCATGCCTGTTGTTGATGTTGTTGTCTAAAGTGGCTAGAGGCAGCAGCAGTAGCAGCAGCAGCAGACCTGCAATCATTGCAGTCAGAGTTAGAGTCAGTTCCTCAGTAGACAGCAACAACAATAGCAACAGCAACAACAGCCACAGTCACAGCAACAGCAACAGCCGTAATAGCAACAGCAACTTTGTTGGCCTCATTATGTTCAAACATATTTCATATGCCAACAACAACAGTAACAACAACAATAATAGCAACAAATAAGCAAAGCAACTTTGGCTCTGTTTTTTCTTCTTCTCTTGTTGTTGCTTCCTCAGCAATCGTTTGGCTGCTGTTCTTGTTGTTGTTGTTGTTGTTGTTGCTGTTGCTGTTGCTGTCGTTGTTGTTGTCATAACTGTGTTTTGTTGTGCTCAGACTTTGGTTGCTGTTGCTGTCCGGTGAAAGTAATCATCAACAACATTAAGCGAGGTAAACAAACTACAAAAAAAAATAGTATAAAAAAAAAGAGTTACACTCGCCAAAAGTTCATTTGAGCCGAGGAGACTTTGACCAGATACGAGAATGCTCCATTCCATTCCAGAGCCATAGACAAAACGTCAGCTCCGACACTGGGTCTCTCTCTCTATCTCTGTCTCTATTTCTCTCTTCTTTTCTCTATTTCACAGGGCAGGGAATCCCGGCAGCTGCAGCAGCACCGCGTAGCAGAAAAAGGTTGAAGAACCACAAAGAGATACGATTATGATGATTTCTAATTGAAAAACTCTGCGGCTCGCTCAAATGTGTCCAGAAGAGGGAGAGAGAAAACGAAGACGTTGAAGTACAAAAAGAAACAGAAAAAGAAAAAATGAAACGAAATTTCATTAAAACGTTTGCACAAATAAAATAAGTGCTGCAAAAAGCAGAAAAAGAGTAGCAACATCAACAGCAACAACTACAGCAACAGCAACAACTACAGCAAAAGAAACTGAAACGAGGTCAACTGAGGTCAACACATTTTATGTACCGAACCCGAACTACTTCATACTCTACTAAATATTTGTATGACGACGACGTCAACAGCAGCAGCAGCAGCGACGCCGGCAGAGACTCAGATTCATTTATGGAGTATCTGTGTGTGTGTTTGTGTGTTAGTATTAGTGAATGGGGTGGAGGAGTATGGGGGAAATGCAGTCAGCTTGGAACTTCAAGTCAGCGTCAACTTCACTCGTATGCATAAGTCCAATGGGTGGGGCAGGGGGAGGAACTGGGCTGGGTCAAAAAGGGGGCAACTGAGGGGAGGTTGCATAAACTAAATCAAACAAAAGGCAAACAGCAAAAATATAAAAATAAAAAACAACAGGGTATATTAAAAGTGGAGCGACGGGGCGACGCGTTTGGGGAGAAGCTCGCTGCGCTTCAATTGAGTTTTACATACGATTAGTCACATAATTGTTTTGACAACTTACAAAAGATATGTACTCACTTTATTTCAAATGAAATATTTAATTATATTTTAATATACTAACTAAAAGTTTGAAGAACAAGTTAAAGTAAAGAGATATTTTGGTATTCATTCATTTAATTGTTTATCTATTATTTTACTTTAAAGTGTATTTCTAAGTTTTAAATAAAATTAATAACAATATTTATTATATTGAAATTATTTTTGTATTTCTGTAAAATTTATTGTCTTTATTTTATATTTATTTTATTATGATCTTCTTTAAAAAAATTTATAAATAAATGTTTGTCTTTTATTGCGTTGTCAAAACAATTACTTGACATAGTGTACATAGATTTCAGTTTAAGCTGCGTTGCTGTTGCTGCTGCTATTGCTGATGTTGTTGTTGATTTGATTTTCAACTATTTGAGGGCAACAACGGCGACAAAATGGACACCAACAACAGCAACAAAAAAGCAAAAAAAACTCGTTCGCTGTGACGCGCATTGACTAACTGAATTGTGTTGTTGCTGTTCGCTGTTTGCTGTTGACTGTATGTTGCTGCTGCGGTGTCAGGGCAGCAGCAATAGCAATAGCAGCAGCAGCAGCAGCGACAACAACAACATGACTTGGCAAATGCGCTCGCCAACATTATCGTCTTGACCATCTCGTGAACTTCATTTGCAAACGTTGGGGCAACATTTGTGTGGCTTAAACCAGCAGCAGAGGGAGGAAGGGAAGGGAAGGCAATGGAGTAGAGGAAAGAGGGGATCTTGCTGGGCAGCCAACATAATTCATTTGTATTGCTGCTGCTGCTGTTGCTGTTGTTGGCACAGCAAGTGTTGCCAACTTTATGGCATTTACAAATACAATTACATTAGCTGATGTTGTTGTTGCTGCTTTTGGCATTAGCTTTGCCGTTACTTTTGCAATTGTCGGTTGAAGGCATTGAGTGAACAGAGTTGAGTTGAACTGAGCTGAGCTGAGAGTTGAGAGATGAGTGCTCAGAGTTAACTGTTCGCCAAGTGCGCAACTAATTTGCATTTGTTTAGGCGGCTTAAAGCTGCAGTTGCTGCCGTTGCTGTCGTTGCTGTTGTTGCTGCTGTTGGCAAATTGCAACTAAATGCAATTCAATGGCCAAGAATAACAATTCAGAATCTTAAGCTGTTACGGCACAAGAACTTCAGTTGGAAAAACATTTGAAATGAATGGAATGCTTGCATAACAAGCGGAAGCAATCGAACATTTTTGCAGGTGAAAACGTAAAAATATAACTGTTGTTAGTTTGGCCTAAAGAAAACTCTAATACAATTGTAATGCTGTTGAAATATTTCAATTGCAGCTTAAATCAAACAATCAATTCTTCCTGTTTTAGCAAGCTTTGCCTTCTTAAAATTGTAAGCTTTGTTGATAAAGTATTTGATAGAAAAGGAATAAATAAATAAATAAATTAAACAATGGCTTAAATTATTTAAAAAACATTCCACTCTGTATAAGATTCTATATAATTAAGAGATAATATAATATAATCATACATAGATTCCATACATAGTTAGATGAACTCTAGTTTTATTAATTTTATGTCACTTTATTTACACGTTTAATTATACCAATTGTGTACAATTATTACTGAGTTGTATTAAAAATTTCTTAAATTTGTTAAAAGTACATTTATTGTAAAAAAGCATGTATATGTAATCAAAAGGTTAATAATAATATAAGAAATTCAAGTTCTTAGAAGAACACTGGCAACCTTTTATTGAGATACTCGTCAACACTTAAAAAATCATTTGCAGCAAAAAAATTAGTAGCTTTTGTAATTATTACATAGTCATTATAATAGCCAAATAAATAATTATATATAAGTAAGTTCATTTAATTAGTTCACTTTTTAAAATGAAATACCTTTATTCATACTCTCTATTTTGATAATAAGTATAATAGTTTCACTCTGAAATGACACTATTTACAAACACCTGGAACATGTTCAAACCAAAATACAAAAGAAATAACCTATAAATATTTCTTGTGATTTTAAAGAAATAGAAAGGTGCACAAGTTCTTTATTACGAAGAATCAATAGAAGTTGAGTAGTTATAGAAAAATGCTAAAATATACATACTTCAGTTACCTTTGTTTTCTTCAAGTGTCGAACCCTTAAACGACAGCTGATTCTTGAGCTCCACATCTGAACAATTATTGACACGTGCGCGCCTCCACAGAGCCCAGAAAAGAGCAGGACAAATGTCCTGAGCGGGGAAGGAGAGGGAGATGGAGAGGGAGAGGGAGAAAAGGGAGCTCCTTGGCCACAGATGCATTTCCGGCAAAAATATTCAGCTGTTGATTTCATCCTTCTGTCGAGCAGCCTTTCAGCCGGACTGCTGCCTGCTGTTTGTTGTCGATATTATCTGCAATTAAATACTCAATGCACAGAGACCGGCGACCAGGACAAAACAAGTAAAAATTTCAATAACTAAAAACGCACATGTCCTGTCAGGACAAAAAGAGAGAGGGAGTGAGAGAGAGACTGATTGTCTGACAGGCAGGCAAAAGCAGATGTTACAGCGTCGCACACAAGAAGAAAAAACTGTTGGAGCGAGTCCTCGTCCTTTTTTATTTCGTCCTGCGCACTTTTTTCTCGTCCTACACGCTGCGTCTGCGCCTGCGCAGTTTTGTCTCTTCCTTTTCATTTAGTGTTGTTTTCTTTTCGTTTTTTTTTGGGGGGCAACCGCTACACATGCCCCGAAAATTATCCCCTAAATGCCTCTTGTCAATTGGATGAAGCTTCCTGCGCAGTTTGCGGCTCATCAGCGTCAGCCACAAGGCTACGCTCAGCGATCCAGCTACACCGACAAAAATATAGTAGTGGATGGAAAAACCTAATTAAATTGTAATTAAATGTCTATACTAAATAGTTCTCATCTAATTTATTTATTGAAAATTACTTTAAATGTATATAATAAATAAAATATATTTGTTTACATAAAATTAGCAATCATATAAAAATTAGTACTTATTACTATTAATATTTACCTATGAACTATTGAAGTGACCAACCTATTACTTGATATATATTTATAAATATAAAGTATTTTATTAAGATTAATATTTATTATCTATGTAAAATTATCTCAATTAAGAAATTGGAGATGTTTTAAAACAGTTATGAAAAAAGAAATTAAGTGTATGTTGAATTAATATGTTAAATGTAATTTCTCACAGTGCATGTACTTCAAAGATATGCGTAGGCTTGTATTAGTTATCATCAACCCCTATATCACACGACATAAAAGACTGCACAGATACCGCAGAGTCTCTCTACTAATTGGTTGCCCCTGACACGCGTCATGCTCTCAAGTAAACGACAACTGCAACTGCAATAGCAATAGCAACTTTAACAGCAAAAGGTGAAATTGTATATCATTCTTGCTCTCTCTTTTACACTCCTCTCTCTCTCTCTCTCTGTCTTTCATTCTTCCTCTCCCTGTGTGTTTGTCTATTGTTTTGGCCTAGTTGACGAAGCTACCTACGCAAGAGGCCGCTTCCTAGTCCCGCTTTTTGTGTCTATTTCAAAGTGCATTGGACACAACCTTTCCCAGTTACCAGTTACTAGTTCCCACTTCTTAGTTCCCAGTTCCCAGTTCCCATTTCTTCTATGTGTTGATTTTCCTAAGCGCTTCTAATCAACACAAAGACACACACACAGAAAGAAAGGTGCCACAAAGAGAAGAAAGCAATAGAATGGCATTTTTATGAATGGATAAAATTATTCGTTTCGACGTTGTTCCAGAAGTATTTCGAGTGACGTGAACAAACAGCGTGTAAAGTGGCCGTAAAATGCAGCCAAACACTCGAGGTCACATGATTAGTGTCACATTAATGATCAACTGAAGTCCTTTGCATCAGCTGGGTATCCTTAACCGTGTCGGCATCGTGCATAGTTCAAAGCAACGCCGGCAAAAATATTGCATATTTTCATAATGGCATAATACCCAGAGCTTAAATTTGCAAAAAAATTAAATTTAAAAAAAAAAACAAAAAAGGATAAGCACAATAAACAAGGGAAATAATATCAACGAAGTTGTGATGCTCTTTAATTGAGGACTCTTTAATTATGTGTATAAGATGTGTTACATCTGCAGATCTTGAGATCTTAACTATGAATCACAATGATCAACAATTGAAAATAGATATCTTTTAATGAATTCATCAATCAGTAGAGAACTTTATTATCTGTAATGTATATCTGATCTTAAGATCAATTCATCATTACAATAAAAGAAATGACTCCAAGTCATTGTTCTATTTATCTGGTGAGTTTATCTATAGATCAGTCAAACTTATTTATCCTTAAGATTCTTAACGAACAAGTTCAATGTGTTTTAATATAATATAGCATAATATAATATCCAAACAAAACATTCTTATCATACAATTTTTGGAACATTTGTTCAATCTACCTCAAATATCAATTTAATTAAGGTCGGATCATAATAAATGTTTTGCTACCATTCGATTATCTTGAATACATGGATAATTAATTGATCCGTTGCATGCTGTATCTTAATGCAATTATACCCAGTTGAAAGACTGTTCAAAGTATTTTAAATTTGTGTAAATACCGAAAGCTGCTTAATGGTGCAAGTTTCAGTTGTTGTCCTGCTCTTTATATTTGTGGTTGGTGTCCAGGAAGCAGCCGTGACAGATGTTACCGCATCGATATGTGTATAAAAGTATGGTATAATAGTATTTATATACATATATATATGAAATAAGCCCATTGACAGCTTGTCGAGTGGTTTTTCGGTCTCTTGAGCTACCCCTTTCTAAATGCAGCTCTTTATTGGGAGTTTGGGGTGAGTTCTATATTAGTAGGATCAATGGACTATAATCAATCGAATGCTGCATATGATGGAAAATCAAGCCAAAGATTGAGTTTGAGACTGAGACTGAGAAGAAAAGAAAGACAGATCGATAGAAAGGCCACCAAACAAGTTAGAAATCTGTTTATTTTCTTTCTTTTCTTTCTTGAATTGCATTGACGACGCATCATTAAAATATTTTCCATTGCTTGTTTGCCAGTTGTTGTTGTTGTCGATGTTGTTGTTGCTGTTGTTGTTGTTGTTGGTGTTGTTGTTTGGTGTTTGGTGTTAAATCAAAAACCACTTGAACGAAATAAAATCTTTCTCACAGTCGGCGACGATCGCGCGAGAAAGAAAAGAATTGGGAACGGGATTGAGAGAGACTGGGAAACAACGGGTGTTTGGGGGGAGGGGAAAAACAACGAGGCAAACAAATTATGAGAACAAAGTTTCGTCTCGTCTTGTCTCGAAGAATGTCTGGTTTTGTTCTTGTTTCTTTCCATTGTTGTTGTTGCTCCTAAATTGATGACAACAACATCAAAACGGACAAGCGTGCGCTTCAAATGTATCTGTATCTGTATCTGTAGCTGTAGCTGTATCTGCATAGGCTGAGAGATACTCTTGGCTCCCCGAGTATCTTTTGTTGACCGTGACGATTTCTCGTGTACCTGGCGACGATTTCGAGCAAAAAAAGTGTATAAAATATATGTATAAAAAAAACAAGAAGAGAAGAAATACACACAAAATAAATGCCACAATAAGTCAATAATCAAAAAGAGAACGACAGATAGATGGATGGCTTGATGGTTGAATGAATGAGTATGAGTATGAGTATGAGAATGAGTATATAAATATTCGTATGTACTCATTTGGATTGGCCTGATGGCTGGTTGGATCGATGGATGGTTTGCTTGGATGGAGCTGCGCTTATCATCATTATTCAAAGCGAGCCACCAACGCCGCCGCCGACATCGAAATAGAAAACTAATAATAATAACAAGAACGGCAAACAGAAACGAGAAAAACAAAACAAGTTTTTGTGGGCGACCGAATGCGAGTGCATGGAAATGTCTATCGATATAGAAAAACATATATCTATAAAAAAATATAGCGCAAGCTAACTTTGGTGCGCCAAAGTTTGTATACCCTTGCAGTGCCTGACTGTGTAAGCCGTCAGATTTTTTACAAAATTTGTTAAATGTTGATTTTGAACCGATCGATCCTATGGAAGCTATATGATATAGTAGTCCGATTTACACCAAATTTGGTCAGCCTCTTTAAAACTTAATCAAACACACAATGTGTATATTTGGTTGAGATATTTTGAGAAACAAAAAAGTTGTTCATACTAAATGTTGTTTTCGAACCGATCGTTCCTATGGCAGCTATATGATATAGTAGTCTGATTTACACCAAATTTGGTCAGCCTGTTTAATACTTATTCAAACACATAATGTGTATATTTGGTTCAGATATTTTGAGAAACAAAAAAGTTTTTCATACTAAATGTTGTTTTCGAACCGATCGTTCCTATGGAAGCTATATGATATAGTAGTCCGATTTACACCAAATTTGGTCAGCCTGTTTAAAATTTAATCAAACACACAATGTGTATATTTGGTTGAGATATCTTGAGAAACAAAAAAGTTTTTCATACTAAATGTTTATTTCCAACCGATCGTTCCTATGGCAGCTATATGATATAGTTATCCGATCCAGCCGGTTTCGACATATGTACTGCGTGCAGCAAAAAGACGGACCTGTACCAAGTTTCAACAAGATAGCTTCAAAACTGAGAGACTAGTTTGCATAGAAACAGACGGACACACGGACAGACGGACAGACGGACAGACGGACAGACAGACGGACAGACAGACGGACAGACGGACATGGCTATATCGACTCAGCTCGTCGCCCTGATCAAGAATATATATACTTTATGGGGTCTGTGAGGCTTCCTTCAATGCGTTACACATTTCGTGACAAAAATATAATACCCTCTGCAAGGGTATAAAAATAGTTAAAAACTACCGATGAGTATGCTTGACTGTGTGAGACTCTGTACTTGTGGGGAAAATAATACTGCAAAATTGTTTGTTAAAACTATTAGTGACTATTGCCAAAGTAAATAAGTTGTAGCTTGTAGAAATAGGGTAGAAATAAATAAAATATAAATCTAAATAACTTTTAAGTCTATTTTACGATTAAGATGAAATTCTCTGGACAGAATCGGTTTAAGATCTATGTAATTTGTTTATGCGATTTGCGAGGCAAAGGTTATAAAACAAAACTTAAGCTGGGTAAGAATCTACATACCAGGTTTGTATCTTCTAACTACTAGACTATAAGTAACAGATTTTATCGACTCGGTTGTGGAAGCTGATCCAAAATGTATATGCTTTATGGAACCAACTTAATAGGCACCATCCCCTTTTTAAGTACAGGGCCTAAAAAATAAAAAGCAAGTTGAAAAGAATTTCTAAAACTCATAAAACAACTGCGTCGACGACTGCGACGAGTTTTGATTTCGATTTGAATTCTCTCCCTCACTAATTCTTACTCTGTCTCTTTTCTCTCTCTCTCTCTCTCTGTCGGTATCTCTGTCTCTTTTAGAGTTGTTGGCTAGTCGTAGTTGTTGATCCAATCGAATGCATGGCAAAGGCACACAGAACACATGTAAAAAACATTTCAATTCACACTCTGGACCAACCTTTTGATGGCCCAGACAGTGGAAGCGTGAATGGGAGTGAGGGGAAGTGAGGGGCCCAGAGTGGTTGGCGGTGGCACTAACAACTCGTCATCGTCAATATCAGGTTCGGTTTTGGGTCCAGGAAAGTGGTCAACAACAGTAGAGCCCACGCCCGCGTTATGATTTTGTGGCCATTTTATAACTAACAGCATTCCATCGACAGCATCGACATCAACATCGGCGCCGTTGTCGTTTTCAGACCCACGGCACAAGCCCCTTTACCAGTCCCAGTCCCAGTATCCAGTCGCAGTTCCCAGTTCTCTGTCCCACTCCCGATCCCCGTTCCCAGTTGCAGTCCCGGCCCAGTTCCATGTTCAGGCCACACACGTCGATTGGACGTTATGATGAGACACAGACATAGTATGTCCGACTGTCCCTCAGTCCGACAGTCCGACAGTCAGAGCCACACTCTCAGAACCAGAGCCAGAGTCAGAATAAGAGTCAGACTCATTGCTTTGCCCAGGGGCATTCGATGTGCTGGTGACAGAAGCGATGGTTGCATCTGTATGTGGGCAACAGCAATAGGACCAGAAATCACCAGCAGAGTGGGCAGAGAGTGCATGTCCGACCAACTGTTAACCCATTAAAGTTCTTGTCATCACTAATGAAAACGGAAAAAGAAAACGCAGCTTAAGATTTTGATTTGATGCGTTTTGATTTATCATTTAAACAATCTCAACATAATTATAGCCTACAATCAAATCTGAAAAACTGTTGGCATACTATAAAAAAATGATTGCTCTTTAGACACATATTCGTTGTGGAAAAGCAGTAGGACAAAGAGCAATAGTAAAGGTATTTAAATAAGAAGTTTCTAAAATAATAATTGGATTCAAATATTATTATTATTATTATCCAAACTAAGCATAATTTATGAGTCGCTGTCCTCAATGGGTTAAGAGCAGGACTCAAGGCTATTCAGTAGTGGGAAATCCGATTCCAAACTGAACACTTTTATCCCATCTGTTCAAGTTGATTCCTCTTTTAATATGACGCCATAAAATGAAAGTAAATATGCGTGATCATAAAATGAATTATAATTAGGCAAATGATTGCCAACATTTATTTGTTAGTTGGTTTTGCAAGACGCGAGCAGATAAACATGATATTGATAAGCCCCTTTTTTGGCGCTTGACAGAATATAAACATAAAAGATCGTTCACTTTATTATTTAAAAGGTTATCAATTTGCTTTTTATCTGCGTTCAAATCAGATAAGACTCTAAATTTAAATTAAATGGCAAACGTTAAAACGTATTTCTCCCTTATGTTTAGCTCAGTTTTATTCTTTGTTGGATTTTTATCAGCAAATTAAAATTCTTTGAAATGTATCTAGAAACATTCTTTTTGCTTGAAAATACACAAGTACTCGAACAGGTCGGCGAGTGTGAGTGTGAGTGCGAGTGTGAGTGCGAGTATGAGTATTCATTGCTGCCAAGTGGCCAGATATTCGTAGTACTCATATATCTATTCTAAATGCTTATCAATTGTATTCGTTGCTAACTTCCATAGAGTTTTCCCCCAAGTCTTGCGGCCACAATACCACAAAAAAAACGGGCCACATGTTTTGTATAATTATCGTGGTTAATGTCTCGACAGTTTTTTCTTTTTTTTTGATTTTTTTTTATATTTTTTCTGTATTTTTTGTGCTGATAAAAAGCATTTTATCAGTTCTTTTTTTGTGTGTGTATGAGGTTGCGTTTTTGTTTGCCTTTTAATTAAGTTGAACACAATGTGAACAAAAGTGAACAAAAATTCATGGAATGCCAACCAGACTACGACTACGACTACGACAATGTACAATTTACTATTGTTTGCCCCATCAAATGACCTTGAAATCTCCACCACAACAGCAACAACAACGGTTACTTATGGCCATCTAGTTGGCCCAAAAAATCAACTTTCTTTTGCCCGTTGCCCGCTTATTGTAGTTGTTGTTGAAAGTTGCGGCTAATTTCGAGATGTTGCCGAGTCTAGGTAACAATTAAGTCTAAACTCAAGTCCGCAGCTGCAACAGTGAACAAAAAAATAACAACAAAAATGAAAGTAGACACAAATTTAGTTGCAATATTTCGTAATGCACACAATGAACACCCTTCCTCCCTCTTCCTAGCCACACACACACACACACACAGACACACAACTGTAAACACTCTCTTAGGATCTCTGCCTGCTTTGGGGCTATAGAGTTGCCCCAAAACCCACATGAGTAGGTTGTTTTTTTTGTTGTTGTTGTTGTCTTGGACAAATTGCAGTTCAGGAGTTGGCCAATCTTTGCTAAGATGCCGCATAATTAGGCATAATTTATGACTAGAGCAAATATGGTTGCTGCAAACAGTTGCAGTTGCAGTTGCCGTTGCAACCCAGGCCAAGTGAAAGTGCAACAGCATCTACAAGTACAACAACAACAACTATAACAACAAATAAATCTCTATTCGGTGCATGCAAATTGACCAATTAAAAAGCATATGTCAAAGGACAACCAAGCAACGCGATGACAAACAAAAACGACAGCGTATACACTGCGTATACAGTATGGAACAAGTATTCAAGTAGATTAATTTATTAGCTTTTAATACTAACTAAAAGAAGTTAGGAAATTTCAGCCGGATTCTAAGTAAATGAAAAACATTTTGTATTCGCATTAATTTTGTGCATACTTAAATCACTATTAAAACAAATGCAATAAAATTAATGTAAAGCATTTAAAAGTCACTATAAAATTCGAATAAAATTCTAAACGCTAAAAATTTAGATTGATAACTCATTTTTGTATGCTAGTCTTAATTTCTAAATTATATCATTATTATTTTTCTTAATTGTTCTTTAGTTGTTAAACTTATGCAAATGAAGACACTGATTGTATTCTGTCTTTTATTTGTTATTGACTTTGATACTTATGCTTTTTAATAAAAGACTTTTTAAGATAGACTAAAGAATTAATTTTATCTAGTTGGATAATTATTTATATTTTATTATATAAGTTCACAATAATTTAAATACTTGTTCCACTACAATACTTAAGTGTATCAACTGTGCATCAAAGTCAAATCGTTGACCTGCATTAGCAGATAATAATAAGAACAACAACAGAGGAACAACAAGAACAACGACATCATGATGAAATTGAGCGACTGATGACAAAACAAGAATGCATTTGCATTTGAGCTGCATCCACACGCATTTGTATCTTGTGCTTGTGTATCTGTATCTTTGTGTGTGGCAGTTGCATTTTACAGCTATGAAATGTATTTCAAAGCTGCCGTCTATCTAACGTATCGTATCGTAACGTATTTGGGTTTTTATGTTCATGGCCATGGCCATAGCTAACGGTATACGCATTTTTCCACGCCCCAATGATGGAAACTCTTCACAGATTGCATTACAATGTCGCCCAGTTTTCGTTCGAGACTTAAGTACAACAATAAATCGACGCTTAAAGAGATTCGAGAGCTCGAGAATTGAGAACTGAAAACTGAAAACTGACAACTGGAGTCTAAGTTCGAGTCGCCCACGCAACAATTGCAACTTCATAACTCACTCAAATCAGAGAGATAGATAGAGAGAGAGAGGGAGAACGAGAGAGATGAAGAAAAGCAGAGCAAGAGGCAGAGAAAGAGACGGAGAGAGAAGTGTAGACCAAGTTAACCTCAGCAAAAGCAGAAATTCGATGTGGGTTGTACTCGTAATACACAGTTGGTAAAGCAATTGTTTTGACTAAATAATTAATTTTATTATTATTTTTTTTAATTTAAAATGTATCTTAATGGGTTCTTTTATTAACAATAAGATACTATGATAAATCTAAGAAAAGTAATTCGTATTTTATCCCAAATAAACGATTTTTATTAAAATAGATTTAATAGGAATAATTAGACCTTTAGTTGGTATTTTAAAATAAACCATAAACTGGTTCATTTTAAGAATATCCCATGTCTTGATATTGTCAAAACAATTACTTGACTAAGTGTTCTTGTGCTGCCACAACACTTGTGTGTGCATCTAGAAATTGTGCTCAATTTTCACGCAAAAGTCACAGATATGCACACGCACAAACACACAGATACACACATACACACACATTTACACACACTTACACACTTAAAATAAAGAGATATAGATTGAGGCGAGACTGAGACAGAGACTAAAAATTTGTAGCGGGGCCTGGGCCTTATCAACACAGAAGCATCATCTATTCACAAGATGCTTCTTTTATCTCTCTCTCAGTTTGAGTCGTTTCGGAACAGGCGCACAGCAAGCGACAAGAGAACACTCCACTCAGAGACTCCGAGACTCTGAGATTCGGATACGGTCTCTCGTTCTCGTTCTCTGTATCTCTATCTCTGTGATATGAGAGGGCGAATGGAGGAGAACGAGGAGGAGAAGGAAGGCGAATGCGACTCGTTGATGAGGCCTGAGTGTGCACAACTTGCCAAATATACACAATGGGCGAAATGTGCGAAAACCGACAACAGACAACAGACAACAGACAAAACTGGAAATGGAGGAGCCTAAAGAAGGCATGGAAAGCATACAGAGCGCATAGCAAGTAGCAAGTGCCAAGTGGCATGGAGAAGAGTACAAGAGAGGGGGCGGAGTTACTGAGGGGAGAACTGCAAATGAATCGAAATGAGGCGAAATGCAGTCACAGTCTACAGACTAGAGTTATAGCCATGGTCATAAATATATATCCATAGTGCATAGTCCATAGTACCTAGAACACTCTCTGGTACACTCTTCCCCTCTCTTCCTCACTCTTTCCACCAGTTTCTCTCTCTCTCAAACATTCTCCAAGCTTCGTTTCTAATGGGCTCGTCGCCAACAGGGCGTAATAAGCGCAGATTCTGTTTGTTTGTTTGTATCTTTTGCATCTACAAAATGTGACAAAATAAACTCGTATATGTGTATATGAAAAAGAAAAACTGAGAGATGAAAAGTTGGGTGAGACAGCGCAAGAGAGAGAGAGAGAGAGAGAGGGAGGAGAGCAGAGAGGAATCTCTGAAAGCCGGGACTGTGCAGTGTTGATTGCACTTTGTGTGCGAGAATGAATCGCAAAATGTGCTTCTTATATGTACTCTTGAATGTGATATGAATACGATAGCTTTGAATTGTCAATGACTTGACAAAATGATGAAATAAATATATAAAATAAAATAAATATAAACATTTTTTATTATTTAAGCGCACATTTCAATGTAAATGTCTTTTAATAATAAAATTAAATTGAATCTATACTTTAACTTTAGATATAGTGTTGAAGCATTTTAAATTAGTAAAAACTCTTCTTGTTATGTAAAATAGAAATTAAATAAGAAAATATAAAAAATATATTATGCTAGTACATATACAGTGAAAACTCCCTTAGCGGACACCTCTAATAGGCGGACACCCCCCTTGGGCGGACACTTTTTCGGGGACGTTGGTTTTGGTGGGGTTTTCAGACCAATTTTGCCTCTATTGAGCGGACACTCTCTTGAGCGGACGCGGACACTAAAAAAAGGACAAAAACGAATGAAAACCTCTATTGGCAGGACACGAATTTTTTAAAAACGTTCGCTGACGAGATAGTTTGCTCATTAAAAATAAGAAGTGGGCGCCCAAACTCGACAATTGTTTTAATTGTTTTAAAAAAACGGGTTTTTGACAAATTTGGAGAAGGCATAGACGACTTCAACTTCTAGAAACATATCAAATCGATATCAGCTTCGAACAATTTTTGTCCATTGATAACTTGATCGTTACTGAAAACGAATCTTTAGATTATGACATTCATTGCATTGAAACCCCAGGAAACCAGGATAATTCGGAATCTGAAGAAGAACCGGAAGAGCCGGATTATGACCCTGATCAAACAGATTCGGATGATAAGGCGATGACAGCAATAATGAATTTAAAAAAATTCGCTCTAAACGACTATAAAGCGTTTGAATATGTTAAACTTTTGGAAAGCCATTTACAGTCCTGCATATTAGACAAAAAATAAAAGATCGCTCGACAAACCAGATAAGATGACTTTTTTAAGACGCAAGAGAATTAAGTGTAACTAACGCAATCGAAGCTAATTTTCCTTATTTTTAATATTTTTTCTTATTTTTAATTTTTTTCCACTTTTTTATACTTAGCTTTACACATACTGTGTACTTAGAATGTAAATTAACTGGAAGTTAATTTTGTATTATTTTGAAGTCAATTTTATGTATTTTAATAAGCGCTGAATGGAAAAAACCACTTGAATTTATAAAAAAAAAAATATTCCTATAGGCGGACACTCCCCTTGAGCGGACACAAATTGGGCGACCATGAGTGTCCGCCCAAGAGAGGTTTCACTGTATTTATTTTGATACTTGAAATGTGAACAATTGATGGCAAATGTCTTTAAATAATAGTATTAAAACAATATTAGATTTAATATGTACTCTATCTTAATATTAGAAGTTAAGGCATTGCAAATTAAAATCCGTCTTCTTAATTCAAATTCAAAGTAAAAGTATAATAAATACTAATTATAAATGTTAGTTTTCTAATTTTTTTAATTAAACCACTTTGTAGGGTACTCATTATAAATTAAATGGTAAGGGCATTCTAGTTTCGTAGAGTTTAAATGATTTCAAATGTTATTTCCTTGTTTCTGACTGCAGTTGTTGAGTGGGTGGTTGAGTTAAAGGGGGAGGGGCTGCAGGTCGTATGCTGTGGGTGGTGTGTGTGCATGTGTGTTTGTGTGTGTGTGTGGAATAAACTGACAATGAAGCCATCATTGCTGGCTGCCTGTGCATCAATTGCAACCCCCAATGGAGCTGAGCTTGCAACCCAGTCCACAGCATGCACTTAACACAGTTTTACATGCAACACACACACACATACAGAGACACACACTCACATACAGAGAGAGATACACGCATCAACTCTTACACTTTTTCTCTCACTGTCTCTCAATTTATATGATTCTATCTCTTGTTCCCTTTGACTACAGCTATCACTGTCGCTTGCAGTCGCACTCTGTCTCCCATTCTCTCTCTCTCTCTCTTCCTCTCTTGCTCTCTCTATCTCTCTCAGCTTTGGCTTTGTATCACATTTTGGGGCACACACTGAGAATATCGCTCATTTTCAATAAAAATAGCTTAAAATTCTAACAGGCGTACAGAAATGCAATGCATAGCGAATTTTATTGGAGGTGCTGGAGAATATATAAACATTTATATATATATAGTCTCTTTATATTCTGGGCTGCGACGCTGACAGCGACATCGACGTCAACTGTTGTTGTTGTTGTTGGGTTTATTTTTGGGGCCAAGCAAATTTGTAGTGCCGACAATTTATTGAAAAAGTTAAGGTTGAGGCAAGAACTGGGCTTAGAGGGAAGTCTTTACCGTTTACCTCTTTTATTTAAGTGGAGAAGAGACAAGTTCTGTAAACGCCATTTTGATTGCAACAATGACGACAAGCAACATCTGTCTACAAGGCAAGAACCTGCCACCCAACGGTTGAGAATTGCAGAGACCCAGAATGAGACTGAGACTGAGACTAAAGGCATCATCATCATCATCTCATCATCATCATCATCATCATCAGCTTGCAAATCGACTTGCAATTTTTGCTGTTACCCTGTTGCTCTGAGCGCCGCAGATGCAGATGCAGCAACGGCAACGGCAGCAACACCAACAGCAGCAGCAGCAACAACAACAGCAGCAGCAACAGCAGCAACAACAACCTTCGCATTTGTGTGTTTTTACTTCCGGTTTTGTGGCGGGGGTGGAAGCTGGACTCCGAGTTGAGTTGAGTCGCGTCGCGTCTCGTTTCGTCGAGTGGTTTGTTTGGCTGCTGCATTTTTGGAGCGCATGAAACGAGGGGTAAACACAGGGGAGCAGGAGGTGGAGACGTTGCAAGCTTGCGGTCGTTGGCTTCAACTGCGACGTCAACTGCGAAGTCAGCTTCGACGTCGTCGCATCGTCGCATTTTTCGTTTCGTTTCATTTTATATATATATTTTTTTTGTAATTTTTGCAGTTTGTTCTGTGCTTACAGCGGATGCCGTTGGTTGCATACACTCCTCTCCTCAATCCCCTTCAGCACTTTACTCCCTTGCCCTTCCCTTTTATCTCCACTACTTACTCTATGTGTGCTGATCCGTGGGTGGAGTTTGGAGTACTCAAACAATCTCGAGTCTGAGCCCGCAAAAACCAAACTCACAGTCTCAACTTATGTTGTATGTTTAAACTGCAGTTGCGTCGTTTCATAACTGCAAAAGTGCTGATTGAGTTCCTGCAACAACTTATCCTACTTGCCACACATAAGTAACATAGTAAGAGATAGTACTTAGCCGAGAATCATCAGGAAATTGAGCTGAAAAGCTTCTTAGAGGGAGAAACAGAGAGGGAGAGAGTTCAACTTTAAGCTGTCTGTTTGGACTTCTATTCGAAATGATTTCCTATCAGATTTTGCACTGTCATAGTTATGAATCTATTCAACTGTTATATATATCTCTCTTAAAAGTTCTTATTGATATGTATATACTTTGAGTAATTAGATGAACAGTGTATAATGTTCATCTTTATAAAGTTTAAATTCAATTTAATATTAAATAATTTGATGGTATAATAAAGTTCTGTAATCAATAACCATATTTTTAATATTATGGAAATAAATAATTTTCAAATCTACCTATGTACTCGTTAATGTAGAAAAACAAATAAATCTTTAACAAAATGATTGAGGTTGAGTTTGGACAAAGTTATGCACGTTTAAAGTCTTTTAAATCTGTTTTGATCAATTTTCTTAGCTAAAACTTAATTTATCTAAAGCATTCGAATAAGCTAGTTTTAAGTAAAGTATATTAAGTTTTTCTTTTTACATTTTTTCACAAATAACCATAATATTTTTTGAAAATTTATTAAGGTGCTAAACAATTTGAACAAGGAGGTCATGTGCTCATTATAACTGAAATAATGAATAAAGTGGAAAAGTAGAGATCCAAATCAATTAAATAAAAAGAGAAAGACAAGATGATCATGAGCATATTTTACTAGATTTAATGGTTGGACTCGTTGCACTTGAGCAGAAGATTTGCCGGTTAGAATATTGTCAGATACGAGTATCTTAGCGTTTATTTGCTACCTCATATCTGGCATACTAACTCACTTTTCACTCAAAGATACAAGAGAGCTTGGCTTTTATTCAAGTTTTTTTTCTTTGCTCAGTTTAATCTGATCAGACACAGATCTGATTTGCGGCTAATTAACAATTTGCTGAGTCAGCGTTGCAAAGTGCTTTGCATTGATTTGTTGTTGACGGTATCGAGACAGATCAGTTTGAGGATGACGATTGATGCGGCACCAACAACAACAACAAAAACAACAACTACTACTACTGTAAATGCATAATTATGTTAAGACTTTAAAGTTGGCTTTGATTAGTCATACATAAATGTGAGTTGCATTGATTTCATGATCTAATATTGAGTAGATGACAACGTATTGATTTTTTCGTGCTTAATTCTCACAGCAGTTGGTCAATGTGGCGTATGCGCAATGTGCGGTTGTTGTTAGCCAAGCCAGTTCTTTGGATAACCAAAAGCGGTGCGGCCGAACAACATAATTAAGTATTTATTTATTTACAATTTTGGGCAATGACAACAGCAACAGCAGCAACAACAACAACAACAACAGCAACCAGAGGCTGCAATTTGAATGCAACAGCAACTTTAACTATTGGCGTTGCAGCTTTGCCGCTTTTGTTGCTGTTGTTGCTGTTGTTGTTGCCACAATTGCTCATTTTGCTGGTTGCTGCAACCTTGTGCTAAATTTTCCAAAACGTTGAACGCTGCCGCTGTTGTTGCTGCTGATGCTGACACCAGCAACTCTGTTGCAACAGCGGCCCGAACCAGCGATAAATGTCAGTCAAGCGGCGTTGCCTGCCACGCCCCCCTACTCCCCCTTGTTGCCCTCCTACTTGTCTCCCTTGCTAGCTGGTCAATGGTTAACGCATAACAAATAACAAAAAAACGTTGACAAACTCAACAATTTCCATTAGAGCGCATTATTGATGCTTATGAGCAAATGTATCTATGAGATACTTGCCACAGTCTCTATCTGCCGCTTTATTAACTGCCAACGATTCGTGAGACTGACACCATTTGCTCAATGCTCAAAACGAGCAGCTGTTGCAGCGTTTCCAGCTCCAGAGTGTGGAGCAAAGATGACGCCACCAAAAATCAACTGTATTCAACTTGCCGCATTTTGCGTGTCAAATGAATTCGCAGCGAGGCTAATTAAAACAATTGCTGGAAACAACAACAGACAATAACACAAAACAAACGACAAAAACGCTGATAAATAAAAGCCAAAAAAAATGAAAGATTAAAAAGCACATCTGTTGTTTTTTGACCAAGACGCACAATGGGAAAAGAGTTGAATTTCCTGCATAAAGTCTTAATATAAAGCTAAGGAATTGAAACTTTGCACTAACAATAATTTGTCTAAAGTAGAATTTATAGTTTTATTGTTTTTTATTTTAAATTAAACAACGCTTTCATCCTCTTCTTATCTGGTTATGAAAAGAAAGTCAATATTTTGACCTAAAATCGAAGTTTAAAGACTTTTTATCGGTCGTTTATAGTTGACTTAAAATTAAATAAACAAATATCCTTAGAACATAACTTTCCTCCCTGTAATAAGCAAATGTAATACTCCAAAGACATTTTATACGTCTTGATCTGATAGTGTCATATTTATTTGCCTAAATTTGATACTTTATTCCACCGTAAGATGTTGTTTTCGTATTTGAAAATTAGACTCTGATTTGGGTTGATATTTTGTACAATGCACTTGGCATATGAAAAGTCGCAATTAACGCAATGAAAAGCAACAAAATAATAAGAAAAAGAAAAATTGAAACATTTGAAGAAATGAATTGAATGGAAAAGAAACAAGTTGAAAACGTTGCGGTAGGAAATTACTTTAATTTGTTGCTCCCATTGTTGTTGCTGTTGTTGTTGTTGCTGAAACTTGGCTAAATGAATGCCTGACTGACTGAGCTGACTTTGTTGACTGGCGGCCACATGTTTTCACATGATTTCCACACGATGGACAGGTGAAAAGCAAAGCCCAAGTCCAAGTTGAAGTTGAAGTCGCAGTCGGAGTCGCAGTCGAAGTCAAGGCAGCAGAAAATTCACTGGAGCAAGAAAAGAAACCGTCGCAGGCAGTGCTGTAGAGTGTAGGGAAGGGAAAGAGAAGTAGGGGGGGACACATCTTGGCCGGGTTAACAACTGACAGCCTGAAAGTCAAGCATAAGATTTGACGTAGTCTGGGTAATTTTTAAGCGACTGCACACAAAACAGGCAGCGACAACAGCTGCGGGGATGTCTCCCCTGTCTCACTCTCTCTCTCTCTCTCTCTTTCTCCTACTCTTCTTCTCTCTATCTCTCCTTTTCTCCGATTCACAATTGAACTGTGTATTTGCCCAGTCGTAACCCAAATGCAAACTACTTATTCACCTGCATATTCACAATTTCTATCCCATAGTCATGTCTTCCAACTCTTTTTTAATAACATTTTGCACGTTTTAATTGTTATTGTTGTTGTTGCTTTAGTTTAATGCAAACAAGCATAATTACAATGCAGCATAATTGTGGCATTCATGACGAACAAATACTCTAATTTGCGAAGAGAGTTATTTATAAGTGGGTATAACCAGAAGAACATGAAAATAATATCATCTTTTACTTGAAAATATAAATATTATGATATGTACATACTAAATATAGTATAGATATATATAACAGATGATTTTATTCTGAACTCTTCTCTAACATGACTTTTAAATATTTTTTAATATTTCCAGACTTATGAAAAAGTAACTTTCCTGTTTTAATTATAACATTATTTATTAATAGATTTTATAGTAATTTTAAAATGCTTTAAATTAAGTAAATAATAATAAATTACATATAGCATAGCAATTCCTGCTTTCAAATTTAACTTAAATAATAAACTTCCAAGATATTTATTTTCAAATATCCTTTTTCAACGCATTCTTCTGTCTGTAAAATACAAAAGATATGGCAAAAGGATAAGTATTAATTCAGTATATTTTATTCTAACTCTTCTCTAATATCACAATGTTCAATTCCTTTAGCAATTCATACTCTAAGATACACTTGCTTTAGCTAAAGATACTTTCGACTTAAAGTTAATAAGTTGAAAGCATTTAAATTGTTATAATCTTTTCTTATTCTTCTTTAATGTAATAATCTTTTTAGATCTTTAATTAAGTATATTCATCTCCTTAACATTCCTCATACTCTGAGATACATTGGCTAAAACAAAAGAAACAATTTTAATTTCTTGTTTGCCTTCATGTCAATCGACACTTAATATGTGATATGCCACGCCCACTGCCCCGACTGTTACAAGTTACAAGTTACATGTTGCTCTCTCACAATTAGCATGCCTCGTAATTGAAAGGCCACTGTTGCAATAAGTGTAGGGTATCAAGCAAGGCAAAGGATCGACGACAAAAAAATTTGAAAGAGAAAAATAAAAAAAAATATTGTAATGCAGGCAAAAGGAAGGAAGAACAAGAGAAAATCATACAAAAGGCGCATAAATTAGCAATGGTCTGTAATTTTGAAAGGGTCGTCAACAGCTTATAAATGTGGCATCTTCGAGGGCGCGAACTTGCAACGCATAGCAAGTGGCAACAGGGGGAGGGGAAGGGGTATGACAGAGGCGGGGGTATAGGTAAGGGGCGGGGTGCGGTCACAGTCGGCGTGTCCGCGACGCATTCATTAGTTTAATATTAAAATAGTCATAATAAAATTGTAGATAAAAGTCTGTTACTTGCGCGTCAAGTGAAACAATGTACAACAACAACAACTTTAGTAACAACTACAACAACAACAACAGCAACAACAACAACTACAACAACAGCTCGTATGAACTCAAAGTCGAGCAGCCAAGTACAAAGGGCCAAGATTTATGAACTGCAGTCAGTGTGTGTGAGTGTGTGAATATGTTAGTGTTTGAGTATGTGAGTGTGTGAGTATGAATATGTCTCGGAGTCGTCTCAGCTGCCTCCACTTCCTCTCCTGCCACCACTTCCTCTCCTGCCTCTACTTCCTCGTCTCTATCCTCCCTAACCACCAAGTGTCTCGCCAAGTCTCGCTCTAAGCGGAGCAATGAACTATTTACGAATATGCCATCTTCTAGTGAGTACTCTACTCACACACTCACACTCCATTCAAACACTCACATGCTGTGCTATTCACGTAGGCGTGAATGCGAGTGCCGAGTCGGACTTTGAGATAAGCATACGTGTAATAATACTTATAAACATGCATATTTATTATGGATTCTCTGGCCGATGCACGACCTTGAGACGCCCCGAGGGATTACAAAAGCTACCAAAGTTCTCAGGCACATGGAAAAACACTTGAAAGTGTGGAAAAGTGGCCAAAAAGTAGCAACAAATGTGGTAGATATTTGAATAAATGACGGAAACAGAATGCGAAGAATGCCAATTTGTCTGCAGTTATTCCAGAAATGTTCCATAAATGCTATTTAACTCTAAATATCTCTGACTTACAGAATGACTGATTTACTGACTGACTGCATGACAATCAAGCCATATGTAATGACTACCTGTGTATTTAAATCTACATTAATTTGGATATGATCCATTAAAGTTACAGTGTTACAGTTATTTGATTCTAAATATCTTTGACTGATGTACTGACTGATGGATTCCATAATGTTATAATCTCTGAACGTGTTTCTGAAATTTTCCAGGATACTTATTTAACTTCTTACTGACTGACTAAATGAATGAATGATTGATCAAGTGGGCTAACTTCAGAGTACATCTTATCTGACAGCTCGATAAGCCACTCTTGTGGTTCTTGGAAATTAATGTCAATTAAAATAGCGATAGCTATGGCAATTCTTAAGAAATGTTCAGAAGCTTTTTCAAAAATAAATAGTATTTAAATCTGAACTGTTTAATAATGTTGGTAAAAGTTCATTCCAAGAGAGAGCAAAAGTTCGACTTGTAAATTTCTCTGTCCTAAAATTTCTTTATATACTTCTAAATACTTTAAGTACTTCCTAATGATTAGAAAAGTTAGAACTCTGCTTATGCTTTGACTTATTATTACAAAAATTCACTGAAAACAATATAGTAAATTTATTTCCAGAGTTCAGTTAAAAGTTTATGTTGAGCCTTATAATGGAGTTGGCTCCCTAGCTATTCAGATTGAAAATAAAAAACTATTCCGACAGTGATTTAGCTAATTTCATAAGTAGAGGGTGTTGTTAATGTTCAACTATTTATCATATAACAGACTCTAAGTATCTGAAATTGGGAACACTTTCAGCTGTGACTTTCTTCTTGACTTTGCAACCAGCTGCAAGCGTTGCAACAACTGCAAAGTTGTTTCCTCAAGTTGTTCGGTTTTTGAATGGGATTTAAGTAAATATATATTATTACATTTCAGTCTCTATTTGTGTACTACAGTGCACCCTCGTTTGTTGCGCACCCTCTTCTTAGATATCGCATTTTCCAAATAGACTTGTGGCAACATTGGCCTCAACATCAACATTAACAACAGCAACAATAATAATATCAAGAAGATGCAGTCTTTTGCCCCCCCCTGTTCCCTGCCCCTGCCCCTTCTCTACGACTCTGACTCTGCCTCATTGAGGGCTGTTAAATTTAGTGCCTCCACTTCAATTTTAATTACGGGCATTGTTGAATATGCGACCGTCCCAGACTGAAGAGCACCCCCAACAACAACAACAGCAACAACAACGACAACGACAACAGTCTTTCCTCCCAGAAAGAGATTTTCATTCGCGTATCTGTTGCACACATGTTCCACACTCCCCTCTCTCTCTTTCTTTTCTGCTCCCCGCTCATCATCAGCAGTTCAGCTTCGTTTCTTTGTTTGGTAGACAATTTAACATATTTGGGAATTCATTGCACTTTCTTTTATTAATACGCACTCGAGAAGTCTCCCTCACTCATTCTCCCTCTCTCTCTCACTCACTCTTTCTCTTTCTCGATTTGTCTGGAACATGTGTACTTACATATGCTCTTTTTTTGCCCTATTCTCCATCTACATCTCCTTGTAAACTTGAACAGTTTTTCTCCTCTCGCCTAAATTTAGTCACATTCTTGACTATTTTTGGGGCAGAGAGTTCTCTGGCATCTGTGGGCTTGAGACTTTTGCTTTTATTGCTCCAATTTTGGTATGCCAGCCATTGATAAATATAGACTTTTCCATTTCCCCCAACAACATATCAATGGAAATACATATATATAGAGGAATGGAAATTGATCTGAATTTGAAGCTGAATCACAGAGTTGTAATTCTTTGACGCAAATTGAAACTTATCTGTTAATCGGCACATCTGCTTGTCACATGAACATTCGACACTTGTAGTGGGAGGGGAGTTAGAGAAGTTTAGGGGAAGTAAGGGGTTGCCAACTGCAGTTGTTGCAAGTTGTTTTCTGAGTCACAGGCAGCTGCCGAGGCTGACTTTGGCCTTAAGTAGCTGCATTTAGCATTGACAGCCAAGCAGTCAACAATTTTTAATAGACGAGTAATTTTCGCTATGAAAACCGCCCGCAAATAAAAATGCAGCTAGCCCCTCCTCCTCGCCATTGTTTATGGCATAAATTGCAAGCAAAATGAGAAGCGCGAGCCAAATCAAAGCAATGACAATAACAGGCAGGCGAGGGTCGCTTTAAGAGTAAGCTATAAATGTGAATAACAATATAGATAAGTTAATTCATAGTTAATTTTTAAATTAAAGAGGAAAATAAAGGAATCAAACATATACAATCATATCAATAAATATAATTTCACTTCTAATGTTTAAATAGATAATCAGATATCTTCAAAAGAAGAAACTTAAGAAGTAGAACGACAGACAAATATATATAAAGTCTTAACATTTAATTTTTATTCTTATTATAGATATTGAAATACTATAGATATTGAAATATTATATTTTATAGATTTGCTCATAGATTTATTTTATACTTCTACTTACTTTTACTGTCAAATTAAATCCCTTTATTAGAACACAATTTTGTATATTCATATATACATATTTACATTTTATTTGTAATTAAATTTAAACATTTTATTTATAAATATTGTCCACTTCATTTCATAACATTCCTACGCTGGTATTAACTTTTGTGATTAATTTATCAATTAATTAGCATTATTAATGAAACATCCCACGAATCTTTCTGAATATTTCACAGAGCTTTGCTGGCATCGCAAAGCAGTTGCTCAAATTGCGCAAATTGGTTTGAAACAAATGTAAATATTTATTAAAATTGTGCAAATTCTAGTGAATTCCCCTCTTCACCCTCTCTCTCTCTCTCTCATCATGTAGGCGCCTCAAAGATTGCCTTCTAAATGCCGCTTGTCTTGGATGAATTGCAGTTCAATGTTTAGATGATTATGAAAAGCTTTTCTGAGCTCGTGATTATACATGTGAGGGTGTAATGATCAGAGAGGGAGACAACGATACAGAGAGAAGAGCAGAGAGAGAGAGAGATCATGTGACTGAGAATTTGCTGCTGCAGTCTCTCTCTTTGTCTTTTCAACTGGACTGATTATCACCGCGATTCAAAAAATATTTATTCGTATGAGTAATCGAAATGCCATCTTCACATTTCGTACTGTATTTATTATTATTATTTTTTGTGCATTTTTATTTTCTTTTCATTTTTTGTGTGAGACATTTGCTCTGGCCACTTTTGGTATGCGTGATTGTGATTTATGTGCAAGTTCTGAATCAGAAACAGATTCCGAATTGAAATCGGAATCGAAATCTGAATGCTTATGACTCGGAACATGCTCGAAAAAACTGCACAAGTGTGTGAATTTTTCTGACTCTTGACAAATGCGCATTTTTTATTTGTATTTCCCCCAAAGTCTCACGCCAAACCAGAAGTAAACAGTGCAGAACATTTTCAAGTTTTTCGCTTAACCAGCTGTCGGCAAACGTGACAATGACACTAGCTGAAAGCTGCACTTAAGTGTTGGACTTATCGTGGGAGAGTTTTAATGAGCTTTTAAGATTCTAATCTTCATTTAATCTGACAAAGTGCATTCTTAACACAACATATATTATACGAAGGCTGTCTTAAAAGCATATATAACTAATAATGACACTAGCTGCATATGCACTTAATTAGTTAAATAATTTTAATTTGATTAACAGAAACTACCAAAGAATGTTTAAGGAATAAAAAACAGTTGATCAGTAAATTACTTCCAATAACAGCAGAAAACTGAGAAAGCTGTTAAGAAAGCACGTTAAAGCTTTTAGGCAGTTAAGCTTAAGCAATTACAGAAAGCTCAACTATTAATTTTACAAAGTACATACAATTTTTCCATCTTTCCTTTCACTTGAGTAAAAAAGTACACATCAAATTGTTTTTAACTGTGAATTTGTAGCTCGTGTCATTGGCACATTAACAATGGAGAATAGTTTTAAATTTTCCATTTGCCCCTTTGGCACTTAAAGTCAATTTCGATTCCCAAAAGGCTTCAACTGTTGCCGTCGTCAGTATCAGTGTCTGTCAACAACAACAGCAACACCAACAATAACAGAGATAACAACAACAAAAACTAAAACAAAGTCAATGTTGACGACGCTTCAGCGATTTTCACATTAGATTAAATATTTTTCAACTTTTAGTTTTGAGGTCAAACTGAAGAAAACGCCCAACAGCAAGTTGAAGAAGAAGCAGAAGACCTTTGTAGTAACATTTTTGTTGCTAATACAATAATTGCTGCTGTTGTCGTTTGCTAATATTGTTGCTGTTGCTGTGGTTGATGTTGCTGCTGAGAAGAAGCGCTGCGGAAGCGGATGCAAAAAAAAAGAGACAAGCTGAAAGCTAAACATTGAAGTGCCAGGGCGAGTGACGATCGTATATAGATACGCCTGTCCAACAACAGCATTAACAACAACAACAGCAACAACATCAACAACAGCAACAACAACAGCAACAACAGCAATAATAATAATAACTGAAGCAGCTAATTTCTCAGCATAAGAGAAACGAAACAACGCAACAACCTTGCCAGAAGCCAAAAACAACAAATGAATTTCCATTGTCTTAAGTTTCAGGCTCTTTTCAGTACTCGACTTGTTGTTGTTGATGTCGATGTGTGTGTGTGTGCGAGTGTGTGTGTGTCTGAGTGTGGCACCCCAAAGGCCAAGATCGTCGTCATATTAGCGTCCAAAAGTCAACGTCGCTTGTCGGCGGCTTCTCAAAAGCCCAGCAACAACAACAGCAACAACACCAGCAACACCAGCAGCAACAACAACAGCAACAGTAACAACAACAACAACTGAGAAATATGTAGAAATGTATGCGTATACGGCGTATAATGTAAATTCCGCAAAGTGCGATGGACAAGCGACGCTTGAAATTAAAATAGGGTCATTAAGCGTCCAACGGGCCAACAACTCAACGAAAAGTCAGAGCCCAAAGGGAGACCTATCAACAGACAGAGAGAAAGAGAGAGAGAGCGAGAGAGAGGGGTAGAGAGGGATAGAGAAGGGAGAGTTAAGACTGAGGAGCTGCTGTAGCATTGTATTATATCTTCCTACAGATCTGGCCTTTGGTAATTGCTCTACCTCTCTGTGTCCCACTCTCTCTCTCACTCCCTTCCTCTCTCCCTTTCTCAGCCAAGCTGACCAGACAAATTTCTCAACAATTATTTTGAAATGTTTTTCAATCTACAACAACAATAACTTCAGTTAATACAGACGCTGGCATTAGTTTTTCCATAAACAAAAGTGTGAAAAGCAAGCAACAACCGCTTGAAACAGACTTAAAGCAAGTCTTATAATTATGATTGCTGTACTCAAAGTAGTTGCTGTGAGTTATCCATCTCTCTCTGTCTATCTCATTCTCTACACCTCTCTTTCTATCTTGGTCTGACATTGATTTAATTGTAAAATAATTATTGATACAACACTTTGCAGTCAATAAGTTTAAAGGCGTTGATCAACTGACATCTCAATGCATTTTCATTGGCCTGCAAAACACAAGATTCTCTGACAAAGTAAATATTTAAATTGTATTTCTGCTGGCATTTCAAAATTGTGCCTAAAAATAACAAGAATAAGTATAAGTAAATATTAAAAAATCTGAAGAACGTATGAAACTTGGGTAAAATATGTTAATAAAGTAGATTCAAATGTTTTAAATTGAAAATGATCTACATGACCTCTGTTTTGTTTTGTATGACAGTAAATACAAATGAAGATTATAAATATTATTTTAATTACTATTCTTTATTTCAATGGTATATATTTAATCTAGCAACTTTTATTATTATTAAACAATTCAACTTAATTGTACTTTAAATTTTTTTGCTAGTCAAATATCTGAATAAGCACTTTAAAAGTATCTGAATATCAATTGAGAATTGCTTAGATTTTCCTCTCTATTTTCAAGACAAACCTAAGTTTAAATCTATATTTAAGTTACACTAAAATAAGATCAGGAAATTAATTTCAAATGTTTTTTTACATTTTATCTGCAACTCAATATTTAAACTTCAGCTCAGACAATTAATTAACATTTCGAAACAATCTTTCAATCACTATAATCTCTTTATTGTAATCGCTAATTTTTCAACAGTTCTTAAGCTAATCCCAAATAACATTTATAGTGATTCAAGTGATTAGTCACTCGATTCAATTCCAAAAAAAATATGAGTTTGTATTTTTTTGTATTCGAAATCTTTTTCGAATTTTGCTGAAATTGTCCCCAATTTGACAATGGGCAACTGTTGCCGTCGTATAAAGGTGCGAAGCTGCCAAATGAGCAACACGAGGGCAACAAATTTGCAGCTGTTGTTGTTGTTGCTGTTGCTGTTGTTGTTGCCGCCCGAATAAAAACCAGTAAGTGATTTCACAGCCACCAACATCTGTGAGACGGAGCTGAAGACGGAGTCGGAGTCCGAATCCAAATCCAAGTTGAAATTGCCATGGAGTAAAACTAACAAACGCTGTGCAAAATTTGTAACATATTCGGCAGCAAAATCTTTAAGTTGTCGTTGTTGTCGTTGTTGTTGGTCATGTTGTTGTTGTTGTTGTTGCTGCTGTTGTTTGGTGCGTTGTTTTTGGTTATTGTACATAAAGGCAAAGCGACGCGATGTCGGTTCAATGAACCGTTCGGCGCTGACTCTGACTGACTTATTGAATGACTGAGACAGCAGCAACTGCAGCACCAACAACAACAACAACAATAACAACAATACTGCTGCTGCTGCTGCTGCCATCGAAGGCTGCACAGATTATGTCACACATTTTGTGTATTTGGGGGAGTGTGGAGGAAGGAGGTTACTCAGCTGTCGAGGGGTGGGAAGTGGATAGTGGTGGAGGGGCAATGTTGCACTCGTGGTAGCCATGTTACAACATCAATTGCGCGCGCCAAACACCAACAACAACAGCAACAACAACAACAACGATAACAACAACAGCAACTGCGACCCGAAACTGAAACCTAAAAGAAATCGTATCTGAAAGATTGTGCTCAAAGCTTTGGCTGCTGCTGTTTGTATCTGTAGCTGTTGCTGGTTTGTAGCCAAGTCGAAACTGTTTAGGCTAAATATGTAACTGTGGCTACAACCAAAGCTGAATCATTCGACAGGGAATTGGGAACTGAAACTATCCATTGCCATTATTGGATCAATTTTAATAGAGCGCAGCTAAAAAACAGTCTAAAGTCTAAATAATAACTACTAATATTTATCATACAGAATAAGAGATACTGTTATTATCAGAAAACAAAGCTACATATGTATATCTGATGCATTAATCATATCATATCATAGAAAGCATTAATAATGATAATTAATTTAGTTATTATTTGGTATTTAATTAATAATTATAATCGGATGAACTTAAGAGAGTGCCGAGAAACAGTCTAAAGTCAAAATAACTCTGGGTATTTGGCAAACACTTTGCATTTGTAGAGGAAACTAAAATTAGTGGAAAATAAAGCTACACATTTTTATAATCTACATGGTATATATAGAAAGCAGTATTAATTATAATTAGCTTGCAGTATAACCTGAAATTAATAATTATAATTAATATAATGATTTCGGGAGTATTCTTAGTTTGTAAACAATTTTATATATTAAGTTGTTGAAAATTCTTAGTTTATATGTATTTAAATTTATTTATTTATTTAAACCGAATTCGTTAGTTATATAAATGGCACAATTCCCTTTACTTATCATTGAGATAAAAGATAATATTTCTAAGTAGCTGATAAGTTGCACTTAAATCAATCGTATTTCGACTTACAGAAATTTTAAATCTAAGAAATTTGATCAGTTATTTAGAGTCTATATTAGGTACACTTCAATGGCGCTGCAATTGGTGTTTCACTGTACTATGGGTGATAAAGTGAAGCTGCCAAAGTCAGTTGTAAATATTTTCACACTCAATTGCATAATGAGCTGACAAGTTGACGACTTGGTATACAAACTCCAACTCCAACTACAGCTCCATCTTCAGTCTTGTGTCCTCCAGCGTTACGAGCTTTGATTGTTAGGAAGAGAGCGAAGAGATAAGAAGAGAAGGGAGATAGAGAAAGAGAGAGAGAGAGAGAGAGAGTGAGAAGGGGACTGCAATGGGTCGCATAAAAATAAGTGAAAGTCAAATTGTATTGACGCATTGAGCGAATGAACAAATTAACTGCGCAATGAGCAATCTCATGAGCCAGACTGACAGACAGACAGACAGACAGATAGACAGACACGCACATGCATCTGTATCTGTATCTGTATCTTTGCGCCTTTGTATCTTTGTTTGGCATCTGAAAAGCAAAGCAAACGGTAAACGGTAAACGGCAATGGCTACAATATTCGTGGGCCTTTTGCTATTTATTTTGGTTTTTTGTTAAGCGAATTAATTTTTTCAAAAATTATTAAATGAGCCACAACAAATGGGCAACAAACGGAAAACAAGTTTTATTTGTTTTGTTACTGTTTTGTTGCATGATTATGCAATGCAACTTGCAACTTGCAAGCTCTGAATCAAACAGAATATTCAACTTAACTTCAACTGAAATCAACTTAAATCAAGTCAAATGCGACTGTTGCGAATGTTGACTCACAGAATGAGTCTTATCAGCTCGAGATAAGCTTGTAAATATTTGTATGTATTTTTCAATTGAATTTTCGATGAGTAATTGCTCCAAATGTTGCACAACACAATACACTGATTGAGATGGCGTGGCAAGATGGCAAAATAAAAAATAAAAAACTAAACAAATAAATAAAAAATAAATGCAAATTGACATTCAAACACCTCGAGGATTGATAATGAAAGCGTGAGACGTAGCCAATTAGTTTATCAACGTGACAAAATCGTATTCACCGAGAGCTTGCTTTGAAATTCAAATGTGGCAGGTTGCAAGTTGAACGTGGCAACTTGGTTAACCACTTGAACAAACAAAATGATTTGACTTTGGACATGGACATGAAACTTGCTAAAGGCGGCCACAGCAGGTGTTAGTGGCTAGTGGGCGTGGCAGAACTTTCACAAATTAATAAGACTTGAAATTGTAGAACGCACTCACAAGTTGAATCTTCTTCTTCTGCAGAGTTCAACAGACAAAAAGACAGTTGGAGCGGCAATTTTAATTGAATTCGCGAGGTGAACCGAGAATCGAGAATTGAGAACTGTGAACTGTGAATGGAGAACTCAGCAGAGACTCGAGGCAGAGATGGAACACAGTTCCAAGAATTTGAAATATACAGAAATGTACATATGTTGATATTTATATAAATAAAGCATAAAACCAGTAAACGACGGACAGACGAGCAAAAGGCAAAGCCAAATAAAAGGTACAGAAAAAGGGGGAATAAAACTAAATAATATGAGACCATTTAATGCAATCTCCTAGCTAATCACATTGCCTAAACTGTGTGGCTAATATGGTGTATATTTAAAAACTTATATAAACAATAATACTAATGTAAATTTCTATAACTAATTAATTAGTTAGACACACTAGAAGTTAGTCTATTAGCCTGTATTGCTAACAAGTTTAGGGAAAGAAAAAGAAGATGCTGCTAAAAGCTCGTATAATTTATAATATTTTTAATTGAAACTAATATCCACAACTAATCAATTATTTAGACATATAAGAACTTATCCTATAAAAGCAGTATACAAAACAGATTCAATTCAATCAAGTATAAGAATAGAAAGGAAAAAATGCAGCTAAAAACTTTCATACTTTTTGCGGCTATAGGATTTGTAATGGTTTGCATTGAACCACCGTGTCCACCAGGATGGGGAAAAAAATAGCTATATGAAGATATACAAGTATTCAAAGCTTTCTTCGACTTTGGGAATGTAATTTATTTTTCCATTTAAAAACTTTATCGTATAGTTTAAATAAATAATAATAAAATTTTAAATATATTCATTGACTTAACAAAATATTTACTGACTTATATTGAACAACAAAGTTTAGGAAAGGAAAAGTTACTCTGGTTATTGCAAACTTAAGCAGTTTACATTTTAATAAATTAGCATTTATAAGTAAAACTTTTTAAAATCAGTTGTGAAGTTCTCGAGACATTATCCACTAAAAATTGTTAATGATCAAAAATGTAAGATCGAGTAAAAAAATTCTTAAAGTTGTTTTCCTCATCTGGGAAAAAATCGAAATAACTTCCGTGTTTTTATTGTCCGACCGACATGAAAATTGCAAAAGATTTTGGTTAAAGATTACTGTAGTTATACAAAATTATTTATTGATTTTGGCTATTAAGAAGTGTTAGATTCTTTGGCTGTCTAGGTGTAATTAGCATCTGTTTATAACGAATTATATTAACAATTACATGATAACAATATCTATGAAATTTAGTAAGTGGAAATATTTCCTACACCTAATTAATTAGTTTTGCATTTTTAAAACTGGCCTATATAAGAGAGTCCATAAGGGATACAAATCAATTCAGTGTTAAACCAAGAGATGGAGCTCAAAACTTTTTTACTTCTTGCGGCTCTAGCATTTGCTAGGCCTTATAGAGATTCACCAAAGTATCCACCGACAACACCACGTTGGCCACGAGGATAATCATAATCGACTAGAAAATGGGTGTTTATTAATTCCTTAATAAAGGCAATGAATTCATTATTACTAACTCTTTAAATTTAAATGATTTCTTGGGAGGGTATATATGATCAGTTTCTTGATCACTTTATTAAGTGGCCTGGTAAAATAGAAAAAGGCGAAACTTTACAAATTCTTGTCATAAAAAAAGTGATTGAATCTGTTGCGTAAACGGGTGTAACCAATCAATTTTAAAGATAGCAATAATTACTTTAGCTACTTAATTAGTTAACTGATTATATAACTAACGTTTTCCAGAAGACTATAAAAGAATCCCAGATGAAGAGCTTGCTCAGTTCAACTAAGTCTTGCAAAAGGAAAAGACTTTCTTAATTCTTGCGGCTCTAGCAGTTGCAGGACCACCCATGTCGCCACCAATTTTGCCACGAAGATAATCACAGCCGTCCAGAAAATCAAAATATACTAATTTCTTAATAAAGGCAATGAAATCATTATTTCTATTTTTTTAAAAGTATATTATTTCTTGGGTATTATAAGATTAGTTTCCCGACTAAAAGAAATTTTTAGCATAGTTTGGAAACATTTAAATTATAATTAAACTATAAAAAAATATAGCGCAACTAACTTTGGCGCGCCAAAGTTTGGATACCCTTGCAGTGCCCTGTGTAAGCCGTCAGATTTTTACAAAATTTGTTAAATGTTGATTTCGAACCGATCGTTCCTATGGCAGCTATATGATTATAGTAGTCCGACTTACACCAAATTTGGTCAGCCTGTTTAAAACTTAATCAAACACACAATGTATATTTGGTTGAGATATCTTGAAAGACAAAAAAGTTTTTCATACTAAATGTTTATTTCCAACCGATCGTTCCTATGGCAGCTATATGATATAGTTATCTGATCCGGCCGGTTCCGACATATGTGCTGCGTGCAGCAAAAAGACAGACCTGTACCAAGTTTCACCAAGATAGCTTCAAAACTGAGAGACTAGTTTGCATAGAAACAGACGGACAGACGGACAGACGGACAGACAGACGGACAGACAGACGGACAGACAGACGGACAGACGGACATGGCTATATCAACTCAGCTCGTCGCCCTGCTCAAGAATATATACTTTATGGGGTCTGTGAGGCTTCCTTCAATGCGTTACACATTTCGTGACAAAATTATAATACCCTCTGCAAGGGTATAAAAATCAATAAATATTGGCATTTTATTATTTCTTTGAACATACAGAGCTTGTGCGAAAAGTTATAATCGCTTTTTATTTTAGAATAGTTAATTTATTAAACTGAATATCTTTCGTTACCAAATTTGATATAGGAAACAATGGGGTTTGAATCTGCGTTCGTCACTACTTTTTCATCTTGTAAAAAGGCTTTATCCCTTTTTTACTTTTTCTTGCGTAATTCTATATTTTTTAACTCATCGCAGTAATAGAGAAATATTCAACTTTTTTTGAAGTTTTTGTCATAATTCATATATGATTAGTCAGAAAATAGAAAAAGGTGACAATTACATAAACTTGCCATTAAAAATGGATCTTAATTTTTTGCATAAGCAGGTGTTGCTAATCAATTTTTAGAATAAATTTAATTACTACTTATATATTTAATGAATTGGTTACCTTATTATATAACTTACTCATTCAAGTGGACTATAAAAGCAACCCAAATTCATAAATTGCTCAGTTCAACAAAGTTGAGGAAAAGAAAAAGATGGATCTTAAATTATTACTAGTTCTTGCGATTCTTGCGATTCTACCATTTGCACTTGCAAAGCCGCCTACACGCCGTCCCCCTCCTCCACCGAGACCGAAACCAAAACCACCAAGACCTCCCTATCCTCAGGGATAGGGAAAACCGCCCAAAATTGGAAATTTACCAATTCCTTAATAAAGGCAATGAATTCATTATAACTCAGTCTTTAAATTTAAATAATTTCTTGGGAGGGTATATATGTAAGATCAGTTTCTTGATCACTTTATTAAGTGGCCTGGTAAAATAGAAAAAGGCAAAACTTTAAAATTTCTTGTCATAAAAAAGTGCTCTGAATCTGTTGCGTAAACGGGTGTTACCAATCAATTTTAAAGATAGCAATAATTACTTTAGCTAATTAATTAGTTAACTGAATGTATAAATACGTTTTCCAGAAGACTATAAAAGAATCCCAGATGTATAACTTGCTCAGTTCAACTAAGTTGTGCAAAAGGAAAAGATGGAACTCAAAACTTTCTTAATTCTTGCGGCTCTAGCAGTTGCAGGACCTCCCATGTCGCCACCAATTTTTCCACGAAGATAGTCACAGCCGTCCAGAAAATCAAAATATACTAATTATTTAGTAAAGGCAATGAAATCATTATTTCTATTTTTTGAAAAGTATATTATTTCTTGGGTATTATAAGATTAGTTTCCCGACTAAAAGAAACTTTTAGCATAGTTTGGAAACAGTTTAATTGTAATTAAACTATTAAAATGAATCAAAAAATATTGGCATTCTTATTATTTCTTTGAGCATACAGAATTTGTGCGAAAAGTCATAATCGCTTTTTATTTTAGAATAGTTAATTTATTAAACTGAATATCTTTCGTTACCAAATTTGATATCGGAAACAATGGGGTTTGAATCTGCGTTCGTCACTACTTTTTCATCTTGTAAAAAGGCTTTATCCCTGTTTTACTTTTTCTTGCGTAATTCTATATTTTTTCGTTCATCGCAGTAATAGAGAAATATTCAACTTTCTTTGAAGTTTTTGTCATAATTCATATATGATTAGTCAGAAAATAGAAAAAGGTAAAAAATTACATAAGCTTGCCATTAAAAATGGATCTTAATTTTTTGAAGGTGTTGCTAATCAATTTGTAGAATAAATTTAATTACTACTTATATATTTAATGAATTGGTTACCTTATTATATAACTTACTCATTCAAGTGGACTATAAAAGCAACACAAATTCATAAATTGCTCAGTTCAACAAAGTTGAGGAAAAGAAAAGATGGATCTTAAATTATTACTAATTCTTGCGATTCTTGCGACTCTACCATTTGCATTTGCAAAGCCGCCTACAAGAAAGCCGCCTCCTCCACCGAGACCGCCAGTAAAACCTCCAAAAAATCCTCCTCGGGGATAGGGAAAACCGCCCAAAATTGGAAATTTACCAATTCTTTAATAAAAGCAATGAATTCATTATAACTCAGTCTTTAAAACTATAATATTTCTTGGGAGGTCCTTATAAGATCAGTTTAGTCAGAAAATATAAAAAGGCAGAAAAGTGGCACAAACTTGCCATTAAAAAGGAGTCTTAATTTGTTACGTAAACAACTGTTACCAATCAATTTTTTAAATAAAAATAATTACCATACCTAATTAATTAGATACCTTATTATACAACTAACATATTCCGGAAGACTATAAAAGATACCCAGATACATAACTTGCTCAGTTCAAATAAGTTGTGCAAAAGGAAAAGATGGAACTTAAAACTTTCTTAATTCTTGCGGCTCTAGCAGTTGCAGGACCTCCCATGTCGCCACCAATTTTTCCACGAAGATAATCACAGCCGTCCAGAAAATCAAAATATACTAATTTCTTAATAAAGGCAATGAAATCATTATTCCTATTTTTTTAAAAGAATATTTTTTCTTGGGTATTATAAGATTAGTTTCTCGACTAAAAGAAACTTTTAGCATAGTTTGGAAACAAGTTAATTATAATTAAACTATTAAAATGGATCAACAAATATTGGCATTTTTATTATTTCTTTGAGCATACAGAATTTGTGCGGAAAGTCATAATCGCTTTTTATTTTAGAAAAGTTAATTTATTAAACTGAATATCTTTCGTTACCAAATTTGATACCGGAAACAATGGGTTTTGAATCTGCGTTCGTCACTATTTTTTCATCTTGTAAAAATGCTTTATCCCTTTTTTACTTTTTCTTGCGTAATTCTATATTTTTTCACTCATCGCAGTAATAGAGAAATATTCAACTTTTTTTGAAGTTTTTGTCATAATTCATATATGATTAGTCATATAAAAAATCCACCTTCTCCTCGTAAGTGGGAAGACCGCCCGAAATTGGAATTTTATTAATTCCTTAATAAAAGCAATGAATTCATTATAACTCAGTCTTTAAAACTATAATATTTCTTGGGAGGTCCTTATAAGATCAGTTTAGTCAGAAAATATAAAAAGGCAGAAAAGTGGCACAAACTTGCCATTAAAAAGGAGTCTTAATTTGTTACGTAAACAACTGTTACCAATCAATTTTTTAAATAAAAATAATTACCATACCTAATTAATTAGATACCTTATTATACAACTAACATATTCCGGAAGACTATAAAAGATACCCAGATACATAACTTGCTCAGTTCAAATAAGTTGTGCAAAAGGAAAAGATGGAACTTAAAACTTTCTTAATTCTTGCGGCTCTAGCAGTTGCAGGACCTCCCATGTCGCCACCAATTTTTCCACGAAGATAATCACAGCCGTCCAGAAAATCAAAATATACTAATTATCTTAGTAAAGGCAATGAAATCATTATTCCTATTTTTTTAAAAGAATATTTTTTCTTGGGTATTATAAGATTAGTTTCTCGACTAAAAGAAACTTTTAGCATAGTTTGGAAACAAGTTAATTATAATTAAACTATTAAAATGGATCAACAAATATTGGCATTTTTATTATTTCTTTGAGCATACAGAATTTGTGCGGAAAGTCATAATCGCTTTTTATTTTAGAAAAGTTAATTTATTAAACTGAATATCTTTCGTTACCAAATTTGATACCGGAAACAATGGGTTTTGAATCTGCGTTCGTCACTATTTTTTCATCTTGTAAAAATGCTTTATCCCTTTTTTACTTTTTCTTGCGTAATTCTATATTTTTTCACTCATCGCAGTAATAGAGAAATATTCAACTTTTTTTGAAGTTTTTGTCATAATTCATATATGATTAGTCATATAAAAAATCCACCTTCTCCTCGTAAGTGGGAAGACCGCCCGAAATTGGAATTTTATTAATTCCTTAATAAAAGCAATGAATTCATTATAACTCAGTCTTTAAAACTATAATATTTCTTGGGAGGTCCTTATAAGATCAGTTTAGTCAGAAAATAGAAAAAGGCAGAAAAGTGGCACAAACTTGCCATTAAAAAGGAGTCTTAATTTGTTACGTAAACAACTGTTACCAATCAATTTTTTAAATAAAAATAATTACCATACCTAATTAATTAGATACCTTATTATACAACTAACATATTCCGGAAGACTATAAAAGAATTCCAGATGAATAACTTGCTCAGTTCAACTAAGTTGTGCAAAAGTAAAAGATGGATCTTAAAATTCTGCTAACTCTTGCGGTTCTATTTGTATTACACAGGCCTCATTCAAGGCCCAAACCTGTGTAAGGCCCACACACCCCAACCACCACGAAGTCAACTTAAACAATGTGAATAATCTTAACCATCTTAAAAGTTTAAATTCTTTCAATGTTTAATAAAGGCAACGCATCTGGGTAAAAACTATATGTTTTCTTGGGATGACATTATGAGATACAATTACTCAATTGCATAGTTTTTAAACAAGCCACAATCCTCGTATTCTCCTTTCCCTGACCTGCAATTGTGTTACATTGTTTCTCTAAAATATTTCTTTGAAATTGTTATTAAATGAATTACATAAATACGTTACAGAAAATATATTTTACAAGATGTGAGTTTTTGACTCATTTCTTTTTCTTTTTTTTGAAGATGCCCATATGGTTAAATGTTCTAGTAAGGATGTACTTTGTACTATCCAGAGCATTTCCTAAAACCTTATCATTTAAATGCCAGTTGTAAGCTGATTCTTTGGTACAATTTGTGCAAGAAAACAAATTTGGTAGTAACTGACCTGCAGGATTTTTAAGATGTGGACCTATTTAGGGACTCAGAAGAATTTCTTTACACAATTAATAAATTAATTTAAATTTTAAGAGCCTTAGCGTGCATAAAAAATTAGGCACGACAATCGTGATGACGTTGAAAAGAAATTTACTAAAAATATTTCAGGAAATCTAAGAAGCTTGTTATTTTTACTTTATTTAACATAAACTAAAATTTTATATTTAAAAGATGACATCCTGGCTACACTCATGATCTGTAAGGTCTGAAAGTGGTTGTTAATCGTCGTGTTTTTGGAGGTTACCGGGCAGCAAATGCTAGAGCCGCAAGAATTAGGAAAGTTTTCAGCTCCATCTTTTCGTTTTCCTCAACTAAGTTGAACTGATCAGTTTATGTATCTGGAACTCTTTTATAGTCTTCTAGAACATGTGGTTGTATCTAATTAAATAGTTATAATAATTATTTTTATTTTAAAAGAAATTGATCGGTAACACTGGCTTACAAAGCATATTTTGTAGATGAAAATTTTATTTTGTAATTTTGCATTTATTTTCCTGTAATACAAAAAATATCCTCATATTTGTTTGTATTTTTGTTTGTTTATTATACCCATTAAGCATTTGTAATGGGTGCAATTCTTCCAGAGAGTCAAGTGCAAATGGATCCGGATTGAACGGGTTCGAGGTTCGTTATTTGGTCAATGCCTTTAGCTGCCTAGAACGGGGCGTAGACCCAAAAAACGCCGTTCAACTTGTTCGGAAATCTAAACTCCCAGACTCCGATGAGACCCGAGAGAACAACCGACTAATAGACAGAAAGACTGACAAACTGAAAGACTGACAGACTGACAGACTGACAGACTGAAAGACAGACAAACTGACCAACTGTTTCTGGTTCTATCTGTTGTTATTGTTGGGTTGCTGGTAATTTGTAAATTGGTTCATAATTCGGTTTCATCAGCTCAGTTCTCTCTATTCTTTCAGCGTCACTTTTAATGCCACCCGCGCACCTCTCTCTCTTTATCTCTATCCATCTCCCTCTGCTCTTTAATCCAAGTATTGTAGCTGAAGTAATTTTATTTGTGTTTTTTTTTGTTTCTCTAAGTTTTTTTTTGGAGACAGCGTCAATGCGTTCGTTGGCTTCTTTTGTCTGTCTGTTGTGGACTTGTTCTTCGTGGGGGAAAACAATCTAAAAGCTCACAAATGAAATGGGTACAATCAACTAACTGTAAATAGTTTTTATTTCTTCTCCTCCTCCTCCACCTGCTTCTCTTTCATGTTCTTCTTTCAATTTCTGTTGCTTTTTGTTTCGGACGCTGTGCTAGTTTTTGGCTTATGAATGGACAGAAAGACAGACAGGCAGACTGACAGCAAGAGCGTTATAATTTTCTATTTTCTACAACTTATGATTGCCTCTGCTTTAACTTGATATTCGCTTCCCTTCTCTCTCTCTCTACACCTTTATCACCCTCTTTTTAAAGCATATGCAAAATTGTTAATCGAATAACGAATCCCAATCATCGCATATTTAATTTGCATATTTGGTCACTTGTTAATTAATAAACAACTACAAAACGACCGAAAAACATGGCCTAACATAAACAAGTAGTAGACAAGTTTAAGAGTGATGGACTAAGACATACCCTATGCTGAGTTTTAGTTGACTTAAACTCGCTGTAGTCTAAATTTTAAGTTTAGATTCATTTCCATTATCAACTTAATATATGTCATAATATATTTATATGCTTATCTGATTGACTCAGCTTAGAAAACTGAATTTATTTTCAAAAGTGTAAGAAACTATTTAATTAGTTCATTATACACTTTTCAGCCTTGTCGGTTACACTGGGTATGCAAATGTATCTTTGAAATTGCTCAAATATATCTTCGGTATTGACATTATCGAAACTGTTGAGTTAAGCGCAGTTTTTATTGCATGTTTGGACAGTTTATTGAGTTTTAAAAATGTTAAAAGTCAGCAGTTAAAGCCATATCGAAACAGGTGATAGCCCAATACAAAACATAAGACAATTCAAATCAAAACAAGTTGCAGTTAATAAATAAACACCAACATGTGTCTTAAAAATCTATATGCATATTTTAAATCTAATAAATTTTTTTAATTTAAATTTGAATTTTTGATTATTTTAAGAGCATTGAATAATCTGAGACTAGTTAATTAAGATACGTAATTAATGTCATTGTTTTAGCCTAGAAAGAGCAATACAATTTGTATAGATATTTAATTGTATCAATAATACTGCCTGAAGCACAGAGAGGAACTTCAATTTGAAGTAAATCATTTAAAAAAATATTGAATGTAGTTTTAGTTAGGTAATACTTTTAGAATTTAATCCCTATTTATCGATAAGTGCTTGAGAATTTATGATAAATATTGAATATTAAGCTCAGGAATATGTGTACATGTTATTTAAAAATTTTTCTGTTTAAATAAATTTATTTACATTCTTTTTGCTTTATTTGTTGCTCTGTAAAATTTGTAATTGTCAATTTATTCATACTTATTTTAGAAGAAATATTTATAATATTTATTTAAATATTTTTCTATTTATTTATTTGGCTTCATTTTTATTTACTTGTAGCTAAAATCTGTACTGATCAAACCTCACAAATTACTTTCTATATATGTACGTATTTTCTCATTTCATTTGTAATAATAACAGAGGTATTTGTGTAATTATTATGTGACCATTGAAGTTGACATTTCGTGTGACAGTTAACAGACCTAAATGATATCTCTGTAAGTCTCAGTACGACTTATATGGTTAGAATGCAGCAAAACAAATTCGCATGGATAGAGACGCCAGTTACAGCTATTATAATGTATGGTCTATAATACGGAGGGAGGGGAGTGAGAAGAGAGGGGAGTAAGCAAAGTATTGGCTCGGCTAAGCAAGGGGGTCAGTGCATGAAGGTTAGCGGCAATTTGTGTCGACAACATCGTCAAATGCTGCAACCAAAAGCAAAGTCAACTCCAACTTAAACCGTTGTTGGTTGCATCGACAGATCGATGAAATGGCAACAAGAACAACAAGAACGACAACAACAATGAGTACAACAGCAACAACAATAAGTCAATTTCATTGGCAATAAAAAAAAAGCCCCCTTTACAAGGTAAAAGTTTAGTACCGAAAACTTGCTAAAGCCCCAAGATTTCGGCTATCGATACAGTTATTTAATTTATTATACAAAGAACTGTGAAATAAATATATATAGCTTGGTATTCCGCTAATTTTTCAAAAAATATTTCTTTTAGCTTTGTGCCGAATAGCAAACTATTTTATGCTGCTTCGTCACTAGCGTGGACTGCCGTTCACAGTGATAGAAATAGAGAAACTGCATCCATGTTGTTTGGTTTGCAAAGGAGAACGCCTGCAGCCCCCTATCCCTGTCCACTTCTCTTTTCTGCTTACTTCTCTTACACGCCTCCTGATGCCCCTTTCAACTGCCCCCCTCCCCACTCTTTTCACTTCCCCTTCTCCTCTAGCCCCTCGGGCAAACACACGTCCAGCGATCGTCAACAAGCTAAACAAAACGCTTCCTCATCGCCGCCGTTTTTCCTAGCGGATTTGCTTGAGCAAGAGGTGGAAAATAAAAGGGGGAATAACCAGTTAGCCAAATGAGTGACAGAGACAGAGATATAGAGAGTGATAGAGAGGGAGATAGATGATAGGTGCGAGAGAAACAGAGTTCAGTATCAGTTGACGGTCGATGCGTGGCGGAATGTTTCGTTTGCTCGGCTCCAGAAATTGGCAAACAATAAAAGCCGTCAAAAAGTGCAGTCAACAACAACAACAACAATGGCTACAACAATAACAACAATGGCTACAACAATAACAAATAGAAAATCCACAGTCAGAGAGCGAGCAAGAAGCAGACAGAGAGAAAGAAAATTAAACGAAATGAAGAAAAGCAAAGCGAAGCGAAGAAAATAAAACAGTTGGAAAAGTTGATTGTTTAGTTGAAGCATAAAAAATGTTGGCTTTAAAAAGTGGAGCGTCGTGGATTTGGAGTCGCAAAAAAAATATAAGAGGCAGAGAAAATAATGCCCTGGCTGTGTGGCAGGAATTGAGTTGCAAGTTGCAAGCTGCCTAGTTGCAAGTTCCAAGTTGCAATCGGCGAGTTGCACATTCTGAATGATGTTTTAGCTGCAGTTCACATTCATAAAAGAGTTTCAGCAGAGAGGGAGATATAAAAGGGGACATAGAGAAAACGAGATAGAAATAGACTGCGTGAGAAAGAGAGGGAAAGAGTCAGCGATGATCGGCTGGTGAAAGATACATTTCAACTCTTGTCAAAAATGAAAATCAACTTTAAACTTGTGTGTGGCAAATAGACAAATGTGTTGGAAGAAAGTGCACTGGCAAAATAAATGGGGTGGGCAATGTGGCAACGGGGGCATGTGGCAGGGTGGAGTTGCAGCCAGAGTTGACTACGTCTGCGCAGCTGCCCGTTTGACTGACTGACATTTTATGGCAGTACTTTTTTTTACCATTTTTTTGTTGTTGTTGAATGCAACGCAAAAGGCGCCCGAAGTGTAGCCTGACAAATGCATAAAACTTGACGCAGAGACTGAAGCTGTAGCTGCAACTGTTGCAAGAGGCAAGTGGGTAACGGGAAGAGGCAATGTTGCAAGTTGGTAACTGCCAGGCTTCTTCGTCTTTCGGGCTGACAACAGCAACAACTCAAACAACAACAACAACAACGAATGATGATGACGACAACAACGACAACGTTGACTTGTAGCAATTGAATTTTTGCACGTCGCCCATGAAGTTGTTTGTTTGCTGTGGCAGCGTTCCCCATTGCCCCTGCCCCTTCCAACGCCCCCTCTGCCACCCTCTCCCTCTACATCGCCCCCACACTTTACTCATTGTTGTTGTTGTTGCTGCACTTGGATGAAAAATTGTGGAAACAGTTAACGAAAAAGAGGAAAATGTTTGTGTGCCTGATTGTTTGCTGTTGTTGTTGTTATTGCTGTTGTTGTCGATTGTCGTAGCTGTTGTTGTTGTTGCTGTTGTCAATTGTTGCTGTTGTTGTTGTGCGCATATTTATGTTTGCTTTGACTTACCGTTAGACGGTTATATGCCGGATTACATTTGGCACTGCTGGCAAATTATCTATGCCGAGTATCTTTTTCAGGCTCGAAATGAAGCAAAGTGTTTGTTATTGTTGTTGTAGTTGTTGTTCTTGTTGTTTCTGTTGTTGTTGCTAGTGGAATTGTTGCTTCTTGTAGAACGAAAACGTTCTCAGGCATTAGTTTAAAGCGATAAATAGAAATAGATGCAGACAATTTATACGAATTCGACTGTTGAAAAGAAAAACCCAATAGACGATTGAAAGGAATGGTTAAAAGATACCCTGTAGTAACTTTCTATATAAATTAAACTTTTAGAGATTATAAAATATATATAAATATTAAATCAAAGATAATTATCACACAGTCTTTCTAAACAAAAAGCAGCTAAACTTGGGAAGACTGTATAGTTGAATGTTTTTCTTAACTTCAGAGTATATGCAAGTCAATTACTTTCAAATTAATGTACTTTTACAGTTCCTAAGTCAAAGTAAGTTGACATTAGACTAAAGCCTATTTTTTAGTCAATCTTCTTAAATTGCCGGACTCTGAAACTGGACGCTTTCTAAGTCAGTAAGGCATTATGTCTTAACTGTTTAACAGGAAATTAATTAAGTCAAAAACTGGGTATCTTGCAGTTTAACTCTCAATTGCAGATGCTAACTGTGAAACAAGGAAGTTTATTAATAAACACATTTTTAAGTGTACAGGATATATCAGATTTCCGTAAGCGGTATCTCCCAGTCGTTCCCTTTCACATTTAATTGTTTTGATAAGCTTCTAAATTGCAATGAAGATAATCGTATCAATTATCGAGTATCTTACGAGCTTTTACTTATGTTACGTTATGTATACTTTCCTGCTGTTTTCCATGTTCAATGATTTTCCCATGTTCTATTACAACAACCGTCTTGACTTGGCTGTGATGCCATTCACTTCTGGCCAACTAATTGTTGACGTTGTTGTTGTTGTAGTTCCTGTTGTTGTTGTTGTTGTAGATGTTAAGACCTCCTAGGGATACTATGAGCATTTACTAATGATGATATGCGATTGCCTTTGGGCCATTTTCTGTGTGAAAAACTGCGACTCGTTTCGTTCAATTTACTGTTCAACTTTCAACTTGCCGGACTTTCGCAGCAAGTGACACAAACAACAACAACAAACACACACACTGCAAAGAGATAAATAAATATAAAATCTCAAAAAATAAAAATAAAAAAAAGGAAAGGAAAGGCCTCTCTGAATACAGCTGCAGTTGTCTCCCTCCTTCCCCCTTGGACCTGCCCCTTCTACTTCTCCTTCTCCTTCACCCCTTAGCACAACTTTCAAATGATCGTTGGGCTTTAAAATTCGAGTATCGAGTGTTTGAGTCTTTAAGTATTTGAGTAGTAGCTTTTTTGTTTTGGCCAGTCTGAGATACGGTCTTAAAGCTATTCGCGTTTGCCATAATTGTTGTTGTTGTCGCTTTGGTTGTTGTTGTTCTTATTGTTGTTGATGTTGATGTTTGTTGGTAATTGTTGCCGCTTTTGAGTTTGCTTTGCTTGACGGGGCGGCATCAGAAAAGAAGGTCGCACAAGGTGGTCCGAGTTGAGCTATTGCTTTAACTGTTTTGTTTATAATACACTATGAAAATAGCTATTTTAAAATTGTATAAATAGTTCTACTAATACTTCTAGTAATACGTACTAATATTTATCTTCATATTAGGCCTTTCTAGGCTTTCATTTATCCTCGCAACAAATGTTGCATTTAAAAAATTCAGTTTATCTTCAGACAGTACAACTTTTTAAATAAAATAAGTACACTAAATAACAGAGCTATAAAATACATATATATTTTTAGGCTTTAGGTGCAGCGTATCCAATAGTCGACTGGATATTGCCTGTTTATTTGCATGACATTATTTAATTTAATTTATTTAAATTTATTAATCATTTAATTTATTTAATCATATTTCGAAGGCATCGAGGACAGTAACTGATAAAATATATATTTAGGCTTTACACAAGTTTAGTGCAATTTTTTACGAGTGTAGTGTATATAGCAGTCGACTAGATACTGTCAGTTTATTTGCATTGTATTATTTTCGTTTCATTTGTCTTTGAAATTAATGTGCCAGATTTGAAAACCTGTAACGTCAGCTGGCTCTGTGATGCGGAGATGATCGCCTGAAGAAACAGCTGAGGAATTGCAATCAAGGCGCTCTCTTTTCTTCAATCATGCCCTCTCTCTTTCTCTAATTCTCTAACACACTTGCTCTCCTGCTCTCTATCTTTCTCTTCAGATGTTGTTGCTATTGATTTTCACTAGGAGTTTTGGAGCAATTTCAATGTATTTTTTTTGCAAACTACAATTCACACTGGTACTGTTAAATCTCTGGTATATATGTACCTATATGTATGTATATATATGTATATATGATAGCCATGCCCCTGCAGTTGCCCATTGTTGTTGTTGCTGCTGTTGTTGTTGTTGTTGCTGCTGTTGCACGTCGCTCACTTTGCCAATTTTCGTTTAGTTTTTGGCGCTTTTTGCTTTGGCATTGACGTATTGCCGAGAAGGGGGGCGTCACACTCTGATATTTGTCGCTGTTTATTGCTAAGCAATTTTGGCAATAGTTTTTCAGTATTTTCGTAGTCAATTTTTTTGGCCTCGTAGGTAGATGCCTAGCGGTTTCTCTATCTGCAAACTCTGACTCTTGCCCCGTTTCTCTTTCTGTGTGTTTCGGCATAATTGAATTTGTTGCCGAGGTTGATTTGCATTCAACTCTTAATAAAGTGAACTTTAAAATTGCGCCATTGGGCATTGAAGTTGGTCAGGCTCAGTCCCAGTCTCAGTCTCAATCGCAAACGTTGATTTCAGATTCAGGTTCAGAGCTTTAGATCGGTGCAGTTGTCAATCAAAAAGTCAAATTCCAACTGTCAAAGTGCCGCAATTTGTCTTTTGGCCTGCACAATTGAGACGAAAAGCGAATGTGACATTCTGGGGACCCAGAATGCGACGATTGGCCGTCAAGTATTACAATTTATCTATATGTATATTCATATAGATACTCATATATGTATATTGCACATACGCCGCGTGTGTCGGCGGCCCCTCATATAAGATTTAATAAGCCGGCGAGTTACGAGCGTTGCGCACGCGATACAAAAACTATCGACAATCGACAGTCGAGAGTCGACAATCTACTTAGGAATGCAGCATGTGATACTCGACAATTACAACTACTTTTAACCCATTGTAGTTGGAGAATTGGCTACAGAAAATCAGGAATTATTTCACATTTTCAAACTAGTTTTTACTAACAGAAAAATATTAATTTTATCAACAACTGAAGGTCTTTTAATAAATAAATAAGTCAGCTCTTTAATTAATAGTTTTCCCATCAAAGAACCTGCCACAAGTGGCAAGAATCCCCATCAATTGCAACCGAAAGAAGCAAATCTTAATGGGTTAATCGGATTGTTTTGCGAGTATTACAAAGCCGAATAAATGTTTAACAATAAGCAAATAATTTTTGTACACATGACATGCAAATCAATGGCCACAAAGGGGTGTGGGGAGGTGTGTAAGGGGGAGGCAGTGGGTTAGCTGGTTTAACCAAACGTGCAACATGTTTCCATTGCTTTTGGCCATTGACTGAACGCATTTTTGGCGATCGGCAATTGCAAGCCAAGTTGCTTGAGCACATTCACACATGTAGTACAACTACAATACTAACAACAACAATATACACAACAGCAACAACAATCACAACAACAACAGCAGTAACAACAACAACAATAATCAACAATATCAGTATAAAGTTATTCGATTTCTATGCTAATCGAATGACAACTGCGACAACTGCGTAATGAGTTTGCCGTTTGCCTCTTGACTTACATGTGTTTCCAATTGTAGTTATTTCACATACCCTGTAACGTTGACTAGGAAGGGTAGCTGTGCTTTAGAAAAAGTAAGATCATTAAATTGCTTAACTATATTTTGCATTTTGTTATTTGGATCATCAAGTTTAAGCGAGAAATTATTTTTAATTATTTTATTGATGTAGATCTGAAATTGCTTTTATATAAATTATTTATTAAATAATCGATTTATTGATAAATATTATTAATATTAAATTAACTTTTCTGAATGATTATTATATTTATTATAATCAATAGACAGCATTTAATCAATACACTATTTTCTCTTTATGTTGTTTTGCAGGGTATCTCTAGGTGTAGTACTCAAAAGTTAAGCTTGCTAACCTGCTGCTAGTGCATTTAATAGGTCAACTCTTGTTGTGTTGAATCAAATATCAAGACCCTGTACAATCCACAGTTCAAATCGTAAGCATGACATATGAACATATGTAAAAGCGAGTTTAAGCCATGGTTATTTAAACTGACTCTTTTTTTGGTGCATATTTAGGGCCAACTTATCGCGCCAAGTGAATCGTTAGCTGCAAATTGTTGCAACAGCTACGTGTCACGATCCCAGCGCCCAAAAATCACACAGAGGACAGACAGACAGAGAGACAGACAGAGAGACAAACAGACAGACATACAAAAAGACAGACCATCAAATGAAACATTTTCAAAAGCTGCCTCACATGTGTGGCAAAGGTGCTGAGTTATGGTTATGGTTAAACGAATGCGGATAGTATACACTACAAAAAGACAAATATGATAGACCTGAGAACACTCTGTAAGAGTTTCATCTTATCAATGAGAATAAAAGTATTTCACTTAAGATGAAAAATGTCTTAACAGTTATTTTTAACTTTTGTCTGCATAGATTGAATTTAAATGGGTAAATAAGAGAACAAATTCTTAGTTAGCTTTAAAATTACAGGGTATTTTACTTTAACCAATGTAGCCACAAGTAGACAAAACTATCGCTTGAAAATCACTGCAAATGAGCAGCGCGAAAAGCGACGACTGTCGAAATTGTTTGGTTTGAAAAATAAAAATAAGCCCAACTTGAGAATGGAGAGACAAATGGACAGAGAGAGACAGACAGATAGAGACAGCGAGATAGATAGATAGAGAGACAGAGGCTCACAGGCTGTCATATAAGCCTTCATTCATATGGAAGCTGGGAGCTGAAAGCTGGTTAACTGTTTAGTTGCCACAGGTTGAATACGATTGCCGCCGAGCCCAGCAACATTTTGCAGCAATTGCAACTTTATTTAACTCGTTGTTGTTTGTGCCACACAAAATATTTGAACGTCGTCAAAATGTCAGCGTGGCAAAATTTAATAAACAGCAACAACAACAACAACAGATAGCAGGCAACTTTTTTGCCATGTCTCGCCACGCGTGTTGGCAACATGTTGCATAAAGTACGAACTCAAAAAAAAAAAACAATATTTGAAAAGCAAATACAAAAAAATAAATGTGACAACAAAAATATGTTGCACGCGTCGCTGCTCCGATTTTTGTTGAATTTTTGCAGCACATTCCCAATTTGTGAGCTGCGTTCCCTCCCAAAAAAGGGGGTAGTATCGAGATAAAGAGGCGTGGCAGCGGGGCGGTTGGCCAGCATATTTGTCGTGCCTGGCAAACACCAAAAGCGTACAAATTCCCACGTTTAGTTTTTTATAGTCTTTTCGTTTATTATGCGTGTCTTTCGAAATTTTATTTAATTGAATTTATTTGGTTGAGTGAAAATGCAAAAACCGAAGCGGCGCTTTTAAAAAATCAAAACAAAAAACAACAACAACTAACGTAAACTAAAAAACATTTAACCGATTTATCATTCAGTTGTTGTTGTTGCCGTATTTAGTCATATTTATTAGCAAAACAAATTGATTAATTGATTTGGTGTTTAAGATTGTTTGACTCGCATCATTGAGAACTTTCCAAGCTCTCTGCATGATCGATGATATTCTGTTTCATTTGGTCGCACGCTGCGTATGCGCAATATGCAAGGACAGAGATGAGTCCAACTGAAAGCTAACTGCTGCGTAACTCACGCCAGTAGCTGCGTTGGCCACATTAACCATGTCAGGGCCACTCGAAAGCGTGCTCTTCTCTTCCTCTCCCCTCCTCTCCACTCATCTGCTCTCCTCTCATCGCCTCTCCTCTTTTTGCTGCTCTCTAAGCAAACATTCATTAATCATCTGCCCCATCAACTGAACTGAACGAGTTCCCCTCGCAGAGATCGACGCTGCACTGGAAATGAAGTCAGCGCCAACTTCATTCAAGTGCTGTCCATGTGCCGAAAGTGATTGTTTTCGTATTACATAATCGTCAAAACATATACATACTACAAGAAAGTAAAGAGTAGTTTACCTCATATGTAAAACGAATCTGCTTATACTCTGTAAATTAATTAAATATTTATTTTAATAACTTGATATTAAATTGTAAAGAATTTTTAAACTTAATATTATATAAATTAAACTTAAAAGTTATGAAAGTTGTTTTAATATTAATTTTAAAAGTGTTTTATAGTAAATTTGGTAGCTTATTATATTCACTTAAGTAAAGTGAAATCGTTTGAAAACCTAAAAACATTTATTTGCTTTTTAATACAATTATTTATTTATCTCTTAATATTTCCTGAATTTTTCCAAATTACTCTTCCTAGTGTGAAGGAAAGTCATATGCACTACGTTTAATATTTTCTGCAATAATTTAATAGTTTTTAGCCCTATGTAATTGATGGTTATTAATACATTTTAAATAAAATTATTAATAGTTCAATAATTAATATAAAACTTTTATATAAGTAATTAAATCCTCTATCCTATATGAAAGGGATATATATATATATATAGGGGTATTTATACAAAGGAAAGTGATAGAAATCCTTGCAATTTGTTTTATTTTAAGTCGTAAAGAATACTGTCGATTAATGATAGCAGATAACAACTCTATGCAGTTAGATTCAATGGAGTAAGTTAATTTTGCTCTACCATCTGAAAATGGGACTTCCCCTTCATGTACTCTCATTTGGCATGATTTTTGCTGCATATGATCTGCAAGTGGTATGACATAATCGGCGAGACACACTACAGACTACAGACTACAAAGGCTAAACAAGCGTAACATTTTGTGCAAATGGTAGCAACAATTGAGACATTTTTAGAGGCCAAACAACAGTTAAGAGTTTTAGAGTTGGGTGTTACGAATGCGTCTATGGATGTGACTACATCATTATCATCGTGATTGTCATTATCAACATCATCATCGTGATCATCAGCATCTCTCCGAGGGCGATGCTTTCGTTTTGCGTCCACTTGAAGACGCCATCGGCAATGGTTGCTGTTGTTGTTAGCAACAGCAGTTGCTGTTGCTGTTGCGGTTGCACTTGGCGCTTTTGTTTCCGGCGACAGCAGTTGTTACTATTTTTTATTTTTTTGGGGGTTGAGGATGGAGGTGTTCCGCCAAGGCCAGAGGAACTGAACTCATCGCTCTATAAAAGCTGTCGATTCAGTTTGTAAAATCATCAGTTCAACATTTTCATTCATCACAAACAGATCAACGATCAATAATGAAAATCTTTCTCTGTCTGCTAACTGTGGCTGCGGTGGCTAATGCAGGATTCATTGGCGGTGGTGCAGGTGGTGGTGGTGGCTCCAGTGGTGGACACGATCATCATGATCATCATGGGGATTCCAATGGCGGAGGTCAAGACATCAAAGTCATTAAAGTGATTCACGAAACCAGCTCTCAGGGTGGCTGGCAATCTGGAGGTGCTGGTGGTCCTGGTGGTGCTGGCGGTTGGTCTGCTGGTGGCGGTGCTGGTGGTTGGTCTGCTGGTGGCGGTGCTGGTGGCGGCTATGGAGGCGGTGCCGGTGGCGGCTATGGAGGTGGCCAGGAAGTTAAAATCATCAAGATTATCTCACAGTCTCCTACAGCATCTGGTGGTTATGGAGGTGGACATGGTGGCTCAAGTGGTGGCTGGTCAGCAGGTGGTGGTGCCTCCTCGGGCTGGTCATCAGGTGCCAGTGATGCCACTGCAGCTGTGAAAATCATTAAGATTATCTCGGAAAGCGCTCCGGAAACTGGCGATACCTCTGGCTGGGCATCTGGCGGTGGTGCTTCCAGCGGTGGTTGGTCCTCTGGAGGTCCTTCAAGCGGTGGTTGGTCTTCTGGTGGAGCCTCAAGCGGTGGCTGGTCCTCAGGTGGTGCCTCAAGCGGTGGCTGGTCATCAGGAGGTTCAGCAGGTCCTTCAAACGGTGGTTGGTCATCAGGAGGTTCCGCGGGTCCTTCAAGCGGCGGCTGGTCCTCGGGCGGTCCTCCAAGTGATGGCTGGTCCTCCCAGGGTGGCAACGCTGGACATGGCGGCAGCTGGTAAACCTTGTGATAAATCTCAGTTTCATTCCGTCCTCATCTCATGTTCATTTCTCATTTGTTTGCCTTACGCCTTGTTTGTTGAATTAAATTCTTTATAATTTTCACAATCAATATTTTTTTCTTAGGGGGAAAAAGGGGAAAGGAAGACGCGAAAAATCGTCTGAAACTTTTCCATTTAAGGCAGAAATTACCACACCACAGTAAACTGCATTTGAAAGTCTACGACAAAAAAAAGCAGGACCAACTGCTTGGCCATCTTATGAGCGGATTTTTCCACTTGCTTGCCATCCTTTTTGCACCCTCTTTATATATATATATATCGTATATATATGCTATATATATATACATATCTCTTTTGCTTTCGTTCGGCTAAAAAACACACTTAAGCGTAAAGTAATAAAATTCAAGCAACCAAAAAATGTCGAAAAAGGCAAAAACCAAAAGAAGGAAAAAAAAAGTTAAAGAAAAAGGAAAATAATAAAAAGACAGTGGGAAAGAGAGCGCACAGAAAAAATATGTAAAATATCACTTTGGAAGCCACCAAGCAGCGAGAACTGAGAACTGTGAGCCAAGGAGCTAAGGATACCAAGGATACTCATACTTTTGGCCAACAAAAAGGGCAAAAGTGCAAGAAAAAGCTTTTCCACTGCCACACAGCGGGGTGCTATAGACAGAGGCAGAGTGCGAGAGAAGGGAGAGAAGTGGAGGGGGAGACTTGTATAAAAATATTTTCCATATAAATCTAACAAAGAACGTGTTCGGGTTACTTGATTAGGCGGCCAACGTGTGCAAATTGGTGGGAGTGGGAAGGCGGACAACGGGACAACAATGACGACGACGACGACGCTAACAAAAGTTACAGTAGCAACAAAAAAAACAACAGCAACAACAACTACTACAATAAAAAAAGAGTGGGTGTTGAGGGGGTAAGGGAACGACTTTTCGGTTTCCTTAACGTTTTCACAATAAATACTTACATAGAAATAAAAGAGAATAAAAATGAAGGCGCAACAAATCCAATTTGTTGCTGCCTTGAGAAGGGGAATTTTTTTTCTTTATTTTGGGTGGAACAGAGGAACTGCTTTATGTATTGATTTACTTTTTGATGGCCAAAGGAAGTGAGCAACGAGTGAATATTATTTTGGGACTATTGCGCAAAAATTTTGATTTGCTTTTTCGAAAATTATAAAAACAATCATTAAACTGACGATCAATGCCCCTCAGAAATCCCTCCCGCAGACATCAACTTGTTGCGTTATATAAACAAACAAGCATATACAAAAATTCTCAATTCTCTTTATCTTTTCCCCACTTTTCTCCCTACAAAAACACCCACATTACTTAATATTCGCTTTGTCGAATTTTCGTATAATTTGAAATGATCCAAGAACCAAACAACGAAATTAACACAAATAAAATAAAAACTGAAATTGAAATTATTTTGATGAGTTAATGGAAAATTTTTCATTGAATGCAAACACACTTTTTCCTCCTCCTCTCTCTCTCGCTCTCTCTCTCTCTTTCTGTTTCTCTGTATTCTCACTCTTTTCTAAAATAGATCTGAGGACGCGATTATTTGTGCGTTACTTCCAACAAATTTGTTATTATTTTAATTTTAATTTTGTTGATTGATGCTGTTGCTGTTGTGCCTTGTTGCACGTGCAACAACGCCAAGAAGTAGAAAATTGCGTGTTTGCTAAACAACAACAGCAGCAACAATAACAGTAACAACAACAGTAACAACATTGTTGCCAAAGCCAATGTTAAGTTGTTCGTTTTAGTCTCATTTGGGGACTTTCTTCTGGGACATCTTATTGACATAGTCACTGTGTATGTGTGTGTGTGTGTGTGTGCTGTGTGTGTTGCTTGTGTGCTTAGTCTGTTGTTGACTGTGGACGCGTGTACAGCAACAACAGCAGCAAAAAACACAATCAATGAGCCAAATACAAACAGTTTATGCGACCCTCGCTGCAAATACGCGTATTCCCGCTTCATTTGCCAAACAACCCCCGAAATTGACGGAACAATTTAAAGCCCTTATTATTATGTAATTAAGAATCAACTGATAAAATTGACAGACAGTTCAAAGTATTACTTAGTTTTGTTTTCAGTGGTTGTTCTTCAATTCTATTACGGAAATTCAACAATTTCCTAATCAATTCAATTAATTTCTCTTTAGCGCGTGCCTGTTAACTCACAGAAACACTCTCAGAAGTGCTTAAGAGAGTAAAAACATAGCATAATTTTCTAGCCCTTGTCTCTACTTTTATATTATAGTTAAATCAGTCTACTTTTTTGTTGCTAGTAAAAAGGTAAAGAAAGAATAGAGTTAGAAATTTCTTCATTACTTTTATTGTCTTTTTAAAAACTAAACAACTAGTTTTAAGTTTTGGTTGTTTTCCAATTTTATTGAGGCATTTTCACCGAGTTAAACTCCAATTGATTTAGCTGACCCAAAACCAAGATCTCCTCGATAGCTTTTTTGGCCAATAGTCTGTTCCTCTCATCCAATTTGCGATAGGATATAGCCCAACCTTCCGCAAAGATGGAGGCCTCATCACGTGAATTGTGGTTAGGATTGTGGAGCAGAGGTGGCATCATCTGTGAATGATTCATTGGCTGATCCCCTGACGGTTTTATGGGTTCTGGACAAGTGTCTTTTATAGGTGATTGACGGACTTCCTCTAAGTTCTGTTCAATCTATAGGATTGTCAAATATTAAAAACATTCAAATTGTATTAAGATTAAACTTACTTTGGGTTCTTCTGGAGTAAAGTCAGACTTCAGTTCTTCTATTGGTTCATCCTCGTCACTATCTTCTTCATTGAAGAAGCTGTCTGATGTTTCCTCAAGAGAAGCATAAGAGACCTTTTTAGCAGGGATATCTCGCAGAAAGTTCAACTCTTTGAAGTACCACAAATGTGGCACGTAGACATCATCTGGCTCCTTAGCTGTCAACTCGCTTATCTCAACTTTTCGTAGCTCGCGACGAAAACAGGTTCGTATACCGTTCATCCTGCGACGCATGCTGTCCACATTTGCCTTAGGATCAATTTTCAGGTACCACGTCAACAATTTATTATAGGCAGCTGCCTTGTGCCGCTTGTTCTTGTAAACATCATCCGTGATCTTCCACAGAGCAGGTAGACGCCGGTAAGCAGCAAAAAAATCCATCCAACGATCGGATTGCGGTATTGAACACATTTTACACTTCGACACACGTACAGTCGCACAGCTTGACGGGTACTGAATGTCAGAAGAGAGTGAGTCTGCTCTTATGTTGTCAACGTGTTGTTCAAACTGGTTCGCCAACCAGATGTGCGTTGCTTGCAGGTAGCCAGCAAGTTGGACTAGCGAAAGAGAGAATATTCGTATGTGGACAACATGTCGTTCAAACATGTTTGCCAACTCCATGTGTTGCAGGAAAAAATACTTCAAACCTAATGTACAGTTGCCACTGTATGAAAATTATTTGTTCTAGTATTCAAATATTTTAGATTCGCGAAAGGTGTACCAACTTCTTATAATAATATTTGTATTTTCTATATTCGTAATATGTACAATAGCAACTGCGTTTCAAACTTGTTCGACAACAGATGTTGCAAGCTATTCCTCTCTTCATTCTAGTTGCCAACTTACTGAAAGCATCGAACTGGTTGGCAACTTGGTGGTTGACAACATTTGTCTGGTCTCATCGAATTGGCGTCAAAGTTCTTTCTTTGTTTCTGCCTTTGTCGATCGCATGATTACAAGTAAGGGCAAAGCAAGAGTATGCAAAATAAAATGCACGAAACCAAAATGAGTGACAAAAGCAAAAAACAAAATATTATTACTAATTCATTTTGTTATTTTGTTCATTGCACCCTTTGTTTTTGTCGTTGCCGCGTCACGTCACGTTGCGTCGCGTCGCTTTTCTCTCTCGCTCTCATTTACATATTTTGCATGCACTATGCACTCTCCCGCTTTCTCACCCTCTTTGACAATTGCCTTAGTGAGAGCACTTGTTGTCGTTGTTGCCGCTTATCGTTAAACGTTTTCAGGTGCTCAATTTGCAATGCTCTCTCGCACTGTTCTCTTCTGTTGAAAATGTCTAAGCAAGTCATAAGTCATTTATCATCATACAAAATTGAAGTGCGTCCGACGTTGACAGCGACGCCGGTGTCAACGTCTGTCAATGCCAATCAGTTGTAAATAATATGACTGACCGATTCTAGAGACTTTGAAGGCGTTGTTGTTATTGTCGTTGACGTTGACTTTTTTGTTGTTGTCAGGTGGTCAATTCTCTGTGCCAATTGTGAGACACCAAATTGGCTGCACAGTGTTAATGTTGTGGGTGTTGCGAGGGTTGCAAGAGGGAAATATATTGATTGCTTAAGGAAATGTTTTGTAAATAAATCAAAGAAACACGAAGAGTGCAAAGTGAAAAAGTGATAACACCCTAAGGTCCCAAATGGCAGAGCTTAATGGTTTTGCAAATCAGTTTGTCAACAAATATTATAAATGGTATTAGCGGTATAACTGTTCCCAGGCGTACAGTCACAATTACTGTACTTGGCACATTTGTACTAAAACAGTTACGTTTTCTATTCGTTGGAACATTGGTACACCTAATTATCAAAATGACAGAAATATTTATTACATATTTTTTAAATTATCAAACAATTTTGAAGACTTGGAAAGATTGACTTTGGTACATTTCTTCTGAAAAGAGAAAGTTTCTTCTTAATTTTCTATAAATTATTTTAATGAAGTGGCTTCTGTGGGTACAGTACTCATTAAACTGTTCTCACCGCATTATTTTTATGAAAGTTGGGCGTAAAAATAGGAAACTTTACTTGCGTGTCTATCAAAGACTTTCTTTATGTTTTTCTTATCATTCCCTGTTATCTTGACCCATCATTTAATTCATTCTCCATTGCCACTTCATTTATCGATTCTTTGCACTGTTTTCGTATTTATTCAGAAGTTTAGGAATTCATTGGATCCCATAAATATTCATTTATTGCCGGAAAGTTTTGTTTCAGCAGGACACCTTGTATTCATACATATTTATGTTACAGTAAAGCTTCGCTATAACACAAAACATTCGCGTTTTTTATAGACACTTTCTACTACAAAAATATGTATTTTTTCTTTACTTCTTTGAATATTCTAAAATAAGTGCTGAGCTTTTTGGAAACTTTTGAAATGTTGAATAAAGCTAAAGGTTTCAATGCTCCAAGACTTTAACTATTAATTATAAAATTTTATAATATTTGATTGTTAATTTATTATATTATTTTCTAATTTAATTTATAATAACAAATCATTTTTTCTCCATTAAATTCTCCTATGTTTCGTTAAAAACTTTATCCTAATTGAAAGTGACTACAAAATATGACAATTAGAAATTAACCTCACAATATTCGAAATTAGACGTCCTTTGTGTGTATTTTCTGGTATGTTACAAATTTGGGTAATTCCTATAATTGCACTGTTCAAATTTGTTCAAAGATTCATAAAATGCACACAACACACACACTTAATCAGACTCGCACACACACTCAATTACTATGCAAACTACCAACAACTCAACAATAAAATGCGATTTCCTACCAACATTTTCACACACACACACTCTCGCATACACGCACACTCACATGTTTTATAAATTTTTTGGGTCTGCCTTGTGCTTTGTTTTGTATGTGGGTCATGTCCTTATGAAATATTCAAATGTCCTGAATTAAGCATTTATGCCGTTTCCACTCTTTTCATTGTTTGTCCGAATTTCCAGGCTGTCCAATGGGGTTCCCCTTCCCCTGTCACCCCCCCTCTCAGTCAACACATGTCAGCCCCTTGTAAAAGTGTGTGTCTGATTATATGTGTGTGTGTGTGTGTGTTTCCATTTCTTTATTGAAAATTGACCAAATTTGCGTTGCGATGAGAAAGGTGAAAGAAGAAAGCAGGAGGAGCAGAGGAAGGTATGGAGAGACAATAAAACACAAACGCATAAAAGCAAATAAATTGGTTACATTTGCTTTACACACACATTCACACACATTTACACATTCACATTCACACACTCACATTCACATTCACATTGCGTAAATCCGCAACGGAAGTTGTGCTTTTAAATCGATTTTGATTGATTTTTCTCACTGTGAGGAAAAATGCCTTTTGGGCAGCACTCACAATAACCAAACACACACAAATACACCTATATAAACACACATTTTCATTTGTGTGTGTGTGTGTGCGTTTGTATAAATAAAATCAAATTGTAAATAATCGAGTCGGAATCGTCGCCTGTTTGTATTTTTCAAGCCCTTTGGCATGTTTCGCTTGAAATCCGCTCGCAAAAAAACAAGCCAAAAAGTATATTAATAAAATCAAATAAAATACAAAAAAAAACGAAAGAAAGAAAAACAACAGAACGAAAATAAAGTGAAATATTTTCACTAAAAATTATTTTCAATATACAATTTTGGGTGTGTTTAACTTTGCCGCTCGCAGCTCGTTATTTATTTATATTTATTGAATGTGTGTGCATCGCTTTATTTCAATATCATAAAACAAGTAAGAGTGCGAGTTAAAAGAAGCAGAATTGACTAAAAGATATCCTTTACCAAGCTAGCTAATAGTCTCATCTGAAGACAATAAAATGGTAATCAAAATAAATAAGAAATTACAGAAGAATACACTTAATTTTTTATTAAAAATAAAAATATTTCTAGTTATGAGAGAAGTATTCCTCTCTCTGTTACATCTCTGAAATAAAGTTCATTAGACCCCACTATGACTTATTTGTAATATTTACAGGGTATACCAAATTGACGTTGGCCAAAGAAAATAAACTAAAAGTCTGCACTTACATTTTTAATACAAAATCAATAAATATAAAAATATATGTATATTAAAATATGTTGTCCCACACACACACACAATCACACGTTCATACATAAATAAATACACATACTCTGCATATGTCTGTATCTATGTGAGTGTGTGTAAGTTTTTTGTGTTCTTTGTAAGGCACTTTTTATGGCTGCGGGATCATAAAAAGCGCATAAAGTGGCTTTAGCATAGCATAAAAAATGCACCCAAGAGTGCCAATCGGACAACAAAAGGGGTCCAAAGGGGGCTGTGAGGGGGTCAGTGAATGAACCATCTCTCTGGACACTTTGGGTGGTCAGAAGATGGGGAAATAGACGACATGTTGGACACTAAAAGAAATACCAAAAGAGCATATGTGAAAAGAACTTATGCTAGATGATGTGAAAGAAGGAGTTAGTAGAAAGAATGATAAAGAGTTGGGTTAAGTGAGAGAGAGAAAGAGAAAGACAGATAAAAAAACAAAGAGAGAGGGAGAGGGGATATGTACATACAAAGCCACTTTCCTGTATATAAAGGATTCTGCTGTGACAAGTGAAAGATGACAGATATTTTCTTGTATTTATACACATAAAGGGCCTGACGACTCAGTCTAGTAAAGTAAAGTAAATACATACTTTTGTTGCTAACTGTATAGTTCTAAAATAATTCTTAAATAAGATATTAGAAACTACACCTAGAAAATAAATAACATTTTACCAAAAGTATATAGGATATTATTTAAATTGCAGATAGATGAATTGAAGAAATTCTTAAAATTAATATTAAACTACTGCACTTATTTGTAAGGGAATAGTTTAAACATTTTAATTATTACTACAATAATAAAATAAAATTAGCATGATAATAAAATTTGTAAAATTAAATTAATATAATCGGTACAAACTTTCTAGTGAAATATTCGAAGGCAACAGCACATTAATTGAATGAATAAGAAATAAATGTTCATATTTAGCAAGTGTCTAAACTTGATATATCAATCATCTATCAATAACTATGTCAATTAATGTACGTTCGTTATAAATTTGTCAATCTTAACAGATTAAAACATAAAATACATTGAAGCTCTTGTGCAAACTTAATTTAGATAAGTTGACGTGTAATCAAAGATCTTTTTGAACGATTTATGATACGAAAAATGAATATCTTCAAGAACTAAAAAGCATGTGAGCTTCATAAATTAAGAAAGTAAATACTTTCCAAATTTAAGAGCTCTACTTCTTAAATATCTCAAGGTCTAGGGTCAAACAGTGGTGGGAATCAAACAAATAAACCTTTTCATATATTCAGCTTATACAACATTCTATTTAAGTTAGATTTTGAGCATTCTTTAACAAACAGACTTATGTATTCTTTGTTGAACTTGCAAATAACAATGGGGTCTAATCAAACTTAAGCTTTTCCTGTTGCAAGAATACCTTTTTCCTTTTTCCAATGACGATTTTCCTTTTGTCAGACATAAGTCAAGCATCAAAGCACTCAATAAACACCGAAACTCGTACATCACATTTACATATCTACAATCAGGTTGTAATTAAAATATCACGCCCATGCAAACAAATTCCAGACATAAAACCATCCCCTCACCACACCCTTACACTTATATCAAGGGGTTTCCGCCCGTTTTCCCTTGCTTCGTGGAATTCAACAAATAATCTTTAAACCCGCTTTTTGTTTTTAATAAAAAGGTCTTTGCAAATATGTTAAGCCGCCCATCATTGCCTTATGTGCTATGGCTTGCTTTCAACAAGCCCCTTTTGCCTTTGCCCTCCTGCCCTGTTTCTTCTCTTTCCCTTCTCCTGATATTCTTTTGCTCCTTCCCCATGACTGGGATCCATAGTTGAATTCGTTTCAACGTCAGCCACGTCTGCAAATCAAAGAAGCGTATCGCGCACGTGTCTGAAATATGCATTAACACACCGCTGCCACCACCAAGAAAATCACCACCCACACCACCCAGTCACCCAGTCACCCCTCCCATTGATAGAGGCTGCCAGTGGCAGACAGTGGGTCGAGGGCCACGGAGTCGGGGATCACAGTCCGGTCAGAAGCAGCGAGCATCCACCGAGAAATGATTTTATTTTTAATATTAATTGCTGCAATCGAGTGACCATGGCAACAACAACCCTCGGGATCACTCAGGATGCGACCATGTCTAGAACAAAACCACTCCACAATCTAGTGGGAAGAGCGGTGAGTGTAGAGAGGGGGAAGGGGTGTTAAAATTACCCACCCGCCTGGTACTTCCGCTAAAACGGATGTGGCAATTGAATTTGGAAATGCACTCAAATGCCGAGTATTATTATATATTTGCCACAAATGGAACATTTTGTAAAGTCGAGTGACTTTTGACTAACGGGAATTAAGCTGCATATTTAAAATGTTGATCCTCCATTATAAATTTGTAAATATATGTACTTATCATCAACAACAGTTAAATAGACTCCATTAATATCAATCACTTGTTTATCACTTATCAGAGAATTTTCTTTAAGTAAGGGGCTTTTCCGGAAACTTGTTGCCGACTTCCACCTGCTGAGTGCTCTTCTATTTTCCAATCTTCATGCCAAGTACGCTAATGGAACCAAGAGCGCAATGTAGAATAATCCAAAGATTAAGAATTCAAACATTTTTTATTTCAATAAATTTAGTCTCAATAAGAAGCTTACTAGAATAAGTTTTGTGTAATAATGAACTAATTATAAAATGAAGAAGCTATTAGACTAAAGTTAATTTTGAATTTTACGGAAAAGCTTACTGCCAACTAGTTATTATTTAAAATGTATGAAAACTCTTGACTGACTCCTTAGTCCAAAAAATCTTATCAGAAGCTAGAGAGACCATTCTTAATATTGTTTCAGATAGTCATGATATTATTTAATTATTAAATCGTATAAGATTTGAATAAATATTAAGAATAATTTGATTGAAATAAACCTTACATGTTAAAGATAGAGTATACAAATAAATATTTTATGATATCGAATATATTTTCTTTATTTGCATAACATTAATTTACTTTTCAACTTATCGTTAGATTAATATTATGGGAAACTAGAATTTCTGATTATTTTAGTCAAATATTTTTGTTAACCTGCGTCAACTGTTCAATTAAGTTAAACAAGAATTAGAATGGAGTTGATATTAATCGAGTAACCCACTGGCCACACTTGCATCATTCTGACACAATTTTGACTTCTCATATAAAGCCCCCATCACCCCATAAAGTGTCTGCCCCCTTTTTGTCATGCGGGCATTCTGCCACTTGCCCCAGTCAGCCCCCTCAACCCCTCCGCAACCCCATTTAAGTGATATGGAACCAAATCCCAGACCCATGTCCGGAACGCAAATAAACGATAAAAGCGCAGTCGTTGTGAATAACACTAACAATAAGTAGCGAGAAAGGAGAGACGAACGGAAGAGAGAGGAGATGGGAAAATGGAGAACAGTGTTGACAAATACAACGGGAAAAAAGGATAATTATTAAAAATGGAGGACGGATAATGCCAAAAGACAAACAATTTTATTTTAAAATTTTTGATTTTAAATTAACATTAATATTCAGAAACTATTTATATATAATTTATAATTGTATTAATACTATCATTGTAAAATATTTAACTAATAATTAATTTGTTAAAATAGGATAAGACTATATTTATCTAAAATTGCTTTCATTGCGTGCTTTTTATAATTAATAAAACAGGATAAATTTACTTATAAGGCTTATTAGGGATTTTCCCTAGTTGAAGTAATTTCTAAAAGGACAAATTTATCCTAAAAAGGCCTAAATTGACAACACTGGTGGAGGCAGATGCGAGTGTTTGACAGTCACACTCGTCGGTTTCACCAGCTCGTCCGTTCGTCTGCTCGTTAGTTGGTTCGACAAACGCGGGAGTTGCCTGGGAGCCCAGAAATAAAAGAAAGTAAATTCAACTTGAATTTCACAATGTGCGCAAAATATCCACAAGGGATGACAGCCAAAAGAGAGAGAGTAAGAGAAATGAGAAAGAAAGAGCATAAAAGAGAGCGACTGTAAATTGATTTGGGTTGGGTGGGTTAGGGTAGCTTGGACTAGGGTTGTCCCTTTTATTTTGTGGGTGGCTTGACGTACTCGTTGATTTTGGCTTGACTTTCAGCATGTGGAAGCCGCTGCTTAGCATGTTTCCTGCCATTAGACCATGCCACGTGCGCAGTCGAGAGAGACCGACACACTCTCTCTCTCTCCCTCTCTCTTTCTCTCTTGCACTCTCGGTAAACTGAAAATGAGGCGCAAATTTTGTGGCAACCAAAAAAAGGTTCAACAAATGGTTTGGCTCAATACCAAAAAAGCCCGAGCCGTAACCGTAACTTCAAACCCAAGCCAAAGAAAACACCACCCAAAAATGCCACCCACTATTTAGTAATGACACAAAGTTGTAATGTGGGCGCACGGGGCGTGGCAGAGGCGGGTTAGGAGGTGGTTTGGCAGGAGATTCTAGATTTTGTTTGTATGTGTGTGTGTGTAAAAAGTGTGGCATCATTTTTCAGGCTCGACTTTTTACGTGAGACTGTGTGAGTGTCTATATATGTGTGTGTCTGTGTGTGTGTACACTTCTGTGTGTGTTTGTGTGTGCTTTTAGGACTCCTTAGGTGTGTGTGTGGGTTGCGGGTGTTTTCTGGTTTTGGGCGCACAGCAATTGACACAGGAAAATGACGCTGCTTGTTCAGGCCATTATAATGTCCACTTTCCCAACCCCTTCCCCTCTCTCTCACTCACTCTAGCATTGCTCGCTCTTTCTCTGTCACACTCATAGTCGTTTGAAAATTATGTCAACGAGCTCTGTTGATTTTCCATTTTGCCTGCTTTCATTTTAGCCTTCTTCCTGCTGCTGCTGTTGCTGTTGTTGTTGTCGTTGTTGTTGTTGCCTTTTTATTATTGTCGTTGTTGTTGTACAGTTTGTTTTTGTTGTTAATGCTGATGTTATTTGCCATTTGCTGTTGTTGTTGTTGTTACCACCGCCTGACGCTGGTTAATTACATTTTACAAAATTTGCTGTCAAGTAGTTAAGTTGGGTTAAGTCGAGCGCGTCGCTGCCAACGGCAACTGCGACGTCGACTGCGCTGCCAGCAGAATGTGCTTTCGCTATGTTTGTTGGTAATTTAATATTCGATTTTATAATTTTTATGCGCTGACCTTTTTGCATTTGTGGCATTTTCTTTTTAATTATTTATGTGCGGTTGTGTCAAAAGGACGAGCATCAGATACCGTGACTATTGAACAGGATAAAGGGAGGAATGATGAGGGGTGATTACAGGGTATTAGAGGTTAAGGGCTAGGGGGCGTGCTACTCAATGTTGTTTGCCTGTCTTGCAGATTAAATGGAAATCGGCATATTTAATTATGCAGACAGGTGCCTGTAATTGAGAAATGTAATGCCAACAACAGGGCCGAAAGAGAGAAAGAGCTAATAAAAAGAGACAAATAAAGACGAAAGATTAACGAATTAATTCTCAGTGTTAACAATCCCAGAGAAATTGTTTTGCATTTTAAATCAACAATTTTAAATTGAGTTAAGAGTCAGTAACTTAAAGTTAATAGCATACTAATGCAACAGACTGGGCACGTGCACATACTTCTGCACTGCACTGTAGAATTTAGATGCCTTTGGGAGTATTTATGTGTGGGTGTGTGAGTGTGTGTTTGTGAGTTTGTGTGTGAAAATTCAACAAAAATATTTTTAAAAGCTCAAGTCAGCAACGCAGACATTAAGCTGCAAGGAAAAATCTGAATTGTACGAAAGAGATGCATTTAATCAGAGAAAGAGATGCACAAAAATATACAAAAAGCACAATAGCAAAAAACTTTGCAAAAAAGCAGACAAAATTATTCCAACAAAATCATAGAATATTTTATATTAAAAGTTGCGTTTAAGCGACTTTATAATGCTCTGATAAAAACTGATAAAACGGCAAATTAATTGAGGAATTTATGAGAAAGCTATGATAAGAAAATCTTATTTAAGATATTGAAGAACTTTTTTGGTTTGTCAAAAAACCATAAAAACGAATGTGTAAATATATGATTAGAATAATAAAAAGTCATAATATTAATTGATTTATAAATTTAGATAAGCTTTAAAAATAAGCTATAAAAATAAAATTTGTATAAACTAAGTTCTCCATTGAGCATTACAGTCAACTTAATTTAATGTTACATAGTATGTTTTTAATATATTATTTAAATTACTATAAATTAATCTGATAATATTTAAGATTTAAAGAATTTAAAATTAATGAATTTGTTAATATTTTTAATTGCTTTTTTATTTTATTTTAAGTCTTAGCAACATTATTCTCCTCTAATTAAAAGTATTTTCCCAAATATTGATTATAATTAAAACTTTACTGTATTATATTCCTCTTTCAAAGTCTTATTTCAAATAATAATCCCAACTATACTTACTAGCTTTAGCAATAATAAATTATTTATTACATTTATCTGTACTAAAATTTAAGCATAGCAATGATTTGTTGGATGTTCAGTTGTTTTCTAGGGCACTCACATGTCGCCTATGTCCAACCGTCCTGCTGCAGGATACACTTTGCGTTAGAGCATAGAAACTCGGCGAGCAAAAGACAAGAAAAAACGAGAAATGAAAAGAAGAAAATATTAAAAAAAAAAGAATGAAAAACTCTAGCGAAAAATGTTACGCTTGCATTGGTGTGTGGAGAGAGGGGATGGAGACAAAGGAGGGGAAAAGGAGCAGGAGTAAGAGAAGGGAATTGAGAGAGAAAGGGGTATGCTGCTGTTGGGTATTTGGGGAATTGGTTGGGTGTTGGTGTCTGCCAGTTTGAGAGCATGTGGCTCTTACAATGACAGCAACAACCAGGCGAGTTGTTATTGTAGTTGTTGTCGCTGAAGTTGTTGTTGCTGGTGTTGTTGTTGCTGTTGGTGTTGTTGTTGTTGTTAATGCTGCTGCAGCAACAGTCGGTGAAGCAGGACAAAGACGAGAAGCAGGTGGAAGTAGAAGCAGAGGGAGAAGTGGCACAGCATTGCGATGAAGGCATTAAGCTGCTACACACACACACACACACATACTCTCAAAACATACACACATTCACACACACACACACTTACACCCACACAGATGGCAGACATTATGGCCAGAAACTGACGAAGGATGCGTTTGCCATGAAATACGCACAGACACAGAAACGGATAGAAAAATCCATAAAGGCTGCAGCAGAGCATGCTCGACTGTGGAAGACTCTGTAATTAAATACTAAACTAAACTACTATTAAATGTAAAATCACTTTATGCATCAAACCTTGATCAAAATGACATTCCATATACAATTTAATTTATTTTTAACAAAGTTATAAATGTTTAAAGTCTTTAAATTCTTTGTAATGTTTTAATGTACTGGGTCTAGCATAAAAACATACTCTAATACGTACTCGCACATACACAAGGCGACACACTTTTACACACTCACACACCCACACACACACAGACGCACACACTCTCAAAAGAACTTGGTAAGAAACTTGCGCGGCTTTTTGCCAAAGCGAGCGGGACGAACTGTAAGCAGGGTAACTGTTGGCATATCCATGCCAAAGCGATAGAAGAAAAGCCAGTCGACACACACACATACACTCACACATACACACGCACACAGGAAACAAAATGGCAACATAACTGTAGTGAAAATGTCAAGAGAGAGAAAGATATTAAAACGTATTTGACTTCTGCGAGTTTGCGGATGAGTCTGAGGACATGAGGCAGGATGTGCGCCAGTGTGGCACAATGAAAAATATATAAAGAAGCCGCACACACACACACATACACACACACACTCCCAGCAAAATACACACACATGCACAGCTTATGACAAAAATAATAAAAATGACTCAAGAAACGAAGCAGCTGAAAAGCAAAAAAACGAAAAGGAAAAAAAACAGCACACAGTAAAATAAAAGTAAAGAGAAAAGCGAAGAAAAATAAAAAAAAATGAAACGAAATACAAGTATAAAAATGAATTTTAGATGACAGTCAAAGTGTGGGGTGGGGGACAGTTGGAAGGGGGCAGTGGGGTGCGGTCCGAAGGTTTGTCTTTGCAGTTAAGCAGACGAGTAAATGTTGTCCTTATTGTTGTTGCTGCTCCTGCTCCTGCTCTTTCTCTTCCTCTTCCTTCTGTCTGCTATTTTATGCCAAAGACGTTGACGGCAACAGCAAAAAGTGGGCGGCAGTGGGCGTGACAGCATTGCACAGCGGCAACAGCAACAAAAACTGAAAGAGAAGCGACAAAAAGTGGAAAGTTTTATGGGCAACAGCAGCAAAAATTGCAATATACCGTGGCAAGGACTACGAGGACTACAAGGACCCTCCTGGACTTGGATTGGCCATGGGGGTATAACAGGGGCATGTGGGTGCAGCAAAGGGATGGGAGATCCCCCTTCCTCTTTCTCTCTCCTCTCTCACTGAGGAGGAGGTGATGAGGTTGCTGATGTTGATGGCGTTGCTGGCAATGTGAAGGCACTGACAACAGCAACCAACCAACAGCAGCAGCAGCAATATCAACTGGAATATCAGGACAGAGAAAAATACAGAGGCATAGTGGGCAAAAGGAGGAGAGTGAAAAATTACACAATTCCAAAAAAGAGAGCTCTGGAGAGTTTTCTGACTAAATATCACAATTGTGCGACTTTTTGGCGCCTGAAATCGAAATCTCTTTTTCTTTTACTCTGTACTTGAAAACTACAAAGAGTCTATTAAGTTATAAGGAAGACTGAAAAATTGTTACCTTACCTTTTTTAAAAATGTACCGGCTATTCAAAGGGTAATATATAATTCATAATATTTATATTAATCAATCCCCACTCACGTAGAAATCAGGCTACGCTCCTGTGTGTGTGTAACTGAAATGACTGTGTGTACATCGATGCCAACATCGACAGCGACACATAAGCTATGGAATTCACTGTGGGAAACACTTCCCTTCCTCTGCTTTACTCTCACTCTCCGCCCACTCCTTGCTGACACCACCCACAGAAGCAGACAAAATGATTTCGTTTCTTGGCACGAGTTGGGAAAACTTCGACAATGGTGATGGGAAACGTTAGCAGAAACAACTTACAAATTAAGGCTTAAATAAGAAGCCGTCCAAACAGCCCACACAGCGTTGCCAGATATCTCGGGGGGGAAAACTCAGGCATTGGCAACATATGTTTGTCAAAATCTCCCCAGCAATAAGTATATTTCACAGGGGAGAAAGAAAAAATGAATGGAAATAGAATACAACATAAAAATAAATCATACGCCTCATCAGCCCCAGAAAAGAGCCAATACCGTAACCATTACCCGGCCACAGGCCCCACATCCATCAGTTCTGCTTTGCCACAAAGCTCAATCCCCTCACTCCACCCTCTCCCCTCACTCTCTTTTAGTCCCCTTTCCAGCCCGCTTGTCCATGGCGCTAATAAATGCTTATCGAAGACGCATAAAGCGAGTAAATTCGCAGCCATTAAACGAGCATAAAACTCAATGCCTGCTCGGAACAACAACAGCAACAACTAAAATGAGGGGCCGACAAATCAAAGTACAAGCAAAACACACCCCCTCCACACTCCCCCATCCCTTACTTATCCCAATTCCCTCTTTGACACTCCCTAAGGCCGCAAAAGCTGTGAAATAAAACCAGGCAAAGAACCGACAACGGCTACAATGAAACCCAAAGCGGCTCCCAGGCGATTTTAATGCGGGTTTGGCGTTTCGGCCCAAGAAACAGCCAGTTATCCCAACCACCCACAGCCCCCTGCAACACCCCCTGCACCACCCCCTGCACCACCCTTAACACCCATACCACCTATACCACCCACACCACCCAACGTTGACAGCATACAAAGTAACTTAAATCGAAACAATAAAGCGGCAACTTTGTTCAAGCAAAAATGCAAAAGGGAGAAAATCATAAAAAGAGGACGAAGACGCTGGAGGGGCAAAAGAGGAAGGAGGGAAGAGAAAAGGAAAAAGAGCTTGGAGAAAAGGAGGAAAAGTAGCGCATAAAAGTTGCCAAAGATGGCAAAAGAAAAAGACTCAAAAAATAAAGAAATGAAAATGAAAATGAAAACAAAAAGTAAAAGAAAACATGGAAAATGCGCAAATAAATGAATGAATAAAAGCACACCACACGAGCGTGAGTATGAAGCAGAAGAAGATCCCACAAAGAAATTACACAATGCGAGAGGGACACAAAGCCAATGGAGCTCTTTGCTTCAGAGGAACCACAACGACAGCAGCATCGTTGGCAAAAATATTAATAAATCCAAGCCACAGGACACTAGACACACTCTACACTCCATACTCCACACTTTATACTTTAGACTCTTCAGACTCCCTACAATCCAGAGTGCTTCGGGGATGCCGCAAAGTTCCCACACAACGTGGCGTATGCGTAATATGCAATGTTAAGCAAAGAACCAAGCAACAGCCAAAAGACCAAAAACTTCAGATGCTTATCAAATAATTATTTTTGAAAGCGCCATGAAAAATTTTATAACAATGCTAAAAGCATAACATTAAACTTGCTTTCATTATCGCTGATCTTTGAGAGGATTCTTATAGAGGTTATGACTAAATAAAAGAGAAGGCAATCTTTTATTACGTAAGCCAATCTATTATATTGTTAATTTAAAACTTATTTACAATCAACAAATTTTCTTATGCCGAATCCAAATGTATTTACTTTCAAGTTGGTTTAACTAAGATAGTCTGAGCTAAGTAAGTTAAGTTTACCTTTCTGTGTAATACAATTAAATAATAATATTAAGCCTAAGCTGTGAGAAAACCGCGAAGAAATCTTGATTTAATTTATTGAATTTAGATATAATTGATGTTGAGAAAAAATTACTGGATACTATCACTTTAATATAATTAGCTGTAGTAATACCTCTACTTAAGATAAGCTTGACTTAACAATCTAAGCATTAAAAAAAGTTGTTTCTATAGAGTTCTCAACCTTATTTCAATAACTAACAATTATTATTATTATTAATACAATTATTTCCTTTCTACTTAAAAAGAGTTCCCCATGTCGTATACTTACTGATTTCCATATATCATCAAATACATCACATCACATTAACATATATTAAGAAACATAATCCCATTATTTTACGATTTCCCTTTATCAGCAATAGTCTCCATTATTAATTAAAGTGTCATAAGTAATTAATTCGAAATTCAATGCATAACTGAGGTCCAACTGTTGGCACTTGAGTTTCAATTGAATATGCGGGCTGTGCAATGGTTCGATGCCCATTTGGAATGACCACTAATCATAAGGATAACACCTAATCAACCGCAGATTTGGTAGCCGCATCATATCCCAAAAAAGGCCGAACCACCGAGCGGTTTTCCGCCCACAAAATCGAAAGGACCGAGGAGGTTTCTCTGTTAAATTAAATGAAACGTTGATAAGGCGCAAAAGGGCGCACTAAACGATTAAATCGAATGAGCGAGCAAATGAGTAAGTGAGTGCCAGTGAGTGTCGAGTGAATATGCGAGTGAGTGAATCGCCTTTTCATTCATACAAGCTACTACCCTTAACCCATCCCCCTCCCCCACAAACAATCTACACCCTTACCCTATTGTCTGACCCCGTGTTATGGACGTGCCCGACTGACTTTCGGCACAAGTGCGCAGCGATGGCGAAAAGTGAATTTTCCGCCGTGCGGTTGTCAGGCACGCAGCGAAAATGACACGAGTAAAGGCAGAGGTGAAGGCGAAAGAGAATGAAATTGAGAGAGTGAGAGAGAGAAAGAGGGAGAGAGTGGGGAAGAAGTGGGCAAACAAGTAAGAAATTGCTAGCTGAATAATTTCAACGTCGACTGTGTGACTGCGACGCAAGCAGCAGTGAGTGTGAGTGCAAAGTCAGCTTAAAGCGCGACAGAGAAAGAGAGCGATCCAAACGAAGACAGCAGCATTGGTAAGGTGGTGTGGGGGAAGGAGGGGATAGGGAAAGAGTGGAGTGGAGTGAGAGAGTGTTAGATTGGGTGGGCTGTCGTGCATTTACATTTTTATATTGCTCGGATTTCGCTCGTTTTTGGGGCCGACGCTCGTTCGGTCAGGCAGACAATGTTTTTCACGTGCCATTGCATGTGCACACACAAACATACATTAGTACCTATCAGTATGTGAGTGTATGTGTGTGTGTGTGTGTGTGTGAGAAGAGCAAGCTTTTATTAGGTTGTTGCTGCTGCATTCTGTGCGCCTGCTCTCCAGGCAGCGTGTTGCGTTCGTGTGTGAAGTTCTGTGTGACCAACTGATTGACGTTGACGATGACTGCGATGTCGACGCCTTTCTTCTGGCATTTTTGTTGGTCTGCTGCCTAGCACATTTCTAAATGAGCGTGGAGTGAGTGTGAGTCCGTGTGTGTGTGTGTGTGAGTGTGTGAAAGTGTGAGAGCGCGGAGAGACAGTAATTGCAGTTGTTGTAGTCCTGTTGTGCCCTCTCTGTTTGTTTAACTGGACTTGATTAGGTTTTCGAGGTTAGATACATTACGAATTATTCAGCGCTCAGTAGGAGGTTCACTCCCACTCCCGTTCCCTCAACGCACAGTGGTCCTTTTGGGCAATTTACTTAGTTTGGATTTAATAATAACATTGTCTACAAATGTACTAACGTTATTTAATAAACTAATTTAAACTGTGAAAATTGCTCTGTTTTAAATTGCTTTACAAATAAGTTTAAAAATTTCCTTTTATTCGTCATTTTAGGAACTTATTAAAAAATATTTTTAAGCTTAGTTTATTATAATGAGAAAAACTATTCTGAACCGGACCTCTCAAAATTTACATAGATAAAACCTTTAAACCTCACTGTAATTTAAAAATTATACCTTGGCAAAAGTAGATTTAATTCCATAAGCATAAAAGGAAAGGCTAACTTTATTGTTTTTCTCCTATTAAGAAACTTATTTGTAACTACAAATAAAAGCACTACAAAACTTTATTGAACTATTATTTATTGATAAATAAAAGTACAAAATTTGAGATAGTAAATAAAGGAGCATTTATAAAATGTTAATTTTTTGTTAATTTGGAATATGATTTAATCCGAATTAATTTGATCCCCACTGTGCAAGAACTCGCCCTGCTTATTCCTCGGCTGCCTCCCTCCCTTCCCCAGCGACTGCCACTTGTTCCGTTGGCTTTACTCCTGCGAGGGCTGTTTATCGAATTTCGAACCAGAAATTCTTTGATTGTGTTGTAATTGTGTTATCCATCCTTGTTGCCGTCTAACAGTTGCTACTTTCCCCTCCCTCCACTCACCGCATTGTGAATGAGGAATGCCACTGCTGTGGCACGTAGCACATAATTGTTACTATTAATATTTCATTGGGTGGTTGCTTCGGGACATTTATGGACTGTTTTTCCTCGCCTTTTCTTCCTTTAACCAATGCTGTGGGTGTGTTTTGTGTGTGTGTGAGTGTGTGTGTGTGTGTTTAATTAATCGACTTGGCGACTGTGAGTGGCAAATGTTCTTATTGTTTTTGTTCGCTAGTCAAAATATTTGACTTGTAGATGTGCTCCTAATTGAGTGTCTCCTTTCTCATTCTTATTTATACTATGTATACGCCCCATACACCCCAGTTGGCCAACAGCAGCACCAGTTGTTGCAGCTTTGTAAATGAGAGTAAAAGTTTTCCCGGCCAACTGTTCTTGTTGTTGCTTTTCATTCTGTTCAGTCGCTGGTTTTGCCCATCTGGCGTTAACTTCACGAAAATGATGTAAACCTAATTAAATTTCCAATAGACCCCCAAGATTAGCTAAAAGAAACTTTTGACGACGGCGCAGATAATTGCTGGATTACGTCATGCAAGCAAATTTCCATTCCCCCTTCCATTGCCTCTCTTCCCCACCCCCAGGCCCCACTCCAGTGAAATCTAATGACTCTTTGGGATGTTGCAAAATGACAGAATCAAAGGTGGATGCTTTGCTTTGTTCTGTATTTTATATAGAAGTAAAAGCAAAGTCAAAAGCTACCATTTATTTTCTGATATAAGCAAATTAATTGCTTGTGTTTCTAGGAATAATTATAATCAACTTAATTTTAATTTACTTTATTATTAGTTTACAATTCACATGAAAAGACACGCTTTCATCAACATACAAATGCTTAAATTGTAGAATAACATTAAGAATCATATTTAACTTTATAAATATGTATATCAAATATCTCTTGACTACTTGCTAGAAATGAGTAAAGTAGCATATACTTATCTAATAAGTATCTAAAAGTTTTTTTAAAATTTGCTTAAAAATATAATTAAAAGCTCCTAAGTAATTTATTATAATGAATGAATGAGCTCAATAATTAATAAATTCATGAATGCCTATTTTAAAAATTATTTTATTTGCTGGTGATCTTTTTAAGATTTTAAGTGTCTAATTTTCTAGACTAGTTTTAATATTATTTAATTTCCCTTAAGTTTTTGAATGCAGCGTTGATAGAGTTCTTTGTATGTACAAATTTATCTTTTATACTCTGATTTTTTTTAATATGACTTGACTTTAATTAACGATTATTTCTAAAGATCCAACTATAGCTTTCTGTTTCTTTTTTAATTCTTGGATTCCTTTTTAAATTCGTTTCTTTCTGAAAGAACAGGTTATACATTCGAAATTTGATGACGTGATCGCGATGATACTCGTACCTTATTTTATATATTTTTCAACTTATTGCTAAAGCTCTTTCCATGCTTTACTAATGTTCCAAATCCATTTCGTCTAAGTTGAAATAACTGGTATTATGTATACATAATAGCTATAGCTAACAAACTTATATAGTAACTTAGCCTGATAAATTACTTAATTTACCGATCAAATCTCACAGCTGTTGGCAACAAAGTTGTACGTTGAAGAGAAATCAGCAACCAAACAGGACAAACGATAATTATCGAAACGACAAACGTATCGACGTCGACAGCTTCAACAACTCCTGATAGAGAAAGAGAAGGAGAAGTAGGAGACAGAACAAAGATGCTGGGTCATCGTCGAGTGTCGACGACGGTCGTTGTCGCTGTCGTTATCCTCATTGTCAATATCGAGCAAAATTTCTACACCCACACAAGGGCAAATTGAATTATCCCCAACAAATAGATGTGAGAGAGAGTGTGTGTGTTGGCATGTTTGTGCTTTGTGTTGTGTTGTGTCTTGGATTGTGCTCTGTGTATCTGTGAAACGTCAAAGTATCTTAATTAAATTTCATCCCTTAGCCAAAACGTAAAAATGTACAGCAATTTCACGTTGCTCGACTGACTAATAGACAATTTACGCCCACACAGACTAAGAAAACTAAAAGTCAAGACATGAGACGCGAGACACACAACACGAAATGGAACGTTGAATGAACTGTGCGACAGGGACACTCCCCACAAATGTCGGGAACTTTACCCTGACCATATCCCTTATCCTACCTCTACCCTTAACCCATCTGATCTGAGACAGGAGGACATGAAGTGCACAAAATACAATTTCGCAAACAGCAACAGCAACAGCAACAACAAATCCAAACACAAATACAAACACAAACACAAGTCCAACACACATGCACATGCCGTTTAGCAACACTGTTAGGTAGTGTGAGGCAATGCCAGCCAAACTGGCAGTCAACTGTTATGCCATTAAATAAAGTTGGCAACACTTAATGCACAGCGACAACAAAACCAACAACTCTCCCCAGAGCCAAAGGGTGTCCAAGAGGGAATAAATAGAAGGTGGGAGTGTTTGCCATAGGGTTGTTGCTGGTTGTTCCTGGTTGTTCCTGGTGTTGCTGAGGGTCTAAAACGTTTACCGATTTGTTGCTAATATTTAGCAGGCAACCATACGAAGACTTCACTTTGAGTTCCCCAACAAAATCTATAAAATATGCACTGCAACAACAACAACAACTAGAACAACTACGAGAACAATAACAATGCTGTAAAAGTTATAAAGTTTGTCAGGTTTATACGTATATCAAATTTCCAAACGAAAAATAGAGTTGTAAGTTATTAGTTTACTTTTTTGTGAAGAGAAATTAGGTTTGGTTTACTTTTAATAGGATGTGGCAACGCTGGTTATACGGAAGAATCCTTGAATAAAAGATCATCAAAGGATCGCTTTGTTGGTTGGGTCCCTCAGGAATGATCATTAATGTATTAAAATATTTGATTAATTTTGAAAAATATTACAGAAGATAAAATATCAAAAAAGCTAAGCAAGAAGAAAGTAAAGAGAGTGAAGTTTAAGGTACCTATTTAGAGTTGCCACATCGCTTCAAAGTAGTCAATAAAGCAAGAAAAATGATTCCCATGTGAAAAACGGACTCTAGGGAATTTTGCACTAAAAGCAATATTGCAATAAGTGTGGTATAAACTGAATACCTATGTGTATGTGAATGTTACCTCTAAGTGAATATGTGTGTGTGAGTGTGTGTGTGCTTACTTGTGTGTACTGAATGTGTGTAGATTGAGTGTGTGCGTTTGTTAGCCATTTGTTTTTGTCGCTCGCCTCTGGCGTTCGTATAAACATGCCACGTTAGGCGACGTGCCAAGTTTCATGTGCAACTTCGTTGCTTCTAAACAACCTGCAGTTCAATCCACCCACTATACCCCCTTTTTCTAGCCAGTTCCAGCTACAACACCCAGTTGGACCACCCAACCACTCAACCACCAATGCAGCAGTTCAATCCAACAATCTACTACACATGCAGCGACAACAAAGCGCATGAATTTGTTGCCAGTTTGTGCCACCCGCAGTTGCGATGTTGCTTCAACTCTCTCTCTCTCTCCGCCCTTGTTTCATATGCCCCTTTCCACAACTTCCCTCTACTCCCTCCTCTCTAATTCTGCCCTTCTCAGAGCAGAGCAAATGCATGTCGCCGACTGTCCATGCACCGCAATTTGTGCGCAACAACAGCAACAACTAGTTGGAAAAGTTGAGAGAACACGATTGTAGATGACCCTGTACTTGTTCTGTAAACAGATCTTAACTATAGCATATGTATCTTATATGTGTCAAATGCTCTAGCATTATTCATATATTTATTCATAAAAATCCTTAATTATTATTTATTATTACCTTAACACAATTTTTATATTTTTAGAGTTATATTATTAACATATATTTGCTATCTAACTAATCTTAAGCAACCTTGGAATACATTTCTAATGTATATAAAAAATATATATTAGATTGAAAAATTAAAAAATTAGATCAATATTTTTAGAGTATAAAAGAACCTCCATACCAAATTTTGTAACAATACCTCGTGTGGTTTTTGAAGTCTGGGTATTCAAAGGTACACGGGGACATGTTAACTCGTTTCTTTATGCTGGGTAATCAAGTATATATATAATTCATAGAGTCTCTGCCACGCCTTCTTTTGCCTGTTACGCACATTTAGCTATTAACAGTCTTAATAGATCCTTTGTACTTTTTAAGTACAGGGTCCATACAACTGGCAACAACAAGGACAAACAACAGCAACTGTTGGGCAACGCGTGATATCCTTTACACAGACACAAGCTGTCCCTCTACTCCCCTCTATTTACCCCATATTTTCCTTGTCCACTTACTCCCATTCGCTTTTCCCTTCCCTGTGAATTTTCCTTATCCATAGGAAGCCGGCACTCACAGCTACCGTTCCGAATTGAATTAAACTCAAACTTTTACCAATTTACAAAAGCAACAGCAGCAGCGGGCTAAAGAAAGAGGAGCATAGTTGGGGGAGGGAAACAAAAAGGGGGGGATGGTGAATGGGAGGTGGGAGTTTTCTTCGCCAAGCAGCATAAATGACGGCCAAAGAAAAGCTGGCAAAGTTTTTACCCAAAAGCCAAGTTGAAGCTTATTTTCTGGTGCGCCTTTTGCCTTTTTGTTTTCTATTTTCCTTTTTTTTTGCCTATTTTGCGTCGAGACTTTTCTTCGACCACGCCTCCCATCCTACTACTACACCCACAACCTAGTGCTATACTATTTTTCTTTCTTCCCTCCTCTTTTTTTTATTTTTTGTTGGCATTTGTTTTTGGCTCTTGGTGAAACACAATCTGCACCGTAAAAGAGCTTAAACCCTGTCAAGCCACCCATTAAGAGAGGCAGGCGAACATTTTGCGTGATTGCATACCAACACAAGGAATGGAGAGAAGAGAGGGAAAGGGGAAGGGTAAGGGGGAGATGGATCCTTGCAAAGGACAACTATGAGCGAGCTTTTGGCCGGATGGCCGCCTGGGACGCACAGACATGGCTAAGTTGTTTGTAGTTGTTGGGATTGTTGCTTTTTTCGGTTACTTTTGTTGGTTTAGTGCTGCTGCTGTTGTTGTTGTTGTTGGAAATTATAGCATGTCCTTTGCACTGGCATTGCTATGGCTTTTGGCCACAAGAACTGAGAAGGGGTGGAGTGAGGGGAGAGGGGACAGGTGGCAAGTGGCAGATGAGAAGAGCAGAAGGTGGGAGAAGATTGTTTGGCTCGCTTGTGCTTTGACTTGCAGCCTGGCCTGGACCATGGCCATGAGTTTCCCTCTCTCTCTCTCGATTCACTCTCTCTATCTATCTCTCTTCCTCTATCTCTCACTCTCTATCTGTCTGCTATTCGACTCTGACTCCGTTTGTCATCTGCTGAAATATAATCGAGTCGAGCAGCCAAAAAGCGTACAATTTGCGCAAATTTAGTAGCAAACAAGGGGCAGAGATATTGAAAAGAAAATGACTGTGGAAAACCACGAAAATGGGCAGAATTTTCATGCCTGCCAGTTGAGAAGATGACATAGCAGAAGATAGAAAGCAAAAAGAGAGATGAACATGATATGTTAAACATAAGATAATACATGGCGAAATATAAATGATTTGATTTCTTGTAGATTCTGATTAAATGGGTAACGTAATGAATTTGAGCATAAGAAGAAGATGACAAATTATGTATTACATATTTAGATGATATATGACAATTTACAATGTGATATATGATTAAAGTAAGGACATACAGATGGCCTAAGAAAAGATACTAGCTCATTGTATATAAGAAATTATTTATTATTTGCAAGATTTGGCTACTTAATTTATTTGTAATAATTTTACTAAATTAATTAATATGAATTACTTAATTAATAACTATAATATATGTTTGTGTACAAATTATTTATTATAGTATTTAGAAAAAAAATGTTAAGAAGGAAATAAGAGGAATTAAGTCAATTATTTTGAAAGTAGGTAAACAAATATTAAATTGTAAACTAAAACAACTGCTACAATTTATTTAATATACATCAAATTAATGCATACAAATATTCTATTAAACAACTGTTTCATCTTTTTCCAACTAGCTATTATTATTATTATTATATTATTGTTCCCCAAAACAAATGATATAGAACAACCTAATCAGCATTATATTGACTGCGTAAACTTAAAATATATACAAACGACCAACGATGAGCAGCCCTTGACTATCATCTACAATGTTGTCTGTCCCTGTCAAACCCAAGTTCCTCTCCCTCTCCCTCTCCTGCCATCCCAGGGCTTTCGAATAATTTTCCAGCCATTTTGCCCAAACCAAGCAACAGTGCAAATGGGGGAAGAAAAAAAAGCAATGGAAACCCAACTTGGGTGGTCATCATTCTGGCGACCAGGTCAGAGTCAGACTGTCAGAGAGACAGACAGACAGACAGATAGAGAAAGGGAGAGACAGAGAAGGATAAAGAAAAAGTAGCTAAAACGAAAAGTTAATAGAGAAAGCAGAAGCGACAGCAACAGAATGTGGGGCCAAGGCAATGCCAACTATGTGGTAAAGGGGAAAGCAGAGGGGAAATGGGACTTTTGGCATCAAGCAAATGGACAGACGGGCAGACAGTCAAGGCGAGCACTGACAAAAAGGTCGCACACACACACACACACACACACACTCACACAGAAACAGATACAGAGTAATACAGAGATATATAGATGGAAGGACAACGGACAAGGGACATTGGACATTGGATGTTGGACGACGGTCAGCCCCAAAGTTGAAAATGTACAAACAAATCGAGCAGACATCGAGCTATGCTGGTGTGTAGGGGGGGAAAACGATGCTGAGAAAGAGGGGTGCAAAGAAAGAGAGGGGAGAAATAGACGACGACAGACATCGAGAGCAACAAACAAACAAATAGACAAACAGACGTTGACCCAAAAGTTGAAGTGCAGATCTAAAAGCAACCAACAGACAAACCAAGCCTCCCTAAACCCTACCCCTACCCCCTACCCCCTTCTATACCCCTGCAATGGCAGCCCACAACTGTCCCTGTCTCACTCACACTCCATTGAGTTATCCCAAAAGTTTGATTTAAGCTGTGGAACTTTTTTGGGTGCGCTACTCGAGTATATCACGCATACGCACTGTGGCCATGATAGCTGTGAGTAGCTCTCAGTGCGTATCTATGTGTGTGTGTGTGTGTGTGTGCTGATATATGTATGTGTGTATAACTGCGTATTTGTTGAATTTAAACATTTTCCCAAACTTTGAGCTGCTGCGAGCAAAAGCCAAAAGTTTTCCCAACAACAAAACTTGGCCCCCAAAAATAAAAAGAGTTTATTGCTGTCGGACCCAAAATCGTGGGTCGCTAGAGAGGAGTGGCAGGGGGTGGGATAGGTGTAGGTGAAGGATAGTGGCAATGCGATGGGGAGGGGAAGGGTATGCTTTGGCAGCCATTGCCGCTGGCAGCATAATATTTTCTGCTAACGCAGTCACTTTTCATAAACTTTCACAAGCGAACAACAACAAGAACAACTACAACAACAAGAACTACAACAAAAACAACAACAACACCGACAACTACAACAATGAAAACTCAAACAACAGCAACAACTTGTAGAAATGTTTTGAAAAAGGCAGCCAGTAAAAAGGATTATAGAAATTTGCCAGCAATATGAGCACAAAGTGTAGACTCTACAGGAGAGGAGAAGAGGCAGCTGAAGGGGCTGTTAGCATTGGCGCGACAGTTGGTAGGAGGGGGTTTGATAGAGGGGGAAGGGGGACAGCTTTAAGGGACGCTTGTCTGCCTGCGCATATTGTCAACTGTTGGCGTCGACGAAGAACAGAACGAATACGACAACGACAACGCATCAATGTCTCGTCGTCATTGTTATTACAGCCCTATGGCACACCCAAGCCCAAGCACACATACACACACACACTCATCTATACCACCCACACACACATACACCCATACCCACGCATATGCCTAAAAGCCGTCAACACAATGTTTGGCTTGTAGCTGAGAAGCGTTACCAACAATGTAGCACAGTGTGCAACAAATTATTCAATTTCTTGAACCAAGTCTCTAAAAAAGTGATTAATGTGATTAAATATTGTTAGAAAGGGATTAAAAATTAGAAATAAGTATTTACAATATATGCAGGCATCAACGATAAGGATGGACTATAAAGATTCAATTAAAAGCGTACCTAATATACTTACAGCTACCGATATTAAGTATACAATGCAAACTGATTTTTTAATATTATGGAAAAACACTTATAATGCAATAACAGCAGCAAAAATTATGATTACGTTACAATATTTATAACTTGTTTTCAACATAATTAAAGAAAACTGAATGGAAATTTAATTAAATTAAATAAAACAAAACAAATTAAACTTTAAAAAATCATATCGTAAACTAATTTATTAAATTCCTCAAACCGAATGATGTACTTAAGACACATTAAAGGTAATAAATATTTAAGATACTAGAACATTATTGTGAATTTATTTTAATAAAAATCTTTAAATATCAATAATAAAAAAATCCATATTATTTTCCTTTAATACATTGCCACATAAAGTTATTACTTTTCTAAAGTCACCTCAAACTTAAAATTTTAAAAATTAAATTGGCTTTTCCAAAGAACTTAAACAATTTAAAATATTATGTTATATTGTCGCAAGTGGGCATGAAATCATCAGTAATTTATTACATATCAATGTAAATTAAATTATATGTGACATATTAATTCGTACACTATTTGATTCCATATTATGTAGTGCATATCTCTTTATTTCTATCTACCTCTTCTTAAATACTTAATAGAACATATAGAATATATATTTTAGGAATAAAGAAAATTTCAAAGAATTCAAGCTTTCTAATGTCCTACGAAATTCTTTACATTACTTGCCTACCTTTAACCACTGTGCGTTGACAGCGAAGGTCGTTTAGCGTTGATGACTTGACGGCATCTGACAGAGACGGAGAGCGAGAGATTGTTCTGTTTTGTGTGGGGGTAGAGAAGCGTAAGGAGATTATGCCTCAAGGGCCATGGTGGGGCCAATGGGAATGGCAAAGGGAGTGAAGGAGGGGAGAGAGGGTCCTCAGTCGACTGGCGTCGGAAATTTTCAGGTTTTGATTGTGTAGTCATGTCAAAATAATAGTCAACTTACATGCCACAGTCGAGGTGGCCAACCCCCAAAAGAAGAGCTCGAATTACATGAGAGAAAGAGAGAGATGGAGAAGGGGAGATTGAGAGTGAAAGAGAGGAGAAGCTGGAGTTTGAGTGCGTCCAAAAGGATGACGAAGCTGCTGCTAAGTGGCTCAAACTTGTGAGTTCCTGTGGTTTTCTTTTTGCCCAATATACAAATGGGAGTACATATATACATATATATTCATACATATATATATGGCTTTATATATATGTACATGACTGTATTTTTATTTGATATTTTTTCTTTTTTATACTCGCCTCATTTGCATTGCTTGCTTGCCGCGGAGTGGAAAATGAATTTGCGCATATTTGGCATATTATTTTACAGGGCTGCTGTGTGGCATGTGGCATGTGGCAAGTTCCTTGCGGTACAAGCTCTTGACAAGCTGCTGCGATTTTTGACGGGTAGTTCAAATACGTGAGGTGTGTGTGTGTGTGTGTGTTTGTTGCATATGTGTTGAGTTCTCAAACCCAGCAACAATGTCATTGTCATTGTCATTGCAACCCCTAGATATAGATGTAGATGATGTGCCAGCTCATACCCTGTATCCCCAACCCTCTCTTTCAACCTTTTCCCTCCTCTATAAACACACACACACACACACACACACACACACACACAGACACATCCCTTAGTCGAGCCCAATCGCTTGTATTATTATTTTTCTTTTGTCATTGTGCTTTTTTCATATGATTTTTCTTTTGTATTTGTATAATTTTTTCTGTCGCCTTTTATCAACCCCCACTGCAAATACAATATGCACCCACATCGTGACCCCCCTCTCCCCTCCCTTCCATTTACCCCTCTCAGATCCTTGCTTCTTATATAGTGGGTTGCCATTGTTTGCTCGCTTTTTGCTGTATTTTATTCTGTTTCTTTTAACGCTGCCTTTAGCCTGGCACGTCTTTTTATTTCTCTTTTACTTTTCTTTTATTTCTCTTTGCTTTCTTTCGATTTGGTTCTTTTACTTCATCATCATCACCATCGTCAACGTCATTATTATCTTCATCTTTAGCGAGATCCTGAGCCTGCAATTCAAGCGTCCTTCTCATTCTCTTTCTGTTTCTGTGTATTTGCCATTTTTATTGTTCTTTGCACACAACTTCATTTTTAGCCCACTTCTGGGTGGTTTATTTTTATGGCTCCATCCTTACCCATTCTTCTTGCCATTTCTCCCTGAATATCTTCCTCTTACTGGCCACAGCAGTGTTTTTGGTGTCTCTCACGAGTCGTTGAATTCTTGTGCTATTTGCAGACTCACACCCACCACAAAAGGCATCGCTTTCCACCTTCTTCTTCCCTAACATGTTCCTCCTCAATGTGTTTCTGGACTCGTTTCTTGTTTTATTTTACTTTTTTTTCCCTCTTCTTTGGTTTTGACTTTGATGAGATTTTTTGAGGTTAATCCCTTGTAGTGCCAGGACCAAACGCGTCAAGTCCAAGTCCTTACCGTGGCTTTGTCTGCACGTCCCATATCCTTAGTGCTTGTGTGTGTGTGTTATGGTTGATTGTTCTTGGTGCGGAGTGGAAAATTAGTACATGCGATTGTTCTTCTTCGCTTGGAGTGGACACCAGAGAGGGTGGGGGAAGTTATGGGGCACGTGCGTCTTTTTTTAATGTTTGCCTTTGCTTTGTTGTTAGATTGTACGAAAATTAATTTCGTTACCTACCAACTGCTGCTGACGGCGACTTCTCAATGGAAAGATGTTTTTTCCTCTCCTGGAGATGGGAAAAGAATGTTAATGGACGCTGCAGCTGAGATGTTTCACAGGAGGAGGAAACGTGAGGAAAACTGTTGGAAATGACACCTTAAAAAATGTTTAAGCGTTGATTTTGCTTGAATAAATTGAATACAAAATTGTTTCAGTTGCTGCTTAAAAATTTATAATAATTTGTTCAGTCGAGTCCTTGTCGAGATCCTTGCGTAATATCACACAAAAGTAATCAGCAATAAAACGAAGCGACCCACATTCCTAAAAGCAACGTTTTTTGAAGAGTACTTCCTCACAGCAAAGGGAATTCTTTAATCCGCAGATTATAAAATAAAATTTGTTACGTTAAGGTAAAAGGGAAGTCGAAAGGGGGGAGAGGGGAATGCAAAAGACGAGCTAGAAACTATATTCACACTGTAGTTGCACTTCAACGCTCCCCTTTTCGATGCAGTAAAGTCAACCCCTTGAGTTGAGTTGAGTCGTGTTACGCTGCGTATACTTAATATGCGAGTACACATACTCAGCGTTATATTTATGACGTTAAGCGAGTGCTGCCCGCACACACACACACACACTCACTGTCACACACACACACATTAAATGGCAGATATCCTTTTAACACTTAAAGCGGTGAAAATATTAAAAACAAAAACCACAAAGCCAACAACAACACGGAGTGCACAACATTTTTATTGATAAATGCGCAGACATACAAACAAACACGCACACGCTATCCATAGAGTTGGAGGCGTGGCAGTTCCTCCATGTGTGGGAGTGTGTGTGTCTAGCATATACATGTGTGTGTGCAGTGGGTGGAAGGGAGTGGGGAAGAGGGACTTATGTTTGCTGGTCGTGTCCATGTTGAACCGCAACGCAGCTCAGCGCAAGTGTATAAAATTATGAAACAGCTCGCACCGTTCGCGTTGTGTCCCTACACACTAGAACTCCTCGCTCTTCCCTGCCCCTCCTATACCATACACGTCTCTGTTCTCCATCCAACATAACGATAGACAGCATACATATCAGCATGGACTAACTGTGCCACAGTGGTGCATAAGGTAATCAAATTAATCTGATTTACTTCCTGAACAAGTATTTACTTAGCTTTAAATTCGAATTACATTAAATGAATAAAATATACAAGTAATCATCTAGCAAAGCTGTAATTCCTAGTATTGATGGAATTTTATATAATAATACATATTTAGTTAACTTTTCATAACCACATGTAATACTGAAATGAAATTTAATATATCCTGATGCTAAGGTTTATCAAATAAATATAAAATGTTTACATACCAATTAGAATTATATACACAAATAAGATAAACTTAACATGCAAATACATATGAACATTTAATATAAATATGATTAGGTTAGTTTATCTAACCTTTGCTCATTTATTCCGATCTAAATTTAAATTTTAAATTTCCAAAAGCTTAAGATATCTAAATATATAATATTCAGTTTAAACAGTCTTTAAAGTTAGCAGGAGTAAAAATACCTATTTAATCTGATACATAATTAAATTTCTGCATGCTAAATCTTTTCTGTTGCTTGTATATCGACTTTTGCAATTTTCCTTCATTTGCCCCACTGTGCTCAATCATGTTCGGCCTTGCGCTTTCCCCTTACCACAAACAGTGCATACACACAAATATCCACACACTTGTAGAGAAATACGCTTGTGCTGGTATTTGGTGCCTTCTGACATGGTTCCGGCTTGTTTGTTTGGTTTATTTTATGACCATAACCGAACCACCCAACCACCCAGCCACCCCAAATACCCCAAACACCCCAACCACTCACTGTGCTCGGCCTAACGGGCGACCAAAGGCAGTCTGAGAGTTTCAACTATAATACACAACCGTGCCTATGGATGAGTGTGCAACATGGAGGAGGCACAGAAAATGCTGCAGGCGCTGTAAGTATATATTTCTGTATGTGTATGTGTGTATGTAGAAATGTTTTTATATATGTAGTAGTGTGTGTGTTTGTGTGTGTAAGTTTAGTAGCTTTTGCCGCCTGTTTGACTCGGCCTGAAGTTCGCTTTGTTCCAGTGTTCATCTGTGTGATGTTCATGTTTGCCACGCATATAAATTGCGTTGCTATTTCTCTCTGTGTATATGTAAGTGAGTGTGAATGTGTGCGTGTGTATGTGTGTATGTCCTGACTGCGCTTAGCTCGTTGCTGTGGCGTTTTGAAAGCCAAAACCGGCTTAAATGCCATTTGTATGCATTGAATGTTGCATGTGCCAGGAGCAACTACCAACTAAAGGACGACGACGACAACGAGGAGCTGCCACAACGGAACAGTGGCCATGATGAGTTCAAATCCCACATACCCCTTTCCCTCTCTTTCACTTTCTTTCTCTCTCCTTCCCTATCTCTCTTTTTTCTATCCCTATCTCTCCATCAACTTTTGCTGTTCCTCTGGCTGCCACAACGTCTGTCTTTCAGTTGGCAATGTTGCCACATTTGATTTTTCTTTCTCTATTTTTTTTTTGGTCAGCACAACAGCTGGCAACCCTGTGCCGCAATCATATTTTCTTTCCACATTTTTTGTATTTCTCTTTCGGTCTTTTTTTTTAAGGCCAACAGCAACAACTAAAATATGCTGCATATTATTTTCCATTTTCCATTTGCATTTTCCTTTTGTTTCAATTCATTTGAAATATTATTTACCTCCCTCTCTTTCCTTACTTTCATATAGTTGTTGTGTTTTTATATTTTCTGTTTACTCGTTTCAACTTTGTTTTTCATTTCCACTTTGTTTCTGTGTGTGTGTTTATGTGTGTGTGTGTGTTCAGGTCATAGTTCATGTGGCTGCAGCGACAAAATGACCCAACAACTGACCTCCATCCTCCACATTCAACCCTCTCAACCCCTCTAGGATCCCTTCAATGGAGTTTATATGTTGCCGAGTTGACATTTAAATACATAAAATACTCACACTCCCACACACACTTACTCATGTATTCATATTTGTGAGTGTTTAAGTGAATGTATTTACTTTTATGAATATTTACTTGCGGTTAAACATAATTCAAAGGTATTTTCTCTACCTTTGGACTGTCAATCAAATTGTCATAAGTGTGAATTAAGTATTCATTTCAATTCATTATTTATTAAAATTATTAATTTCACATGTTCGGTCGCTTCAAAGCGAAATTAACACACAAAATAACAGTCATTTATTTTAAATTGAAGTTTACTAAAGTAACTATGTATCGTTTATAGTCAATTGAAATATAAACTTAATATTCAAGTATTATTTACTGTATTTTTAGTTGTCACAGCGTTGCCACATCGTTCAGCAGTTGCAGCCAACTTAACTGGGTGGCACCCTTTATAAAGTCAGTATAGTAAAGAAAAATTTACTTAAAAGCTGCTATTTAGATGAATGTATGACTACAATTGAAAGAAAAACTGATGCTGCTCCTATTTTGAAGGAATGAGCTCTCTTAGATTATACCAGATATTTTAAATAAGCCTTACTAATATAATTATTTAAAATAAGCCTTACTAATATAATTATTTTCATTTTACCAGAAAGCTTGACATCATTGTGTATAATGAGTGTGATATTTTTTCTTTGGTCACGCATAAAACTGTAACTTTTGATTTTTTTCAATCTTAGTTCTAATCTACACAATAATGAATGTTGTAGCTCTAATTTTCCTTATATTTGGACTCATTGAAGTTGTCTTGGGCAGAAGAAGATCGAGAAGAACTTGTAAATACAAATACAAAATCTACATACAAACATAAATTTAAAACTTTTACTGCATTTGTCTTAGATGAGAGTTGTTTCCAGCCTCCAATGATGGAGGGACTTGAAACAGCCGGTGGAAGATTCAGATGCCTTTCGAGAATCCCAACCTGGAGTTATTGTCATGTCAAAAAAAAGTGTTTATTTTGGCATTATGGCGGATGTGGAGGAAATCTTAATCGTTTTGACAGTGAGAAAGAGTGCAAAGAATTCTGTATGTGTTAATATATTATCATTTCATTAATAAAGAGGAAACTTGCAAATATAATTACACAAAATCAAAAGGATTCTAAAATCCACTTCCAAAAGGTATCTTAAGCAACACTGAACTATCTTAGGGTTCGTAAAAGTTTTATAGATACCTTTTGCACACTAAGACCCAGACAACAACCTCAATCGACAGCACAACCTCCAAAGGGTGAATTATTGTTATGATTAAACTACAAGTCGGGGTATGTTTGTATGTATGTGCATGTGTGCATGTATGTGGACAACTCCCAGCAGACCCAAAAAGCGATCCAATCTGTATCCACACCCGAACTCGTGTCCATCTTCAACCCAACACCAAAGTAAACCAAAGCAATCTCATACGTCCCATCGAGCATTGAGTGAGGATAAGATAGAAGTAAGGGAAGGGGTAAGGTGTACACGCTTCCTCATACCCTACATGTATTTATCCTACTCTACCCCACTTATTCTATATTTTACTTAATGCATTCTCTGCTTATCCTTATTTTTATTAGTGTTTCAATATTCTTTTTCACTTTGCTTGGTTGCGTTTTTCTCAGCCATCCTTTCTGTCTCCTGTCTGTCGATTCTCTTCTCTCTGAGTCCTGGTTAGAGTCCTGCTGGGGTTGGCTCGTTTCAGCCATTAAATGGACAAATGAGGGATATAAAACAATTCGCTTTGGCTTCCTTTTTTTCGGAGTCCTTTTGGCTACTTCTTCTCTCTGTGTGTGTTTTTATTTTGTTTTGCGCCAAAAGTATTTTATTATTATATGTATTTCCTTTTTCTTGTAGACCTTTCGGGTTGGTCACTTTATTTGTACCTTTGCCAGGACACAGAACACAGAACACGGGCATGCAAAGTGCTGGCTTGTGCGGATTGTGCTTGTGTATCCTTTTGGGGGCCATGTCCTTACCATGGGTTTGGTCAGGATTTATGCTCAGTCGTTGGGTGTTTCTATTTGCCTTTTGGGTGTGTTTGCTTACACGCCAAATGTCCGTTTGTCCGCTCGTCCTTTCGTGTGTCCTGTTTATGTAATCGCCCACATTAGTTTCTAACGCTGACGTTGTTGTTCTTGTTCTTGTTGGTGTTGGTCTAACAACATTTGCACTCACTTTTGGAGAAGGCAAAACTGAACTCATTTATAACTGAAAAAGCCAAGTTTCTCTCCTTAATACGTATCCTTTTCATTTCTCATTTTCATTCTCCCAAAAAAAAGTTACCTTAATTTTCATTCCCACTTCGATGGGTCTTACTACTATTTTTCCTCTGCTTTTCCTTACTTTTCTTTTCTTTCTCTCTCTTATTTCTTACATTTTTTTCGGTGTCCTTCGCTGGCGCATGGAAAATGAAATGAAAATAGAATGATACTCATTAATTTGATAAATCGCGGGCATGCTTCTAGTATATGCAAGTACCGTTATATTTGTGTATATATACTGTCTTATATATATATATAAATATATTTATATTGGACTTAGTCTTAGTCCTCTTTTGTACAGTCTACGCTTTCGCTTTTCCTTTTCGCTTTTGTTGTTTAATAATGCTCGGAGATTTTATAAATGACCACGTTGCAAATGAAAAAAGTTGACCTTTAGCGCAAATAGGATGCCGAAACCTCTAGGAATTCTCCTATATCTCCCTCTACTCTCTTTGTATCTCTCGCTTTCTCCTGCATCCTTCAGTCATCGCCTTTTGTGTGCGTTGATTTTGCTTTCATCATCATCGTCTTCATCGTCATTCAGCATCAGCATCCGTATCCGCAGTATTTCTCTTGAATTTTTAAGTAATTTTTCTTGGTTTGCTCCGCCCACTTATCCCTCCGCCCCCTCAGATCTCAACCACCCCCCTGTAACACATCAAAACTTGAGTTGAGCTCTAAACAATTTTTCTTTTTTTTTTGGAGCAGGAAGCGTTCAGTGTCGTCATGGCCATTTATTTGGAGACCCGAGCTTTTATTAGCACACATTTAATAGGGTCACGCGTGTATTTGATACCCTCCCACTGACCTATACACCTCCACCCCCTACTTACTCCTCCCTCCTGCAGTGTTGAGGTGTTTTTTTCTTCTAGCTGCTTTTTTATTATTATTAATTTTCCAGCAAGTTACATGCACACAAAACAAAATAAAGGCAGGACAACAAGAAAACAGCCAGCGGAAGCAACTTAACGCTGACTAGAGGGAAGGGGAGGGGGCAGGCAGGAGTGGGGCGGTGTACGGTGGGTGGTGGGAGGGTAGGCGCCACCGCCTACAACACGACAACGACAACAACGCAATGTGAAAGGACACTTAAATATGGAAAAACTGTAACTGAATGTGGGCAACAAGGAGAACTTTGAGTTGTCCTCTCCCTCTCTCTCTTTCTCTTTTGCCTCTCCTTCTCTTTCTTTCTCGCAAATGAGGTCACTTTTTCTCACTGCGCCGCACATGACAGACAGCTTGAAAGGGAAGGGGGGAAAATGGAAGAAATACAGGGAAATATTTGTGGCATTATCTCGACGACCAAATTAACTGAAAGCTATAGCCAATATTTACTTTGGGGTGTTGGCCAATGAGTTCAACATTTAAATATAAGTAATTAAAATTTATAACAGAAGATTAGAAATTTAATGCTTTAATTATTTGATGCGATTTTATTATTATTTTATTTTATTTATTTGATTTAAAGTTGTTTTTTCTTATTTAAACTCTCCCAAAACCAATCCCAACCCGATTTAAGTTAATGTCTTGCTCAATCCAAAGTCTAAGACCTTGAAAACAGTTGTGGTCATCAGTACCGTCGCCTTGTGATCAACTTCATCGTTGACTTGGCCAACTGTGCATTAGTTAACGTTAAATAAATAATAACAAATAGATTTTCATTTACTTGGTTGATAAACTGTAAAAACAAAGTCTGCAGAAACTTTTTTGCATATTGTGTTGCATTACAATACAAAGAATTCGACATCTTTTACTTAGTATTGAAACCTAAACCATGTACACGTGACGTATACGCAATGGCGATTATGATTTTATAGTTCTTAGTGCCATGCGTTAGACTGCCAGATTGTCTGCTGATGATTTAGTTGGTGGCCAACTGTAATAACTGCTACCTGGCACCAAAGCGATAGAAAATATAAAATTTATAATAATCATCGATGAAAAAAATGGTTGAACAAAGAAGTCGTCGGATTAGGCCATGTCTATAGCCAGTTGTTCACTTGGCCAATTGCAGTTGCTTTCGCAAAGTCGGCGAGTTAAGAACTCTTTAGAATTGCAAGTTGTGAAACAAACAACGTGGCGTATGCGTAACGCGAGCAAGTGCAAGTGCAGGCATAAAGATGAATAAGTCTACAGCTGAGGAAACATCTGACACAGACTCAAAAAGTGTCGCCGGGACTTCTGAGGCCCGTTGTCTCTTTACTTTTAATACACATCCCTACTTCAGCTTTCCCCTCGAGCCTCATGCCTCCTCCAAATACGGTTCCCAAGTGCGTGAGCGTAAAATTGATCGTTGTCTCAAACAATTGCAGGAGGCACTCAAAACTGGCAAGTAAGTGCAAATTACAAATAATTAAAATTATACTAAATTATTTATTTACAAGTTAAGAATATCAAGTTGAGATTAATTAATATTTATTATAAACATTACCCAGTTTCTTACCTTTACCTTCCTTGTTTTGGACACTATTAAGATTAAACTTATTTGTTGTACTATTTATAATTTTATTCTGAATTTCACATGTCTTTCTCTACCTTAAGCCCACAGTTTTACCTTGCCTTGCCAACACTGCGTATACATAATAATATTAGCTCTTACATAAGTCGACAGCTGCCATTTAAATTTAACCTTTCTAAAGCGTTTCATATTTGTAATAAATATTTATTTGGTAAATGCAAAATGTAATAAGTTTTGCGATTGGTTCATTTGTTATGTGCTTGCTGAATAATTAATTAATTGGAAAAGCAAGAGCAAACTCCAAAAGTGCAGCAAACAAATGACCCTATAAATTATTGAAACAAAAACTTAATTTTTGGCCAGGAAATGGCAGATAAACAACAAGCAGATACTTACAAAACGGATTATGGCCAAGTCAAAAGTTGCAACAGCCGCAACACAGACAATGTAAAGGATGCCAAAAGCATCCAAAGGATGTCCAAAAGGATGCCCAGCAGCTTAACTCAAGCTAAGCTAAGATACTTAGATACTTGTCTTATGTCTTGTGTCTTGTGGTTGCTGTTGCTTTACTCATTGGCATTTCGAGACTGTAACTAATCACAAATGATAACATTTGCATGTGCAATCAGCACACATACGCACAGTTAGCCAGTGTACATGTATGTGTGTGTGTGTAGGTGTTTACTATGCATTTATGATTTTCGGCTATTTGCATACTTAAGTGTGCAGTTATTACCTTGTTATTCCGATATAAATAACAATGACGATGGCATTTCACAAGCTGTTACATAGAACAAATATATGCATTTGTGTGTGTGAGTTGTATGTGTGTGTATGTGTGTGGTTGCTTTAAACTGCTATCTGCCATTGGCAATTGCATTTAGCTGCTCCAATGCTCAACACCGAAAACATCTTGTGCATAATTAATTTTGGTTTATTTAATACATTTTAATTTATTATTGATTTTACACATAATAATAATAAACAAATCACAACAAGCTCCCTCAGGAGCTGGCAGAGAAAAGCACAATGACCACATAAGAAATTGGCTTTACATTTGTATATGTTCATATCAAGTATACGCAGTGTACAAAGCCACTACTGCAGTGAAGCATTTTTATAAAGCCTTACAAACTGGATAATACCAAACAACAATTGTCACACTTAGAGAGAGAAAAATGCCATTAAACAAATGGTCACATTGTGGCGTTAATCAGAGGTATTTAAAGTGAAAACATTTAATCGCATTTGCATTAATTTGTAATATGCAAAATATGCGAAATGAGGCCACAAATAAAAAAAACACACACACACAAAAAACAAGAATTTTTCAAAGCGACAAATTAAATAATAAAGATTATACACACTCGCACACTTACACAGATACACTTCATATCTCGATTGTGATTGAATTATCACACTCTATGCTGCAAATAAATATGAATACAATTTCAAATACAACATGTATTTATATGCATTAATAAATTGATGTAGTTGCATTTTAGATTTCACTTTAATTATTATATCACAAATTTGTTGCACATTTTTTGTGTCATTTGTTGTGCAGTGAAAAGGGCATTAACTGAAAGGGGTGACAAAAAGATACCCTGGTTTAGTTTAAAAGAATCGAGAAATTTATCAAGTATTATGTGTTAATTTATATAAATTACTACGTTCAAAATATTTCGTCATCATACATTTTCCTGTATTTTTTCTGATATTTTTATACTTTCAAAGCTCTTTTACAGGGTATCTTAGAAGCAAAAAACTCTTGTTAATTAAGTTCTAAAAAGTGTAGTATTTTGTGTAAAAATCCAACCCAATTTGTAACAAGATAATGCATCAAAATTATGCACAGAAGTCAACTCTAATGCTTTCAACATTTTAACATTTACATTTTTTAGATCAAACGTTTATTGATTTTGTTTTGCCATTAAAACAATAATAACATTGTAAATGCTGTCGATTCATCAAAGTTTAAATTAGTTGATTACAAATTAGGCAAACACAACTACAACTGTTGAATAATTGCATTTAAAATTTATAAATGGAATAAAATACTTTTGCAATATTTACTATTATATATTTTAAAAATACTTTCAACATTGTTTATATTATTTATTTAATTTTTTCATAAATCCTATCAGATCAAATGAAAGCAAATCTATATGAATAAAGACTTAAGATTCCATAGAGCGTTGCGCATAAAATTAATTTACTAATTGATGAGGCCCTGATCTCAATACGCAAAATAGCTCGACGAATTATCGTCGACAATGCAAACAAGTTGAAATTCAATTACGAAGACGACGACGATGAAGACGGCGACGAAGACGTAGACAGAAGGGGAAGAGAAGAGAGGGCAAAAACTGAGAAAAGTAATCGTAAAGTACAGAGAAACAAAGCGAAAAACAAAAGCCAATGCAAAGGGAATTGTGAAGTGAAGTGAAGCATGATTGCGGGCGTGGATGAGGGGGAATAGAGGGGTGAAAAGATGGAGGGGTAACCGAGAGGGGCCAATAGCAAATATAAGTAAATAAATAAACCGAATAAACTGAAAATTTATTGAAGAAATACGCGCTCCATTCGAAACAAAAGCCAGAGATGATGAAGTAAATTCAATCGTGGAGCAAAAGAGGTGCTCTAGGGCTAGAGGGAAGTGCTATGGAGATAGGGAGTGGATAAGGGTATAGAGGAGACATCGCAATACGCAACCAAAATCGGTGGCGTTGTCGATAAAGTGACTTAAATCTCACACCCGCAAAAATGACGATGACGCCAATGACAACGACAATGGAAACGATGGCGACGATGTTGTCGATGGGCAATGGCAGCAATTAGAATAGAGTACGAATACAAGTCTGACTATGAGTGTGAGTACTAAGTGTGAGTGTGAGTACCCGTTTTGTCGAACCGGGCAAAGGCCCGTGCACAGACACTCAAGGTTGGCCCAGTCGCAATCGCAATCGCAGTCTCAGTTGCCAGTTGCCACTTGCCAGTGTATCTGTATCTCAATCTATGTATCTGTAGCTGTATCTGTGCCCATGTGCAGTGAGCGATTTCACAATATTTAATAAATAATTTCATAATTGTTTTGCTTTGCGTAAAATTCAAATGAAAGAGGCGCTGAATTTTTATACAGACTGTAGAGCTGCCGAGGAAACTGAGGAGCAACAGTGGTGGTTTGGGGGGTGGTGGGGTAAGGCACGCACTTTTGATGCTGCTTCTTCTCTTTGCTTCTCCTTTGTGCTTTGCTTTTCAATGTATAAGCACATAATTTAAATTTAGGTTTTTTTTTTCGTTGTGTGTACTCAATTAAAAGGCAACAACAAAAATGGAAAATTATTCCGAGAATCTTTTGGATTTGACCGCCCGACAGCAAATGCCACAATTAAAAGATTCATTTTTTTTGTTCTCCTCTCTTTTGTTTTGTTTTCTTTATTTATTTCTTTTTGTATTTATGCTTTGGCCATTGAGGGTGTTTAGTTGGGGGGGTTTTCTTTTGGGGGTGTGTTCTTTGTCAAAGCTAAGCGACCTCCAAATCACAAAAGCTACTAAACTGCCCAAAGGCAAAGAGAGACACCAACAACCATAACAATTTTCAATCTTAATCCATTAAATCTATAAGCTTTTACAGCTAAGCTAAGTTTCAATCTCTGTTTAGCATATGAGCTCATTGAGATTGACTGGAAAATTCACTGTAAAGTTAATAGTGAAGATGGAGATATAAAAGAAAAGAAGTAGGAATAAGTTAAATATAAATTAGAGTATCATAAACTTATGGATTTACTTACTTGTTAACTTCCTGATAATCATGTACACACATGATTATCATATCAACATAATAAAATGACTAGAAAATTCATTGGAAAACCTAGAAACCTACTTGACAACAAAGGGAAATGCTTGTGAATAAAGAAAGTTAGTAAGAGTTGTAGATAAATTGTCAGCTAGACTGATTACTTACTTATTAATGTTCTGATTATCATATAGATACAAGATTAACATATGAGCATATTAAATTGACTCTAAGATACATTAGGAAATTTAAAATCTAGTTTTTATAATGCGCAGGAATTTGTTTATTCCCTGCAGCGATTTTTGTCAACAAATCATCAAATCATCAAATATCAAAAACAAATAGTTCCGTAACTGATATAAAAGCAACTAGTATTTGAACAACTAGTCGTATGGGTAATTATACGGCAACTAGTTAAGGAAAAAAATAGCTCTACGACTAGTTAAAATGCAACGTGCATTTCACTGGTTGCAAACGGACTAGATCTAGGGAAGTTAATAAGAAATGAATAATTAAAAAAGAAAGTGTTAAACAGTTAAACATTTCCATTAAGCTATACATAGTTTCAAATAAGATAAGTATATTAATAACCTAGTTTTCCTGTTTTTGAATAAAAATAACTAAGTAGATAAAATATATAGCTAAACTCTCAAAAAACATAAGTAAGGCAAACAAAAATATGTTCATTCTTTTGAATAATGTGAATTTTCCATAAAAGAGTATAACACAATACAATTGAATATTGATGTGTATTTATAAAATGTTTAATTTAAAGTCGTTTTTAATACATATTTTCTTTGGTCAATGCCATTTGGCACTTGTTGTTTCTCATGTTGCTGATGTTGTTGCTGTGTTTGTACTTGATTGTTGTTGTTCTTGGCTGTGGTTGTTGTTGATATAAGTATACTATATTATGGCCCATTTTTATTTACAATTTCAAATTTACTTAACGCATTTAATTTGCTTCGCTGCTCATCTTCCCAAAATGTTCATCTCGAAACGAAAGAATTCTTCTTTTCTTTCTGCCCCTTGATGGGGAAATATTTGTAGTACTCGCAATGTATGTTGTCTATTTTCTGGCCCAACAACAACACAAAAAACAAAAAAAAACATAAGCAATTTGTTTATGAAAATTTACTTGCACACGCTTCGGTTTTATAATTTGTTCTTGTGCTTGATTTTTTCTAAATTTTAACTAGTTTGCATGTGGGAAAACACAAATTTGTTTTTCTTGCTTTGATATGGAAAATATTTTACAAATAAATTAAAGCCATCTGGCATTAACAGATCGTTTGCCCCAAAAAAAAAAGAAAAGACAACAAATTTCTAAAAAATGAAATGAAACTGAGTTCAATCAGACATCGAATGTCGTAGGATGTTGAAAGACAGGATATGGTCAAGTCGTGATCAATAAGAACGACTCGTAAATAAATCCCAAATCTGAAATGCCTCATTCAAAACTTGCTTCCGGTTGTATATTGTTATTGTTACTGTTACTGTTGTTGTTGTTGCTGTTCATTTTCAATTAAATTCCAGGCGCGTAATTTAGTTAATTAAGTCATTTCAATCAGAGACATTGAGTGACAACAGCAACAACAACAACAACGGGGACTACAAATCAGACCATTGAATTGACAAGAAAAAGAACAATAATAAAAACGCTTGCATACCATAAATTATAGAACAAATTATGCAAATCACAAGGCAAATAAACAAAACCTCAAGACGAGGCTAAAGGCACCCACAGACCAGACCAGACGAGACCAGACTAGAGACCATATCAGACCTGGACGGCACTGCACTTGGATTTACTTTACTTTGCCCTGCCCTGGCACCAGGGAACCCAACAAAACCCAGCGACGACTCGTCGCCAATTGGAATTAACTGCACTTGGCAGCAACTCGAGGGAAGGAAGGAACGAAGGGTAGGGATATTAAAAACAAAGGTTCAGCTCGGTATAACGAATATTTAATACACTTCCAGAGACCTTTAGATTTAGACTTCCTGAAAAAGACATTAATGGGGAATTACTATTTGCTATGTGATATAGTAGTCCGAACTTAACGAAATTTTGTCAGAATGTTAAAGACTATACCAAATACAAAATCTGTGAGTTTCGTTAAGATAAGACTTAACCTCATTTATAAATGTATCCTTTCTATAATGCTTATACAACATAACATAGTTAATTGTTCTGGAAAATAAGGATCAATCCCAAATTTTACTAAAATTTCTTCAATATTGAGAGATTAGTTTGCATAGAAAATATATGAGTATGGTTATAATAATGCATCTTATTCTCTTTCATAGTAAAATTGTATATTCTCTAGGATATGTTATGACTTCATTTAAGTCACTATAAATTTAGTATACCCTATGCAAGGGTATAATAAAATCATACAGTGGCGGAACAAAATCATAAACAAAACAGAAAGCAAGAGAGGTTCAGGGAGAGTGTAGCTTAAATGCGAGTGCATTGTGAGTACACTCAGTGAGCACTCATATATACTATATACATACATACATACATACACACATACATATATGTATGTATGTATATGTACGTGAGTGCATTGACAACTCGGCTCAGGGTCAGTTCTTATGCATGGCGTCACCCGCTATGAAAACCCAGTTGGAGGTCTGCACTTGTCCATGGCGCAAATCATGTGTTTATTATGTTAATTAATCGTTTTAATCAAAGATCAATACAGTTGACAACAGACAGCAAGTGGGGAAAGAACAGAAGGTATGCAACTAATTGCATTAAAGTCTTCATACTTATAACTGTAGGAAAGCTGACAAAGGTTTGAGTGACAGCAATATATGCAATTTTAAATACAATAACTTGTTGACAAACGAATCTGAGAAAATGTCTTGCTGATCTTCATTTGATCTCTCAATTGATTGAAGAAAATTTATATTATACTATTTTCTAGAAACGTCTAGACAGCAATAAGAAAACTATAAAAATTGACAAAGTTGAGCTTTATCCGGGTAGACATAATGATAAATATAAAGATGGTTTGATAGACTTTGAAATAGTAACAGTTTATAACTCGTAAAAATTCATTTATAATAGAAATCAATTATAATAAATGTACACACTTATTAACTTTATACATAGTTAATCCAAAAAATCACTCTGAATGCCATTAATCTTAAGAAAACTCCCCTTCTTTTGATCACTAACAAAAGTACAATAAAAAGATTTGCTATTATTTATGACACTAACTTCCTCAGAACCCTTTCAGAAATAAGGCGTAAAAAAGCGAGTTCAAGGCATTGCTAACAAATTATGAAGTACAATAAAAGATACTATATCATATATCATTAAGGACGAGATCTCATACGATTGATATGTTCAGTAATGTGTAAGCTCAACCAAATCATTGGCATGTCAAATTGTCAAGTTGGCTCAATAGAATTCCACGGCTTGTAAGTAGTTCATAAAGCATAATCAGGCAGTCAAAGATCCATAAATAATGTTGGACAAACAATGGATGAGTTCAACAAATATCATATGCGTAGCCCAGAGAAAAGAGCCCGAAACGAACCGCATAAATGGCAATAAATGTGCACTTAAGGGTTAGAAATTTAGCTCAACTCATAAGGGAATGTCGAGTCGAGTTTATAAAGTGTTTCCCCGAGCAGATTGCAGATTGCAGGAAACAGCGGGTGGTCAGTGAATAAAATAAAAAAAAAAACGTAGAAATACATTTACACATCAGATATACATAAATGTTGTTGATGTTGTTGTTGTTTATGTTAAACATGCAATTTCGATTTAGCATATAATTTTTTAATACTCGCTTTGCCATGTTGAAAATCGCCCTGTGTTTTTTTCGTATGCCACCCGCTGCCATTTCGGGTGACAAAAATGTCAAATGCGTAAATGTTAAGACAGCAGGAGTTGTGCCCCTTCTCCCTCTCTGTCTATCATTCTCTGTCTGTCTCTCTCTCTCTGTGTCTATGTAGGAGCAGTCTAATGCTGACGCAAGCTTCTACCTCCAAGACTCATTGCAATCTTCAGTTTTAGGAAGAAGGGAAGGTTGGGCTGGGAGGAAGGAAACTGAGACTGAGACAGAGACTGAGACAGACAGTAGCTGCTATTTTCTTGGCACAACATTTTCATATTCATGAGTCTAAGCGCGACGCCTTCAAACACCTTCAACCACCTCCAACCACCTCCAACCACCTCCAACCACCAACCACCGCTCAGTTTTGTTCTCATTATCTCAGCTTGATTTTCAACATTTGTATGCGTCAAAAATGCTGCGTTGTCTCCTCAAGTGAAGACATAGAAGAGAGGAGGGTAGAGTGTTTGAATATAGGGGGTAGTGAGGGGCAAGAGAGAAGAAGAGAGGGTGTGGAGATGGGCTGGCAAGTACACAGAAAAAATCTTTCTAAATTTCAGGTTTTAATTCTTGACATTTGATAGAATTTTTAAAATTAGTTTTCAGGTTACATTTCTTAAAAATAAAGCTCTAAGAATAATATAATATAGGGATAGAGAGATATGTCCTTCAGATGGAGGACATAGCAGGCCTCAACCCAACTAAGATTCTTGAATTCCTTCAGGAAGTAGGGTTGATGGCGTAGCTGTAGGCGTAGAAGGGAGTGCAATAGATAGCATGGGATCTATTTTCCCCATATACTTAATAATAATAATAATGATAATAATAATAATGATAATAATAATAATGATAATATAATTTTATATAACCAGCTTAACATATTTCGTAATCCTCAAACTTTTCTTCGGATTAATTTATATGCCGGAAATGACGGATTTTTTTTAAGTGTATATAGTTAGGTGGAAGGTGGGACAAGGCATATTCCACTGCACGTGTCAATTGAAATGAATGTCGCCAGGCGTCCCGCAGTTCAACCCCCGCTACACCTCCATCTTCACTTAAACCTCCACCTCAACTTGGCAACAACAATACTTAGTATGACTAATCTTTGGCGTCATTGTCTTTGTTGTTGTTGGTGTCTGTATTGTTGTTGTCGCCGTCTTGACAAGAAAAATGCCAGCAACATCAATGAAAACGCAGTTAGTAGAAGATTCTAGACTCAGAAATACCCTGCAAGTGCTTTGAGGCCAGCAAACTGAAGTTAAACAAGATCTTTAATTGATTTTTAACCAGTTTTAAAAGTAGTTAACTAAGATTTTCCAGTCAGTATTTTTATAGTAATATTCCTTTTATTTAAATAAAATTTAATCTATGCGTATTACAAACTTAGCGTATGATTATAATAAACATAATAACTATGACTATATTTTATTTCTTTAAATAATATAAAGCTATATTTGAAAATAGTAACATATTTTAAATTAGACATTAGTTAATCTACATTATTTAATAAGTTTTATACCTTTTATTATAGAAGTAGCAAGGCTCAAAAAGTTCAAATCTTTACAACTTTTAATAAAAAAGAATTTTATTTAAATGGAATATAAATTCTTCATCTTTAACCTTAAAGCTCTGCCAACTCTACTATTTACGCTTTGTGTTGGCAACCCTGGCAGGGGGAAAACGCAATCATAAACTCAAACAGACTTGGGCCATGTGCGATGTGGGAATCGTTTGCCTTTCATAACGTCGAGTCGATTGATTTTGCATTGATGCCACCGGTCAAACTGCAAACAGTTCTCCATGTAGCAGGAACTGTTTGCAACTGCAACACACACACACACACAGACACACACGCATACAAACACACCTTCGCACCACCATACACAGAAATTGCGTCGCAATATGAGGGGCAAATAAAGCCCTAAAGACACCCTTAAGCACCCTCAAGTATTTACATTTGAATTTCACACAAATAAACTCGTCGTAGTCATCGTCGTTCATCCTGTGTAGTCCTTGTTGCATCCCTTTTTGGGCAGCAAAATTAATAATAACAATAAATTGAAAATGGCAGCCACAGTGGCAGTGTGGCATGGCTTGTGGCAAGTATCGAGTTGTGCCTCCATCTCACTTACAACAATTGTATTTTGTATTTTGTATCTATGCTAACTGCTGACTGTCGATTGTCTGCTTCTGCCTTGGCTTCTACCACTCATTTTTATGCTCTTCCTGAGGGTATTCTTATTTGGTCATGAAATATGTAAAGCATTCAAGGAGGAGGGATAAAACCTATTAATTTTAAGAAGGATGACAAGCTTAGTTAATATAGCCCAGTTCAACTATTTCTTTGGAGTGTCAATCATAGCCCTATAATAAATTTGACATGTAGCTTCTCTGTTTCTAAACATCAAATCTTAACCAATTTGTTGTAGAAAATGTCATTGGGTTCATGATTTGATCTATACACTAATTCAACATTCAAACATAGTTAAGTTTTAAAAATATTCTAATCTATTTTGAAAAAATGTTGCATTATTAAATCCAAGGGTATTAAATGTTCGGCATTTATAAAATAATCTTTTTTCCCTGTTGTTGTTGTTGCAAGCTGTGTTGTTGTTGTTGTTGTTGCATGCCGAGTGTGTCAACATTTTTAGTGGCTGGTGGTTGACGCTGCGCTTGCAATTGCAACAACAACACACTGGATAAATTCATGGGGAGGCACAAAGCCCTGGCAACATTTTCCCTTGCCACTTACCCACATTGCTCCCTTCACTCCGTTCCCTTACCTTCTCCTTGCTTCTTTACCCTCTTGTCTCGCTCTGACGTTTGTCTATTTGACACTTTGTGTTTCAGTTATGCTTTTCATATTGATTTTCGTGCTTTGGGCCTCGACTGCGTGTTTGTGTATTGAATTTCAAATGAATCGATTAGCTCGTTGTTGCCTTCAACACACGCACACACTCCACACAGAGCTCAGTTTGATGTGCCTTGTCGTGTTGTTCTCTTTTTTTCCCGCTTCCATTTCCATGTTCGTTGTATTGTTTGTTTTGCATTGCATTTAATTAACTTTTATGCGCTTTTTGTTTTCAAGTATTTTAACTTACAGATACAATATCTTTTGACTCGCGCGTGCCCTAACAATCTATCTATCTCTCTCATATGCCCTCTATCTCTGTCTCAATTGTTGTCTCTGCTTTTTTATGTAATCAGATAGCTGCCTTTGGCTTTGATTTCAATCAGTGTGACATCATTTAGACTCAAATTACCCATCAAGCTGTTGTAGTTGTTCTCTAACATTCCACAGTAACTGAGCTACCTAATCAACCTGGCCTGCCACGCCCCTCTGCAAGAACCCGCCCACTTAGCATAAAACACAACTAATTGCATTTTGTTAACCTTTTTTTGCGTAATTTCCGCTTTTCCCGAAATTCTCTCTCCTGCCTTTAGATAACTCTATAAATCTGACTTTCGACGCGCTTAATTTGTTTAGGCTGCAAAAACGCTGTCAAAACGCCAACAAAACGCGCACAAAACGCGCTTCAAATGCCGCAAGGCTCAAAAAAAAAACATTCGTCAACACATTTTCGGGCTGCGGATTTGCTGGCAATTTTATTAGCGTGTCCTGGAGGCAAACACATACAGAGAAGTGAGTGAGGAGACGGAGAGTTGAGCTCAAGGATACAGGCAGACAGGATAAACAGGACAAACAGGAGACAGAAGCTCAGCAACAGAAGGAGACAGCAGGAGGGAAAGGAGAAGAAGAGGGTACACTGAAAAAGACTAGCTCCTAAAATCAAATACAGTGAAAACTCCCTTAGCGGACACCTCTAATAGGCGGACCCCCTTGGGCGGACACTTTTTCGGGGACGTTGGTTTTGGTGGGGTTTTCAGACCAATTTTGCCTCTATTGAGCGGACACTCTCTTGAGCGGACGCGGACACTAAAAAAAGGACAAAAACGAACGAAAACCTCTTTTGGCGGGACACGAATTTCTTAAAAACGTTCGCTGACAAGCTAGTTTTCTCATTAAAAATCAGAAGTGGGCGGAAACAATGATAATTCGGAATCCGAAGAAGATCCGGAAGAGCCTGACTATGATCCTGACCCAATAAATTCGAATGATAAGGCGATGACCACAATTAAGAAATTAAAAAAAATTAGTTCAAAATGACTATAAAGCGTTTGAATACGTATAACATTTGGAAAGCCATTTGCAGTCCTGCATATTAGAGTAGAAATTAAAGAACGCTCGACAAACCAAAATAAATTATTTTTTTAAGACGCAGTAGTAAAAAAAAGATATTCCTATAGGCGGACACTCCCCTTGAGCGGACACAAATTGCGCGACCATGAGTGTCCGCCCAAGAGAGGTTTCACTGGTATAATAATTTTTCATATAGAACCGAATTACTAAAACTAACAAAAATAATCTAAACAAATTTCAAGTGCTTTAAGAATAAATATCATTACTGACATTACTGCCAATACTTTTCCATTATTTTTATTTAAAATATTACGAATTTGTAGTATCCTTTATAATGTGTTCGTATTTAAAGAGCTGTCATAATGTCCCTCTATTTTCAAAAAGTATTCGATCAAAATTCGTAGTTTTAAGATCAAAATCGTAGTTTTAAACCACTTATTTTTGTCAGTGTAGGAGGAGACAGAAGGCAGGAGAAGGCTGAGGAGGAAACTGGGCAACCCCCACAGGAACTTTATCACAGGAACTGAGTGGTTTGACATTTGTGCTGACGCGCGAACGTGTGCAGAGGATGAGGATGAAGTAGGACGAAAGCAGGATGAGAGCTTGTGTTGTTATCCTTCTTGTTGTTGGCAGGGTTGAACTTGCGCCGATAATCTCGATAATGAAGTGACTTTGCCTGTATGGTCATGCATCCTTCATATCCTTGCACACACACACACAAACACACACACATACATTTACTTATATCCTTATTCTGTATTTGTCTACGCTTTGATATCCGGTTCGCAGTTCGCAGCGCCTTTTTGTACCCGCCTTAAGTGGTGGGTTTTATTTTATTTTTACTCTTTTTGAAATTTTTTTTCGATTCTTTCAGTTTTTTTTTTGTATTTCTCATTTTTGTATTTTTGCTTTTGTCGTCGAGACTTTTGACCATTTGCACGGAAATTGAATTTAAATTGGAAGTTTTTAACCCCAGCGTGCGATAATCTTGCCCACAGCCCACTGAATAGAACTCGGCCTACCCCGCGGCAAATTGTCGATAAATATACATAAGACCCAAATCCAAAAGTGTAACCCCCTCCATCCAAAAATAGCTACGGAAAAAAACCTTTTACGTATTTTACTTTTGATTTTTTTTGAAAGTACAATAAAAGCATCGCAAAATGTTCTTTTCAGATTCTATTAGCAAACAAATTCGTGTTGATTTTCGGGTAGGGGAATGTCTACAATCCATAACCAACACTGCGGTTACACTGCCAAATACTGAATAAAGGTCCTTTACCAGCACTGATCGCACACAATGATAATGAAGTGATCCCAAAGATATCATTTAAATAGCGACAAACTTGTTCAGGTAGCAAAAAAAAGGACTGAATTCTTTAAGAAGCCAAGTTTTGACAGCGCAAAAGGGAATTCTTAAAGAATTTTAAATTTTCTTAAATTCATCATATAATAAGCATATCCTCAAGGATTTATTCATAACATTGTTGCCTCAATTTGGTTGCATTTCAACACCTTTTAAAGTGATTAATTGTAATTGAAAACAAGATCATTCTTTAAATTAGATTATAGAATATCTAATAACAGTTCAAGTGCAGTTAAATTTAATGTCTATTTTAAACATAAACTATAAATTCTCATACAATTGGTTTTAAACAAGATCATTGCTTTTACTTACAATTTAGGTAAAACAATTTAAGAATAAAATTTCAAATATTTTTTAAATTTATAAATATAAATTCTCTTCTTTTAATACCTTAATAATTTTAAATTATTTTATATATTAAAAAATTCATAGATATTTTGTAAAATATTTAAGATTTTTGTGAGAATATAAAATTTCTTATAACTGATATAAATTTTATGTATTCTAAACCCTTTTATAAAAAAGTTAGTAGATCAATTTTAACTATAAAAAAAATTAATCAGCTAATATTACTTTTTCACATCTTCTTTTCCTTCTATTTAATATCCTAAGTATTTATTTAGCTACATAGAATTATATTTCCCAAAACCTTATTCAAATTATAAATAAAATTCATTTGCAAATTCAACTTCTCTACTTTCAATTGCAGTGTATATTTTCAATTCGTTTTAACTTCAAATAAGGTTTGCATATGTTTCTCAGTCTCGATTTTTGTGCGTTTCATGTCTGCGCCTTCAGTTATTGCTTTTCATATTTTTGCCTTCGGTTTTTATTTTCATTTCAATTTATTCTGTTTCTACCTCTCTCTCACTCTTTTTCTATATATCTCTCTCTCCTTTTTTTATCTTTCTATCTCTCTCTATCTCTTAGTGTTTGTCGGCTTCTTATTTTTGTGTCGGCTTTTGCGTTTTGCGTGTTTAACCCTTTGAGGTTACATTTGGCGTGTGTTTTGGGTTGTTGCTCCCCCTGCCCCTGCTCCTGCCCCTGGCCCAGATGTTACCCCTACTCCTGCTCCTGCCTCTGACCCCCTGAGGTTGCTTGCAACTCCTTCTATAGCTTTCTATGTGTTGTCTGCTGCGAAAAGTGAGCAAAAATCAAAATAAAAAGCAGGAAAAAAAAGGTTCACAATTTGCGTTTACGCAGAGAAACAGCCCTGGCAAATAAAAAGGATTTCATAACAACAATAACAACAACAACAACTCTGGCAACAACAACAACAGCTCTGAGAACAACAACATTAAACAAAAATAAAACAACAACAATCGAGACTGATGAAAAGTAAGAGCTCAAATAAAAATGCTTGCTCCATGAACAAGTAAATACAAAACGATACCCAACGATACGCAACGATACTTTATAGATATGTATATATATATATATATATATATACAAACATATACATATATCTGTGTGTATTTCTGTAAATTTCGGAGCCAATATAGCTATCGTATGCTTGGCATATTTAATCACAAACGATGACGCAGAAAAAGTTCAAAGCCAGAAGGAAGGAATTACGATTTCTGAGCATACCCCCAAAAAATGTGGCATGCCCCAGTCCCAGAAAATTGCTACCTACCCCTGATCTGTATACTGAATATGTCCTTATGCTATTGTCCTTCTGTTTAGTATCAACTGAGTTTAAAGGGGGTGTGGGTGTCGTGAACCTCAAAAGGTTCACTTTAACCCTTACAACACGTTTTCGATTCCGTGAGTCATATGTGTGTGAGATGAGCACGTCTCGTCTTATTATTATGATTGCTATTATTGTTATTATTATTATTGCAGTTATTATGATTATTGTTTAAGGGGTATCTTAAAGGCTGAACTTTGAACTGCTTAAAGGGTTGATTTGTGAGAACATCTCTCTTTCTCTACCTAAACAGTAGCTGAGAAGTGTAGAAAAGAAAGAAAGAGAGTTTTTAACTTAAGCCGGAAGTTGTTCAGGTAGCTGATCTCCAGGCTAAGACACCCTGTACACGCCGAAAAAATCGAATTTTAAACAGCTTCAAAATATACAAAACTCTCACTTAAATTCAGAAACCCTTATAGGAAATGTCCCTTGATTTACGCAAGAAGTTTTCCACAAATTAACAATATATTTGTAATAAATTAATGTCCTAAAAATACAAAATTTCCTCAATACATTTAATCAGAATTTTCCTATATTAAAAAGAGCCTTGCTTCATTTCATAACATTATTTAGGGATATATTTTTTCTTTTGCAGAAAAATGATTCTTAATATTAGAAAGATATATCTAACTTTGGTACAATTATTTCAATAAACCCTAGATATACCCAATATACTCATAAACTAAGGACAAACCGCTCTATATTTAAAAAAATATTATTCTTTATTTCTTCGTTTTATATTGACAGAAATCTACTCTTAATACTAGAAAGTGTATCTTAATTTTAGAACAATTTAACTGATATGCTAATTTGATAGAAACTTTTTCCGAGTGTATCTGAACGCAACAGGATGCACATTAGAACCACTAAATGTCCAATAAACGACAACAGATCCGCCAAAAGAGCGAAAACAGGAAATCAACCACCGAAAAGTGTTTAAACAACCACCGAAACGACCTCAAGCCTCAATCCAGGTGAGTTGAACTCTGAAGTTGAACAAAGCGAAGGACAACAAGGACATCATTATCAGCGTATTATCAACGCACAATTATCATGTGTAAAGTGATATGTGGACTCTGACTCTACTCTGACTTTTTCCCCGAGTTCCAAGTTCCTTCAAAGTAGTTTCTCATCTTTCAATTGGATGTACTTGAATCCTTGACATTGTCGTCGTCCTTCCGCATTTCTATTGAAATTGGGAGCAAATTCTTTTGCTTGCTTCGTTGCTCAGTTGTTGTTGGTGTTGTTGTTGTTGTTGGTGTATCTGAGTATCTGGTATCTTGTCATTTGGGCGTTTTGTGTGTGTTGTGTGTGTGTGTGCACACACACACTTTTGGGCTGCGGTTTATTGGTTTGTAATAAGCTCTTTGAAGTGTTTAATTGAAGCTTTTGTTGTGCAATTAGGCGCCTAAAGTGAAGAGCCTCAAAGCAGAGAGAAATATAGAGAGAGAGAGGGATAGAGAGAGAGAAACTCTAGAGGTGTTGTCTATAGGTAATTGCTTACGCTAAGAGCAGAACATGACTGAGAATGACTATAAATGAATGGGAACGTGAATGAATTTGTGAATCGAGAGGATGTACAGGAGGATGACTGAAGTTGAAGGTTTTCCACAAGTGCCTGCTTTGAAGTTCTTCACATTTGTTTGTTTTGAAAGCAGGCAACAGATACTTAGTCATCATTCCATCTATTTAAATGTCAATATATAATTGTTGAGTGGTTAATAAGTCAACAAAGCATTAAGAAGCACACAAGACAAGTGATGAAGTGATTGAAGAATTCATTGAATCTAATTAGTTTGATAACAAGTTGGAAAATCTGTTGATAATAGAGTAAGAAAATGAAATTCCAAGGATATGCTATTAGATAACTAGAGAAAATCCTTAAACTTATATTTTATTGATAATTTACCATTAGTAAACAGCTTTAATAATCTAAAAGTAAATAAAGTTTAGATAATAAATGAATGGAATTTTAAGCAGCTTTTTAACTTTGTCGCCAGTTTAATTTAGAAGTATCTAAACAGTGCTTAGGTATATGAAGTTTAAAGTTAATCAAAGTTTAAATCAAATTTTATTTACAATAAGACAATCAATTATTATTACAGTTAACGTATTCTTTCGTTTTCCATTTAAAGATATATTGTAGTCAAATAAATAAATGAACATTCAATTGGCACTCAATTTTGAAAATAGAGTAAATCAATTGTGTCTATTAAGATATTAATCAGTTTTGTGTCATCAAAAGATACCTCTTAGTAAATTAATAATCCAAAGAAATGAGTGTTTAATCACTTAAAATTAATTAATTATCGGTGGTGAATAGTGTATGACTAAACAGTGAATGTCGTTTGAATAAAGGTGATCTGACGTTCAATTAAAAGTGACTCAAGTGTTATAATAATGTCATAATGTATATCATAGACCAATAATAAAACTGACTTCATTATTGTCAACTAAGAAAAATTCTGTTTAGACTGAAAATCACTTGGAAGTGCATTCAAAACATTCATTCATTCCCGCTGCATTCATAAACTATTCACTAGTTATTTGAAGCAGATCACAAATGGAATTTCTTGTATGTAAATTGGTTGTTGAAAGTGTTGCAAGTATCTGCGGAAGAATGGTAAAGATACATGCTGTTCTTTCAACTCGCAGATCATTTTCCATTCTTCTTCTTTTTATTTAAGATGTTGTTGGTGTTGTTGCTGTTGGTTTGCCTACTTGCTTGCATTGTCCTATTTCCGTCTGTTGCAACTGCAGAGGCAAAAACTGATTCTGTTTAACGCTGACTGCTGCCTGCTGCCTGCAAGATACAAATGTATCTCAACATTGAGTGCTGATGTGCGAGCGTCTCAGCTGAAATGTCTGAATGTCTGACTGGCTGTCTGAGTGTCTGAGTGTGTGTATTATTATTTATCATAGCCGCATTTTTATTTTTGTGTATCTATGGAATGCAGGCAGGCAGGCAAGCAGGCAGACAGCAGTCATGAGCTGCAGCTACAGATACAGATACAAATGCAGTGAGGTAAAGGCAACTGCAACTGCTGTTTGCTACTTCGAGTAACTTCTTGATGGTCGCTTTGCAGTTTTCATGTTTTGCTTACACAGATACAGATACAGATACAGATACAGCTGCAGTTACAGATACAGATACTTGCAGTTATATTCACTGCATGCAAACGCTTTTGACCGTGGATAATGATAATTCAGGCCGCTCATCAGTTGTTCATAAGCAAGCTAATGATCATTAGCAGCTCTATCATCATTAGCATTATCATTATTTTAGAGAGTATTGCATATACATTCAGTATCGTAACTCTGTTGTCCGTTGTTAATGATAATCAGGTCGATCATCAGTTGTTCATTAGCAACTTCATCATCATCATTTTATAGTGCATCTTGTAGATACAAATACAGTTGCAGATACATTTAATGCATGCGAATGATCATTGGCATCCTCATCATCATTGGCATTATCATTATTATCATTTTACAGAGTGTATCTTAAAGATTTCGCTCTGTATCTTTGCTGGTTGTACTTGATTGTGGCATAATTTCCATCTTCTATCCATCTTCCCCCCTTCCTCATCAGGCTCTCTCTTTTTCTCTGTGGCCTCCTCCCTTGCCCCCCTCCCCTCCCCACCCCTCTCCACACACTCTCCATCAGCGCATAAATTTTTTATTTGTTTGGTATTCATCTTATTTCGTTTAATGTATTTTTATTTTCAGCTTTTGTACATATTTTTTGTACTTCTGCTTCTTCTACGTTTTCTGTCCTCTTCTTCTTCTTGTGTTGTTTTTTTTTTTCAATTTTTTTTTTCAGCTTGTTTGGTGTTTTTAAGGTAATTTTTGTTGTTGTCTTGTGCTCGCACTCTTGTTGTTATTGTTGTTGTTGCGTATAAGTATTTTGTGTGTGTTAATTTTATTGTTGTTGTTGTTGCTGTTGTTGCTGTTGTTGTTGTTGTTGCTGTTGTTGCTGTTGTTGCTGTTGTTGTTGTTGTGGTTGACGGGTTTGTTCAGTTCAGTTCAGTCATTCAACTATATAAAGCATTGTCGCTCGTTTTGTTGCCCGTTTTTCGTTTATTATTCGTTTCGTTTCGTTTCGTTTCGATTTCATTTATGTAGTATGTAGTATGTATTGTTGTAGTTGTTATTATAGTTGCTGTTGTTGTTGTTGTTGTAGTTGTTGCTCTTTTTGTTTTGGAGTGTGTGGGCATGTGGCATCCACTTTGTTGTAATTGCGTCGTCGTCATCGGGGCGACTGCATGAATAATTATTAAGTTAAACCTAAGAAAGAGACAGAGATAGAGAGAGAGAGAGAAAAGGGAAAGACAGAGAGAGAGAGAGAAAGAGATAAAGAGAGAGAGAGTCTCACAGGAAGGAAGTGATCCCCATGCTTGTAAAACTTCATTGCGACAATTTAATTCAATTGTCTTTTTATTTTGTCTTTCATCTTTCTTTCAATTTCTCTCTACAGACGCCTTTTGTGATTTGTCTTTTATTTTATTTTTAGGATTTTTATGAATTAAACTATTTTTGGTTTATTGAGGAATGTTTATATTGAGCTAAAGAAAGCTACAGTCAACATTTTTTGGCATGCAGGAATTTTATTAAACTTATAAATATCATTTTAAAATAAATTCAAACATTTCACATTCCAACCAAGTTTGTTTTAAAGTCCATCAACTCTAAAAATTTTCTTAAATTTTCAACTCATAAAATTGTCTTCAGGCCTTAATTAGGCAATTAATTAAAGAGCCCTTCATTAATGACAGCATATTGATCAATTCATATGTCATGGTCGTTTTTTTATGGCTATTCAAATGAATATTTCTACTAAAAATTCTATAGATTTCATACAACTAATAAATAAAATACAATGTGTATTAATTAAATTTTATTACCAATTTGTCAACACATCAAATTATTGTCAAGTGCTTTAAATTAATTTTTCAATTACATTAATTTAATCAAATGACTAATTACCTAAAGTCGTAAGCACTTTGAACATTTAATAATTTAATAACATTTTTAAGTGCTTTTAATTAACAGTAGAGAAATCAAAAATATTTTAAGCTAAATTATGACTAATTACTGTAAATTAAATTACAAATTTAGCAATTATGTTACAGAATTAAACATATATTTACTATTACAAAATAATACTTACATTTTTATACAATTTTATTTAATAATAGTTAAATTATCACATATTTATTTAGTATTCATATTCTTGTGATATATTCTAATTACCAAGTTATTTAATTACATTATTCTACAATTATAATTACTTAGTTAATACTTAAGATAATTAATTCTCTAATACTTATATTATTATTTATTAACTTAGATTAAACTCCCACTTAAATTATTTTAGTTTGTCTTATGGTATGCTCCAATTAATTAAAAACTTACAATTTCAAATTAAAATAGTTATTATATGTAATGTACTTATTTATTTCTAATATCAATTATTGAAATTTCTACATTATTCTAATTGTATGCTCTAACTACTTAACAATTTAATTTGAATTTGATGTAATTACAAAAATACATAATTACCACAAATACCTTTTAAAAGTTTTCTTATTTACTTAACACCATTTCCATCAATTTTCCCATTGCTCAACACTCACAACACTGCAACCGTGTTGAATAATTGAATTTTGAAAGTCTTTCAACCGTTGGCAAGTAAACACATTAATGCATAATTATACCTATCAATAGAGTATACACCTTCAATTTTCAATCGAAATTCCAATTCATTGCCATATCAATTTACCACAACATCCACAAATATCCGTATAAAAAGGAAACGGCAACAACATGAATAACAACAACTTTTAAAAAAACAACCACAAAGAAAATCTTCCTCTTTCACCAACAACAGCAACAACAACATTTCATTCATACCAAAAGCCAAAACGATTTGTGCAAAAGAGATGGCTAAGGAGAAAGAGAGAGAGATGGAGATGGAGACAGAGAGAGAAAAGGAGAATTCCTTTAGCTGTTTCACATTGAAATTCAGTCCTTCAGCTGCAGTTGCTTTTGGCTTCTCTTGCAGTTGTTGTTGTTGTTGTTCTTCAGTTGTTGTTGTTGTTCAGTTGGTGTTCTGTTGTTGTGATATTTATGTTTTCATCAAAAGGCAGCCAACAATCAAAATGCGCTGCACTTCAACACACGCAGATGCAGATACATACCTACAGATACAGATACAGATACAACAGTGCACAGGTACATAAGGCAGACACAGATACAAATACATGTTGTATGTATGTAGACAACAACAACAACAACGAACAGAAGGCAACGCTTTAACCTCATATTTATCCAACAGATACTCAGATACTTATAGCGCAAAAAAAACGTTGACGACAAATACAAAGAAGAAGCAGAGGCAGAAGCAGAGTACAAAAAAAACAGCAAGAAATAAAGGCAGTCGTCGTGTACGCCCCACAGTACCCCCTACCACTCCCCACTGTACCCCTCGCCACTGTCCTATCCTCTTTTGTATGGCAACCCAAAAAGAAAAATTATACAAAATGTTGTGGCTGTTGAGGCAAAAAAGAAAAATAAAAAGAAAAATAAAGAAAAGCAAAGAAAACAAATTTCAATAAAATATTATTACGCTTACGTTGATCGAACAGAGGCAGCAGCAAGCAGCGTGTATCTTACAGATACAGATACTCTCATAGTCAGAGAGGCCAAGTGTTCATTCGATAGTCGCCAAGCGTTATAAATAAACCATATCCATCAATTGCTTAACTCAAAACAGCGCTAAAAGATACAAAGATACACTCGAAGACTCTCGATATGTGCGCCTCTATGTGTGTGAGATACAGATACAACCAGCAGATACAGATACAACAGCAACAGCAACAAACGGCACCCAAATAAAAACAACAACTACAACAGCACAAAAACGCCAAGAAAATCGTCAGGCAGCTACGTCGACTGATAAAATGTATGAAAACAACAACAACAACAAAAAGTACAAAAGAAAAAAAGTATCTCAAAGTATCTGCCGACGCAAAGTCGACTCGACTGTCGACTGTCGACATCGCTGCCCCTGTAACTGAAACTGAGCGAACATCGAACATCGAACCACCGACCACTGTCGCACAGTGGGCTAACCTACAATAAGTAAAAAATACCAACAACAAAATTAATTCATGTTATATTAATATTTGATTTACGCATTCCTATCTAATTTTGTATTTAATTTTTAGATTTACACTAATTTTAACTACTTTTTTAACCTTTGTTGGCATAATTGGTGGTTTTTAAATTGCAAATATATTTATTAGTGCAACAGCTATGATTTTATATTTTCAAATCAGTTTTGCCAAAACGACCCACTGTGCCTTGTCGTCGCTGCTGCTGCTCGTTGATTTTCTTCTTTCGCTGCCTTTTTATTTTGTTATGCTGCACAGACACACACACAGATACACTCACACACACGTAGCTGCTGCTTCTTTCACTTTGTATGGGCAGGCAGCCAAAGCACTCAGCATAATATTTTTTGCACGCTCTTTTCTCCAACGCTGATTATTTTGCCAAACATCTGCGGGGTAGCAGCGACTGCGCTGCTTTCGACTTGCACGTGGAAAGGTGTCTGCCTCAAACCAACAACAAGCAACAACAACAAGACCAACAACAGCTAGCAAGCATCGTCAAGCAAAGTTCATCGTTTACTGTCGCTGCCGACGGCTACGTCGACTGTGACTCTCTTAGCGCTGCTTCTCACGCATTTTTACTAGCATACCACCCCACCCCACAGCAATAAAAACAACAGTTACACAGCAGCAGCAGTCGACGTCCTCTCTCTCACACTCTCTCTTCGCAATTTACGCTCTCTTCTGTGTTTTACTTGCCGAAGCTGAAATGCGCAACATATTTGTGACTGACCGAAGAGAGCGTCAGGCTGTCTAACTGTCTGTCTGACTCTCTGACTAACTGTCCGACTGACTCTCTGACTGCCACCCACCACCCTGCGCCTCATGCTGCTGTTGCTGTTGCCTCTCTGCCTGCGTCGGCGTTAACGTTAGCGTTGTCTGCCTTTGCCATTTTTTTTTTCCACTACTATTTTCACGCTGACTACCAACTGCAGTTGTTGTTGTTGTTGTTGCTGCTGCTGCCGCTCTTTTGCTACATAATTGATTTTAGTGCTGGGCTCTCTCAGTGCAGTCGCTTGTTTTTGTAGTTGTTGTTGCTTTTGCTGCTGGCAGTTACTTTTAGTGTAATCTCAACAGTTGCTGTTGTTGCTGTTGAGTGTTCTTCCAGCAGCCGCAACTTCTCCTTTTACACCTCTTCCCTCTTTTTGCTACTTCCTTGCCACCCATTGCCTCCTCCTCATTCTTCTTGAGCGCTTTCGTCGCTTATTGTTGTTGTTGTTGGCTCTGGGGTTTGGTTTTGTGAAAACCAGATTTTTGTCGTTTTATGCATTAAATTGTTTTTACAGCCGCGTTTTAAATACAGGGTAAGGCAGTTGAGACGTTAAGAGTACCCTGTTTTACATAAAACTTGAAAAGTAACTTAAGATATTTCAATGCATAGTGATGTTAAAGATATTTTGAAAATTGTATCTTCTTGATCTTTTAATTATAAAAATTAACTTTACTATTATTTATGAGTATTTGTTGAACTTTAAATAATACAAATTAGAGTGTTTTTAAGTTACAAAATATTCAAATCTTTAATTGCACTTAGAATACAAGATAAATTAGTTGCCATTTAGGAAATGACATTCTTATATCCTGTTTTGAAGTTATTAATTAATTAAACAAACTATTTAATTATTAGGTTATAATAAGTATACTTTTAAAAGGCATGGTATTATTTCAAAGAAGCTCTCAAAAACACCTGTTTGCGTGCTATAACTAGACTACAGACACCCTGTATCTCGGTGGTAGAACACTTTATGTATTACTCAGTACTTAAAGTGACTAACAACAATGCAACAAAGCAAATGTCCCAGCTGTGTGTTTGGAATGTGTCATGTAATAATCAGTAGCACCCTGTATGCGGTTACCCAGCTTACAGTCACAGTCGCAGTGACAGGAAGGCACAGGAACAGGAACACACAACACAACGCACATACAAGATCAGCCCATGACACATACACAATGGCGGAGGGGCGAATGAACAGGCCAACAAGCAACAACAACAAATATGACGACAACAACAAGCAACGCATTTACACAGATACGGATACAGATACTCGAACCTCCCTCGCCCTCACACGTGCATAAAACTGACGAAGGCACACTGCTTCAAAATGTCCACATTATCATTATTCTTAGGGTAGATCCAGAACATTATCCTAAAATAGGCTTGATTTTGAATACTTAAAAATAATTCAATTCAGTGAAAGTGAAAATGAAATAATTAAGTACTTATAGTTATGGTACAAATGTACCAAGTATGTCAACTGTGTTAACCACTGTACATCGGCCTACAACGCAATACACTTCCTTTAACACACACACATAGGGAGTGTGAGAGAGGAGGCACACACACAAACAATGGCATAAGCATAACCCAATGAAGCTGCGTTCATCGTTTATTGTTGTTGTTGCTGTAGCTGTTGTTGGTGTTGTTGTTGTTGCCTTTGGAGAAGACTTCCTGCGCCAGGACGGCTGCGTTTCCTTCTCTCATTGAAATTATGACAAGGACTGCCAAAAAATCGACACAGAAAGGAATAGAGGAAGGAGAAGAGAGCCCAAAAAGAGAGGAAAAAAACAGCATGTTAAATAAAATAAAACATAATTTTATGCCAAAGCAACAAACACATTAACACTGCCAGCCAGCGGCAAGAGCAGCAACAACGACAGAGGCAGCGACGCCGTCGTCGACGTCATCAATAAATCGCACGGCCAACCAAGCGAACGACCCAACAACCACCCACCCACCACCCACCGCACAAAAGCTTACAAGCCACGCACACACTCGCACACATATACTGTTCGCGCTTTTTCTCTCTCTATTTTATTCACTCTCTCGCTCACACTTTAGCTGTCTCTTTGCCACCTCCAACAGCGCTCGTTTGTGTTTTGAAAATTTAATCTCGATATGGCAACAAATATGCTACAATTTCATTGAGATGAACACCCGATACGGATACCCGAAGTGGCCAGCGGTGAGAGAGAGAACGAGACGAGTGCTAAGTTGAGCCGTAGCCGAGCAGTAGCCGAAGTTGAAGCCGCAGCCGAAGCCGAAGCTGCTGCTGCTCTGCTCTGTTTGGGTATGCATTTAATTCGCAGTGAATTTCTCACGCTGTGCAGCTGCTGTTGCTCTCTGTAAGTGTGTGTGTGCGAGAAGTGTAGTAAATACACTACTACATTTTTCTGTGCTAATTGAGTGATAAATTGGGAGTGGATTTTGGGCATGACTCGACTTTGCCGAGAGCACGAACTGAGCGTGAGTGCGTGAAATGAGAGCAGACATTGAGAAAGAGAGAGATAGAGAGAGATGGAGGCTCTGTGTGTGTGTTTGTGTGTGCAATTGATATGCTCAGATTAAATTGTTAAATGTTTTTTATTCGGGTAATTAAAGTATTTCAATTTTGCGGCCACTCGACGAAATCATATGTGTGTGTGTGAGTGAGAGAGTGGGTGTATGTATGTGTGTGAGTGTAAATTTGAGCATATGGAATGATTATTTATTTATTTATACAGTGTTAAATTAGATAATATATTTAAGATTGCACGTGTAATAAAAGATAATTTTTATATCAATAAAAACTTAAATGTGAACAATTTAATGAATATTTAAATTTTTAATGATAATTTTTATTAAAATAATACAGTAGATATGTAGGTATACAATGTTTTAATGAATATTGATGTTATTTAAATTATATTGTATTTATTCAAATAAAGATTTATTTAAAGTAAAACAAATCAATTAAAATAATACTTTTTAATTGAGAATATTTATTTAAACAATAGATAAACCATTTATTAAATATTTAGCTGTTTAGCTGTATTTCATAAATTGTCTAAATCTGAAACAATTAATTTGCATTTTAATACACTCTTCAATTTGCATACATATTTAAGCCACATATCGAAAACAATCGTAAATCATTCAAATATCAACCACAAATCACAACAATTAAGACAAATGTGCTGAAAAATCTACTTAACGCTACCCACAAACACTCACACACAAACAGATACACCACAAAAACACACAGATACTCGCACTCCCAAAACAAACCCAATAAATGTCAGCAAAAAGGTAGTAGTAGTAGATTCTACTACACTTTTACACTCTTACGCTAAACGTAGCAATAAACGCACGCAAAGAAGTCAAACAAATTGACATACGTATAATTATTATTTTACTTAAGTGCTCGCGCGTCGTCGCCCCTTAACACACCAAATGAATACCAAACACACAGAGCGAACTGAAATAAATCAAGCGAGCGAGCATATCAACAAGAGGGAGAGAGAGTGAGAGAGAGAGAGGGAGTGAGCGCGAGCTCAAGAGAGCCGTCAACTGTACCACGCGCGTGTATGCAAGCAACCGACGCGAGTGCGCTCTCTCTCTCTCAGTTGTTGGATTGAGTTCGAGTGTGTATGTGTATGTGGGTGCGGAGGTAGCGCCGCCATCGCAGCAGCAGTGACAGCAACAGCAGCAGCGGCCATCGCAGTCGACAGTTTCCCGTTCAGTCAGTTTCGAGTCGTGCCACGGTCAGCGTTGCCTGCCAGCTTCAGTTCCTTTCTGGCTGCCGTCGAATGTTGTCGTCGTTCGGTTGAAACACGCGCCCGACAAAAACAACACACACAGCAACAAAAAATCAAAGAGAAGCATTCAAATTAAAACGCGGCATACGCAAAATACGTTCAAAAGAGATCACGTCAAAAATTGTTGGAATTTTTCAAAACCATTTATCGTTCAACTAAAGTTTTTTTCAACAACAACAAGTGACAACAAAGAAGAATTATGATTTAAATTGTATTGCAACAACAATTCAACAGTGTAGTATTTGCATGTGTATTAAAATTAAAACAAACAAAAACAAATTACAGTTCAAGTGACATTTGGAACAAAAAGGAAATTCAAATCAAAAATATTTGATTAACTAAGTGAACAAGTAAATAAATACAAAATATAAACAAAACAACAAACAAAAGCACATTTTATGGATTAAGTGCTATAAAAAAGTTCCTGTATCAACAACAAACACAACAACAAACTACAGCAGCAACAACAACAACAACTTGGATTACTACAACAACAGTATTATAAACAACTAGCACAACAACAACAACAGAAACAAGAAACAACAACGAAAACATAACAACAACAAGTGTAGTTAAAATAAATGATAACAAATATTTTAACAGTGCAAAAAATTATTCGATAATTTTGCTAGCAACCAAAAAGAAAACTTGTGCAAAAAATAGAAGAAACAAAAAAAAAGATCATAAACAAAACAGACCCAAGAAATGTGAAAGCGTAACAAACAAAAAAGTGAAAGAAGAAAAGTGCACAAAAAATATAAATAAAAAACAAGCAACAAAGTTGAAATAAACTTTGCCAAAATGTCGCTGAACTTTTGAGCAAAAGCAACAGAAACAAAAAACGAGAGAAACAATCGTTAAACAAACAAAAACAACAACAAAAACAACACACAGTGTGTGTTTGAAGCCCATGTATTTGTTGATGCCATGCAATTGATTGTTGACAAAATTCCCATGTATTCCAAACAAACAACGAAGCGCAATTCCAAAAAGTAAGTTTCCATAAAAAAATTACCCCCTCTCAATACAATACAAAAAAAACAAGTGGAAAATACAACAAAAGTTTTGATAAAAAATGTTATTTAATTACAATTAATAAATAAAGTGTAAAGTGATAGCAAATAAACAGGGAGAAAGAGAGAGAGAGAGAGAACTACAACAAACAGTTACTGATAAGGCGACAACAACAACAACAACAACAACAACAGCTGCTGCCTCTCTTCTTCTTCTACACACACGCACCTGTCCTATAAACAAAAACAACAACAACAACAACAAGCCGAAGAAGAACTACAACAATTCGCACAATAAATGAAAACTTAGGTAAAATATCTAAAAATAATAAATTCCATTTAAAACAACAAAATAAAAAAAAATAGAAAACAAAAATAACTTTAAAAAAAATGCCAAATAGAATTGTTTACTTAACTTTTATAAATAATGATAAATATACAACAGTTATTAATATTGTTTAATAACAACAAATAAAAATAAATTCTGCAATGGCAAAATATGTAATATTTCTTTATACATAGAGAATCTTTTAATTGTTGTGCTTTGAAAGGAATGTGCTTTTGTTTTTAGATATTTTATGTAAATTTTTGTACAAATTATGCTTTGTTTGTTGTAGCCAAAATAATCATGACAATCATATTCAAATTAGTTGTAATTTGTTAACAACAATTTATACACATTTATTTGACAAATGAAAAATTAAAAACATTTTTATATTAATATAATTAGTTGTAAATTGTTTGGCAAATTGTTGTTGAAAAATTCCAAAAATTTATAAACATTTTGGAAAATGTTGTGAATTCTCTTACGCAATTATTATTAACAACAGAATTTAACTAGACTTAAGCAAGAAATGGAATATTTAATTTATTCCGACACTTTAAACTTTAATTGATTATTCCAAATATCTTAAAAAGTTTTGTGAGGTTTTAATTATTGTAAAATATTCTATTTAATATTTTTTATATTGTTAACAAAACTCTATACAATTTTCTAAATGGTCAATTTTTTGGTGCATTGGAAAAATATTTTTACCAATACCAATATTAAAGTAAATGAAAAAAACCTGGAAATGGAAATTTGTAAAAATAAAATCCATTAAATATTTCAATTTATTAGATAAATTAAATATTTCCAACACTTTCAAAGTTGCTAAATTTTTATAAATAGAGTTGGAAATTTTTTTATTCCAATTCTATAAGTTTATGAGGAATATCTTAAAATTTATGCGTTTATTTATTATTTACATACGCAATTGCTTAAGTTTTTTAAGCTCCCCTCGTAAACACATCCTCGCATCAGCTGTGAACAACCGTTATGCCTCGCTCTCTTGCTCTCCCTCCATCTCTTTCTGTTTCCGTCACTTGGTTGCTCTAACCTCTCGCTCTCAGGCTCACGCACAGCTGACCCATAATTGACTCACAAACACACATAGATACTCACAAACACACATACGTTCACCTTAATGTTTGCACGTAGGCCACAAGAAGAAGAAGAAGATGATGGAGAAACAGATGGAGATGGAGATGGAAATAGAGAAGGAAGAGGATGGAGATTGCTCTTCATCAGCCTTAGAAAACATTTGCTTCACTTTTGAGTGCAACACAATTTTGTTGCGACTTCTTCTTCTTCTTCTACGACCTACTGCTGTTGCTTTGTTGTTGTGCTTCTTCTTCTGTTTCTTGTTGTTGGAGTTTTCCATTGAACTATTTTCGTAGAACGCGCAGGCAATGAAAAGACAGCAAAGGCATGAAAGAAAATTTTCCCAACAACAAGATAACGATACATTCGTCAGCTCGTCAGTTTTTCCGTCTGTCTGCCTATTTTTTTCTTTTCGCCCAAAATTCTTGAGTATCTTTTGTAAGGCATTCAAAAGAGGGGGAATGTCAAAATTAGACTGTCTTAGAGCTATGCCGAAAGAGAAAAAAGGTCAAACCCAAAACCGAACCGAACGAAGCATTACAAACTCGTCTCATCTGGGTTTGGGATAGTATCGGGGTCTGTTTCTTTTTCTTTTCCTCTTTCTTCTTTTTGTTTTTTGTTCTTTTTTGCCTACCTACGCCTTTCTCTCGGTCTTTGCCGTTTTTCTCACATGCCACGCATATTTTTCCCTCCACAACAATGAAACCGAACACGGGGTTTGTCTTGTAATTCATCAAAAGGTTTAAAAGTGCAACAAAATGCCGGCACAGGTATAAGAACCTTAACCCATCTATGGCCACAGGTAGTCCAAAGTACCCACAACAAATTTCACTAGAATAATGTGCAAGATGTGCATTTAATAAATTTTGCTAGAACTGTAACATGTACTTAAAATGTAATATATATGTAAAAAATAATTGTGATGCAAAAGACTCGTTGAACAATTAACACCCTGCAAACACCCTCTTGTTAAAATAAATCGTAGAGAAAACCGGGGAAAAAATGCATAAAATACAAGTAAATATCGAAAACTATGCGACACATCAATCAACCACCAAGGCAACCAAATCACAACCCATCACAAAAACGCAAACAACAAGCAACCACCATAGAAAGTAGCCAAAATGAAAAAGGACGACAAAGTAGCCGTTTTTACCTCCCCGAAGGACTTCCTGTTCTGTACTCTCAGTCCGCCTTTGGCAATTTTCACACGGGAAATAAAAATGCGATACAATAAAGTAAATAGCAGAAAAACAAAACCTAAACGCGGAAAACCATTTGCAAATCGCAAAAAATATAAACAACAGCAGAACAACCCCCTGAGAATAGACGGATAAAATGTGCGGTGCAACCAAACAGAGAGACGGAGAGAGAGGGAAAAAGAGAGAGAGACTCTGTCATTCTCTCATTAACCCCAAAGAAACAAACATTCGTCGTATTTATTGCTTTATCGAGTCCACATGTACTTATAAAAATGCCTCTAATAAGTGCAGCCCAATATTAATAAACCCATCAGGCATCAGGCGAACCCGGGGGCTGAACCGAATCGAGCAACCCTCATTGTGTCCATAACAATATCCAAATACATATACAACAAACTTCAATCTACAATCTACATGTTACACGTGTAAAGTAAACCACCCTGTAATTTTTTAACCCCCTGAGTGAGTGAAGGTCAACGCTTGTCTCGCATATCTAATTGCAAATTTAGATTTGATTAGGCATTAATGGGTTAAGAGTTTGACTTTTGACTTGCGATCTTTCACAAGACGTTTACCAACACTTGTCTACTAATATTGCATACTAATATATTTGAAGAAATTCATATTACTTGACTTAATAAGTCATTAATGGGTTTAACATAAGATCTATGATCTTTTAAAAGATTTTTACCCACACTCGATCTTTCAAAACGTATTTCACAAAACTTTTTCACTATGATTGCATTAACCAACACATGAAATTGTCCCCAAAACACCTTGAAGAAGTCACATGATAAAAACTCCCTCACCAAACAAAAAATTACGTTTAACGACCCAATTAAAAGGCAACCAGCATTTGATATCAGTCCAAAAAACCAACACATTCGCATAGATATAGTAAAATATATGCTTAAAACGGAAAAACAGACCCAAAAAAACAGAAACAAAAACTGAAACACAAGTCGAAGTACAACAAATATAAATAGAAACCAAAGTTGTCAGGCCCCATAGATAGCACTCCCAGTTCCAGTTTAAGTTCCAGTTTCTCTAGTCTAAAAAATAATAAGAAATCAAAGGTAACCAAAATCTTATCAGTTCCAAAGACAACAACAAATTATGGAACCAAAGTGTTGTTTTCTGTCAACTGACAGACAAACAGATCGTACCGTCGTCCGTACAATCGAAAACAATGGAAATTTATAGCTCTCTTCCTCTTCCTCATTTACTAGTCGATATTCTTTCTCTCTCTCTTTGTACCTAGTGAGGTGAGGTATGCAGAATTGTCGAGTTATCGCATCGCTTATCGCTGCTGCCTTCTTTAGACCTGTGATATAGCCAATATCTGACTCGTTCTTCAATATTGGCTAAATGCCGAATACCATAGAATACCATTTACCATTACCATTTACCGTTTACCGATTACGAATAACGATTGGCGAATGCCTTTGGAGATTGTCAAGCGGTCGGTTTCGTTTTTTGTGAATGGAACTTGCTGGAGTACGTCTCGGAGTATGGCAAATATTTATGGTATTGCGATTACATTGTGAAACGAGTGCAGAAATGAATGAACAAAAATGTGCTGAGAACTGGAAATACTTGTAATTACATACGAACTTAAACGAAAGTACTTGACGATGCGAGTTATACGATTACGATAACATTCAATCAGTTGTAGGGTTAAAGGTTGAGCGCAAATATGTATAATGATAGATGGAGCGTTAAATTATTAACAAATTAACAGTTGTTTTGATTTCTCGATTAAAAAACAACTTTTCAAAAATAAATTGTAATTCCCATTTTGCACTTGTCACCTTTCAACAAGGGTTAAAGATCTCAAATTGATAAGAGCAAATTTACAAATCATTGTGACAAATCAGTTATAGTTAATTTTATTCAACCTCAATTAACCCTCTCTTTGCGATTCTACATACTAATTAAAGGTTATGGGTCTCAAGTTGATAAGACAAGATTAACAAATGATTGTGAACAGTAAATTTTAACCTCAATTGTGCCTCTCTTTGCGATTCTCATGAGTTCTTAAGCTCAATTCACCGCCTCTCGATGCGCTTCTCACATTCTTTTCTTAAAATCATCACCTCTCTCTGCACTTCTCAATAGTTGTTTATCAAATGATCAGCTGTTTTTCTCTACACTTGATGTTTCCTTCTTCCTCATTCCACAGCTATGGCTTTAATCATTTTGTGGTTATGTTAAGCGATTTGCAGATTTCTAAGTTTATGGCACAATTTATATATATTTTTTTTATTTTTTTGAGGTAAATAATTTTTTTTGGGCTTGTTTTGTTTGTTGTTGTTTAGCTGTACTTCAGTCGACATATTTTGTTTGTGAGTTGTTGTGGCTTCAAACTGGTTTTCAAGTACGACGTGAGCAGAGACGTCGACTGCGACGCCAGCGTCGATTTATGCGTTGAGTTTTTCGTCGCTTTATTTGCGCTGTTGCAATTTTCGCTTTGTTTTATTTTAAAAATGTGATTTATGTATATTGTTTATGTGCTTTTGTTGTTGTTGTTGGTTTAGTTGCCAGTGTGCAAAAATACTTGAACAAAAATTATTGCAGCTTCTTTTTTTGTCGTTATTGTTGTTGTCAGTTGTTGTTGTTGTTGTTGTCGTTGACAGTCAGCCTTCGATTTATTTTTAATGTTTATGTGTCTCTAATTGTTTATGATTTTTGCGCTTGCTTTTGTTCAACTAAGTAAAACTTGCTGGCATTTTGGCGATGGACGATTGTGTTTAATTGGCGATTAGATAAAAATACCACAACAACAACAATAGCAACCACAATAACAATAACAACAACAACAACAACAAAACTCTGATGACGCTTACGAATTATCCAATTCGTTTAGAATTATTTTGTATATGCCACAAGGTTCTAAATACAACAACTGGCGAGCTGGCATAAATTTTGTTTCAGCAAAACTGACAGATAAGATAGGCAACCAACAACGACAACGACAACGACAACCGACAACTACAGCAACAACAATTACAATAGCAACAACAACAACTAAGTAAGGTGCGCAAAACTGTCGCTGATTGATAGTTACACTAACTAGAGTAGGGGAAATAGAGACTAACAGAGGGAAAGAGAGAGACAGTCTGAAACTGGAACTACTGCACAACGTTGTTTGTTGTCAGTTGCTGTTGTTGTTATTGTTGTCGTTGTTGTTGTTCTCAGTTGTTGTTGTTGCTGATTAGCGCGTGTTACAAGTCAACGTTGCTTTTTATCGCTGCACGAGCAGACATCAAAACCATTTGGGGTTACATCACAAGGACAGCAGTTGATACAACAGCAACAGCAAATATAACACAGACTAACAACAACAATAGCAACAACAACAACAACAACGAGCGAGTGAAATGCAATTACAATGTTGTGAAATGCAGTGCATATTTTATTTATGCGTTGAACTCTGCAAAATGACGTAAATACAAAGTGAGCTACAGTAAACATTGACTAAGGCAAACAAGTGTTGAGAAATTCAAACGAAAAAACAGCTTAAACGTACAACAACAACAATTAAAAATAGGAATACATTAAAGTTTATTTTAATAGAGTAAAAATAACTAGAAGAATTAATTAATTATATTTTTTACAATTTTAAACACTTTTTCAATTTGACGCCTAGAAGTATGCTACACATGCTTAAAAATATGTACAGTCTACCTTAAATGTTGATCAAAGAATAGATAAATGTTGTATTTAAATATATTAGCACTTGTTGAAAAATTATCTGTAAAATTGATAAACTAAAAACATAAATTTAGCTCTAAAATTAGCTAGAATGAATATTTGCAAAATAAAACATTTATTAAATTTATATAGTATTTAAAAGTAGCAAATTTGAAATTTAAAACTACAAAATTGCTTAAAACACACAGAAATGTGCGTTAATTTTGTTCTACTGTGCTATATATTGCCTAAAAGCACATACACACGCATTTCAGTTTGCTAATTAGTGCCATTAGACACACACACACACACACAGTCATGCACATAAATTCACAACACACACAAAGACATAGACACGTAAAGCGTGCAAATAAAATGCAGCTCATGTTGCGTATACGCAACGTGTGTGCGGTCAACGACAAAACGTTTTGTTTGAGCTTGTTGTTGTCAATGCTTATGTCGTTGTTGTTGTTATAGCTATTGTTTTTAGTTGTTGTTGTTGTTGCTGTCTGCAGTTACAGGTGCCGAAAATGCGCCTAACAAATTTCAACAGCCGTCGCACCATAAAAAGAAACCCATTCAAATATTGCTCATACCACATGTGGTACGTTGGTTCGGAGGGGGGGAGGCAAATCGAACAATGGCAACAGGCAAAAACAAACTTTTATGCAACCTTCCTGTCTCTTTCCCCCTCTCTTCCCCTCTCTCTCCCGCTCTTTCTTGCAACCGTTACACCGCAAAACCGGCAAAACATTTATAAAAATGAATTTAAAATCGACAGGAAAATGCAACTGAGAGATATTTCAGACAATATTTTACATAACTGTGCAGTGAGTGGGGATAAGGAAGGAGGAAATGGTATTGGGGGTGTATTGACAATATATGAATATGGTTTTGTTCTTGTTGCTTTGTTGCATAGGATTTTTAATCAAAAATTGTGCGTTCTTTTTTCGTGCAAGTTTTTGTGTTGGTTTTTGCTATTCGATTTTTACACAGTTGCCACTCAACATTGCCCTTTCTCTCTTTTCTCCCTCTCTCTCTCACTCTCTGACTTTTTGTGCAACTCACGCTCTTAGGTTAAATAAAACCCACATGGGGTATACGAGTATGCAGTGCCTTTTTTGAGGGTTGTTGCTGTTTTTGGTTGCGGTGGTTGCTTCCAAGTCGAGTCTATTATGCTGATTTATATTTATTTTTATTGCAATTTATGATGAACTACTGGATGTGTGTGTGTCTCTGTATTTGTTTGTGTGTGAGCCCTCGATTCGGAATAAATCACAAGACGATATTTACTACGCCTTCAACTGAAGAAACTTTATACGCATAGAAATTGGAATAGAAATAAAATATTCAACGCAGCAGGCGTTTGGGCGCCAAGTAATTCACTCAAAATGAAACCATAAAAGGCAGCAAAAAGAGTCTAATTCTCAGGAAAAGAAAAAGGGGGGCGGGGGTTTATAGAGAGGGGTTTGAGGGGGTGTAGATTGTGTCCTGTAACTTGAGGCGCCGTCTAGTTTTATGGCAATGTTGCTGCTGGCGTCATGCTGTGTGTGTTTTCACTTCCCACAAAGTTTTTTCTACACAACTTGAAGTCGCATTTGTGGAAAACGCAGAAGTAAAAAAAAATTGAGGCATAGCTGCAGGCGCACAGCAGAGAGGAGTAAAGAGGGGAGATCAGAGAAATTTACAAACAAATTTGAAGATTTAACAATAAATAGTAGTATTATTTATTCATTATTCAACTAATTTAAGCATTTACTTGTGATTTTCATTTAAAAAAGGTTGTTTTCGATCTCTTTTATAAAAATAACAGTGTTGATCACTAAAGAAATATTGAAACGTCCCTTGCTGCACTTTATTCACATCAACATATGTTGCACAAAAAAACTGTGGAATAAAACGGAGAAAAAACTGTGGAAAAAATGCTCAAAATGCAATTCGAAAGCGAGAAATGGATTGAGATGGACAGAAATTGTTATGGCAGTAGAGAGATGAAGAGAGGGAAAGGGAAGGGGAAAGGGAAAGAGGAATGGAAATGAAAATGGTGTGATGTGATGTGAACTGTGGTGCGTTGTGGGTTGTGCAATGGGTATTTTTTCGGTGGCGGCTCAGCATTAAACACCCTTGAAAACAACTGTCAAACGCATTTTGAGAGGGTATCGAATGCAGGCAGACAATAAAATGTTGACGATGATGACGAAACAGGGCAGGGATAGGAGGAGGGGGAGGAGGAGGAGGGGAGTAGGAGTAGGGGGTTGGTTATGACATACAGAAAACAGCAATGAAAACTCAGTGGCTGAATGGCAACTCGGACTCTGTCGCTCAACATTTTCAGATGTTATTGGTTTTACAGCAAATGCTCGACAAACTTTGAGTGTGTGTGTGTGTGTGTGTGCGAGGCTTTTGTAATTGCCTTGCAGTGTTGTCAATTCAGCCTTTTTTTGGGCACATTAATCTCTCTTAAATCTGTTACAGCCAGGAAAAATTCGAATCTCTTTTACAAGTTCTAAAATCAATAAAATTTATACGCATAGAATGCTAATAGTTAGAAAAATACAACCAGAATAAAGCTATACTGCATAATTATCTTCCGATTTCCCATGCTATTTTCTTAAATATTTCCCTTTAGATCTATTTTCCTGATCAGTTTGTCCTCTTTTTATCACGAGTAATTGGCAACACTAGTTGGCACTCAGTCAGCCTCTCTACTCTCTACTCTTGTCTCTTCCCTACTATTCTCTTCTCTCTGCATATCGCACGCCTGTCATGTTTTATATGTAATTTTTGGAATATATCTCGCATACGCAATGTTGAGCATACGCAAAAAACACAAGCCCTTAATAACTATAAACTACAACAAGAAAGACAAGAGCAACAACAAGCACGACAACAAAAACTATATAAATCAACTCAGTGCATTGATATCAATGCTTATAAAGCAAATTTCCCTCTCTCCTCCTCCCCTTTTGACCCCCTCACAAGTTCCGTTTGTTCCAAGCACGTGTCTGACAATTTTTTACGGCTTTCTACTGGTTTTTTTCTGTCGCTTTCTCACTCTATTTTCTATATATGGTATATATATATTTTTGCTTTACACGCGCCAACAAATGGCATCTATAAAAAGCGCACGGCAACTAATACAATAACAACAACAGCGGCAAACAACAACAATAAGATAAATAATAAAACAAGAAAAAAACTTTTGCACTTATTTTTCATATTTTTTTTATGTGTTGTTTTTGTTTGCCGCAGACATTTGCCAATCATGAACTCTGCCCAGACACAATGCAATATTGTGTAAGCCCAGTCTCCCTCTCTCTCTCTCTCTCTCTCTCTCTTTACCTTTCCCTTCGCTGATCTAACACTCTACCCACTAATTTAGCTATAAAAAAAAAACAAATTCCACAACCCTAAAAATAGCATATAAAAAACACATATTTCATTTCGACTGCTGACATAATCAACCCTCCACATATAAACAAGCGCCTAAAGCAGCTTAAAAAAAAATATGAAAAAAATAAAATTGAAATTTGCAAATCAAGAAGTTGAAGAAAGAAATTGAATGTCATATTTACTTAGCATATTAAAGTATTTATATTTCTATTTAATTTTTATTTTAGTGTAATAACAAATATGAGTTATGCCAAGGCAGCTTAGGAAAATACTTAAAAGAAAATTTCAAATTAATAAATTCCGATAAAGAAATTGAACATTAAAATTTTATTTATGTATATTTATTTTGTTAATACATATATTTAATTTCTCTTTTAATTTTTTAAATATTAAAATTTTTTAAATATTAAAGCTTTTATGCTAATTAAAGTTTATTACCATTTTATTATACAATTTAAATTTAACATAAATGAAAATAAATTGAAAAATTGTCGAAAAGTATATGTAAATACGTCTTGAGAAAGGCTTAAAAATAAAACACTTAATATTGCAGTGTTGTATAAGTGAGCAGAGCCCTCTCCCCCTGCCCCTGCCCTTGCCCCTGTCTCTGTTTCAGCCCCTGTCCCTGCCCCTGCCCCTGTGCATCATCCATCAAATAACACGGAAATGATTTTGAGCGCCAAATGAGAAAGAGAAGGAAAACAACTTTTATTTAACGATCGTCGCAAATTGAGGTGCGCGCAATTTACAATTAACAGAGAGAGGGGGAGATAGAGAAGAGAAAGGGAAGAGTGGCAGATGAGAAGAGAAGAGAGGAAGAAGATCAGCTGCTGCTGCTGCGATCTTGCACTGATTTTTGTGCGCACTTTTTACAAAGTGTTTTCTTTTATCTAATCAATAAAGAAATTTATATCTAATCAGTGGACAACAACAAAAGGTTGAACTGTACACACACATCAGTGACATATGCATAGCTGTTCTTGCTCTCTCTTTCTATCTGCCCCTTTCTCTCTCGTTCAATGCAAATTGTTAGTCACATAATGAGGCACTGAAACAAAATGAAACGAAACGAGACGACGACAAACTTGACGATTATTTGACGATTGTATGACACTGTTTCTCCCTCCCTCTTCTTCACCCTCTTCTATCCTCTCTCTCTTTGCTCTTTTTCACAAGCGCGTTGAGCAATTTGTTTATTTATTGTTATATTTTTTAACGCTACATTTAGTCGTTGTTGTTTTTTTTTATCGCGCATACACCTTGCACTATTTGTGATCTATCTCGCTTTTTCTCTCTCTCCCTCTATCTCTGTCGTGCAATCTGAAGGTTATGCTTTTTTAAAGGCAGCACATTAACAGGAAGTTGCTCATAACTGTAACTAGTTAGACAATAACTAAACATGGCATGATCTTAGTATGTAAAATAAATTGAAATGTGTGTTTGCAAAGTCTATTGTTATTAAAATCGACAGCTATAAAAAGGTAAAAATGTTTGTTTCTTAACCGTTTCTTTATCGATTGAATAAATATCTTAAACGACAGCTAATAAATGAAATTCTACAGACTATATGACTATATGTTAGTTTACAGTTACAAAAAACCGTCTGTGACAGCAAACCAAATTATTAAACAATTTTATATTAAATATATAAAACATCTATTGGAAGACATTCCTTTAAAATAAAGGCCAAATTAGCAAACGCTGAATAGCTTATCAAATAATCAAGCTAGTTGGGGGTTTCCCTCTCTCTTTGCCGCTCTGTACTCTCCTGCTGTTGTCTTTGTCAGCCTTGAAGCATGCCACACTTAAGTGCTGCTCATTATCAATCCTGTCCAGACTGACCTGCTGACCTGCATTTTATAGCGCCTTGGGAGCACTTCTGTTCATTGCTTCGCTTTTGTTTATTCGCCACGCTCTCTCTAGCCAACCCTCTCTCTCTTTCTCACTTGTTTCTCTTACTCTGTTCGCCGCAATCAACTCGAGCATTTAGTTGAACATTCGCCGGCTGTGGACTCAATGCTAATTTATCGTCACAGCGGCAATCACAGGTTCACTTGAATAACTGCCCCCGCCCTCACCTTCCGCCCCATTCACTAACATCACCAGCATTTCCCTCTCTCTCCCTCCCCCTCTCTCTCTCTCTCTGTGTGTGTGTTTCATCTATGGTTGTGACCGGCATTGCTCGTCATGCGATTATCAGCCAATCGCTTAGTGTGCTATTTATTTACATTTGCCATTTTGTTGTTGTCGTTGCGTATACGTATTGTGTATACGTATGTGTGTTTTTCTTTTTTTGTATTTTCTGTATTTGCTTTTGTTGTGCGGCGCTGTTTTTTGTAGATGCGCAATTATTGTGAGCGTGTTACTTTATATTTCTGTATTGTTTTCTCTTTATTTATTTTTTTCCTTTTTTATTTTCTGTATTTTATGTGTGTTTTTTTTTATTCGTACTTTTCCAATTCGCATTGCGTTTTGTGTTTGTGTTCTCGTCGTCGCTTCATATGCTGCCAAGCTATTGTTGTTGTTGTTTGCTAAGGCTGTTGTTGTTGTTGTTATTGTTGTTGTTGGTGGCAAGCAAATATGCTTAATTATTTTTACCTTAAAAGTAGCTCCATCAAAACGCGAATGTGAAAACAATTTCAATGGAATTGCGAGACGGCTTTGTTTATACCTTAAAGAGTGGGGCTCTCAAAGGGTGGAGGGAGTAGAAGGGAGTGGGGTTAGAGGAGCCCTGAGCCCATTTGACATTTTAGGCCTTTAAATGTCAAAATAGAAGAAGCGCGTCAAGTGAAGCTAACAAAAATGCAATTCGAAAACAAAATAAAAACAACAAACAACATCATGATCATGTTTAGCTATTTGCTGATAATAATGACGAGAGAATCATCGTGAGCATAAAGCTGACATCATCGGCAACACACACAACACACAAAACTGTCCCCATTATAAACGAGTTGACAATTGCAAATCGAGAATTATGATGATTATCCATAGCAAAACATAATGAAAACATTTAGAAGCATTCTCAAAAGTGGCACACAATCATCATTTACTGACTCAGCAGCATCCAAATGAAATCTTTAAGTTATTTATAAAATTTATAATTTATAGTGGATTTTACAATTAGGTACTTGGAATTTTATGCAATGTGAAATGTGATTAAATGAATAAATTTAGATTTTTCTCTTGAAAAATTGCCAGATATTTCAGAAGAAATTCTATATAGAATTTGATCAACTATAACTTTGTTAAAACTAGACTGATGTCATTTAGATCATGATTTCAAATACATAATGATTCTACATTAATTGTTTTAAATTCAATTGTTTTCTAAATGTTTTTCTCACCTGTTGTCATCTTTACTTTTCCTTAACTGTCCCTCTCGCTTTGGCTTATCTGTCTCTTTTTACCTGTTGACAGCTTTCATTTTGGTTTGACTCTCAAAATTGGAAAGCTTCATTAGAAAACTGTAAAACAGAAAATTACTTTCGCGTTAGAAACTTGAATAGATTGCAAGCTGAGCGCTGTTTAATTTAAATAAAGATATTAACTATATAATAAATTTTATAACATGTTATATATAGTGGAAATTATGCCCGATCAATTGCAATCAACTAATCCGTGTCAATTTTATTACATCTATGATTATTACAGAAAAAATGATGAAATGAACCAGCAGGCGGGCTCCTCAAGGGCGCCAGCCACAGGGGGCCAAATTTCACCGCCAGGTGGCAGCACAAATACCAGCAACAACAGCAGTGTCGTCGATGCACAGCAGCAACAACTGCAACAACAGCAGCAACAACAGCAGCAGCAGCAACAACAGCAACAGTACTACAATCAACAACAATACCAGCAACAACAACGCGAAAGTTTTTTGGCCTATCAGCAACAACAACAGCAGCAACAACAGCAGCAGCAGCAACAACAACAGCAACACCCACAACACCATCAGCAACAACAACAACGCTCTGTAGGCGGTGGCAACTTTATGCTGGGCAATGAGCTCGGAGTTGGTGGCGATAGCCTGCGTAGTCTGAACAATACCTTTGGTCCCAACTCTGAATTCACATCTCTAGGAGGCAACAACTCGGCAAGTTCACTTGGTGGCCTCAGTTCCTCGAGTGGTCAGAGCGTTCAAGCACAGAACAGTGGTGGTGTTGGTGGTGCTGGCGGTGGTGCTGCTGGCGGTTATCCTAATATGGTTGCAGTTAGCCAACAGCAACAGCAACAACATCAACACCAGCAGCAACAACACATGTCCAATATGGATGCCATGGGAGGTTACAGTCAGGTAGGAATCATACTACAAATCATTTTTTAAAATTATCATCTGCATGCAATTCAGAAATAATTAAATTCAATTTAAAGTATAAAAAATATTAAGAATATTAAAATACTTCTTTTTTGTATTTTTTTAAATTAAAAATTATTTTTTGTTTTTAATTTAAAGATGTAAAAATTAAGATTATAAATTTTAAATATAAATTTCTCTTGCAGATGGGCGGTGGCATGCATCCTGTTGCCAATGGTGGCATGATGGGCAATGGCAATGGCCAATACATGAATGGAGGCGGACAAGGTGGCTATAATGGCGGCCAAGGGGGCATGGGCATGGCCGGCATGGGCTATGGCAATGCAGCCGCACAAAGGCATCATCAGGTGAGTAAACACATCGATATATAATCGATGACTTCATTCTCATCATGGATTGCAGCTGAAGTCTGTGTCTCAGTCTCTGCCTCAACTTTTGTGAACAGGAACAGCTGTTGACAATTTCTCGTCGCGGCATTTTGAATTCGAATTCATTTCAAGGCCATAAACATCACCCTTCCCCCTCACCCCATTAACATTTAATCGGTTAAACAACAGAACATGAATTTAATTTTTTTTTTTCAAATTGAAATTGAAAATCGTACGCGATATTGAAATTGAATTTCAAGTTGACTTTGCATTTCTGATGAATGACAAATTGTCGCCTGAGGCACAATACCAAAAAAATCAGTTACACTTCGATGAGTTTTATTTAATAACTGAGGAGGGTACTTTTTAAAAAGGTAGATACTTAAAAAACTAGACTGAAAGAGCAAAAATAAGGGAGAGTATTTTGATATTTACATACATATAATATTAATACTATTATAGTAATATTTTTTTAACAACACAAAGATTTCTTTTGCTATAGCTGATATTTCTAAAACATTAAAAGGAGAAAGAAAATTCTTCAGAAAATTTTGAAATAATTTTAAACATTTTAACTATATTTGCAAAGAGAATTATTCTTATGTATAGAACATTTTCAGTACAATAGATCTCTTTAATTAATATATTTGTTTATTAGATTTGCCTCTCTTAAATCATTTAAAAACAATCTCTATTTTTAGACTTACTAAAAGTCATTTAATAATATGCGCAATCGGAACCATCCTTATACGAAAGTACAAAAGTCAGATCAGCTCATTTAGCTATAACTATCGCAGTTTAACGAGCTGCATAACATTTGTCGTAAAACCCTCCGTATATAGACGGAATATGGACAAGGTCAAACCGAGAATATGGCATGCATAATAACGTACGCTATAGGAAGGTGGGGTAGTAGCAGGGAGGGGTGTGGATGAGAGGGTGGGAGGAAGGTAGGGAGGGAGAGGCGAACCAATTACGAAAGATGCAACTACTTATCGAACGACAGGTAAATCTCTCGTCTGTCGTTGGTTTTTATTTTATGGCACGTGTTTCGACGTTCGGGTTCAGTTCGGTTCGGTTCACGTCGGTTCGGTTCGGTTGAGTTGGGTTCGCTTGGGTTCGGTTGGGTTTTCGGTTGGTTCTCGGTTCTCGGATGTTGGATCTCGAATGTCAACTGTCGAATATCGTGTGTTTGCTGCGCAGTTGATGTTGAGGCGGCTTTCAATGCGCTTTCAATAACAAATTTAATTGTTTGCATGATGTGGGCAAAGTGCAGTCAACGACTGTGTAAATATCTGAGGTGAGAGGGTGAGATAGAGAGACAGAGAGAGGTAGATAGAAAAGTTAGGCTAATTACCGCCAAGCAGCTGTGTGACATGGTAATCGCAAAGTGTTAAGCAATTAGCGGGCAAAATACGAGAAGCATCAGATGGAAGCTTATCACGCCTGGGAGATAAAGGGGAATTTTTGGACAGGTCAGCTATAATCCGCTTCCGCAATTGAAGAGCTCTTCAAATGTATCCTTTGATTGGGAATTGTAAGGAATTTTAGGCTCCAAAAATTTTATTAATCAGGAAAAGTACAGACTCTTTTAGAATCCCGAAAATCCTACAAGTCCTTTTGGGACAATTTCTTTTCGTTTATTTCTATAAAAGTTGATGAATCAAATTCTGTGGAATTGTTTTCCATTCAACAATTTAACTGTGATTAATCTGGAAAACAGGAGATTTCAATAGAATTTTTAAGCCAAGCCTCATTCAGAAATTGAATCAACATCAATTTCCTGTTTCTCAGATTTTTAAAGAGTTATCAACCAACTCAATTACAATTTTCATACGAACTTCGATTTAATTAGTCTCTTTGAGTTTTTCCAGGGAATTTCAATCCTTTTGATATTTTGTATCCCCTGTTTGACATTTCTATGGAATTGGTAGCCAGGTGAACTTTAATCCTTTCCAGAAATATTGTCATTAACCTTTCCCTACCCACCTTGAAATGTTTTTATAATTATTTATTGACCTTTAACTCATCTTTTTCCTACTCTTTACTTGCAGATGTCGCCGATGAACCAAATGCAAAACATGTCCATGGGACCAGGTGGTGGCATGGGACCCGGCATGCAAATGGGAGGCATGAATCCCATGGCCAAGATGCAGGGCATGGCCAATGGGGGTTACTCCCAGCAACAGGTGCCACCACAGCAACAACGTCGCATGACTCCATATCCACATCCACAGATGCACATGGCACAGAAGAGAGCCGGCGCTGGCGTTGGCGTTGGTGGAATGTATCCCAGTCCTGCCCAGCAGCAGCAGCAACCACCACAGATGTATGGTGGCCAGCAGATGCATCCAGGAGCTGGTGTTGGAGCCGGAGCTGGTGTTCCTTTGCCAATGCAGGCGGGTGCTGGCAATGGTTATGGACGTGGCGGTCCAATGGGCGGAGGAGGTGGAGGAGGAGGCGCAGGCGCCTATGGACGCATCTCAGCACCCAATGGTGGACCAGTGATGAGTCCCGGAGGTGGCATGATGCCCATGGGAGGGGCAGGCATGGTTCCTGGACCCGGTTGCATGGGACAACAACGTTTTGTGCCACAGGCAGGAGGAGGAGCTGGTGTGGGCTATGGTGCAGGATCTGGAGCACATCAGGCGCAATTCTATCCCGGCGGCAATGGCGGTGGCATGGGCGTGGCCGGTGGCCAAGGCGGCATGTGCCCGGCTGGACCGGGTGCCGTTGGCAGCACCGTCGGTAATCCCTACCAGAATCAAGGGTAAGTTAATGAACACACTTAAAACTTAGAATCAGTTGCTTATTTGGATACTTTCTTCCTTTGCAGTTTCCAGCAAAACTATCAGCACAGTCCAGTTCCTGGCAATCCAACGCCTCCGCTGACTCCAGCCTGCAGTGTTCCCTATGTCAGCCCCAATCCGGACATTAAGCCTCCAATGGACAGCAGTAAGTCTAAGCTTTATGTAGATTTATTCTTAGATATATAGAGTAAAGACTATAGACTTTGAGTACTCTATATTATATTAATTTATTATTTATAATACTATATTATTTATTAACGATATTAATTTATCTTTATCTTTTTCAGGCGAAGAGATGAGACTGACATTCCCAGTGCGGGATGGCATTATTTTGCCTCCGTTCCGCCTGCTCCACAATCTCTCGGTGAGCAATCATGTGTTCCAACTCAAGCAGAATGTCTACAACACGCTCATGTGCCGGTAAGCTATATTTTTTAATATTATTGTGCTTTTATAAAGTTAATAAATCTGAACTTTAAATAATTGTATTGTTAATTTTTTATTTTAGCACCGATCTGGAGTTGCAGTTGAAATGCTTCCATCAGGACGATCGCCAGATGAACACAAACTGGCCGCACACCGTCACCGTCTCCGCCAATGCCACGCCTCTAAATATCGAGCGATCCGAGAAGAATAGCACGGCGTTGCGTCCTCTTTATTTGAAGGCTGTCTGTCAACCAGGACGCAATACGTTGCAACTGACTGCGAGTTCCTGTTGTTGTGTAAGTAACTAGAACAATTTCTCTAGAGGATTACAGTTACTAATTATTCTCTCTCTCCTTTAGTCACACTTGTTTGTGTTGCAACTTGTGCATCGACCATCGGTGCGTCAGGTGTTGCAGACGTTGCACAAACGAAATCTGTTGCCGCTGGAGCATAGTGTGCAGAAGATTAAGCGTAATCTAAGCCTGCCCAGCGTTGGAGCCGATGGTGTGGTGGCAACTCTACCCGTGGGTAGTCCGGATGCATCCCAGCAATGTGCAAAGATCTCATTGAAGTGTCCCATAACCAAGACTCGAATACGCCTTCCGGCACGTGGACACGAGTGCAAGCATGTGCAATGCTTTGATCTTGAGGCATATCTAATGATCAACAGCGAACGAGGATCGTGGCGTTGTCCCGAATGCAGCAAGTCGGCCATTACAGATACCCTGGAAATTGATCAATATATCTGGGCTATACTCAATACGCTAAGCACCTCCGATGTGGATGAGGTGATCATTGATTCTTCGGCCAATTGGCGTGCCCTGCAGCACAATGGTGGCATGCCAAATCCACCACAATCGGGTGCACCACCCACTGGCCAACCTAATCAAGTCCCAACACCAACTGGCAATGGTAACAACAGCAGCAACACCAATAACAATGGCAGCAACACAAGTGTTGCTATCAAGCAGGAATTTAAGCAGGAATTGTGTGATGATATTGCCAAGGTCATGTCCCCGGGATCTACACAGCTGCCCACTTGGGATAATTCACAAGCAATGAGTCCTTATAATATGCACGACATGAATTCCATTGCCAATGGCAACATGATGGGCAACAACAATGCAGTCAACAATCCACAACTGTAAGTAGTCCTTATATCTATTTATAATCAATGAAAAATTATTCTAATCGTTACTCTCTACTTATTATTATAGTGGCAATCGCAACAGCTATGACAGCTTCAGTGGTAATCACAGCGATGGCAATGGTTTGGCCAATAGCGATGCCGTCAACTCTCTGGATCAGCTCAATGCCATGGAGAAATCGCTCAGCGATCAGGTAAGCATCAAAAATTATTATAGCTGAAGATGAGATTGCTCAGAGAATTTTTTTATTCTCATTTGCAACTACTAAGATTTAATAAATAACTAAACCATCCAATTCTCTTGTTACTTTTTTAGATGCCACACACGCCGCACACTCCTGGTGCGGCCAGCCATCCCATGACACCTGGTGGACCGCCCAGTGTCAGCTCCTCTCACAATGAGCCCATCAGCGGTGGCACCCCCAACACCAACAACAACAGCAATGGAAACAACAACAACAGCACTGGACACAATTCACCACAAACGCCGGGCACACCCAGCCGCAGTCTGGGCAGCAGCACCAGCATGTCCAACGCGGACAACAACCAGCAGCAGCAACAACAGTCGCAGTCACAGCAGCAACAACAATCGCAGCAGGAGCAACTTCTCAATTCCCTCATGAGCAGTCAGACGCAATTGAAATTTGAGAATGATTTGAGTGCTGAACTGCAGAATTTTGATCCTTCAGCTGCAGGACTCGATAACAACGGGCACGATCTGAATGTAAGTAGCAAAAACTAGCGAATAATTGCAGCGAGTAACGAGTGAAACTAACCTCAACTTATTTGTTTTATTTATAGCTGCTACAGGATATGGATCCTATGGAGATCTTATCGTACCTGGATCCACAGACGGATTTGAATACGCCGCCATCAAGTGGAAGCAGCAATAACAACGCCAATGACGATCTGTTGGCCACGTTATTCGATTAAGCCAGTGTTGTGGAGAGAGAGAAAGAGTAAAGAGAAATTCCTTAAACAAAATAAAAACAAAAGAGAAAAATTAAAAAAAAAACAAATGAAAATCACATGGCATAAAACCATAATTGTAAATAGTATTATTAATTTTAATGAATTGTGCACTATAGCGAGTTGCGTACTTTAAAAACAAAAACATTTTCGTTTCCTCACACACACACTTACACACACACACAACAACACAAAATCGAAGCAGCAAGTGCAAAATTTGAATTTGCAGTGTTGAAAAACAATGAAATGTGATTTAAAAATTAATTAATTAAATTAATTGGCATTTAATTTAAAAGAAAGTTAAAAAAAAAACAAAACAAAATATAACAACAAACAGTCATTATACCATATAAACAACAATTCAGTTGAAAGCATTATTAAAAAACAATTATAAAGAAAAATTCCTTCAATGAAATTTACGAATTTAAATGTGTAATTTTCAATGGCCCCACAAAAATTGAAAATTTTCTGTATAATTTTTCTCATTTTTCGCAACAAAGGAAATTTGAAAATCTATCAATTATTTTCAATGGAGCCGTAAAAGTTCTGCAAACATTTAATCAACATTTAAATATGTGAAATGTTTCTTGTTTATTGTACAAAGTATTAAAAAAAAATGTAAAATAAAACCAACAACGCAGCAAAACATTACAACAAACATTACAAAAAGAAAAACTAAAATATAAAGAAGTAAAATACAACAACAAGTAAAAGGGAAGCATGAGCAAACAAAAACAAAACAGAAAAAAACATAAAAAAATCCCAACAATTTTATTACATTTATAAAATGAAAACATTTACATTTTAATTGTTGCATAATTTTAATTATTTTTTAAAGCCTATAAAATTAATTGATTTAGCGCAGTAAACTAAAACAAAAGGAAGAAGAGATAGATGATGATAAATGCTGAGAAATCGAAGAAAGGAAGATTGAGGGAAAATTTAAAATATTAAGTGTAAAAAAATTGTACTTGTATTTTAAGGCGCAAACAAACTATTAAAAATTTAAATCAAATTTAACGCTAGAACTAAAATATAAATAAAGTAATATAAAATTAAATTGTATATATCAATATGTATGTTATATGCGGCAACAACAAAAAACACAAATACAAAAAAAAACAAAAAAGAAAAATAATTAATTAATACATATAAATAAAAAAGATACATATATTAAAAAAGTATTGTTTAAAAACAATTTGGGTTTCGTTTATTTAATTTTCAACTCGTTTTTTTTTTGGTTTCCCTGTTGATTTTAGAGAATGAGAGATTTGAGATTTCAGTTTTCGGTTTTCAGTTTTCAGTTTTTACTTTCATTTCGTACGATGTGGTTAACATGGACCAATTTTTATATAATAATACCCACAAACCGAACGATTAAAAAGGAAACGAAAACGATACAACATATACATATATGATAATTCTATAAATATAATGAAAAAGGAATTAAAGTGAAAACAAAATGAAAACAATTTATAAATAGCAAAATTTTTAAGCGAAATTAAATGCTTTTCGAGCTATTCCAAGTCAAAAAAAAATGCTTAAAACAATTATTGCAAAATCTCGTCAATGTGGTAGTTAAATGAATCTCAACTTTTCTCAATGTTATATCAAACCATATGCTAAATTATTATAAATAACGCTTATCGTCGTATTCTTAAACAAAAAAAACAAAACAAAAATGAGAAAGAAATGAAAAAAAAAACAAAAAAATCGTAGTGGTTTCATTGTAAAACAATATTTCATAAATTTACGAATAGCTTCGACATTTTTCTCGCTTCTTACAAACAAAATGCTAAATAAGAAAAGTTACGAACAACAAAAAAAAACCATTACTCAAAATATGACAAGAGATCACTTTTCTGTTACTTTTTGTGCGAGCGTTGCCAGATCGTGTAGAAGAGTGATCGTGATCATGATCATGAATTGGAACCGGTTCGGGGTCAAATTGAGGCCATGGAATATGCGCAAATGTGATTTTATTCAAAATGAAATACACGTAAAAGATGAGAAACATAAAAAAATTGATGAAAACAAAAACAAAACAACAAATAAAACACACATAATTACAATTAATGACATTTTTATTGAATCGGCATTGGCTGAGCGTGAATTGTGAATGGAGAGTGTACATACGAGTATTTACCTAACATAATATATATATAATGGATATATATATATATATATTATATATTATTATATTAATGCTAGTCGTTAAGTTGTAATTTTAAATGAAATGAAACAAAAGCAAATACACATTAAATAATATGAAATTAAATATGAGCATCCGTTTAGTTTCCTCCTTCTCAGTTCCAACGACTCTTCTTGGCACGTTTCGCATCCAGACTATTGTGATTGTTGCTCCCCCAGAGCCTTGTGTTGTTCCTGGACCACCTCCAGGTGGTGGTGGTGGTGGCGGTGGGGCAGTGAAAACTCCCGTTTCCGGCACCGTTTGCTCCCATGTGCGATCGCTAGAGGCACGAAACTGTGAATTATACTGTGAGCGAAAGGCTTGACGCATTGCCGAATAACGATCCGTGGCAGGTCCAGCGCCGGACAAGGATTTGCTTGCTTCCGGTGCGGGACCTTTGCTGACTCCCAGGGAACTGGAACCTCCTCCACTGGAGCTTCCACTTCCAGCGCTGCCAGGACGCTCACGATAGCCCAATCCCATGAAATTATTGACCGGCTTGCGGCCTTTGCCTTGCTTGAAGCGTGAACTGCGAAACCAGGAGCTCTTCATGGCCAGTTCCATGAGATCATCGGGTACCCCCTGATCGGCACCCTCGAGATTGCGCACCAAATGGCCAGCAAACTCCTTGTCCTTGTCGGTGACCAGAGTGTGAGCATTTCCCTTCTCTCCCGCACGTCCCGTGCGTCCAATACGATGTGTGTGTGTGTCAATATCCCGGGCAATATCATAATTGATTACATTCCTGATGTGGGGAATGTCCAGGCCACGAGCTGCGACATCGGTGGCAACCAGAATATCGCATTCCTTGCGTTTAAATTGCATAATGACCTTGTTTCTGTCCGCCTGATCCATATCACCATGGAGCAGCAGACAATTGTATTCCTTAACCAGTAAATTATTGGCCACAGTCTCAGCATCCGCTTTCTTGGTCACAAATACTAGGACGGCACCTTCAGAGAGGAATTTGACCAGATGACAGATTAGCCAGTTCCATTTTTGTAGCGGATTGGGAAACACATAGACATGCTGTGTAATATCCTGATTGGCCTCATTCAAATCTCCCTGGACAATGCGCACAGGGTCCGTGAGTATATCCCGGGCAAGACGTTCAATCCGTTTCTTAAATGTGGCCGAGAAGAGAAGTGTCTGACGATCCGGACGCACATGGTTGCAAATAGAGCGTACTTGAGGCTCAAAGCCCATGTGGAACATGCGATCAGCCTCGTCTAGCACGAGGAATGTGACTCGTCTCAAGTTGGTGGCCTTCATTTTGACCATATCGATCATGCGTCCCGGTGTGGCCACCACAATCTCGCAGCCCTGCTCCAGGGCCTTGCTCTGCTCCCACTTGGAACCGCCTCCATAGCAGCAGACCACATTGATGTTGTACACCTTGCCAAACTTCTTGGCCTCATTGTAGATCTGAAGTGAGAGTTCACGTGTTGGTGCTAGGATCAATCCAATGGGTCCATCTCCTGGTTTTAACTCGCGCTGATCCATCAGATGAGTGAGCAGTGGCCAAATGAAGGCAGCCGTCTTTCCTGACCCCGTCTTGGCAATACCTATGATGTCTCGACCGGATAAAGCTGCAGGCACAGCCTGTGCCTGGATAGGAGTGGGTTGTGTGTACTCCGCCTTGCGAACCGACTTCAGCAGCTGCTCATCGAAGCCAAAGTGGCCAAAGGAGCTGACAGGATTGGGGGTTAAGGCACCACTGACCTTGACACCAAGAGTACGTCGCAACTCACGCACTTGCTCCTCGTCCAGTTGGGCAATGTCCTCGTGAGGTGTATAAAAGTTACGTTCGAAGGGTTCATAATCAATTTCCGAGTGATAAATGGGCGGCAGTGGATCAATATCCTTTTTCTTTGGAGGCGCAATCGGATTTCCATCCTCATCGTAATCAATGTCCTGATCCTCCTCTTCATCACGACACCCAGCGTTGGGATTCTCCTCCATATAGCGATAATAGCTCTCCTCATCATCCTCGTCATCAATGTCACCACGTACGCCCTTCTTGTCTAGCGGAGCGACAGCTTTCAACTGTGGATCTTTCACCTTTTCCTTCTCCACCTGCTTATTAATGCCGGCCATAAATTGTTCCAGCGGATCCTCATCAGAGTCAGACTCAGCTGCCTTGGCTGCTGGCGCTCCTGGGGAACCTGGAGCTGGGATATACGCTTGTTCTGGCTGTGTTTGCTGTCCAGGCTCATCGTCATCATCAAAATAATCATCGTCCATGTGCTGTTTGCGTTTACCCACAAAATTTGTGGAATTTGTGTACTGACTGATGGACTCCAGTGTTGAATAACCATGTTTAGACGTGCTGCTGCTTGCTGTGGATCCACTCACTCCTCCAGCTACTCCTCCTCCTCTGCGGGCAATGGCAAATCCAAATCCTCCACCCCCGCCTCCACGACTATGGCTTAAAGCCGGCGGTGGGGGTACGGCACTCATGTTGTTGCCGCCGCTGGGCTGCTTCTTGTACGGGAATCCGCCGCCGCCGATGCCCCGGTAATTGCTCATCGCTTAATCTTTCTGTCTGTTCGAATAAGAGCACAAATCAATACAACATACGCGAGTTTAGAATTTGCCAGATTTGCATTGTTGCCAACCTAATCAGAGTTTTGTGCAACCCTAAACAAGGCACTCTGAAATGTTATCGATATAGATGCAAAGCTATCGCTGGTGGCGCCATTCGCGGTAGTTCGATACTACCGCTACTAAACTTCAAAGCATTAGCGCGCAATTTAAATAATAGTTAAGCAAGGCTGGTTAGACGCGATAAATAGTAGATTTCATATATTTTCATTTAGTCTGTTTGTGGTATTTGAGTTCTGATAAAATTTCACAAATTTTGAACACTCATCTGTTGTCTGTTTGGTGAATCACTTTTCAATGCGGTGGCGACACCTCTTGTTTGCTAGCGCTTCTTTTTTAGAACTACAATTTTGTCGTGGTATTGTGTGTGTGTGCTGTGTGTCTGAAAACAGCTGATGTAAAGATGGTCGAGCAGAGTGGAAAAGATTATGCTAAAATTATACAAACTGCTGATTTGGATCGAGAGGTATTTATATTGCCTCAATTAAAACTATTTCCCTTTGTAATCAATCTTTTTCTCAGGTTAATCCCCTTTGTACCAACATAGACGACATGCTCGCCCGACTCGACGAGTTCGAAACTGTTTTGTCCTCTGTAAGTGCAAGTCCAATTAATAAATTCAGATGGTTTCTAGATTAATGCATTTTAGGTGCGTGCCGAGTCCAACAGCATTATGGCCAATCACGTGTGCAGCATTCTCAGCTTTAGCGATAACTTTGGAGAACTTCGGAAGCGCATTGACAACTTGGAACAGTTTGTGACGAAAGTAAATGAGAACCTGAACGAAGTGGAGAGCTCTGTGGATATTGCCGAAGAGGAACTCAATGTCACAGAATACAGTTTGAAAGGTCTGCTCTTTAAGCCATTAAAAGCCAAATTAACTGTGACGGATTCGCTTGGAACGCCCCAAAAAAGTAATCTGATTGAGGGCGAATTTCAAGCGGTGCCAATCTACAAATCGGACGAATTCTTTGGCACTCCAGATGCATGTGTTAGCACATCTACTTAGGTCTTAGGCAACAATTAAATAGTAATAAGTACTAAGTATAAATTATACAAGTGTATTTTATTTTATCATACAAAAGTAAAATTCAAAGATAGCAATCAGGTCAAATTTAATTAATTAATTAATTTACTTATCGGACTGGCACTTTGACCACGGAATATAAAAATGTATACCCTTTGTACCGGATTCAAATGGGGGACAAGTTGTAAAATGTGCCATCTTAATTCAATTAAATAAAATCTGTCGGCGAAACGAAATCAGATTATGCAGATTTTTTAAAAAGCGACAGGTTTGCTGCTATAAAATCAGTTCGTAAGGAGTTTCTTTATAAGAAAGATCGTGAAAATGAAAATATTTGTAAGTCCCACGTTAGTATATCTTAGCAAACGTTAACTCGCGATTTATATTATTATTTTTAATTTAAGATGTTAATTTCACTGGCCATGTGCGCTGTTATGGCTGATGATCCTACCGCTTCTAAGTGGGATTATAAAATATAATAAATAAAATGAAGCATGGAAGCCACGAACTAAGTCAAATTATGTGCAGTACACTTACTGTTATTAAAAATTAAAAAACAAGTGTAAATAAATAATAAAAAATGTATTGATTGCTAAACGTTACTTCCTAACGTCCTATTTGTTGCAATTAGGTCACAAACAACTATGTCAATAACATTTTGACGTAAAACTTGTATATATTAATGTCAAATTCAACGATATCTATCATATACAAATTATTAGGACTGTGCCAAAATATTGATTAAGCTTGAACATTGCTTTCGTAGTTAGTTTTCTTTTAGATTTCTGAGGTATCCGGTTTTTAAATTAACCTTCTATAATTTGCATGATCATTTTTGTTTTATGATTAAGGTTAAATTTTTATTGTGTACCCAAAAACCATATCATTCCTTTTACATAGCCTGATAATAAGTAGTAAATTTAATTCACCCATAGATAGGTCCGACTCCGCTATTCTCCAGAAAATTTAAGCCAGGTTTGCTGAAAGCAACGGGAGCGGCATGGCAAATAGCGCACGAGGCTAATAAAACCAACTATAAATACAAATTTAATGAACATGATCTTTAGTTAAAAATATTATAATATTATTCTTTGTTATCTTACAAGTAATTTCATATTTACAAACTTGTCTTCAAAGAATTTAAAAGCCAACTGATTTCTTCATTTCACTCTTCACCACATTTTATAGAATTGCTGTAGCGATATGGAGTAATGTGCATTTGATTCACCATTTAATTTCGAAATTTAATGCTTTTGCATTCGTCTCAGAAATATTTCTGAGCCACGTATATTAAACGAATATTCTCTTGACGTAAATACGATTAAAGGCTATAGAATCGAGCAGAAAAAGTCTCATAGTAAATTTAAGAAGAGCAAGTCATAGAATTAAAAAATATATACTTCTTTTGAATTATTTATTCATCTTAAAGATCTAACAGAAACAAGGACATCCAGCAACATTTTATATGCTTTTATTTTTAATTTTTGTTTGCATTTTTTTTAATCTTTACAATGAAGAAAAACTATAGGGCAAGATCTTATCTCGCATGTAACTATGATCGCATGTACGGTGGTCTGTTCTGGTTATTATCTTTGTTTCGATCATCATGATTCCATTTAATGTTGGGAAAGTTAACTTCTACGCGGTCATTTCCCTTTCCGCCTTTGCCTTTGCCTTTGCCCTTGCCTCTGCCATGTCCATGTCCATGTCCTCCATGTCCACCATGTCCTCCACGTCCGGCTACACAAGCAATGCAATAATTAAAAGGATCCCAAGTAAGGGCTTGTTAAGATAATAAGACTTACAAATATATTCATTTTCACAAACATAACTTTATGAAAATTAGTAATAAACTAATTTTAACGCTTCGTTTTAGTCGCTTTTTATGGGATCTCTGAAATGTTGTAACATAATCCGCATTTGACTCGCCAACAGTTTTCATTTGCCTGAACTAATGAACTGAATAAATAGTGACAGGAATGAAGCGATAAAATCAGTTCGAAAGAAGTTTCTTTTCAGTCAAAAATATTAGAAAGAAAATACTTGTAAGAAACACGTTTGAATTACTTAGTTAATTAATTGTAACTATTTTTATTTTCAGGTGATTTTATTTGCTTTGTGTGCTGCTGTTGGTGGCACTGATAGATAGACCCTTTTGGGGGGGTTAGGCGTGAGTTTGGAAACAAAACATAGAAGCCGCGGCCTGATTCATAACCTTAAGTCGAAAGTTACCAAAGATTGTGCATGATTTGATTGAAAAAAGTACATTTGTTAAATTATCAAGTTAATTAAAAGATCTATGAGTATTTTATACAGTTTTTTTTTTATTTATTTGAAATTTTTTATTTTTCAAACGAAAGAAATGGACCCGAATTTTTATTTTTATGAAATAAGGATCCAAAAAAGGAAAAAACATACCAAAATGTGTTAAAGATCATTATTGTTGTTTCCAATGTAATTGTTTGGGGCCTTATTTCCTTTCTATTGGGGCCTTATTTTATTAATACCTGCCGCCGGGTGGCATAGTAGGAGGAGGATGGTGGGGTCTTGTTGGTCTTGTTGGTGGTCTTCCTGCACTAGCAACAGCGCACAAAGCTAGTAAAATTATCTATGAATAAAAACAATAAAATACTTATATCCTCAGTAAAGATATTCAATAGTGGAACTTACAAATATTTTCATTTCAACGAACTTGGTTTCTTTCAAACTTATTTTATCGCTTTATTCATGTCGCCTTTTATAGGAATTCTATAATGATGTTAGATAATCAGCATATGATACGCTATAATGTTTTAATTTTCAATTTAACGCATTTGCATTTGTTTCAAATGGAAAAGTATAAACTTATATAAAGCAGGGCCAATCAATTAATTCCTAGTTAATATCCTAATCAAAGGAATGAAATTTTATAATCATAGACCTAAACACATTTAAATTCGCATCTGATTTCTAGGTTGTCTGAAGAAAGTGTGTTTCTTAACCAAAATGAACCTAAAGTTAAATCAATAACTTAATTTTCATTTTTTTATTAATAACTTTTTCGTTCTTGTGCTACAAGTACATAAAGATTAAACATTTATTGCACTAGTCACCACTTTCGATCAATGAAAGAATATAGCAGATGCTGAATATTCTGTTAAAGACACACCGTTTTTTATTTTACCCTTGCAGAGGGTATGATAATTTTTTCATGAAATGTGTAACGCATTAAAGGAGGCCTCACAAACTTTATAAAGTATATATTGATCAGGGCGACGATCTAAGTCTATATAGCCACTAGTCTCTCAGTTTTTAAGCTATCTTGATGAGTGAGTTTGCCAAACGTGTAAGTTTAAAAACAAAACACGGAAACCGCGACCTGATGCATAATCTTAATTCGAAAGTTACTAAAGATTGTGTATGATTTGATTAAAAAAAGTACTATTGTTAAATTATAGAATTAACTAAAAGATCTAAGGGCATTTTAAATAAATTTCCTTTACCTGTTTTACTTTATTTATACATCATTTTTCGATCTGTTTTCGTTAATTTCCTTATTATTTTAAAAGACAAAAATTTACAAAAAGCATTTTTTTAGTCTTTTAAAGTACAATTTAATTTAATACAATACAATTCCAATACAAATACAAATGGGGTCTTATTTCATTTAGAAATAGGACCCCAATTTTTAATGAAATAAGGCCGCATAAAAGGAAATAGCACCCCAAAATTTATTGCAGATCGTTGTTTTTGTTTCCAACATACTGTTTTGGGGCCTTATTTCTTACCGCCGTGTGGCCTAGTTGGTTTTGTTGGTCTTGTTGGTGGTGTTCCTGCGCTAGCAACAGCGCACAAAGCTAGTAAAATTATCTATGAATAAAAATAATAAAGTACTTATATCCTCAGTAAAGATATTCAATAGTGGAACTTACAAATATTTTCATTTCAACGAACTTGGTTTCTTTCAAACTTATTTTATCGCTTTATTCATGTCGCCTTTTATAGGAATTCTATAATGATGTTAGATAATCAGCATATGATACGCTATAATGTTTTAATTTTCAATTTAACGCATTTGCATTTGTTTCAAATGGAAAAGTATAAACTTATATAAAGCGGGCCAATCAATTAATTTCTAGTAAATATCTTAATCAAAGGAATGAAAAGAAGTCTTCATTTGATTAATCTTTTTTTTATAGTTTTAGACTTAAACACATTTAAATTCGTATCTGATTTCTAGATTGTCTGAAGAAAGTGTGTTTCTTAACCAAAATGAACCTAAACTTAAATCAATAACTTCCTTTTCATTTTTCTTTAAAATTACTTTTTCTTTCATAAAGATTAAACATTTATTGCACTAGTCACCACTTTCGATCAATGAAAGAATATAGCAGATGCTGTATATTCTGTTAAAGAGTCACCGCTTTTTATTTTTCCCTTGCAGAGGGTATTATAATTTTGTCATTTTGTAACGCATTGAGAAGGCCTCACAAACAACATAAAGTATATATTGATCAGGGCGACGATCTAAGTCTATATAGCCACTAGTCTCTCAGTTTTTAAGCTATCTTGATAAGTGAGTTTGCCAAACGTGTAAGTTTAAAAACAAAACACGGAAACCGCGACCTGATTCATAACCTTAATTCGAAAGTTACTAAAGATTGTGTATGATTTGATTAAAAAAAGTACTATTGTTAAATTATAGAATTAACTAAAAGATCTAAGGGCATTTTAAATGAATTTCCTTTACCTGTTCTACTTTATTTATACATCATTTTTCGATCGGTTTTCGTTAATTTCCTTATTATTTTAAAAGACAAAAATTTACAAAAAGCATTTTTTTAGTCTTTTAAAGTACAATTTAATTTAATACAATACAATTCCAATACAAATACAAATGGGGTCTTATTTCATTTAGAAAGGCCTAGTAGGAGAAGGATATCGGGGTCTTGTTTGGCGTTGGGCGTTAGCAACAGCGCACAAAGCTAATAAAATTACCTATGAATAAAAATACTGAAATATATCTTTAGTTAAGATATTCAAAAGTGGAACTTACAAATATTTTCATTTTAACGAACTTGGTTTCTTTCAAACTTATTTTATCGCTTTATTCATGTCGCCTTTTATAGGAATTCTATAATGATGTTAGATAATCAGCATTTGATACGCTATAATGTTTTAATTTTCAATTTAACGCATTTGCATTTGTTTCAAATGGAAAAGTATAAACTTATATAAAGCGGGCCAATCAATTAATTTCTAGTAAATATCTTAATCAAAGGAATGAAAAGAAGTCTTCATTTGATTCATCTTTTTTTTATAGTTTTAGACTTAAACACATTTAAATTCGTATCTGATTTCTAGATTGTCTGAAGAAAGTGTGTTTCTTAACCAAAATGAACCTAAACTTAAAGCAATAACTTAATTTTCATTTTTTTTAAATAACTTTTTCTTTCTTGTACTACAAGTACATAAAGATTAAACATTTATTGCACTAGTCACCACTTTCGATCAATGAAAGAATATAGCAGATGCTGTATATTCTGTTAAAGACACACCGCTTTTTATTTTACCCTTGCAGAGGGTATTATAATTTTGTCATGAAATGTGTAACGCATTGAGAAGGCCTCACAAACCCCATAAACTATATATTGATCAGGGCGACGATCTAAGTCTATATAGCCACTAGCCTCTCAGTTTTTAAGCTATCTTGATGAGTAAGTTTGCCGAACGTGTAAGTTTAAAAACAAAACACGGAAACCGCGACCTGATTCATAATCTTAATTCGAAAGTTACTAAAGACTTTGTATGATTTGATTAAAAAAAAGTACTATTGTTAAATTATAGAATTAACTAAAAGATCTAAGGGCATTTTAAATGAATTTCCTTTACCTGTTCTACTTTATTTATGCATCATTTTTCGATCTGTTTTCGTTAATTTCCTTATTATTTTAAAAGACAAAAATTTACAAAAAGCATTTTTTTAGTCTTTTAAAGTACAATTTAATTTAATACAATACAATTCCAATACAAATACAAATGGGGTCTTATTTCATTTAGAAATTTTTAATGAAATAAGGCCACATAAAAGGAAATAGCACCCCAAAATTTATTGAAGATCGTTGTTGTCGTTTCCAATATACTGTTTTGGGGCCTTATTTCTTACCGCCGGCTGGCCTAGTAGGAGAAGGATATCGCGGTCTTGTCTGGGCGCTAGCAACAGCGCACAAAGCTAATAAAATTACCTATGAATAAAAATACTGAAATATATCTTCGGTTAAGATACTCAAAAGTGGAACTTACAAATATTTTCATTTTAAGGAACTTGGTTTCTTTCGAACTACTGTATCACTTTATTCTTGTCGCCTTTTATAGGAATTCTGTAATGATGTAAGATAATCTGCATTCGATTCGATATAATGCTTTAATTTGTTTTTATTTTGAATTTTACGCATTTGCATTCGTCTTAGAATGCAAAGTAAATATAATTATATAACCGCACCATTGTTGAAGGCGCGGAAAAACGATGGAAAGCTTTTACACTGTAGTCTAATGTCTCGCCTCTTTTGTCAGCCTCGGACTGGCTGCGCCTCCAGGTTTGTATGGGTAGACGTAAGCAACAGCGAACACAGCTAATAAAATGACCTATGAATAAAAATACTGAAATATATCTTCAGTTAAGATATTCAAAAGTGGAACTTACCAATATTTTCATTTTAATGAACTTGGTTTCTTTCGAACTACTTTATCACTTTATTCTTGTCGCATTTTATAGGAATTCTGTAATGATGTAAGATAATCTGCATTCGATTCGATATAATGCTTTAATTTGTTTTTATTTTGAATTTTACGCATTTGTATTCGTCTTAGAATGCAAAGTAAATATAATTATATAACCGCACCATTGTTGAAGGCGCGGATAAATGATGCAAGGCGTTTACTCTGAAGTCGCATCACTTGTTACCACGGCCCCCACGGGGGTCTTGTTGGGCGTTGGGCGTTAGCAACAGCGCACAAAGCCAGTAAAATTACCTATAAATAATAATAATAATAAGAAATATTCCTAGTTTACGCTTGCTATTATACTATTTATTAAAATGTGGGACTTACAAATATTTTCATCTTCTCGAATTGGGTTTCATCCAATCTTATTTTAGCGCATTATTCATATCGCCTTTTATAGGATTTCTTAAGCGATATGCAATTGATGCGCCATAATTAATTTATTCAAATTTTGAATTTAACGCAATTGCATTCGTCTCAGATTGCAAAGGACACAATTATATAAAGAAGAATCAAAGAAATTTGTAGCAAATTGATTTGGTCGCTTTATTCACATCGCATGAATATTATGTCCGAAAAATGTGTATTTCTTAGCCAGAATGACTTAAGTTACTTTACTTACCTAAGTTTAATTAATTAACTTATTTTCTAAAAAAAGAAAAGTTACTTTTGGAAGACTTTCGGAAATAAAATTCCTTTACCTATTTTATTTAGCTTGAGCTGCTGAATTTATTTTAAATGACATAAATTTAACGTGAAAAAGGTAATAGAAAGTGAAAAATGGAAGGAAATTGTATTATCATAAAAATTAATAATAGTAATAATATTCCCAAATAATGATATTCTAAGAAAATGAAACAAAACTGTTTGAAAAATTAAGAATTAATCTATAACCTGTTATATACAACCTGTTATATATAAACTGCTCTTAATATTTATTCATTTCTTTATTTAATTGAAATTCTTTCTAATTTCTTTAAAGCAATTAGTGCATTATTATTCAATCTCATCCCACAGTAACACCGTTCTGACGATGATATGGGGGCCTTTTCTGGGCATCAGCAACAGCGAACAAAGCCAGTAAAGTGATCTGAAAACAATAGTATTGAAAAATTTACTTAGTTAATACTTGCTAACATACTAATTCAAACTTGGGACTTACTAATATTTTTATCTTCACGAACTTCATTTCTTTTTAACCTTTTTTTATCACTTTATTCTCGTTACCCTATACAGGATTTCTGTATGAATATGCATTTGTTTCGCTAAAAGGATACAAAGTATGTAGATCTTATATAAAATCTATGAAAGAATCTAGCAGATGCTACGAAATTATCTGTTTTAGACAAACAGCTTTTTATATTTGTTTTTTTTTTTTTTTTACTTTTTTTATTAATCTGAAATTTTGTTTAATTTCAGGTGCAGTTCGTTCAGGTTGCCTCTTCCATGTTCTAGCATTCAATCAGAACCTTTCCAGTATAAACTGGTTGTACTCCAAACAATTTCGTACAAGGCGAGTAAAATTACCTAAGAATAAAAACAGTAAAATATACCTTCAGTTAACGATTGTTAGATATTCAAGCGTGGGGCTTACAAATGTTTTCATATTCACGGACTTAATTTCTTCCGAACTTATTCTTTCGCTTTATTCTTGTCGCCTTATATAGAGTTTCAATTAGGATATGCATTTGATTCGCTATGATGCTTTAATATGATTTAATTTTGAATTTAACGCTTTTGCATTCGATTCAGATTGCAAAGTAGATCTTATATAAAATCTATGAAAGAATCTAGCAGATGCTACGAAAGTAATTGTTTTGGACAAATAGCATTTTATTCATTTTTTTTTTACTTTTTTATTTATCTGATGTTGTGTTTAATTCCAGGTGCAGTTCATTCAGGTCGCCTCTTCCATGTTCTAGCATTCAATCAGAACCTTTCCAGTATAAACTAGTTGTACTCCAAACAATTTCGTACATGGAGAGTAAAATTACCTAAGAATAAAAACAGTAAAATATATCTTCAGTTAACGATTGTTAGATATTCAAGCGTGGGACTTACAAATGTTTTCATATTCACGAGCTTAATTTCTTTTGAACTTATTCTTTCGCTCTATTCTTGTCGCCTTATATAGAGTTTCAATTAGGATATGCATTTGATTCGCTATGATGCTTTAATATGATTTAATTTTGAATTTAACGCTTTTGAATTCGTCTCAGATTACAAAGTAGATATATTATATCAAATCTACGTAAGAATCTAGCAGATGCTACAAAATTATCTGCTTTAGACAAACAGCTTTTTATATATGTTTTTTTTTGTAAATTTTTATTTATCTGAAATTATTTTTAATTCCAGGTGCAGTTTATTCAGGTCACATCTTCCCTGATATTTTCAATCTCGTCACTCATTAAAGCCATTCTAACGACGAGGGGGCCTTGGAGGGGAGTAAACAATTGCATACAAGGCGAGTAAAATTACCTATAAACAATAATAATGAAAAATATTCTCAGTTTACGCTTGCTAAAACATTAAAATTTGGGACTTACAAATATTTTCATTTTCACAAACTTGATTTCTTGCGATCTAAATTGATCGCTTCATTCTTGCCCCTTTTATAGGATTTCTGTAATGATGTGGAATAATATGCTTTTGATTCGCCAACTGTTCTTAAATTGTCTTAATTGAGAGATCTATCGCTTTTGCATTCGTTTCAGCTGGTTATTAAGAAACTTACATAACGTAAAGGCAAGAAAATGTGCTCGGAAAGTATAAGAAAGAAAAATATATATACATATTTATGAAAAATAAACAAAATCAAGCAGGAGCAGGAGCATAAAGTATTTGGCGGAGTAGCAGTATGTAACATATGTAATATACATATGTACATCTTTAATTGATTTGAATTTGATTCTTTTCACATTTTTAACAAGAAAATAAAGAAAACTGTTTCGCCCTTACATGCTTTTAATGTAGAAATGTAACGCATTTGTATATGAAAGCAATACTAATTTTTATTGCGTATGCGAATCAAAGGAGCAGCTTTAAAAAGTTAAGTTCAAAAGGAACGAATCGAAGCAGAGATACTATCAAATTGAGAGAAGTATTTTGTATATTTTTTTTTTATAAATTTATTTGCATATCTTTTACATTTTCTTATGCAATAAATGATGTTATCTGGCAAGCCTACAGAATCCCAGACTCCAGATCGTAGGCCTACTTCCCTGGTCTAGTGACAGCCCATTTACCTTTGCTCTCTTCGTAGGGGCCATGACCCGCACCCGCACCCCACCTTTGCCCTTGGGCGAAGCAAATAGCGCTTAAGAACACACAGAGCAACTAAAAAGAAAACTAAAGGGATCATCCGACAGAAATAATAAAACGTTTAACTTACAAATATTTTCATTTTTAAGAACTTGACTCCAAAGAAACTCCTTTGCGAACTGTGTTGTTTTCTTCACTTACATTTCATTTTATTTAATTTCGCAAAATATGTGGAATAATTCGTATTTGATTCGGCCTAACATGCTTTTAATGGAGAAATTTAACGCATTTGTATATGAAAGTAATACTTATCCTTATTTCTTATGTGAGTCAAAGGATCCAGTTCAAAAGGATCAAATCGAAGCAGCGACATTTGAAAGTTGAGAGAAGCAGTTTATACATATTTTTGAAAATTTATTTGCAGATCTGTCACATAGTCCCGGACTTAAGATCGTAGACCTACTTCCCAGGTCTAGGGTTTTGCCATTTACCCGTCTGCTCTTCGTTCTTACCCCACCTCTGCCCTTGAGAGTAGCAAATAGCGCTTAAGAAGACACAGAGCAACTAAAAAAAAAACTAAAGGGATCATCTGACAGAAATAATTCAACGTTTAACTTACAAATATTTTCATTTTTACAAAGTTGAGCTTTAATCGCTCGATTTAAAGTCGCTTTTATAGAGTTTCTTTAATGAAGTATGATTATCTGCAACAAATTGTAAATTATGTTAATTTTTCCATTAAACACTTTCGTCTTAGATGACAATTTTTAATTTAATTTGTTAAGCCAAAATGTATTAAATTAAACTCTGGAACAGTTTAAAATATAGATACAAATGATATACTTTAATTAAGTTGTATCTTGAAGCCTCAAGCTTCAGACTTTATATAGTTGAGCATGCAATTGTAGTTATCTTCAACACTATTAAATAGTAAATGATAATATTTATATTGAAAAGCGGAAATTTACAGTCTGCTTGAATAGAACAAGTCATGGGAACTGTTACATATGTATGTACATGCTAATTATTATTATTAGTCGCACTCGAGAATGATCGCTATTAAAATAAAACTACTGTTGCATTTTTCATTTTCAAATTGAATATATATTGTTATTTATTTGTGTTTTGTTCGTGATGTCGTCACGTGACGTGTAAAATATCAGGCAAGCGTAGCTTACATAACACTCGAGATGAGGTCGTAGTTTAGACCTTGGTTTCCTTACTTTCCTTGCTCTCCTTGCTCTCCTTGCTCTCTTCAGAACTGTCGGTGGACTTGGCCTTGTTGAAGAGTTCAGCAACAGGCACAGGACGATGACGCAGTGGACCATGTGGTGTGGTACTTGCCTCACCTTCAACATGTGGCACCACAACACCATCCTTATTCTTTTCGGTAGTTACTTCGGGAGTATCACGCTTCGTTTTCTTATGGTCATGTGGCAGAGCGTGTGCGACGAGTGGCTCTGGTAAGACTTGGGCATGTTGATGACCATGTTGAAGTCCCTCTTGAGTCTTGACGGAAGCTGGCTTGGATTGAGATTCGCGCTTGTTGTGCTTGTGATCATGATCATGATCATGGGTTTCCTGTGGCTCTGATAAGACTAAGGAATGAGGATGACCGTGTTCTAGACCTTCATGAGCATTGACGGAATCAGGCTTGGCAGGAGTGTCCCGCTTGTTTTGCTTATGGTCATGAGCATGAGTTTCGTGTGTCTCTGGTAGGACTTCAGCATGTTGTTGATGACTGTGCTGCAATCCTTCGTGAGCCTTGACGGAATCAGGATTGGCAGGAGTGTCCCGCTTGGTTTTCTTATGATCATGGGCATGAGTTTCGTGGGTCTCAGGTAAGACTTGAGCATGTTGTTGATGACTGTGCTGCAATCCTTCGTGAGCCTTGACGGAATCAGGCTTGGCAGGAGTGTCCCGCTTGTTTTGCTTATGATCATGATCATGATCATGGGTTTCGTGTAACTGTGGTAAAACTTGGGCATGTGGATGACCATGCTCTAGTCCTTCGTGAGCCTTGACGGAATCAGGCTTGGTATGAGTATCACGCTTGGTTTTCTTAAGATCATGATCATGAGTATGAGTATCGTGTGTCTCTGCATGTTGTTGATGACTGTGCTGCAAATCTCCGTGAGCCTTGACTGCATCTGGCTTGGCAGGAGTATCACGCTTGATTTTCTTGGGATCATGAGGCTCGGCATGATCAAGAGGAGTTATAGGTAAGACCTGGGCAAGGTGTTGAGTACCATGTTGCAGTCCCTCACGTGCCTTGATAGCATCTGGCTTGGCAGGCGCATCTTCATCGCGTTTCTGACGATGCAGAACCTCCTCAGGAAGATGATGTGCAGCATGATCATGGGAATGAGTTGCCTTGGATTCTGCAACTGGATGTACACCAATATGTTCAGTATTAGTGGGATCCTTGTTTGCAGGAGCCGCGTGGCAGAGAGCACACAAGGCCACAAAAATTATCTGTAAATATAATATGAACAACATAATATCCTTAGTTAATCAAATTTCTATTGAGATGGTCAAGTGACTTACAAATTTTCTCATTTTTCCAGTTGCCGTCGACTTAATCTCGTACTTGTCTGGCAAGATATTGATAGTGAACTGTTGGAACCGCTTTACTGCCGGGCTATTATATGGAATAGCGGATCTCTCTAGACTAGGTAGGGAGTATTGCTGTTTGTCGTTGTTGTTAACCAGTTTGTTAATTGGTGATAATTGACTTACCCTAACACTCTGTATATATCAATAATATTATATATACATATATTTGTTTATCCAATAAAATGATGGAGCGAACTAATTATTCAAAGCTGTAAAAATCACTGTCAAGTCAAACAGCAACATCTTTCAAAATAATGCTACCTGTATATATAAATTGTTGATTTAGATGCGAATCAATATCTGGCTCAAGGGCTCCGATCAAGTGCGCGTTTATCCAGTCGGGGGTTTTGGGAAGCCGGCCTATTAGTCATCTACACATATATATTTAGCACGTCGTTGCGAAAAGGCTATCTGCGCACGTCTAAGTGTTTGTCTAGAAATGAGTGCAAATATGTACTAGGAAAGCTAATTGAAATGCACATAAATATTATAGTTAGACGCCTCTAATTACAGGTTTTACGTAAGATGACACTTTTGTTTAAATTATCGCGCACAGATAAAACTTTTCTGGGAACTGTACTAGACTGACATTGTAATAAATGCTAAATTATTAAGTGCTCAAGTCCATTTTAATTGCGCACATCAAAATTATCAATTTAAATTCAGTAACGTTCGTTGAGCACCAGTGTGTGCATAAATAATAAAGCACAAACATATTATATGGCAAAATGAGTGCATTTCATGTTTATAAAGTGTGTACACACTGCACGCTAGAAGGAAGTTCAATTTGTAAATAGTGAAATAAATAAGCAAATTGGCTAACAAAAGAAATTTAAAATGCCCACAGAGATTGAAAATATAAATCCTAGTGTCTATGGCAAAATTAAGGAACGAGTAATAACAGCTAATGACGAAGATGAATCTGTCGCAGATCCATTTGATAAGCGTGAAATTTTTGGTGCGTACATTGGAAAAATTGCAAACTGAAAATATTACTAAATAACTATTTTGTAGATCTCATAAGAAACATCAATGATCCAGAGCATCCCTTGACCCTGGAGGAGCTTCACGTGGTGCAGGAGGACCTGATATCTATCAGCGATAAACAGAATAAAGTTCACATTAACTTTACACCCACAATTCCACATTGTTCGATGGCCACATTAATTGGTCTCTCCATTCGAGTGAAGTTACTACGTTCTTTGCCACCCCGCTTCAAGGTCACCGTGGAGATAACTCCAGGCACACATGCTTCTGAATTTGCTGTCAACAAGCAGCTGGCGGACAAGGAACGCGTTGCTGCAGCCCTGGAAAACAAACATCTCGCCGAGGTCATCAATCAGTGCATCTCATCAAGGAGTTCACAATAATTACATATGCTTATATCCTGTTATACCCTAGCAGAAGGTACTATAATAATGCCATGAAATGTGTAACGCGTTAAAGTAGATGAGTTCTTGATGTCCTTGTCGGACAAATCTGCAATCTTTTTTTTTCAATAAAGTTAGTTATGACAAAGTTATGTTAGTTAGAAGTATTTTTTGTTAATAGTAAATATTTTATTTTAGCATACGACATATGCAGTAACTATTTGGGGACTAGGGACTAAATATGTAAAACAACCACACCGTTGACAGTTTAAAGGTTATTGCTGCTTGGAGGGAGGCTTAAGGTCTGTGATCCTTTGTCCTGGCTGGGTAGGATCATATTTGTAGGTCTTGACCAGCGGTCCCTTGCCTGCCTTGGCAAATCGTATTTCATCCAAACGCTGTCGCTCCTCGATCTCCTTTGTAATCTTCATGTTGTTCCACGCTGCAAAAAGAAGTCATAGTTAAAAACGGTTTTAATTATTAAATAATTGATACTTACAGTCCTTCATGCCGCCAACGAAACTCTTTTTCTTAGCCGGCAGTGCACTGGGTGCATGTGTTACCATCTTTTCAATCTTGAAGTAATCCCGCACAGCCGGAATACGTAGCAATGCCACTTGTCCCAAGGAGATGAAGTTACTGCAGGCCCAGTACGTCAGAATGGCAGCAGGAAAGTTCATGGTGAAGGGAAAGATGACGAGGGGCAAAGCACGTAGCACGTACTTCATGGTTTGCATATTGGCAGCCGACAAACGCGCACTGTCTGTGCCCAGTTCAATGGTCAGATACAATGTGGTACTGGTGATAATGGGTAGCAAGTACAGTGGATCCGCAAGTGTCAGATCCGTAAACCAGAAGAGACCTCCATCTCGCATAGATTCCACGGGAGTATTGGCCATCTGACGCAGTCCCATGAAAAAGGAAATGAAGAGAGGCGCTTGTGCCAGCGGAACAATCATATTCTTGAAAGGATTAACGCCCTTCTCTCGCATAAACAGCATCATTTCCTGTGCATAGCGTGCTGATTCAATGGCATTGCCGGATTGACGTGCCTCCGTCATTTTAAGTTGGAGGACTTGCATCTGAGGCATGTTGTTGTTCATCTTGGCGGAGTTACGCTGGGCCAGAATGACCAAGGGAAAGATGATAGTGCGCACGCACAGCGTGCCTATGGCAATGGCTCCCCACCAAGGTATATCCCAAGTGCAGTGCACAAACTCCATGCAGTTTTGTACCATGCCCACAGGTGACCAACCTCCTAGTCCGATGGATGCGAAGGAAGCTTCTCCGGTTGCGGTGGTAATAGTTTCCATTACAGTGCCTGTATCTATGGTTGATGGAGGAAGTGGTGCTTCTGGTATCGCAGGCAGGTCGACAAGCTCTTTGGTGGATCCATTTGTGCTGGCAAATCTCAGGCCAATTGGAGATAGCGGAAGTAGCGATGAGTGCTTTAGTTGATTGCTCCATCTGCTGGACATGTGCATATCCCGACTGCTGCTGCCAGACGGAAACATCTACAAAGATTTATTTAGTTAATTTCATTCATAACAAACCGCACTTTGCAGGTTATGTCATAGGGCGCTCCGCTAGCACCTTCACTTTGCCGGCCCTTGATCTATTTGCCGCTTACCTGTGTGGCTGTCCTATTAACCTGGCCATTTACCGCTAGCATCGCCTGGGTTGCCCTCCATAGCTGCATTCGTTTCACCAACATTTTACAATTTGTTTTAATTTATAAATTTTATAAATTCCGACGCATTTGCGCTCGTATTGTAGAAAGAGATAGCAGTTTCGCTCCACGCACAGATGATTGGACAAGAACAGCTGATTTTGCTAGGGCCGCACATTTAAGTATTTTTTGGTCAAATTTAGCTGTAGTTTTATTGGGAAAGACGTTAATTTGAATACAACAGACTTTATCTTAATTGACACTTGTAAAATTGTTTAATAAAAAAATGTTAAAAAAGTTTTAGAAATATTTCAACAAAATAAATTAATTCGAAACTAGAAAAAAATTAAGCCGCTTCTTTCAAAACATATCTCGATTTTCTAGCTCCACTGGGAGGCCAAGTTCCGTTAATAGCTGTTATAAAAGTCTGGGAAATTCAGGAAAAGCTTAGAAAAATCCACAGAAAATTCGTACAAAATTTCATTCAATTCGGTGAGCAACACCATTTTTTAGTTTTAAAATTGTTCGGTCATTCTTTTATAAGCCTCACTCGGAAATGGGGGCGCAAATCCACAAAACAACTCTTTCCGTCTTGAAAATGCAGCAAATGCACCAAAAGAGACAAAGAGAAGTAAAAATGCAGTTTTTACTTATGAAGAGAGACAAAGAGTGAGAGTTACGCTCATTTGCACTCTCCCGCGCTCATTGTGCCGCATGCCGGCCGCGTCCGCCGCCCTCCACCTCTTTCACAAGGTGAATTGTATTAGTGGAGCCATGCTGCTCTCGCGCTCTACGATCGTTGGCGCCGTTGGAGTGCTGCTGCCCTCTCCCAACTTTAGTCGCTTTTAGGTGTTCGAGGCGAACAGACGTGGTGCGCACGCGTAACACTTTGCACACACAGTAAACGGCAAACAGAATTGAGAAGAAGAAGCATAAGAGCTGATCGGTCAACGGGCGAATTTAAGTTTGAAAAGATTTTCAGTTACTCGCGAGCGTTCCAGCGAATCGGTTATTGCTCGGAATAAAAAACAAAGATTTGCAACTAGTTTATTTATTTCGGTTTTTTTTTGGAAGCTGCTTCCGTCGAGTTGTTGGCGCAGCTACCAAAGTTCTCAGTTGCAGTTGCATTTTCAATAAACGCGTTTTCTTTTGGCACGTTGCGTGGGCGTCTTTTGCCATGCGCGCCTGTTTGCCTCTCTGTGTTTGTGTTTGTGTGTGCATTAGTTAATATATATGTGTGTGTGTGTTGCTAATTAAAACAACAACAAAAACCACAACATCAATAACAACAACAACATAAACAACAACTGCAGCAGCAACTAGAAACGAGAAACGATAACTTTGACGCAAGCCAAACAAAGTGCTATCGATAAATGCAATTAAGCCCATTCACAAATTGGAGCAGCAACAACATCAACAACAACAAGAGCAACAAGTGCAACAACAACAATAACAAGTGCAACAGGTGTTGGGCTGCCAGTTTATTAACAATTTTGTTTTTCTTCTCTGTGGTAAGTTTCATTTTCAAAACTATGTGTTATATCAAGAAATTCCTATCAGCTCGCGGTCCTCATAACGCAATTTAAAATAAATAAATAAAAATAGAAATAAATAAAATTGTTTGCCTTCTTATTAGCGGTCAGCATCAGCAGCAGTTGTAATAATATTTATTAGCCCAACAACAACAATAAGAATAACAACAACAACAAACTAGATCAATTACGCGGAACAATAATTCCGATAAGAAAATAAACTCCCTCTGTTAGCATTCTTTACATTTTTAACTGCACCAAGTGCAGCTCATTAAATGCTTAAGCCATAACAATCGAATCGGTTTATGGTCAAAAGCAGCATATGTAGGACATCAGAAAAATTAATATTCTTATCATTATCAATATCATTATCGTCATTATCAATATCATATTCATTATTATTAAAGGCGCAGCTGATTTACACAGCAATGTTTTTCAAATTCTTTAGAAACGGATGGATGGGAATGAATTTTATGGAGATTATTATTTAAAAAAGTAATATTCGTTATCATTTACATTATTACTGGAAGCGCTTGCCAATGTCTTCATTCGTAATTTAAACCCAGAGATGTTTAAGTATAAAATATTCTAAAAATGTCTTTCGAATTGATCGTGCTAATAATTTGAAGATAAATTATAAAAAGTTAGTAAATATTTATACTTTGCATACAATAAATACTGGCAATTGTTTCTCAATATTACGCCAATTTTCTATTTCTAACCGTGTTAATCTTAAAGATCAATAAATTGTTAACTTTAAAACTGAACTGTTAAGTGCATTTGGCACCAAAATCTGTCAGAAATAATTAGTAAAATACCTCGACTGTATCATAATTGATATTGTACTCCAACTGCTTAAGTATACATGTTTGTATCTATATGTATATGTATTGGGGAAATCTGTTGTAATCGGTAGACAAACAATTAATTAACGCGACAGCCTCAAGCTGTTTGGCAAAGATAATGCAAATGGAGAACCTCCTTCGCATCTCAAGATCATAAATTCGTTTATGGGTCGTTCTTGATACGAAAAACGCCCCACAGCAGAGCCAGAAGTATTAGAGGCCGATGATATTAAGGTTTTAGATCTTTGCCGATACAAATCAGAATCACCTTAAACAACAACAAAAGAATCAGCTACCTGCCTTGCCAATTCCACGAAGTGTTTGTGCTTAAGGTTATGATATATTCCAGAGTTCCAGACAAGACTCCACTTCAATATTGTTGCCCGGGGGCAACAAATCTGAACGTGCAACATGCTTCAAAGCGGGGCGACTTAATTCAAATTGATTTCATGCTTTTTGCATGAGTTTTTTTTAATTTCTTTCAATCGATTTCGGTTTGATTTCTGTTTTTTTTTTCTCAATTTTTTGGCAAGCAATTTGAAGTGTCAATTTGTGTTTATAAAACTAAAATTATTTATCAAGCCGCTGGCCATCGCAAGTGGGTAGCGTAAACAGTTAAAAGTGTATATATGTATCGGTGTATATACGTATCTGTGTATATATGTATCTGTGTATCTACAAGTATACTTATACTATATACATACATACATATGTATGTATGGTACAAATACTGAAACTCAAACGCGAGCACACAAATAAAATTAGATATTTCTGACTTGGCTGCAAAGTCAAATCCCAAATATGGCGCACTTGTTTGTGTGTGGTTTAATGTCACACACACACACACATACACGCACACAGATACAAACACACACTTGGAGAGTTACACAAGTTTAACTCTCTGCCCGTCAATATCTAAGTTTTTGTTTAAGGAAATTCAACTACTTGTTTCGCCAAAAGACAGCAAAAAATAGTCACCAAAGCTCCGATAAATACTCATAGATATACTATACTATATAAAAACCTATTTTTTTCCTTTGTTGCTTGAATAAATATTGAGATTTGCATGTGTTATTTGGGCGCATAAATTTATTTGCTAATTGTTATCTAAGAAGCTCTATAAGGCCTGGCCAATGAGTGTTCATCTGCTCTCTCTCTGTCTCTGAACTTAACTTGTCTAAGAAATTCAATTATTTGGCTAATTGTTGTATTACTATTTCGATTTTTTTGATTTTTATTCATTGACTGACTAATAAAACAAGTTGCTGACTAATGCAAAACAAGTTCCAGGAAAGGAATACGATATTCTTCTTCTAAGTAACATAACAATGAGAACAACTCGGTGAAAATGGAAAAGCTTAACATGCTTTTAATAGTTAGTTATATAATTAGGCTATGTGAAAATCAAGTTAATTGACTGCAATTGTAGAGCATTTTAAAGTTAATTAGTTTTTAATTAAATTGAGACTAGAATTATATTAAAAATTCTTCAAGTCATCTTGATTTTCAATTATTTGTAGGTTCAATTGGGAACACTTGTACATTCATGTAAAGACGGAAATGCCCAAAAGGCAACTTATTAGTAATATTTGTGTAAGAATGTTGATGAAAACAATTGTATAAATATATATTATATATTATTTTCTACATGACTGGACAAAATAGCTTGAAACCTATCTTTCTAAATAGAATAAAGAAAATATATTTCATATTCAAATGACAGAAGAGCTTATTTCTTAAGAGATGGGTTTAAAAATAACTTTTAACCACTTTTACATGCAAGTTAGTTCCACAAAACTAAGTGAATCATGTCTTTATGATTTAAATTATTAAACAATAGATAATTATTTAGAAAATAGATTTCAAAATAATCAATTTATCAGTAAATTTCATAAAGAAATTTTAAGAGAATTGCAGCTACTTCTAACATAAGAATCTAAATGAAAAATCTCTAACAATAAGTACTTAATTGACATATTTATGAAGTTTTTGTTTGCCAGAAATTAGTTTGTTTATTTTATCTAATTGCAAACATTACACTTTAAGCATTCAATTAAATAGTATATTGTATTAGTTGTTCCATTATTGCCTACAATCCTCTTAACTTAATGATTTGTTTTCATTTTTTTCTAGTTGTAGCTAATAAGTATTATTGCTGCCCCCACACAAAATTGACTAACTAACTTAAGTTTATCAATGAATCAGCTGCTTAATGAATCACAAATTGTCAGCTGTGTCATTTGAGGCAGGTTTCACTGTAATTAAAATGCTGCACTTGCTACGGGAAATAAAAAAGTGTGCCCTTTGCTGTTGCTGCTGTTTTTTGCTGTTGGCACTTGGCGCGTTTTCTTTGTTTTACGTCAACAAACCAAATCGAGTATACGAGTTTAAAAGAAAAGGAAGCTAAGAAAGAAACAGACATAAAATAAGTAGTATAGAAATAATAATAAGAAAAAAATAACTGCAACGCGTAATACGCTGTCCAACCTACAACATTGACGACGATGGCGACGTTCTTTGCATTGGCAGCAGCTGCTGCCGCTTAGAAACTAACCACACAGCAAACAACAGCAACTGCAATACTAACAACAACAACAACTAACAACAACAACAGCTGCCAACACGAATGCATCGCCTCAGTCTCGGTCTCAATCTTAAACTCAAAGTGAGACTCAGTTTGAGTCTCAGCCTCAAGTCGCTTATTTAATATGCAAATGAGCGCATAAAAGCAATTCATTGCAGGGGCAGGGCAACATTAGTTGATGAAGAAGGGGGGCGAACAAATAAGGGGTTAAGGGAGTGATATTTGTTAAACAATAAATAAATATATACTATAAGCACATATAATTGTTATTCAGCTGCTGTTGATGATGATGATTGAGGAGGAGGATGCGCCAACTTGTTGCCAACTCAAATCTTACCTGATTTTCTATTGTTGTTGTTTTTGCCAACTACCCACGCAAGAATTACTAAATTTGATGTGTGGCAGTCAAAAGCAGCAGCAGCAGCAATAATTATGCGAGCGCAAACGCGGCGTATGAGTAATTTGCGTGTATGCAATTAGAAATAAGCGCCGACAGCGACTGCAATGTGTTCAAATTGCAAGAATTAATCGAGAATAAAACAAAAGCCACAAAACAAACCACAAAAAGTAATAACAAATGCGGCCAGCAAAAAAAAGTAACAAAAAAAAGGAACCAGTAAAAAACATTTAAGAAGAGAACGAAAAAAAATGTAAAGAATAACAAAACAAATCCAAGCAACTTGACAAAATGCTGTGGGTGTTGTAGTTCTAGGTGTTGTTGTTGCTGTTGTTGTGTTGCCCACGCTTTAAATTAATAATAAAGTACGCAGCAGCAACAAGAACAACAACAGCAACACAAACAACAACAAAAAGAGTTGGCACTGAAAACGTTGTAAGAATTTTCGTTGTCATTCTGTGTGTGTTCAGCATACAAATTACAAAAAAAACCTTAAATATATAATAAATGTATGTAAATTTGGAGCAGTAGCTGCAACTTAAAGAGCGGTAAGGAGAGGAGAAAGAGGAGATGCAGGTTCTGTTTAATGTAGCCATTAAATTGCCATAAATCAGCTCATTTAAATCTGTTTCGTGCGCTTAAACAGAGTTAAAAGTTGGCTGTGAAAGGTGTAGAAACCGTAAATAACAATTGAGCATCATTTAGTTGCAACACTTGCCTCACAACAGCACAGCAAGAGAGACAGATAGAGAGAGAAAGAGAGATAGGGAGAGAGAGAGAGAAGACAGAGAGTGGGAGCACATAAGGAAATACATTTAATTTGTGAGACTATTAACTAAGTTAGTTAGCGCTCTCTGTATATGTAGTATACTAATGTGAATCATAATAAAGCATCTCGAATAAGATTTATTAGTTTAGTTAAGTTTCCTTTATTTGTGCTTTAAGAAAATAAAAGCTGTACTATAATATTTAAATCATAAACTCTTTTCCTTCATAACTTTATAGTTTTTTTAGTTTATTACAAAATATAATTTACTTTAAAGTTTCTGTTGCTTAAAATCTACAAATAATTTTGATTTCAACAAAAATTAATCATTACGATTCCTGATCTTAATAGAACGTAGCTTCTCTGCCTTATATGGCAAAGAGGTTCAACTGATTGTAATCTTGTTGAAGACAACGCGTCGTATGCGTAATTCAAATGCTCAAAGCGCCCACATACAAGACGCAAAACATAAATTACTTAAACAAAGGCGGGCTAGGAAATAACCAAAAAAAAAGCAGAAATAAAATAAAAAACCAAGACGTCAGCAGCTTATAGTCACAGTAGTTGTTGTTGCTGTTGTCATGTCCATTTAAGCCTTGCCAATTTTGGCAACTTGTCGGCCACTCGGCGCTTCAAATGCTGCCGCTGCCGTTGCCGTTGCCGTTGCCACTGACAAAGATGATCAAGATGATTTTACGCCTTTCAGAAACGCTTTTGAGAAGAGCAACAGTCAGTAGTTTGAAACGAGAGATCGCGAGACCGCCCATACAATTTGTTTCCCATATTAATTAATCATTTATAAACGATTAATGTTATATAAATTAAATTGCGCGCCCAAAACAAATTCAACTTAATAATAGGAAGCGCGTTTTCACGCTTCTGCCATTGCAATGGGTAATTATTGACTTAGTCTTTGGCTCTGTTCGAGTCTAAAGTCTTTGTCCAAAAGCCGACATCTGGCTTATACCAATAGTTATAAGGCCTGTCCCTGTCCCAGTCGATCTACCTGCCCAGTTATTATTTATTTACACATTTATTTATTTATTTTTGTTTTTCTTCTTATTTTTTTTTGCACTTCCGCCATGCGGTTCACTCTTTTATTGTTTTTGCTTTTGTGTTTTCTGTTTTTCGGATTGTTAACTTTCTAGGCAGGCGGTTTTAGCAATTTCTAGGGCAACTCTAAGCCATATTTGGCCATGGTTGATTGCCTTGGCCCGCCTTGTCAACAGGTGAAATTTTTTTATGCGCCCGCCTAATTTGTTTGGCATTCGCCATTTGCCATTTTTGCATAATTTTTCCATATTCCACACACAGATTTGCATTCTTCGGCAGTAGAGACTTCGTTTTGTAGAGACTCTCGTACAATAAAGATAAATAATACTTCAATATTATGTCAAATCAACGACGAAGGTTGCCAGCAAACAAAACACCAAACAAATAAATAAATTATTATTTAATGTTATTACTCTGACGCATAAATAAACAAATCAAAATACGTGTACGTATTTTTCCAGAATCTCTTATAAAATGTGTCAATTTGTTCGCCAATCAGTTGAAGATACAGCTTGAAAAGTTACTCTAAGATACAAACTGATCGAACTGATCAAAAGATAGCGACATTAACGACTTCAGAAATTCGATCTCTCTTCGGCTACTAGATGATTTTTAGGAAAAGATTTCTAAACTATAATTAATAACAACTGATCGTGGCCAGATATGAAAGAGCGGGAATTACACAGATCTTCAAATGTTGGCTTATAAACCAATAAATATTATATTTTAAAGTCTGCATTTGAATTGTTCATCCATCATTGATCTGGTTATTGATCTTAGACTAGCCTTGATGTTTTCTGCAGAATTTTGTTAGATTTGTATTGATTTCTCTTATTTATAAAATAGTTAAATTCAAATTTAGTTAAAAAATTACTAAGGAAGTCTTTATTTATATATACATGTTGACTAATTAACTTGTTATTAGTCTAGTAAATTTAAGACTTGACAAGATCATTTCATCATTATTCTTATGTCGTTTTTTCCATGTATACTTTTAATTTCTATAAAAGTTATCAATTCACATTGTTATGGTTAAATCAAAATCTGCTTTTCAGAATTTTTAATGTGATCTTCCCTGCTGTGCATATTTAAATAATAATCACGTAAAAGTCAATTCATTAAACTAAATAATAAATATTTTCATTTGTAATGAATTTCGATTCGTCGACATAATTTTCCCTGATTATTTTTATGAATGAATTCTTTTCATTGATTGCTGCTGAGTATATCATTCTTAAATATTTACTACCCTAATTTAAGTATGTAATTGCCTTATGCTAATGATCATTTAATTAGATCAGCGCTCACATTTTAGATTATATGCTACCTGCTGTGTTAATTTAAGCAATTCACGTAGACGTCAAGTCATTAAATGGCATAATTATGTTATGTTATGATCAATTGACAAAATAAATATGATCTCAAGGGTTTGTCAAGATCGTTTTATAAGAATTTTGATTAAGAGTTCCGCAGATGAACAACTACTGAATCAATTTAAACAATTCACGTAAAACGTAAAAGTTGGCTCATTAAATTACAGAATGATCAAGAGGCACCCAAAAAAAAAGCGATCTACGTGTATGCATAGCTAATTCCCCACATTTTTTATTAGCCACTTGCGGAGTCTTTTTTTTATTGTGCACAGCACATAAATATTTATTTAAAGGAGGGAATGAGATGGAGTAGGAGAAGGGGAGAGAAGAGTAGTAAGAGTGCCTGAGATTTGTGCTCAAGGTCGTGATCAGTTCAAAAAATTTCTTGGAAGATGTTTGAATTCTTCGCCTGCATTTGGCGCATTTATTAAATTTTGTGTTGGATTTATGATCAACCCGAAACGGAAATTCTCAGCTAATCGCAGCCGGCATTAGATCGAGCAACTTGTTTATTCAATTCGAATATCTCTCTCTCTTCTTCCCTATAATTCTCACTCTTTCTATAAGTATTTCAAGTGCTTTGCGGCGGCGCCTTTGGGACTGCAGTGCGTTTTGTTGTTGTCTGCTTTGCGGTTGCGGTTGTTTTTCAGACTTTGTCTCTGTCTCTTTGGCTTTCGAGAATTCTATTAAAGCCGAAAAATACAAAAAAAAATAACGTATATTGATTTGCATCTATATTGGCAAGCACTTAAAAGCTTGGCATTTTGCCGGGGAACTTGTTTCACCTACATTGATTTTCGTTTCCGCAGCTGCGTGTGCGGCAACTTCAACTGCCATTTGTATCTGTAGCTGTACCATTTGTATCTGTATCTGTTGCTGTTGCTGCTATGTATCTGTATCTGCAGTGAACCAAATGGTGCGTCCACGCAGTTAAGAATTGTAACAGCCCATAGAGTCCAAGGTTCAGACCCCTAAACATTTGAACTTTGCTCGAATGTTAGGGCCAAAAAGCTTTGACGGATTAAAGTGACGCTTCCATCAAAAAATATGTAAAAAGAAAAAGAACTTGCGCCTCATTAACAATATCATCGATCAAACGGCAAGGGTCTTTCCTAACTGTTTCTACCCTCTTTGCCCATTCTTTAGCCAAGTTTCTTGGCCGGAAGAGTATCTTGGAGGGGGGAACGAGGACAATGTCCAATGTCGTTGGCCGTTGCAACGGTATTAAATAATTTATGCGTTTGCCTCACGCGAATTACAATAATTCAAAGCAACAACAATTGTTCAAAAGTGCGTAAAACTTAAGACATTGTTGTTGTTTTTGTTGTTGTTGTTGCTTCGCCATAAATCGTCAAGTGAGAAACAAAGCAAAAATTGGCAAAGCCAATGCCGTTTTAAGAGGTGATCTTGCGTGACTGGGATAAGTCTTGATCACAACGACAACAACAACGACAACTCATAAATTCATTTGTTTTCATTAAGCAAAATCACTACGACAAAGGGAATTGTGCGGGTGTTGGGGATGAACGCACAACAAAAAGGGTTTTGAAATACAGAACTAACAATAAGTAGCCTTGAGTTTGCCTAAATGTTTGTTTTTTTAACAACACTCAAGCTCCATTTAATTGATTGTTAACAAGGTGTGAATTATTAATTAGTTATGGTAGTAAAACAATATGAAGGGAATTCAAACATATTTTTTAACGATAGGATTCTAAAATGGAACGTTAAGAAAACATATGTAAATTTACATACTCAAGTGTTAGTGACTTTATTATGTTAGTCATAAATAGACTCTTCCTCATTTCCGCTTACAATTGAGCGTTTTTATGCTTTATATGGAGTTAATATTACAATAAATTTAAGATAAGAAATTGCATAATAAATATTTATTTTTACAACTCTTTTATTCAATAACAAAACACTTTTTAAAGAGTACTAATTTTTTAACACTTGAAGAGAATAAAAGACATTCCTTTATATATATTTGGTTTGAAATAGGAATGTATTTTTATTTTAAATATTTATGACACTTTAAACTATAAGTTTATTGTCTTAAATGTGTTATTGCAGTCAAAGTAATCCCCTGTAGGGATGACTCTATCTGAAAGTCCAAAGTCTTTGATTATGACGATATGATAGCTCTATGGCTTTGGCATTTATGGGTCAGGCTATCCAAAAATAGGCAGTAGAGTGTTAAGCGACAGCTGCAGCTGACGTTTGATTGAGTTAAAGTTGAGTCTGGACTGTGTGTTGAGTATAAATACATTGATGTTGTCTATGCGCAACACGTACGCGGATATCCGTGCTCAATTCGTATTCGAATCCGAATCCGAATCCCAAATCCCCCCAATTGTAATTAAACACGCTAAGCGGGCGTGCAATGGGAGAGTGAAACAAATAGATGGAAGGAGAAAGAGAGAGAGAAAGAGAGGCAGAGAGAGAGAAAGGAGGTGTGGGAGTCTCGTCACTAGCCCCTTAGGGTAAGTCAGTTAACGGCGCCTATCAACGGACCCATCTATCGCCTCGTATGTGCTTCATCAAATTGAAATTATGCACAGCTGATCGACAGACCGACAGTTCGACAGTTAGACAGATTGCTCTCGCTTATGTAATGTCTCTGGGAATGGGAATGGGAATGGAGATGAAAATGGAAATGGGATTGCGCTGACAATTGTAGACAGCTAATAACTTTGACGAACAGTGAGCAAAAGAAACCCCATCACAAACTCAAACTGAAAACTCTAACTTGAATCCTCAATTCCACAAAAAAAAAAGATCGTTGATCGCTGATCACTGATCACTGATCGCAGAGACATGCAAACACTTCCTCAAGCAACGAAGTTTGTTTGCAACAGTTTGCCATGTAACAGCTACGAAAATAATTTACACAAATAAATCAAAGTCATAAAAATGCATAAAGCTGAAGCTGGAGCAAAAAGGCAACGATCGTCGATCGTCGATTGTCGAGTTGAAGATCAGCTAAAGTTGTTGGCAATTTTAACAATTTTGTTAGCTGATGTTTTGCTATTTGCTATCGCATTAAAGAATTTAATGAAATTTAATGAAAAGTTACACGATCGCAGACACGATCCGATCGTTTGTCTACACTTTGTTGCAGTTGCTGTTTGGTTGGTGTTGCAATATGAATATGAATTTGTCTCTAGGACATTTTCGCAATTAATTGAATTATCGTCGTGAATGGCAAAGGCATCGATGTGCAATCAAATATTGAGTAGCCAACGAAGATAGAGAGAGAGAGAGAGAGAGAGAGAGACTTTGATCATTCGTTCGATCGATTGGCAGGTCGACTATTCGATTGGTCTTAACTCTTAACTCTTAACTTGGGCCTGGCCTTTTGACTTATGCGCGGCACGTTTTATGGCCTTTTTGGCTGCAAGAATATAGCATTAGTATTTGCAACAAACAAACTTGGGTGTGGCATCCACACACACTCGACACGTCGACTGCGATTCACTTGCCACACACAACACTCTGTGGCACAGCTCGTGTTAAGGTTAAAGCAAAATCCGTCAAACCTATTAAATTCTGCCACGCTCCATTAGATGCGGCTAACAGCGCTGTCGTCGTCGCTGTCGACGTCATTTACGCCTAATTAAACAAATTATTGAATGTTTATGCTGCAAGTGCCAAAGCAACAACAATTGGCTAAATTGAATAGATTGCACATACGCCATGTGGCCCCAGGAAATCTCACAATGAAATCTTAATTGTAAGACAATCGTCATATTCTCTCGTACTCAACACACACATTGTTTATAAATAGCGCAAAACGCAAACTCAAACCCAACCAACTGCCAAGACAATGCAAACAACAAAACAAACAGCTAACAAAAATATTAAGTTACAACTTGGCTTACAAGTTCACGAGCCAGCAACAAAAACACTAACAAAACATGAATGGCAACCTTTAATGTAATTTTTTTGCACGCCGAAATTACGATGCTCTGGCAGTAAATAATATATTATTATTTTTATTTAGAATTCATTAAAATAATATATTAGTTTATCTAAATAAATATATTTGTTTTATATTGATATTAATACTTCTTATCGCATTTGGTTTCACACAGCTTTAACTTTATGCAGTCTTAAAAAGTGTTTACTATTTATATATTAACAATAATTTACTGATTAATAATAACAAGACTCATTAATTCAGAAATATCAATTATACTTATAAAATATATTCTATTTATTGCTAAACTAAGAAAGCTTCTGATTTGAATAAGTTATTTAATAGTTTTTAAATTGTTGTTATTAATGGGTAGAATAATTTAGTTATACTTAATTTAATTTAAAGTAATATTTATGTATATACGTATATTTTATTAATATTATTCATTTATATTGTATAATTAAATTATTTTTATTTATTGATATACTTTTGTTGGGCATACTTAAAAAGCTTATGATTCAGTTTACAGCATGTTAAAATATTAATGGATAATGGATATTAATGGATAAACCTATAAGTATGTTTCATATTCTTAAATTAAGTTATTAATCAATATAAGAATATGTTTAAATAACTTTTAATGTTCAGCTATTTAATCTATAATTGCATTTCTCAGTTGAAGAATTGTGTTAAGATTCACGTCTCAACTTTGCAACTATGATTAATTTTGATGATTATTAAAATTAATAGGATTATATTCTGCACAATATGTATTATTTAAATAAATAAATTCTGCTCAATATGTATTATTTAAATAAATAATACTTATTCTTTTAAATCAAAGACCTTAAAAAGGGCTGCAGTACAGAGTACAATATTCATAAATAAAGATTAATTGCTTCAAGTTAATCTGTTGTTTGACAACTTTTTGCAAGTGAAATAAATTGTATAATAAATTCGTATAATTTCATTAAGTTACAAAGATGAATTACCCTTGAATTATAATAGTTAGTGGAGTATGCTTACTTCTTTGTCATGTATTTGGCAAGTTGCATGATCAACTTGTGATGCCCTCGACAAAGACAAAGTTAACTTTTTTTTTCTTGCTGTTGTTAACAAAGCAAAGCGAGCGGCGCTGTGGGCGATTCGGCTGCCTGGAGATTGCTGATCTCTTTCCCACTGTCCTCGTCTTTGTCTCCCCAACTACTTGTGTGTGTGTCTGTGTGTGCCCCAAAAGAAAAAAGGTTAACAACAATGCAGGCTTTGCCCAACTAATTCGCCTGTCACGTGGCACACTCTGCAAAATGGGAAATGGGAGCAATCTGCGCAGCTAATTTTCAATGTGCATTGCACATGTAGTTCAAGTTCGAGTTTGGCACTGTGAGCATTACGTAAACGTTAACAAAATAAGTTTCTTAGCCAGGCCAAAAGGTAAAAGTAACACTCACCCTCGGTTCATTCACTCATCGACTCACAATTGGCCTTTAATCCCTGACTCTCGACTCTCGACTGGCATTTGACTTAAGCTTTTGCTTAATTTTCACGCTTGTCATTTGATATCTAATTTCATATTTTATACACTTTTAATTTATGCATTTGTTTGTGCTTTGTTTAAATAAATTAAATAAGAGCAAGTGCAAGTCTCTGCAAAATAGTTGAACTTACATAAATGGCAGCTTGTTGAACGTTGATCGTATTGCATTTCAAAGCCACAATCAATAAATTCGACAATGGGCGAGAACTAAAGAAAGTATCTGTGCTTGTACTTGTATCTAACAATAAGCCTAAATTGAGTATGATTCACCTGCCACGTAGGTGCCACAATGACACGGCGATAAACTCGACTAAATATAGTCAAAGACAAGATCATAGACATAGATAAACTCTGTATATCTGCATATGATTTATGGCGCATGCGGAAGTACATTTTTGGATGCGCCACAGCCCCGAAAGCGAATTGAAAAAAGATACAAAAGTATCTGAAGGACAAATAGCTAAATACCACGCAATAACTGTGGCAAGAATCGCACCCAAAAAAACAGAGAGAAAAAAAATATATATGTATAAAGAAACTTGGCTGACTAATCAGAATTTGTGATCCAGCTAGAGACTTGATCTCTTTTGGCATGAATGAAGTGAGGAAAACAATTTACGGGCTTCATCATGAAGACAGAGGAGCCCACACACCATAGCTGAAAACAAGACAACACTGCAACAACAACAACAACAACAGCAACAACATCAATAAGAACAACAACAACGACAAACGGCAACTAAAAACCACAAGTCAATGTCAGCGCAGTGGCGGCATCTATGGGCCAGCAGCTGTAGCTCAAGTTGGACAGCAAATAAAATAATAATAAATAAATAAGTACATATACAGTTAGTCAAGTATTTAATGTGACAAAGAACAAAATTCAGATATGAAAACATTTCTAAGAAATTATATAAACATTTTATATTGTTTTCATTCATTATGAGGCATAAGTATAAAAATTAGCTTTAGTTACTTAGAGAACTTTATTTTATTAAAAATGTTGAAAAGAAAATGTATTTACTAACATTTATTATTATAAATTAATGTTATATCCAACAACTAAATATAAAATTAACCTCAATTATAGTTAGCATTTAAGTGCATTATTATAATAGATCTTTATTATTATATTAGATACTTAAAAAAATGTAAATAGCTATTTTAAAACATATCAGACAAGTATATGAAATTTTTTTGCCTTGTCCAAACAATTACTGGCCGTACTGTATCTAACTATTGTAGACCGCCATAATTTGAAGCGGAAGAAGAGAGGAACAGAGAGAGAGCGGGGGCAAAGGCATAGTTTGAACTTTTGTATTTTGACAATTCAAAGTTAAGGTCAACAAGGGATTTGAAATGCTGCAATGCGTGGGTTGGTTTTGTGTTAACTGTACGGTTAGCCAAGTGCATTGAACTTTTATTGATTTTGGCCTAAAACGAACTCAACTGAACTAAAAGTGAACCGCAAGCATAATTAGCGTACATTGTGCTCAATTGGCCATGAAAGTCATATTGGTATTTGATTTTGGCATGCCGAAAAGATTTTGGCACTCGATATGTCATTAGCCAGACAGACATATTGGCCAGGTGTATGTACGTTTATGTTCAGACTGTAATTTGTTAGCTTGTTAGCTGTCATAAGACTTGAACATATTTATGCACTTTACAAGAATCACAAACAAGTCTCCAGCTGTGCCGTTGTAGAATTACGATATGGACCTCTAAATCTAACATATCTATCTCTATAGCTAGAGCTTAGATTTTTTTTACTTTGAAATGCATTTTGTGGCTTAATAAAACTTTCGCTTTTCCGTTGTGTAAAACGAGCATGAAAATTGTTCATTAGCGTCTCATCTTTTATAGGCTTACAACAACGAACCTGTTCCACTTTGCATTTCACACTTTGTCGCCAAATTGCGTAAAGCTCCAAAGTTTCAAAGTTCCCAAATTCAAAATCTCCCCCTAAAAACAAAAGCGAAAGAAAAACAAATAAAACAATACCAACAGTTTTCACACGTTTCATGGGTTTTTCAATGGGTTCCAAGTGCAGTCCGAAAATGAAACCATTCATAAATTCTCATCAAGAGTGGGATTCCCCTTCTCCAAAATTCTCTCTCACTCCACTCTCCCCTCTCTAATTCTCCTACAACCCGCGTTTGTCTGTCAAATGTCAACAAGCGCCACGCGGCGTTCTGAATGAGGTCTAATGAAGAAGTCGTGGATAAAGGGACTAGCTCTAAAATGTTTCTATGAGTCTATGAGTGGAACATCATCCAATAGAGATGACAATCTGACGAAAGCCCATTTAATTTACGAGAAATACTCATAGCAGTTATTTAATCAACAATTTGATAAATTGAAATATACCTAAAAAGTTGACAGCTTATAAATGCAGATATATTTGTGTGCTCTTTATTAAGTAGCTAAATCATTATTAATCGAATTTTAGCTTCGAATTTACAAGCTGCTTAAGCTGTTTATAATAGTCTATATCTATTTAAAATGTATCGAAGATAGTGCTTATATCCTTCTGTTAACCTTACAAAATCTTAGTTTTAAAGCATGCTAAAATAATTTTCAACTTGTATATCAAATAATCAATATTTGCCCAACGGTTTTTATACTTAGCCGATGCACATGATCATCTTCAGTGCATTGGACAAAGGAAACCGTATATCTGAAGTATATTATTAAGATCTTTTTAAGTCAAACATTTATATGCTACGTCTTCTATTAATTTGTTCTTTATTTCTTACTTTTAAGTTAAAAGTTTTAACTGATAGTCATCAAATAGTTTCTACTTATAATCACAGCACGCTCTCGTTAGTCCAGGAAAAACTTTTATCTAACATTCATTATTATTGTTCCCAAATTAAAAATGCAAATTCTATGTCATCTAATGGCATTTTCTTCCAATACATCGCTATTTATAAAACAGTTTCTATTTAAAGTCGCAGCACGTGCTCATCTCTAGTGCATTAGTCAAAGAAAACCGCATATTTACTGTACATAATACGTATGTTTATACGATCTTGGGTTCACCTTTAAAGTTGATGACTAGCTTTTGTTAGTTTATGTTTTCTATTTTTTTGTGGTTTTAGCCGTTGGTCAGTCAGAGTCAACATTAGAGTCAGAGTCAGAGTCAGACGAAGTCATCGTCATCAAAATGCAAAACCTACGCGTTTCTGTTAAGTTTTTTTCTTCTGTCTTCATTTATTTGTATTTATTTCTTTTACTATTTTTTTGGCCCGTGGGTTGCGTTTTATTTACCTTTTTGCTGTATAATTTGTGTAGTCAAATGTTCTTTGTTAACCGCATAACAAGAAAAACCATTTTAAATTATTTATTTTTTACTTGATTGCTGAATTTATTTTTAAAGTTGTATTTTGGCAGCTGTCAAAGAGAGACGCCTACGATGTACAACTTAAACAACTGATCATCAGGTTGACCAGCTGTTAATTGAGGCATTAATCGTTGTATTACCTTAAGGGGGCGTGCCACGCCCAAATTACTCAATTTGCCAAAAAGCACAGCTTGACCTTCAAACTGTGCACTTCAACTTGACATGTGGCCGAAAGCTGAGTAAATGGAATTATCCTCAAAACAAAAACGAGCTCAAGTGAGAGAGAGAGATAGAGGGGAGATTAAATGAGAGAAAGAGAGAGAGATTGTGTCTTCTACTTGTTGCATGAATAAGTCGAATTGCATTGAGAATGGCAATCGCATATAAAATATATATTAAGGCAATAAAATGTATCCCAATTTCAAGTACGCGACATCTCGAATTGCCATTTTGTTGTTGTTGTTGTTGTTGTTGTTGTTGTATTTTTAGCATGAGAAAACGAACAACGTACAGCAACAACAACGACAGTGACAACAATAACAACAATCGATACTGCCACATGGAGCTGTAAAGATGTTTTTACCGATTTTAGAAGTCATAAGGTCAATGCTGAGTGGAGCCAAGCGCCAAGATCGTGTTTTGATTGGGATTCGTTGTTGTCGTTGTTGAGTCTCCAAGTTGTTGTTGTTGCTGTTGCTGTTGCTGTTGCTCTTACTCTTACTGTTGCTGCTGTTGTTGATATTGTTGATGTTGCTGGCGTCGTCTGTTGTCAAGTGTTATGACTCGTCCACTCCATCCAGCCGTCTGTCTATCTGTCTGTCCATCAGTCTGCGTTAGTTTAAAGCTGCAGCCAACAAAGCCGCCTCTCTGTGCATTTTTCCCCAGACAGTGTTGTTGTTGATAAGACAGCATCAACAACTCAACAGTGAAATGAAAATGTTAATGTAAATGAAAATGAAGTTGCTCATAGCTAGATTAAAACAAGAATAAATAAATGGGCCATTCACATGAACTTAACGAACTCTGAATACGCTTGCCAAGGCTAAAAGTTCCATGGAACTTAAGCACTAAATCTCAAGTTCAAAATCTAATTCAAATATAAAATCATTAAATAAACTAGTGCTGGAAAATTCGTATTGTTCTTACATGCCAAATTTGGAAAATCGTTAACTTTACTATATTTGGTTTTTAGTTCTTGTTTTACAACAAACAGAAAATCATTCAAAATAGAGCAAAGCTGTAAAAGATACATTTAATTATTGCTTTATTATTTTGTTTGTATCAATAATAAAATGTAGTAAATTGTCGTTTACCTATTCTAAATTCTTAAGCTTGTTTTTACAATATTATTTACTTTATTGTTCTTTTTTCCTATATTAAATAAATAAATTGCAGTTTTTTATGTATGTTCAAATATATTAAACTCATTTCAGTATAATATACTTTTTAAGATCTTCAATTTAAATTTAGCTGGCAAAAAAACGAATATCAAAAGAATTTGCCATTAAGTAAATATCATTATAATTAAGGCCAAGCTGTAGAGTCTTACCTTAAACTTCAATTAAATATTTGCTGAGCTATTATTAAATTAAGAGATAAATATTTAAATAATTGTTAAGTGCTAATAAAAAATCTCCACAGAGTAGTTTATGATGTGGGTGCGAGATTTCTTATAATTTATTTCAATGTTATAGCCAACTGATTAATGTAATACTCATCGTAATTTCAACAATGTTGCAGTTATCGTATTTATCGGTTATCGGTTTGGGTTAAGTACAAACACTTTGCTCAATGACCATTTATTTAATTTTGTATTCACATTTTTTTTTCTGTTATTGTTGTTAGACAAATCAAAATGCAAATTCGTTGCGGCTGCCGACTGTCGTAAAAAATTTCAATAAAAGATTATGAAAATTGTGCAGTCACAGCAATAACAACAACAACCAGTAACAACAACAAGCAGCAACACCAACACCTTTTTAACGGTGGCCTAAAGCTGTTAGAGACAAAAAAAAAAACACTTGGGACACACCCGTAGAAAATGTATAGAAAATTGTTTGACGGCAGCTTTTGAAGAGGCTGCAGTTTCATTTGCTACAATTTGTTACAGGTGGCAAGCTGACGAACACACAACACGCAGCAGCAACAACAACAGTAGCTAACGACCTTGCCACAATTCTGCCAGCGTCGCTGCTGACGCTGACATCGTTGCTGCTGTTGCTTATTAGAGATTTAATAAATATAAAACTATTTAGCATTTTTCATGTTTACATTTCAGATCTTGTCTTGTCTTGCTTGTCCGTTGTCAAGTGTCCTACGTGGCGTATGCTTAATTTGTGAACAAGCCCAAAAATGTGTAAAAAAAAATATATATACAGATAGATAAAAAATTATTTAAGACATTTCCAATGCACTTTGCACAACATTTAATCACATTAAGCAGCTGGCTGAACGGCCTGTGAATTTGTTAAAAAGGCCCAAGCATAATTTATACAACATTCATTATTAAAATGTCGCATAGACATTGAAAGCGACAACAACAACACGAAAGACAGATAGACAGACAGACGGACAGACAAATGTTCGTTGAGCTTTGAAAAGTTTTGAAATTCGTGAATTATTACTTGCACTTTAACTTGGCTTCGAGCGAGGCGATGACGATGACGATGACGATGAAAATATTTTACAATCTCAACGCCTGGCAATTTCTGAGGTTGACATTTTATAGACGGGCGACGGCGACACCAAGTCGCCACCTGTCGTCTGTCTCGCGAGACAGCAGGAGATTAGCGGTGGGGTGGGGGGTAATCGAGGGGGAGGTAGAGGACAACGACAATATGACAAAGCCATTTGCGCCTGTCAACGCCCCGCAATTGTCTTCAAGCCAAGACAAATGAGACGAGGCTACAACTCCACCAAATACAAAAACGAAGAAAAATGAGCCAAAAAAAAGAGGGATAAAGTAAACCAAAACTTGGAACAGCAAACAGTGCCGACAAAAGAAAAGATCTTTGCACCTTTTGACAAAAAATATTCTAATTAGCCTTTCCCAACAACTGCACAGAGTTCATTAACATTATCATTACTTACTTACTTATGTGTGTGTACTGTTCCCAGGGTATTTCCGTTGACTGCCAACTCTGTTTACAATTCAATTAAATTCGCATTTATTTCTGTTTCGTTAAACTGCTTTGCATAAGAACTAAAAATTGTCAATAAATAGCACTGCAATAATCTATATGTATAAAATATATACGACCTGCTTCTCTGGTCCTAATGGAACCAGTTCTGACCCGATAAGCATTTAATTTATCGGTCTATCAGACGCACGAGTGTTGAATCCAACTTACATACTAAACTATAGAACATATATATTGAAAGAGATCACCAGTTAACTCTCTGTTGTGCGGGTGTTGAGCTCAATTGGTTGAAATACAAATTTAAGCAGCAGGTTTAGTACACTAGACAACATAAACTACAAGCAAAATCAGTGTAGATAGGCGTTAATTATATTTAATTTGGATTTATCAACAGTTATCAGTTTAACTTATTTATTTAACTCTTCCAATTAAATTGGCATCTGTTTGGCACAATTTCTAAGACATTTTCTTTAAGTACTTTATCTAAAATGTAAATTTAAATCAAATCTGTTTACTCGATCAACTTTCTTCTACTTAATTATCTCCATATTCTGTGCTCTTAATAATTTATTGCATAGATTAAATCTTGACTACTTTATCCTACTGAATATTACTCAGTTCTTCATTCTTGCAACAAAAGAAATGCTTAGCATATGAAATAAACCCAATTAAAAAAGCTATCGTCCAGTCAATCAGTTGTTCAATTAATTATATCTATAAACTCAATTCTGTAGCTCAGTGTAGTGTATTTTAAATATTCATTAGAATTTCAATTAGAGAGACAAACAGAAAGAATATGACATAAAATTGCAAATGTTTTTCGACATTTTGATTGAGAACTTGTTTTCCGATTTGATCTTAAGGGTATTGTCAGGCAACGGATTATCGGAAATGATTGCCCGGGCACTTTATCCGGGCATATCAAAGTGGCATATCTAAAGGATGTCATGTTATACCAGCTGTCCATTTATTTTATGGCATTTTATGTGATTTCATTAGCGACGCCGTCAACTAGTTTAAAAAGATCAACGACAATAACAATTTGTATAGATATAGATATATTTATATATATGTATTCATATATGTATGTTTGAATTATAAAAAATATCAACATGAGCATTTAGCGCACACACAAATTATAATTTCAAATAACGTAAAGTGCCACTTGAGATCGAAGCTCTTAACAAAAATGTTAAACATTTTATCGGCCTTTTTGTTGTTATTTTTGTTGTTGCTGTTGTTTTTGTTGTTGTTACTCTTGTTTTTGTTGCATAGTTTAATGAAAAATTTTCGTTGTTTAATATGCGAGAACTTAAATGGCAGACTTTGTCGGCAGATTTGTGCACTTTTCATCGTTTCGATCGTTTAAAGTGTAAACAAATTAACAAGATCATTTAATATAATTGAGATGCCGATCTTGGAGGCGGAACCCCGACTAAAGATTGAAGATTGAAGATTGAAAGTTGAGCTGAGCCGGCTGACAGCTTTGATCTTGATTTGGTTTCGTTTCATTTGGTTTAGTTTGTTTTCGTTCCTTTTTTTGACCGTCAAAAGTTGCAGTTAAGAAATCAAAGCCAATTAGTTTATGACTGCAGCGCCCTCTGGCGATGCATAAACCAAAATAAATTTATGGGAATGGGAATGGGAATATGGAGTGGAGTGAGGGGAAGTCAAGATCGTAAATTAATTAAGAGCGCTGCATGAACGGCATATAAAATAGACAAAAATATGGAACACCGACTGACAAGGTCCCGAGGGGCCAGATACGAGTATAATCTATGGCTGGGTAAGCCCCGCAATTGATCACGCGACAAAGGGTGCACCCTACTATATACATACATAAGTGTCTAATGCAATCAGTGATCGATTTTCATGGGCAACGATTTTCATAAGAATTTTCTTCTTACAGATTCAGCGCACGAAGGACGTTCGGCATGACGGAAACTGTTTAGATATTCAATGCGGCGATCAAGACCAAGTCCAATTCCAACTCCAAGAACTGAGAACCTTTGCAACAAGCCGCTATTTAAATCGATCAATCGAATTGCGTCCCAAGAGGCGTGACAATCCCCCTTCCAAACCCCAACTGTTCCCAAAACCCACCGATCAACAAATTTAACTTAAAATGGATTCACGCATCGGCCTGGATTATATAGTCGAAAATCGTGACTACATTGCCAAGTTGGGCTCGGCCCTAGACACACAGAATGCGACGGTCAAGAAGCAGGTCTTTGAGCTATTGTCAGCTCTTTGCGCCTACAATTCCGACGGCTATGCCCGTGCCATCGAAACTCTCGACTTTTACAAGGTAAAGATATCACATAAATTCACATAACTGCAACTGACTTTTATATTATTCTTGTAGAATCTCAAAAAGGAACGTTATCGTTTTAAAATTGTCATAAACGAGCTGGAACAATCCAGTGCCTCAACTTCACCGCCACTGGAATATCAAGCTACACTTCTTGCATTCATCAACTGTGTCATCATATCGGAGCCAAAGCTACAGGAACGCATTCGCATTCGCAACGAGTTTATAGGTAAGTACAACCTGAGTGACTATGCATAACTCGAAGACTATTCAAGCTAGTGTAATGAAATTTCGTATCCAAGTAGATAACTCTATACAGTATGACAAATTCCCCCTTATCAAAATTTGTATCTAGGTTCTGTTGACCTTTGGGAGAATAAGATGTTGAAAAAGTGTCTCAACAAATTATCCGTAGCTTGGCAACTTAATCCTATATTCATTCTTCTTTATTTATTATAGCTATATTCCAAGAATTGTAAGCTGCTCGTATTTCCCTAGTTTAAGGTGACAAATCCACTAACTTTTTACCTACCTCTTATATTGCGTTCTTTAATTGTTTACATTTTGTTTGGTTTCTGTTTTGCTTTCTGACAAACGCTGATAACCAAACAGAAACCGTAACGATAAACACATTAGGCCAACCGCAAAAGTCATCAGCCGACCTCCTGGTTCTCCTCCCTTCCCTCCTCCGTGTCCCCTTTTTCCCATCCTCAACAAGTCAACGCGTTGACTGTCTTCGATTTCATTGATTTGATTGATGTGCCCGCTGATCCGCTGACGGCGCCGTTGATCGTCGCCTGCCCTTGACCATATACTCGAACCAAACAGTATAGTATATGTATATATAGTTTATACCATACCATATAACATACGTGTATGCCCAAAACGGAGTTGGTTAACTGCATGTCACAGCCACACCAGCGACCCTCGGGGTCTCTGGGGGTCGTGGATAATGATAGATTTAACACAAAACAACGACAACAACAAACAAATCGCCAAATCGCCAAATCGCCTTTTGTCTCTTTGACGCAATCCAATTGAGTAACCTTAGCACGTGTCAACGATTAGAGGTGCGTCTTTAAAGTTTTCGAAATTACATATGTGAACTGTATTATTATAATATTCAGAAGGTATTCCCAAATGAAAGCCTTATAATTATAACAAGCATGAGATTTAAATTAAATTGTGATGAATTTATTTGAAAGAAAAACGTGATTGGCATTAAGTAATATTAGTTTGACTTCTTAGAAAAATCTAAGAAATTTATAACACATATATTTATATACACATATTTTTGAGTAGCTTTTTTTGAATATTTTTTGTTTTATATCTTCTCTTAGAAAATTTCTTTAAAAAATTACAAACTTATTTCTTAAAGGTTTACTTCCATTCCTTTACCAAGCTTTTTCTTAAACAATTCTTTATAGATTTTTATTCTTACTGAACCCCTTAAAATTATTTTATTTTTATTACTATATGATCTATTGAAAAATTACTCGCATCTCTGCTTATTCATCAGGCTTATGCTTGTTTCTGAGAATATTTCCAATTGTTCATCTAATTGTGAATCAGCCTAATAAATCACGAGCTTAAATTTCGGATGTTCCCTTAAAATTTAATGGCCAAACATTAAGCAGAATTTGACTATACTTTGTCATAAAATTAACTGCAGTTTTTCTCAAAGAAACGTGACATATCTAGAATGTTTATATATCTTCTCATATCTGAGTTTCTTGGCCAAAGGGTTCTGAATGATGAAAGCAACAAATTGTTATTTAATTTCGCCTTGTCGAGGCATACTTAAGAGCTCTGTTATATCAACAACATGGACACGTTGTTAAAATGTAATAAGTCGCATTTCCCTTGACTTTGTTGACAAACAAGGGGCGCATTCACATCCTGTCTCTGTCCCTGACATCTGCAGCATGTTCCCTCCCTTTTTATCTACTCTTTACCCCTCTCAATGCTCTGATGACGCCCCCTGTTGTTGCCCCCTGTGCAAAGTTCATGAACTGTACTCCAACTTCAACTCCAATTTCAATTCCAATTCCATCTGTAATTCCACTCTGAATGCCTCGTAGTCAGAGTCGTCTTCTTTCTGACTTTGATTGAGCGTCGACGCGACGTTGACTGCAACGGCGACTGCGACGCTGGCAGCGACGTTTGCGCAGTCGCAGTTGCAAGTAAGTCGCTGATGCGTTGAATGATGGCTGCACTTGCCACAGAAAAACTCTCTTTTTATTGCTCTTAATTAAAATAAATTGAGCTGCGCTTTTTCAGCATTACAAGAAAATAATAAAGCAGCTGTGACAAAAATCGAAATACGAAATCTCAACAACACAAAATGTAAGTCACGCACTTCAACTCCACATCCACATCCACTTCCTCTCCCACTCCCACTCCCACTCTGATTCTCATTCTCACAGAAAACACCACAGCACTTTGTGGTGCAGTTTTCATATCGACTTTAACATTCCTGAGCTGAGACACATTTGACAAGCAATGTGCCACATTTGTTTGCCAATGAGATGATGTATATGGTTTTCAAGGCTATTCCCCCCACTGCTTTTTAGCCTCTCCTACCCTTTGGCAATCTTTTGAGTTTCCAGGAACGCCCCAACATGTTAAATATTTGCATATTTTTCAATTCAATTTGAAAATAAAGTTGTGTGTTCTCTGAAATCTGCTAATGCCACTTAAGTGCCCAATTATCGACTCTGTCTCTCAACTATTTCTCTCTCTATCTTTCAAGTTCTTTGAATCTGCATTGGTATTGAAATCAGTCTTGATCATACTATATAGTATATAGTCATCATATCTGTTGTATGTCATCTGTCAAGTCCATCGCTGCCGGCTGTTAAACGTTTTTTTTTTCTTCTGATTTATGCCCCATGATTTTCCACTTTGGCACGCAAAGTTTTTCTCCATAGTTTGTTGTGCCATAAATTTATTTGCTTAACAATTTTCTCATTTACTCGTAGTTTGCCTGGCAAATTTCAATTTCAATTGATTTATAAAGCGTCAACAGATTTACAATATCGAGCAAAAAATGCAAATAAAAAGTATTATTTATTATTGAATTGAATTTGATTTGCTTTGGAATTCAATTTGAGTTTCTCTCTCTTTTTGTTTTTATTACTTATATTGTTGGCATGTTATTAAACAATTAACTGTTGATTTTGGGCGTGTTTCACATGCAAATTTGCCAACTCCTTGCCGCCTCTAGGGCATAAATTGTGCCTGACTTTAAGATCAGTGCTGAGTTCTCAGTTCTCAGTTCTCGGTTCTCGAAACTCTAGTTAAGACCTCGACTTCCGAAAACTGAAACAATGCTCGAGAGACAAAAGAAACTTTTACAAACAAACACACACACATACAGAGTCATTCACACACACATTTTAATTGTGCGCCTTTTATGGTTTCCAATTTCAAATAAATGAAATGACAACGAAACAAAGTCGTAAAATAAAATTATGAACGTCAAGGCGCCAAATAAGGCATACCACAATAGAGGGCAATATTTAGGAAGAGAGAGGGAGGAAAGGGGATTGCAACACAGAAGCTACTACAACGACTTTCACGAGTATTTTGTAATTAATTTTTTATTATTTTACATACAAATTTATTTATTACATTATTTGTTTGTTTGTTTCTGAGTGCGCAAATAAAAGCAAAAGGCGATAAAAATTAATACAAAGTTATATATGTTAAAACAAGCTTGACCGGAAGCTACTTGGGCCACATTGGGCGGACAGACCCAGTCCAACAGTCCACAGACCAACAGTCCCCAATATCCAGTCTACAGACTGGTGGGAGTTGGGCAGTGGCACAACTTAGGCTTATATGATATGAAAAGATCTTTACAAGTCTGGCAAAGTTGTCAAAGATTATTCACAGCAAACAAGTAAACAACTTTCTCAATTGTGAAAGGCCTGCAAATAAACTGTATATAGAAATATAATTATATTTATATGGCATTCAAATATAAATAATTATTTAATAACTCCATTTTCATTAGGACTACAGGTGTTAATTTGTAACTTCATCTTTCTGATTTACTTTGTTCAGTTTAATTTATTGGCACATTTATTTGTTGATTCATTTTGCCAAAATTTATTTTAAAATATGCAAATATAGAACCTATTGAAACAAGATAATTCCATTATGTACGGCATATTAAATATCATGAAATACATTTGAAAGCTCGTTAGGTAAATTGACTCGTAGTTAAATATATGATATGATACATGCTATAAATCTGTCAAATGGTAAAGAATTATGTTACGCATAAAATATACAAGCATGGATATTTTAATGAGAATTGTTTTACGCATTGAAAGCTATATGAACTAGGGATTAAGTTTGTTAAAATTTACTTTAAGTTGATCAATGAAAATTTGGCATTACTTTAGAAATAGTCGTACTTTTCTTTAAAGAGTACGATAAATTCTATAAATTTAGGTAGAAGTATCCAAAGTAAATATTTTTATTTTATTTTTAATCATTTTAAACCTAATACTCATTTTTATTTAATAAAATTTTTATGCTTTTATTACTTTAAAATCTTAAAAATATTAAAATAAATACATATTAAATGGATCAGAAATTTAAATAAATTAAAGACAGACATTAAATTACAGACCGTATTTACGCTGTTTACAGGGAATCTGCTAGTCGTTTACACCCATCGCTTACATTTTCTTTATAATAGTGGAGCAGTTTGAAGCATTTGTAATTTGACACTATTCGAATATATTCGATTTGCATTTATATTTCAAACACACTCGCTTCTATTACTATTTGTTATTCATTTGATGTGTTTTTCTTTGCAGGTCTCAAAGTATTGCCGCTGCTGAATAATCTAAGGTGAGTCTAAGGTCTATATAAACCCCTCTAATAGGAGGGGTAGATATTACCAGGGCACCTACACAATCACAATCAAAATCACAGCTCGCACTCATACTTGAACTCACACTTATGCTCGTAAATATAGATTCATGTTAAATCAAGACAATTTATGCAATGTTTGCCAACTTGAAACCCTGAAAACACACCCACTACAACAACAACAACAACAACAATTGGCAACATTGTCCAAATGAATATCACAAACAGTTTAAATAACAATTTTTGTTTTTTTTTTTGGTATTTTAATGTGAATACTTCGATATGTATTCGCATTTGCGCAATCGAATAGATTTAAATTTGCATACAACTAGACAAGATCAAGGCCCATTCCACAATCGTAGATTTTCACATGGGCACGCGAATAACCCTGCTAACCCCCCACCCCCCCCCCCCTTCCTTTTTCTACTCTTCCCATCAATCTTGTCATTAACGGTCTCTCAAATGATGTTGGCCAAGCTCGACGATTTGGACGCTTGTCAAACATCCATCAAAAACGGCAACGATCCAAGTTTGAAATTTTTCCTTCTTTTCTTTTTCTTTAACGTTTTATGCAAATAATTTGTGCCGGTTTTTTTTTGTTGGCTTTGTTTAGAGTCTGTCAAGCAATTAATTCAATATTTAATTAGTCAACAATAAATCAATTAGTTAGCTGCCCCTCCCTCCAAACCTCCCCCTTTAAACTGGTTTATTAACGTGGACCATAAGTTGACAAAAATTTGCCGCTATACGCAAAAAAAAAATTAAGACAAATTCAATTAAATTTCTTAAATAGTTCTGGCCCAAAAATGTTGAATAACAAGACCCTATATCATACACCCTCTCTATCCCCCTCTCTGTCTCTCCCTTCCCTCTGATCTTTGTCAGCTTCTTCAGCTCTCGTCAATAGAAAAAAATGTGCCTAATTGATTGTTTCATGCCATTTGTCTTGTGGCTCTGTCTGTGTCTATATCTTGGGGCCAGATGATGCCCCCATCCATTTTGTCATCTGGCAGTTGACACGCCCTCAGTTACCCTCCGCCCTCAATCCATTGTTATGAAAATTTGTTAGCGCTTTGCTTAAATTAAATGCGTAGTTTCTCGCGCTTTTAAATTTATTTCAAATTTCAAACAAATCAAATCGTTTTAAACGTTTTCATTGAGCCGAACAACGCTTTGATTTCAGCGACTTACCCCTCAGGGGGTTATTCTATTAGATGGTGACAAGGGGAAGGGGGTATTAGGTGCTATAAATAAACAGATGCTCATTAGAATTGTCTTTTTTTCTCATATGTTTGGAAGACTGCGTAGCTTGGAAGCTGCTGAGTTTCTTTAAGCGGATTTTAATTGCTGTCAAAATCCAATGAGTTCTAATCAATCTCAAAAATCGAAAACTGTCTTGGAAACAATATTAAATTACATGGACTTTAAATTCAGATCTGACGTGCTTAACTGCAATTTATGCGTATATAATTACAAAGCATTAACAAAAAGAATTTAAGACGCAAATAATTATTATTTGGGCTCTGACATGTTATTAATAGATTTCTAAAGTGTATCGATAAAGAATGGAATTTGAGTTTACTAAAGAGAAATAAACTTTGCTATTTTCATATACAGAATCTGTTTAGAGCTATAATAATTATTTGCAACTCTTTTTTCTGCCTTTTTGGAATGATAATTTACAAAACAAACAAAATAGGCTTTAAAGATTTAAGGGATATAATAATAGCTGAAGACAATTTTTTATTCAAATAGTTTATTCTTTAATTATATACCCAGATCCTTGGTCCTATCGATAAGAAATTCAATCTCAAAACTCAACTTATTCTGGAATAGCTTTGTCTGCAACACTTGGGAATTAAAAGTAGCTCAAACTTTTTACAGATAGCCTTGATCTTAAGAAAGCTTTACCAACAAAAAGTTAGCTTATTAGTATCTATTTCGTATGGCTAAAACTCTGAACTTTCTGGTGTGAATTCCATTTTGTTACTTAATTTGATATTACTTCTCGTTTTGAAAACTTTGGTGCTTCCGTTTCGTGTGTGGGTTTTAAATTGGCCGGGCAACTTCCTCAGTTAGCTGAGTTTTCATTTTTCCGACTTTGACTGGCCGGTAAAAATGGTTTCGTGACGAATCAAAATAGAATAACAATAAAAACAACAGCAAAACAGAGCATCACGTGTTGTAGTTGTTGACGAAGTGTCTCGTCAAAATAAAATAGAGAGAAAGAACAAAGTCGGTTTTTGGCCAGACTCTCCAGTTGCCAAGTTAACAGACTGTTTTATTTTATTTTTGTTGATTTTCTTTTTGGTAATGCGCGCGCAGCACGTGTCTGGCAACAACAAACAGAATAAATTATACACTCTCTCTCTTCTAGAGAGACTCTTTTACTCTCTTTTTAACTGGCTCCGGCTGGTCTCAGTCTCAGTTTCACTTACAGTTTCAGTTCCTGCCTCGTCCTCGTTATTTGCCATTGCCTTGGTGCTGTTGCCTCGTCGTCATCGCGTTGAACTCGTCGCCTAAAAAAAAAAAGTGCAATTGAAAAGCAATTAAAAAAGGTGCCACTCGATTTATGGATATCAATTCAATTGCCAGGACAGACCATAAAAGGAGTAAAAAACAAAAGTTTTTAAAACAAGGACAACTAACAATAACAACTAACAAACTATCGAATATGGTTAAAACAGGCGGCTGTCTCTAAATCGTTTTGTGTTTGTGTTGTTTTGTGTGTTTTTATTGTGTTGTTTTGTGATTGCCAAGGCTGCTGCAAGGCAGGCAACGTGGAGTCATCATCAACGTCGTCGTCCTCCTCCTCCGTGTCAGCCTCTGTGGCTGCAACTCCGTTTCCTTTACCTTTGACATTGCAACGTCGTCGTACTTTCTGCTGCACGTTCAGCAGCGCTGCCTTGCAACTGGTGCAGAATCTCAAGTGAGTTTCCCATTTCTCCCCTTTTGTTTTTCTATCACATTTTATTTTTTGGCAACCTGCTAAGGTTACTCAATGTCAGGGTGGTCTCTTGGTCCTTTGGTCTCTTGGTCTCTTGGCATTCGTCTTTTACTAAAAAAACTGTTGACAACAAGCTCTTTTTATAAATTCCCCATAAATTACAAATCCATTAATGTGTCTGCCAACAATTGTCAATTGCATGCAAAACAAATTGCAAATTGCTGTTTGAATAATGAACCGGACAACACTTTAAATGCACTACACAATTATCATTAGTCTGACCACAATTAACCCATTGATAACCCCATTTATTTTTCTTCTACTTACACAGAAAAGTCGCACAGAGTGTGGGCGATATCATTGTACAGTTGGACGTATTCGTGGAGCAGCAGGAAAGCGACGAGGCCCAGAGCCTACAGGCCCCAGATGGCATCAATCTCAACTCGCATCTTGATGTCTTCTATGCGATACTGCGACAGGTGAGTTTCTCCTTGCTAGTTATACTGATTACTCCCTCTCTTGCTACCTCTGTCGCTGTGACATGCGGCGTATGCGTTATATTTGCATATGCATTAAGTATACGCTCCGTATGCACACTTACCTTGCAGCTCCTTATGCCTGTGTGTGAGTGTGTGTGTATGTGTGTTTGCGCTAAGCCAAGGCTATGCAGTTGCCAAAGCGGTTGAAGTTGCACGCGACGCGGGATAAATGTCAGCTTGGAACTAGGAAATGAATGACAGTTGGACAGTTCAATAATAATTTATATTACTTATTTTTATTATATTTAAATTGTCCAAGAAACTTTTAATAACAATTGATAATACTTATTTTAGTACTATTTATTCCAAGGAACTCTAATAATAATTTATAATACCTTTTTGAACTGTATTTAAATTGTTCAAAGAACTGTAAATAATAATTTCTAATACTTATTTTAACTTTAATTAGATTGTTAATATGTATTCTAATTGTATTTAAGTAGTTAACAGTCTAACTTACTTTCCCTTTCCCGCCGCCAGGTGGCCGACAAGCCGCAAGAGGGTCCGTTTCTCAGCATCTTGCAACATTTGCTCCGAGTGGACTCAAAGGAACCACTAAGCGATGTGATCTGGGACACCACCGAGCGGTTGGTGCATCGTGCCACGCTCATCGAGTGTCCCGATGATGCAGTGCGTCTGCTGCGTCAACAATCCGCCCAGAAGTTCACCTGCCCCAATTGCCGGAGTGCCGGAGAGGCGAGCAGTCCGACAAGGAAACCCTCACAGCCACATGTGTCGGTGGTGGTATCAAAACCACCGCCACCACCGGCACCACCAATGGCACCTGCACCGCCGCCGCCACCGCCTCCAGCAATATTTACCGTTAATGGGATGACACCAGTGCCACCGCCACCTCCTGTGCCCAATGGCAATGCACTGCCACCGCCACCGCCTCCTCCGTCCATGTCGCGTCCTCAGACACCGTTGCCCGAGACACCAGCCACGTCGGTGGTGCTGTTGCCACAACAGGATACGCCGGCGCCCAAGGCCAAGATGAAGACTTTGAACTGGGGCAAGATACCGCACAACAAGGTAGGGATTGGCATCAATATATATAGTAATATATATAGTAATATATGTAATAATATGTAAATTCTTTTCAAGGTGCTGGGCAACGAGAACATCTGGAGCATGATGGCCAGCCAAAAAAGGGATCCCAACCAGAAAGGCATCAACTTTAACGAAATGGAAGAGCTCTTCTGTCAACAGTCAACAAGTGGACAAGGTTCCCCCAAATTGGGTCGGGAAAGTGGCAATCAATCCTCATCCAGTGGCTATGACACTCTCGATCGTAAGGCTAAGAAGGAGAGCACAGAGATCACGTTGCTCGATGGGAAACGCAGTCTGAATGTCAACATCTTCCTCAAACAATTCCGTAGTAGCAACAAGGACATTATTCAGTTAATACGACATGGCGTACACGAAGAGATTGGCGCCGAGAGACTGAGAGGATTACTAAAGATTCTGCCCGAGGTGGATGAGTTGGATATGCTGAAAGGTTTCAATGGGGACAAGGCCAGGCTGGGAAATGCGGAAAAGTTTCTGCTACAACTGCTGGAGGTGCCCAAGTGAGTATCAAGTTATTAACTTGCATCAATAATTATCTTAATATTAATTAATTATTATTCCTCCTCTACAGTTACAAGCTGCGAATTGAGAGCATGTTGCTCAAGGAGGAGTTTGCTGCAAATGTCGCCTACTTGGAGCCCTGTATCAACGCAATGCTCTATGCTGGAGATGATCTGTTGAATAACAAGGCATTGCAGGAGGTGCTCTACATGGTTGTTGTGGCCGGGAATTTCCTCAACTCCGGCGGATACGCTGGAAATGCTGCTGGTGTGAAACTGTCCTCACTGCAGAAACTCACAGACATACGCGCCAACAAACCAGGAATGAATCTCATTCATTTTGTCGCCCTGCAAGCGGAACGACGTAATCCCGAACTGCTTCAATTCACATCGCAACTGAATACACTCGATAATGCCAGCAAGTAAGTTAGAAATTATTTAATAAGATGAAAAGGAATGCGACCAGATTCTGAAATATTCTTGATGTGCCTTGAGGAATATTTATACCAAGTTTGGTATCTCTAGCTCTTGTGTTCTCTGATTGTGAGATCTTGGCTGCTACATAAAATGACACAAAGTTATAATACTCCTTGACTAACTAAAAATTTGAAATAATACGTAATGACAAATACAATTATAATTTATAACTATTAATTATTGATATTGTGTTTTTCACTTGACCCAAAGAAAGTCATAGCTAACTGATTAAATCGCTTTACTCTTTTATATTTTCAATTTTAAATTTGATTTGCCCATCTTTTCCATTTTGATTTGATTTACAAATTTAACGCATTTGCATTCGTCTCAGATGGTTGAACAGAATTTCTTTTGAGCCCAGCTAGTATTCTTGAAAAAGTGAATGAAAAGAATATACTAATTATATCAAAATGGAACAAATCCTTCTTTTGGTTTTCTATTGACAAGATCCTCAACCAAGGGTCATATTGTCAAAAGGTTTAAAAACGGAAAAAGGAACGATGGGTTCACGCGGAGAAGCGTTGCAAATAGCGCACAAGGATAGTAAAATCAGCTATTAAAATATTTATCATAAAAATAATAATCCAACAAAAAGATTAAAATTTGTGACTTACAATTATTTTCATTTTGAAAGCAGCCGTAGATTATATCCAACTCACTATGTATAAAGTCCTTTCAAAACTGATTTAAACGCTGCACTTTATTCGAGTTTTATAGTATTTCTGTAGTGAGTTGTTATAATCTGCATTTGATCCGCCTACGTTGTTCAATTTGATTTGATTTACAAACTTAACGTTTGAAATTTAATATACTAATTAGGTAAAAACATAGATTTCCAATAGATGAAAAGGCATTGTAAATTTAATAAAAGCAAATCATATTTATTTAAAAGTTTCTCACATGTTTTAGACTCGCAAATTAATATTGTCTGACAAGCGGAGATTATGTATATAACATTTCAATTGTCTGCTCTCGCTGTTTTTGCATATTAGAGCTTTAATGGATTTCTTAAATGTTCAGGACGATGCTGTAGTCCTTCGCGAGCCTTCACAGAATCAGGCTTCACAGGACCAACTGATCGAGTAACCCGTTTTGAGGGGATCAGAGGAGCATAACTTGCAAAAGCGTTGCAAATAGCGCACAGGAATAGAAAAATCAGCTATAAATATATGAAGAATTAAAAGAATACTCAAAAAAGAGTGTCAAATCTGGGACTTACCAATATTTTCATTTTGAAACCAGCCGAAGATTGTATCCAACTCGATCTGTGTAAAGACCTTTGAGAAATGATTTAAACGCTTTAATCTTTTGAAGTTTTATAGAATTTCTTGAACGATATGGTATAATCTGCATGATTTGAAATTGGTCATGTGACTAAACACATTATATGTTAATGTGTTACCTTATATAACCAATTCATAGTTCATAGGTTAGAACTTTGCTTGCTGATCTGGCTAATCTCTAAAATCGGACTTTGCAGGATTTTTTTCAGCATTTTTGAGATTATTTAGCAATAAGAACAGAGCAGAACCTACCTTCTCTCATATTTATAGGATTTTTACATCCTTCATTTCTCATAATTACGTAAATGAACATATTTAAACTATATCGAGCCCTATTTGCATAAATAACGTAAATGTTATTTTTCCGAAATTGACTTTTTAACTTTCTAAAACACATCAACTGTTAAAATATTATAGCTGCAATCCTTATAGATCCGCAAAAAAAACTGTATATTATGCCAATTTGTATGCAAGCACAGATAAGTACTTAAAAAAAGGACTCTCCTGAAAAGTGGATTTTTGGTGCTTATGTTATTTTCGCGAATAGGGCTCGATAAATTATCACGAAGAAAGGACATACATAATGTTATGCAACTTATCTCATTTATTTGACTTTATTTGCATTTTTATAGTGGAGGAATGATACCATCGTGCAACACTTCGTCTCGCCAGAACTGTGGTAGTTGTTGTCCGCCTTGTCCATAATTAATATTTATATCACCAACTCCAACATTTACACCAGGCTTAACGCCGCCCCCAGATCTGTGGTGGTTGTCCGCCTTGTCCAGTATTAATATTTATATCACCAACATTTACATTAGGCCAACCGCCGCCCGATGGCCTACCGCCGCCCGATGGCCAACTGCCGCCCCCTGGCCTACCGCCGCCCGATGGCCAACCGCCGCCCCCTGGCCTACCATGTCCGCCGCCCCATCTTGCATGCCCTCCTTCATTAAGACCTTGTCCTCCTACTCTTCCGACGTTAGCAACAGCATACAATGCCAGCAAAATAATCTGTACACAAAAATTTTAAAGATAAATCTAAATATTAATCGATTACGAAGAAGATAAATCGAGGATCTTACAAGTATTTTCATTTTAACGGGCTTGACTCCAAAGAAACTTTTTAAAACTCCTCCTCGAACTGATTTGATCACTTCAATATTTCGCTTTTTATATGATTTCTGTAATGATGTGAAATAATCTGAATTTGATTCGCCTTAATTTTGTATAATTGGATTATTGAATCCATTTAAATTCGTCTCGGATTGCTCGACTATCTTACAAATTGATTAAGTATTTTTTCGTTAGACTGATAAAATATATATAGTGGATCCCTTGTCCGTTTTCTAAGTACAAAAGTTTTAAAAAGAACGTTCATAAATCCAGAAGAAGCAAAGACATAATTTTTATTTTACATATTAAATTTATTTTTACTCTACCTTACTACTACAGTTAAGGTCTAGTTATCCGATAGTTATATTACCAACATGAATGCCAATTCCTTTCCCAAAAGTACGTAATCCTACACCGGGAGGTAAAGCTCCTTCGGAGGGCAAGCCGCCCCGTCCTATGGTGCCATCATGTAAACCTTGTCCACCTACTTTTCCGACGTTAGTAATAGCATGTAATGCCAGAAAAATTAACTGTATATAACGTAGTAAAAAATAAAAGAAATCATTATTAATCGCTTACTGAGAAGATAAATTGAGGATCTTACAAGTATTTTCATTTTAACGGGCTTAATTACAAAGGAACTTCTTGAAACTCCTCCTCGAACTGATTTAAACGCTTCAATCTTTTGGAGTTTTATAGAATTTCTGTAACGATATGGTATAATCTGCATGATTTGAAATTTGTCATGTGACTAAACACATTATACTTATGTTAATATGTTACCTTATATAACCAATTTATAGTTCATAGGTTAGAACTTTGCTTGTTGATCTGGCTAATCTCTCAAAAGATTTTTCTCAAGGCTTCCAAGAATCGGACTTTGCAAGATGCTTTTAAGAAAAGAGCAGAACCTACCTTCTCGCATATTAATTTCTCATAATTACGAAAATGAAAATATTTAAACTATATTATCTTAAAGTATCAAGAAACAAGGACATACATAATGTTATGCAACCAATTTCATTTATTTGACTTTATTTGAATTTTTACGGTAAAGGCATCGTCTCGCCATAGCTGTTGTGGTTGTTGTTGTTGTCCGCCTTTTCCACGCAAATTAATATTTATATATATTAATATTCATTATCACCTCTAGGCCTTTGTCAACCAGGCCTATGTCCTCCAGGTCTATGTCCTCCTCCCCCAGGCCTATGTCCTTGATTACCGATGTTGGCAACAGCACACAATGCCAGAAAAATTAACTTTGCATAAAAATAGTAATAAAGAAAATCACTATTAAACGCTTACTAAAAAGATAAAACGAGGATCTTACAAGTATTTTCATTTTAACGGGCTCAATCCACAGAAACTTCTTGAAACTCCTCCACGAACTGATTTGATCACTTCAATATTTCGCTTTTTATACGATTTCTGTAATGATGTGAGATAATCTGAATTAGATTCGCCTTAATTTTGTATAATTGGATTATTGAATCCATTTAAATTCGTCTCAGGTTGCTGGACTATCTTACAACTTTATCAAGTATTTTTTCGTTAGACTGATAGAATATATGCTAGAAACTTTATCCGTTTCCTAAATACAGTATATAAATACACTGATGTTAAGTTAAGAAGAAGCAAGGACATAATCTTTATTTTCAATTTTAAATTTTTTTACTCTACCTTACTACTACAGTTAAGTTCTAGTTAACCCAGAATTATGTCACCAATTGAAATATTCAAACCACCGAAAGTACGGAATTTTACATCGAGAGGTAAATCTTCTCCGGAGGGCAAGCCTCCCCGTCCTATGGTGCCATTAGGCCACCGTCCTCCATGAAAACCTTGTCCTCCTACGCTTCCGATGTTGGCAACAGCATACAATGCCAGAAAAATTAACTGTATATAAAAGTAGTGAAAAATAAAAGAAATCATTATTAATCGCTTACTGAGAAGATAATTTGAGGATCTTACAAGTATTTTCATTTCAAAGAGCTTAAATCCACAGAAACTTCTTGAAACTCCTCCAAGAACTGATTTGATCGTTTCAATATTTCGCTTTTTATACGATTTCTGTTATGATGTGGTGTATAATCGGAATTTGATTCGCCTTATTTTATTCCATTTAAATTCGTCTCAGCTTGCTGGACCAACTAACAACTCAAGTATCTTTTTGTTAGAATGATAAAATATTTTAAGTACAGAATCGAAATACACTTCTATTGAGTTATGCAATTCATATCAAATAAGCAGAAGCAAGGACATAATCTTTTCAAAAGAAAATTCATTGTGGAATAGTTTATATAGTCTATTTTATTTTACATTTGTAGTATTTTTACTATCGTAAAAGGTCTCGTCATCTGTAAAACATATCACCAATACTAACATGTGGTGGAAATATTCTATATAGTTTATTTCATTTATTAATTTTTAAATCATTATTAACTCGATAGGATAGTAACTATCGTACACGATCTCATCGCCCCAGACTCCGCCCGATCCGGGAGGTGCGTCAGTTTGTCCAGTGTTAATATTTATGTCACCAATACCAATATCAATATTAGGATGTGGATGTGGATGATGTGAATGATGTGAATGTGATCCTCTTCTACCGTGACAAACAACGCACATGGCCAGCAAAATTAACTATGTATAAAAATAAAGCAACAGATTTTTAGTACCAGTAATAGTAACTAAAAGATAATTCAAGGGACTCACAAGTATTTTCATCTTTACGAACACGACTCCAAAGAAACGCCTAGCGAACTGATTTTATTGATTTCTTTCTGTTGCTTTTATAGTAATTCTGTAATGATGTGGAATAATCTGCTTTAGATTCGCGAATTTAATGTTATGCAATGACTTAAGTTAAATTTAAGACTCTTATTTTAATTAATAATTGACGCTTTTTATGGGATTTAATTTGATACGCCTTTATTTATTATATTTAAGTTAGTGAACAGTTGTCATTTCGTATCAGAGCTCTGGTCCGTCCGACAACTCAATCAATTATTTCTCTAGTATAAAAATCAATAATTATTGATAATGTTCAACTACCAAAAACACTGGAATATAGTTTCTGATAAGCCTCTTGTTTTCGGGGTCCTTTGTTCTGGGCGAGAGTCCGGTCCTGGGCCATATATTTTGTCCGGGAGCTTGTTGTTGTTCGATCGGTAAACTTCCAACTAGATCACTGACATGAGAAGCTGCTTCACCAACATGAGGAAGATGGTGTCTCAATACTCCTTTTGGTAATTTAAGCCTTCCCTCACAAACAATGCACAAGGCCAGCAAAATTAACTATGTATAAAAATAAAGCAACAAATTTTTATTACAAGTTATAGTAATTAAAAGATAATTCAAGGGACTCACAAGTATTTTCATCTTTACGAACACAACTCCAAAGAAACTCTCTGCGAACTGATTTTATTGCTTTATTTCTGTTGCTTTTATAGAATTTCTGTAATGATGTGGAATAATCTGCTTTGGATTCGCTAGTTTATTTAATTCGGAATGACTTAAGTTAAATATAAAACTCTTATTTTAATTATTCAAACTTGACGCTTTAATTTGAGTCGTTTTTATTTTGTATATTTAAGTAACTGAACAGTTTTCGATTCGTGTCAAATTTCTGGACCTTCCGACAACTGAATCCATAACTTTTCTGATACATTTATTATTGATAATGTTAAACTATCAAATCATTAAAAGGATCTATCAGAAGTTATTACGAATAATATTGCCCTGCAAGTTCTGATCTGGCCTGTAAATTTGGTATCCAGGCGGTGGCTTGACATTTGGTGGCTTGAACTGTTTTCCAGGCGCTAAATTACTAACTAGATCACTAACATGTGAAGCTGCTTCACCAACATGAGGAACATGGTGTCTCAATACTCCTTTTGGCAATTTAAGCCTTCCCTCACAAACAATGCACAAGGCCAGCAAAATCAACTATAAACACATCATATAAAAAATGATTCTCAGAAAACGATTGCTAATGTTGTAAAGTGAGGGACTTACAAATATCTTCATTATCGACCACTTGACTCCAATGAAAATTCTGGCTAACTGATTGCATCGCTTCATTCTGTTTGGTTTTATATGATTTCTAGTGTTTGGTGGAATAATTTGAATTTTATTCGCTAATTTTTGCTAAGTTAGAAATCTAACGCATATTAAGCTATGTTTCCAAATGGGTTCAATTAGATTAAAGATTAAAGACGCTTAACTTATTTTATTACAAACGCTTTTTATGAAATATGTCTGATTCGCATTTATTTATTAATAAATGAACATTTTTCAATTCGTATCAGAATTCTGGACAGTCTGACAACTCAATCAACTATTTTTCTGATATAATAATTATTGATAATGGTAAACTATTAAATCATTAAAAGGATCTACCATTCAGTAGGACCCTGGTATCCGGTATCCTTTTTAATAAATCCAGTCCGTCGCTTTAGAGGTGGTTTTGGCGATGGTTGTTGTTCATCCTGTTGGTTATTTACGTAATTTACCGCACTAACATTAGAAGGTGCTGCAGTAGAAAGACCTGGAAATTTAATCAGTTTCAAAAAATCTTTTGGTATTTCAAGCCATGCGTCACAAGCAATGCACAAGGCCAGCAAAATAAACTATAAATGAATCAATTAAAAAATGTAAAAAGGTTATAAATCGAGGAACTTACCAATATCTTCATTTTCGAAAACTTGACTTCAATAAAAATTGTGGCAAACTAATTTTCTCGCTTCATTCTGTTCGTTTTTATAGGATTTCTTACATTTGATGGAATAATTCGCATTTGATCTGCTAATTTATTTGAATTAAAAATGTGATGTAGTTGAATTTATTTTAGAAACGCTTGAATTTGCATTATGTAATCTTACTACACAATTTAGAAATGTTAAAGTTGAGTAATATATAATACTTTTACAGGTACAGTCTGTTTAAAGTTCTTTGTGGTGTCAATGTGATTGAATAACTTATGAGTTTATTATCCGATCAGTTCCAGTCTAAAGAATATACCATGTACTTAATCTTATCTCTATCTTATCTTAGAACTACCATGGAGCAAATCAACAATGAGATCTGCACGCTGGACAATCGCATCCGTAAGATTACCAAACAAATTGAACAGCCGACAACCGATGCGGATATCAAGGAACAGATGTTGGAGTTTCTTCTGGCCGCGGAATCGGAATTGTCTGTGCTTCAGGCGGGCATGAAGCAGGTGGATTCATTGAGACTCAAGTTGGCTGAATTCTTTTGCGAAGATGCGGGCACATTTAAGCTGGAGGAATGCTTCAAGATCTTTCAGAATTTCTGTGATAAATTCAAACAGTCCATCAAGGAGAACGAGAAGCGAGTACAGCAGGAACAACAGGCGACCCTGCGAAGGAAACAGCGCGAGGAGCAAATGGCCAAAAGAGCCAGATACAGTAAGAATTGCCCAAAGAAATACAAGAGATTCATTCTTACAAAAATATTAGAATTCGATTTATCTTATTAGTAATTAATATTTTATCTTACTTTTTGCAGTGGGTCAAGCCGGAACTCCCGTCTCCGACTCGGACTCGTTTCTGGGCGATGGTCAGTTTGATCCTCGGGCCAGTCCGGCGTTGAGTAGACGCCAACTGGGCTCTGGGGAAATAACCAATGGTTTTATACGCCTCGAGCAGGAGTCCAGTGCCTCGCCAGACATTACACCCAATGGAAGTCTGAGACGTCGACCAAGTCGTGTGCTGGCTGGCGAGGACGAGCTCATGGAGTTTCTGCGCAGCTCAACGGGACCACATGATGGCCCTGGACACATCAGTCGAGAACGCAAGGCCGCCTACGGAAGTCTGGGTAAGTAAATCCCAGAGCTGGATATACGGATTAAACACCGCTTAACTATCAACAACTGATCGTCTTTTTCCATATGATTTCTTTGGCAGATCGCTCTTGGGCTCGTCGTGCACGCTCTGGCAGCTCCAGTCGCAAGCGTCCCGATCTTCTCAACATTGACTTTGGCATAGATCGGGAGCGAGCCAGTTCACCAGCTCCTTTGCTGCAAATGTCACAGCCAAATCCGCAATCACATCCGCAGGATCGTCTTCAGTCGCCTTTAGCCAGCAGCGGCACAGGCACGCCCACAACCACGCCCATTAGCAATGGTCCAACGAATCTCCTCCATCAACAACAACAACAGCAGCAGCAGCAACAACAACAACCGCCCACAGCTCACGAGGATGCAAAACCGAGGTTAGAATATCCTACAATTTTATTTTCCATCACTCTTTACAAATAATAATAACAAAATAACACTGGAACTATTTAATTAACCAATTTGTTTTAAAAAGTAATGGATATTATTCAGCTTTTAATTCATTTTCCTTCCCCTCTTTAAATAATAATGAAAAATAACAGGTACAAATAAAGTTATTAATTGTCAAAAGTACTTTAGTTGCAATAAAACGCATGCAAAACATAAACACTTAAGTTTTTATTTCGAAAATAATCCTAAAACTAATAACTAAAATAACACTTTTGATTTAATTAACTTATAAGTTTTATAAATACTAATAGAAATTACTTACAATTAATTCAATTAATATAATTAATTTATTATATAAATAAAAAAAACTTGAAAAACTCAAAACCTTATTTGAATAACTATTTGTTAATAAAGCTTATGCTTTAAGAGTCAATTCCCCTGGGAATTATTGATATGAACTTAAGAATCAAGTGACAACAAAACTTTTCATATTTTAAGAAATTCAAACGTGCTCTAACTAAAGATTAATTGAATAACAATAATCTCATTTAAGTATTTTTGTTAATTTAAAACTAGCTGGTAAATATATAAAATTTAAATGATAACTATTCTCTGCTTTTAAAATAGTACTAAACATTTAATTTAAGAACCAAATAATAACTTAATCTATACCTCTATAATTAATTTCAAATATTATTACAGAATATCCCGTGAATGGCGCCAAAAGATCGAAACTTGGCTGCAATCCAACGAAAACGATGAAAAACAGAACGAGGAATACAAGCGGAAACGTCGCCTGGTAAATGCGAACAGGCGATCGCTCGAAAACGAAACTGGTGAGTTCAAAACTCTTTATAATATATGAGTATAAAAAATCGTAATACCAATTTTAAATTCAAATAGAAAACGAACGAAAACTGGATCCATTACCAGAGGAAAAGATAATGCCAACAACAACAACGACGCCAACTAATCCAACTTATCTTTACAAGCAGCAGGAGCAGCAGAAACCGGAACAGACTGGAAAATATCAAAGAGTTTATGCAGATTGGAAGCCATCAAATACGCTGGACCACACAGATGTTGTGGGTCACATTCAGGCGATTGCCGATGCCGCAACAAAGGTGCAACCACATCTCACCACCGCCGAGGAACTGCGTCAATACCGTCGTCAGCGTTCCCAGGAGCAGAGTCAAAGCCCGAGTGCATTGCAATCAATTGCCGAGGAAGATCGTCGCAAATCCATCATTCAAAAGCTGGGAGAACGCGATAGCAACACGGATCGACTGAAAATCTATGTGAGAAGAGCTTCCGCCTTGGATCTGCAGCCAGATCCTGTCAAGAAGGTGGAATCCATATCATCGCCATTGCATGATGATCCCTTTGCCAGTCTGTTGGATCATCACAAGAGTCACAACGAATCCAAAGAGATTGATGCAGACAACATTGAGACGCCGCCAGTGCAAAGGCGTGTCCTGGCGACGCCTACCTCAACGCTGGTAACTGTGAATCTGTCTGATAAGCCCAAGGAGGAGAAGAGCACGGTGAGCACTGTGAGCATAGGGAACACAATGAGTGGAGAAACGGGAGCAGAGCAGGATGCGCCAGGACTTTTCGATAGACATGCATCGGCAAGACGCACACGACGTTATAAGCGACCCACGGACTACAGCAGTGGGAATGAGGAGCTAGTGTCGCCTCACCAGGACATTAAGCAATCAAAGAAGGAGGAGCAGAGAAAGGAACCGGAAAAAACACGCACCATTACGAAGCTGGAGAAAGTGGGTCGCCACATCAGCTCTATTAACCAGGAAGATGTGCGTGAGGCCATCAGGAATCTTAAATCCCCTACAGGCACACCGGAGCGTCCTTGGAGTCCTCCTCGAGAACTGACGCCCAATAAACTGAAGCTCACGGTCAGCGGACATGGACATCATCATGAGCTTAACGATGAAGGCTTTGAGGAGACGCAGAGTTTAGTATCAGATACACCCTCGCATGGCAAAGGGGAAAGCACAAACTCCTCCTGCAATGAGGCAAATGATGCACCCACTCAAAGATCACGTCCGCTGTCCAAGCAAAAGACCACCACAACAAGCATTAGTGCCATGGGCATGGGCAGTCGTCTGGCGGATCGATTGCAGCAGACGAGATTACGAGGTAGCTCCACAATTGGTGGACAAGTCAACAACAAGTCACAAAGCCAAATGCCAGCTGCATCTTTACCCGCCACAAAGCGTAGTCTCTCGGCACAACGTCCCATGAGAATGCCCAATGGCAGTCCCATGTTAACTCCGACGCCCACCAGCAGCATACGTTCCGCCTCCTCCTCTGCCTCAGCCTCGGCAACAGGGGTGCGACGAGATCCCTCACAGCTGCGACCACGCGATGTGGAGCGCAGCAGCTCAAGAAACAGTTTACGCTCCTCGAGATCCTCCATTAACAGTGGCGCCTCCACACAGACGGTGGTGCGTCGTCTGCCCTCGGTGCAACGCACCACGGTCCCCACCACTGTCTCTGTGGATTCATCGCCTAGTAAAAGACCGCTGGCAACGCAGAATACACGTCCAATTCAAGGAGGACGAGGTGTACCCGCCAGTCGTAGTTCCAGCAGCGGTTCCAGCGTCGGTCCCAGTGTCATCCTTGTGCGTAGTAAACTTACAAACGGCCCTCGTACAAGTCAAGCGGGCTCACAATCCCTGGGCAGCAGCACCAGCTTTAAGGAGAATCAAAGCACGTCCACGCCCACAGCTACAGCTGTCGCCTCCCGACTGACAGCGGCAAGGAGTGCGATGCTGGTGAAGAATGTTCTCAATCAACAGGCCAAGAGCAATAACAATGCCAATCCTCAGCAGCGTAATCGTTCAGTCAGCAGCTTTATGCGTCCCACGGCCAGCAGCGCCACCAAGCGGCAGAAATAGGCAACACAGTCAAGTAGGAAAAGGATGCAGAAAAAGTATATAGTTAAGGAAGTAGGACTCGTCCAAGTTAACACAGAAAACAAATACAGAACAAAGACAAGTTACAAAGCATCTACTTTAAGCCGTCCATGCAAACGACAACATCAAAAAACATAAAAAAATATATAAATACATTTCGAATTTCTAGGCAGGATTTTGCACAAATAAAAACTACTCCGTAGCATTGTTAATCCCCAGACGCTCCAAGCGTACGTAGTAACTAGTTTAGCATGGGTCCAACATATGGGTCCGACGATTCCCAGCACATTCCAAAGTAATCCAATCCAGAAACAGAAACAGGTGCGTTTGTCACAAATGTGTTTCAATGTAAACGGTTTTCCAGCACTTTTCAAATTTTCCAAGGACCTCTTACATTCTAATTAAGTTAAAAGACAAATTATTGTTGAAATTCTATATATATTTGAGCACAAAAAAATTTAAGAGAATAAAATACTAGAATTTAAACTATTGAACTCTAACTTAGCATTAAACGAAGAACAAAAAAAAAAACACGTTAAAATTGTCTTTTTCATCTTAACATTAACAAATAGTTTTAGACATTACTCGAATATACATGTGTAGAAGTATTTTTTTTATATAGACAGCGCGTTATTTACAATTTGTGTAGTTAAACGAAAAGAAATGTAAACCAAAACATAAAACATATAACATAAAGCGTAAAACATTATTGTTAATTGACAAGCAGACGTATTGATATTGATACTGATGGACAAAACGACAATTACAAATCTTAATTAAAAACAAAAAGCAAGCTTTAAAAATGAATAATAAATAAAATACAACATTATACAAATACAAATATAAAATACAATTACGAAAAACATATTTAAAATTTAGTCGACAAACTTATTTCTCTATTGTGGCAGTTTGTTGTAACCTAATGATCTAAAACTACCAGCCTTAATGCATCTGGTAAATAAAGGCTCCAAAGGACTAATCTAGAGATTCGAGGAGCTCCTGTTGTAGCATTTCCTGGTCAACTACTTGATGTGCATAATTCTCCTTATCAAACCATTCCTCGTGGTTTTCTAAGTAACTGAAAGGAGCAACAAATACATTAATAATCAAAGATAGTGAGAAACAAACAAAGCTTTACTTGATGAAAGAGTTTAGATGTTTTAACAGATCCTCCAGCTTTTCATTTGATATGGGCGAAACGTTCAGGCACTCAGGCAACTTAACTGCAAGCAGAAAAGTAATTAAAATATGGTAAAAGGAAAACAATAGAAGTAGTAACAATAAAATCCTACCCAATAATCTGGACAGATGCGGCGCTCCAAACACCATGGATTTCTCCGGCTGCGATTCGGCGGAAAGCAGACGCCAAGCGAAAGTCTCACTGAGAAATCCCTTCATTTCTATGGGCAGCTTATAGGCTAACTTATATGGCGAATTACGCTCATCGTATGCAATTGCCATATTATTCTTGCCGCTGTTATCAACTATATACTTCAGACACTTTTGCAATTGCCTTTCGTATTCAACTCCTTCTAAAATGTGACCATTTTCACCATTTGTGCTGTTCAGTGTTGCTTCCAACGATATGAGATCTGTATCGCAGCTGGGATTGATAAAATCGTAGGAGTTGTTCAATATTGTGCTGCAGTTCTTTAAATTGTCATCGGTTAAGTAGGTGAATGCATAATCTATCTCCTCTTTATAAAGTAAATGATTTTCGAGAAGAAACTCAAAGTAGATGCGTAATCCATCCACGACTTCCTTCAGCATGCAGACACTTAAAAGAGAACGATTTTAAATTAGATACGACATTATTATGGTGCAACAGATTACTCACTTGGACATTACGCGGTCATATTCACGCTCCATTCGTGCATTACGACTAGTAGTTACTCTCCCTCGGGAACTGTCCTGTTTGATGCCAATGGCCAGTTCCACAGCACGTTGCTTCACAAAGTTCTCGAGAATAGTCACAATGGGCATGCGGGCGGGCAGGGCGTGCTGATTGCCCAGCTTGCAGACCATGTTGTAGTCATATTCCATGTATCCACGCAAACGTTCACTGATCCGCAGCATCACACGTTCCTCCTGATTGACGAACTTCTCTGCATCATTTGGAATAAGCAATTCCTTAGCTGGTGTGTTCAAGCTAAACTGAGATGATCTGCCACCTCTCCGTCCACGTCCACCGCGTCCACCCTTGCGTTTCTCCCTCATGGTGGCATCACCTCCTCCAAATAGAGTACCAGGTTTATCGATTTGAGTCCTGCGTCCTCCACTATTATCCCGCATTCGATTACCACTATTGTCTCGAGTGCGGGCGGCACTTTTTATCTGTGACTCTGGCAGTTCTTGTTGTAGTGTGTCCGCCAGATATGCCTCCGATATGTCCAAGGGATCGAGCTCCTCCAGATGCCCGCCTTTGGTGAACCGTTTCTTTTTGTTGGGCGCCACTGTTGGTGTCTTTGTGTCTTTATACGTGTAACCGCCACTTCTAAATAAAATGTTTCACAAATAGTTACACACAGATACACACCAACACAGAAACTGTACTCACTTTTGCAGCTGAGCGGCTTCTGCCAACTCTTTTTGCAATTTGCGATTCTCTTCGTTGTCTTTTAGCAGACCTGAAGCTCGCACATTACGATCCCAAGTAGAGCTCCATCCTTGAAAATGGATTTTGTAATCAAAGTAGATGAAGTTCCTTGCGTCCTTTCGCTCGTAGACAGCCAAAACCTAAGGAGAAAAACAGTTTTTCCGTGTGAAAAATCGAAGCGTTCACCTCGTGTTTGGCATTTATATTTGACGTTTCAACGTGCGTTTGTGTGCGCGCGATTAACGTCTGTGTGAGTGCGTGGGTTACCTTACTGGCGTACAAGACCCTAGCCTTCGATTTGTCGGGCTCGTAGCACAGGACTTTCTCACCCCTGTTGAAAAGCTGCACCTCGTTCTCACTTGTCGTCATCACTTTTGCATAAAAACAATGTAACTTTTAAACTTAAACCTAAATTATTGTTATTTATAAACTATGTACAATCGTCGCGTCGCTCGCGATGTTACTATTTTGGTAGGGTTGTGAGAGTGAAGAATCTAGTTCGGAAAGTAAACAATATTGTGGGAACGGCGCTAGCAAACAAGAGATGGCGTCAGTTTCTTGGAATATCAGTGCCAAAAATGAGTCCAGTTGCATTTACATGCTCAAATTTTCAATTTAAATGATTTACTTTAAGTTAATCTATTGTTATCATTAAACTATTGCTTTAGATTTATTTAAATTGCGCGAAAATAAGTAAAATTTATGTCGATAGATCTTCGCTATCGATATCTTTGGGCGCTATTTGTGAGAGTTTAATCGATAATAATTGTTGGCGCAAATTGAAAATCGACCGTTGCTAGGGAAAGAAAAAACCAAAACAAAAAAGGATCTTTAAATTATCACACTGCCCAACTTAATATTTTCTTAAAATAGTATTTTAGTAATGGCCACTTCATCAGCATCTAATTGGTTGCATGTAGACATTGAAGATGAGACACCACAACTTCTCTCAACTCTCTCAAGTTGCATGACACTCAGTGACGTTCAATGCGATGGTTACGTCCGTCTTTTGGCTGCCGACATTTCATTGGAGGATGATGAGGAGCCTTCCGCAAAGTTAAAAGTGTTTCGAGGACTCAAGTTGAAGCAGGAGCAATCGCTGCCAGGCATACCAACGGCCATTGAAAGTCTTTACATAGACGAAACGGAAACCAAGACACCGGGTGAGCATGCAAAGCGAAGATTCCTCCCTTATTCGTGCCCTTTCTCCCTTCTGTAGTGATTGCAGTAGCCATCGCAGAGTCAGTTCTGTTCTATAGGCATTTAAAGCCCTACTTCAAGTATACTGTACCCGCCTTGGATGCCGAAGAATTGGAACTAGAAGTGTGGCGCAAACTGCCTGTTGTGAAATCTGAAGCACACGATGGACTGCTGCAGCTGCTCAAAGATGTTGACCATGCCAAATTATCGCGTAAAACACAGCGACTGCTCCAGTTGAGCGATGGGGAGAGAGACGTAAGTTTTCTACATAAATATTTCGATGCCACATATCTTACTGTCCCTAATTCATTGCAGTCATTTATCAGCACACACAAGGACTCTCCTGTGGGTCGTGTTGGCATCATTGTGGCCATGTGCTGTTTGAAACGTGTTTCCAGCAGTTCCAAACCTCCGTCCCATTTAGTTCTGGCCACGGATACTGGACACATCTATGTATTGGAACCTCAGGGCTTTAATTTGGTCTATCAGGCCAAGACATGTAGTTATGAGACAGCTGTGCCAAGCCTGATTTCAGTGCAAGGCACTTACGAGACGGACTTTTGCATTGTGGTGGGCACACGTAATGGAGGCGTCTATTTGTTACGCAAATCCAACAAAGAAGGACAGGAGATCATTAAGATGAACACCCCATTAACGGGTGTACTTCTACTTCCTGTTGATCAGACAATTGTTATTACCACCATGGAGCAGCGGTTTTTATGTTACTCCAAGCGTGGCAAGCTGCTCTACCAGGTTCAGCTGGAGGCACAACCTGTCAGCATTCTGCCCCTGATGCTCACACATCTGGGCATCACTTTGGTAGCTGTGGCATTGAAAGGCGGCACAGTTAAATTCTTTCTTCAACGGTTTCTTGTGGATGAGTTTGTGGTGCCACAAACTGTGGCTGCCATGTTGTACGGCCGCATGGGTATGGAGGATCATGTGCTGACCCTAACAACCCAAACTGGTGAAATATTTATAAAAATATTACGTCGTATTACACGCTTTGAAAATACTATTGACGCTGCTGCATTGGCCAGCAAGAACTCGACCACTTCGCAGAGGACTGTGGATGCCTGTATACTGGACAAGCCCAAGAAGAGCTCCATATTTGTGGAGCAAGCAGCTCGAGAGAAGCAACAAGCCAAGGGTAGGTACAAAATGCGAACTGAACGTAGAATATTTTATTTGTTTACTTTTATTCTGCTACTTCTCAGCAAGTTATGGCAGCTTTCAAGTGGAACTCTGGCGTCTACGCCACACAGCAGCACGTGCCACAATTGATGCAATTAACTCCTCGGAGAGCACCATATCGGGAGACCTCACCCATGCCCCAGTAAAGCTATCAGCTGAGGTTTGTGGCAGTGGACCCGGCTTTCGACTCTACCTCACTGTGCAGAATCTGTCCACATTTAAGATGGCCTCAAATTTGGTGGTGCTTCTGCACGCTGATCGTCGACACTACACTATGCAACAATCTTTGGCCAGACTGCCTAGCGTACTGCCTGGGATTCCGTTGAGAATTGACTTTGAGGTGACATCTGTGCAGGATCCATTGGACAAATTACCGCCGGCCAGCCTCACGCCAGACAATTCTCAAATACGGGTCATGCTCTTAAAGACTGGACAGTCCAAGCCGCTTATTGCTGCCGCAGTGACCATGCCACAGTCGGAGGCACCTATGTAGAACCTTGCCTAAGTTTTTTTTGTTATGGGTAAGTTTATGAATTTATTTTATATATTTATATATTATTTTATTTTAATTTCTCTGTTTTTATTTCTTAGGCATATTTGGCTGCGTATTTCTCGTAGGCTTTGATGTATGCCTCCTTCGCAGCGTCCTTGGACAAACCCTTGTGCGAGGTCCACGCCTCATACATGGCTTTCTTCTTCAGATCCAGCATGCCAGGTTTATCAATGTTTACATCCCCAACGGTGGCCTGCTTGTAAAGTCCATACAACTCTAGATTCTCCGAATCTTGCGGTTTCTTTGCAAACTTCTTAACAAGTTCAGTAGCTTCCTCAAAGTTGACCATGTTACTCGTCCAAGTGTTGATATTAGAATGGCTTTACTTCTATTACTATATCCAACTTAATATCTTTTATTTAAAGTTTTTATTCAGTTATCAGAGTTAATTTGAATATAGGAGCAGCTGCAAGGCTAAATTTAGAGTCATTATCATATTATACATAGTATGCTAAATTAATATTTTGGAAAACTACCATAGCAGATAAGCGATATAGCTATTACTATTTGTAAGATTGTGATAACTTGCAACTGTTAATCATTTAACCTTTATTTGAAGGCTTTGTTTTGGCTTTGTCTTTGGCCTCATGACGTGTTTGTGAGTTACGGCTTCTTATTAATTAAGTCATCCAATTGATTTGAGACCTAGTCAGGATTGAGTTGCTATATTCGATTATATATTTTTGGTCACGGTACAGTCATAAAATATTCATGTTAATCTTATCATATGAGTGCATGAGGTGTTTATTCATATCTCTAAAAACTCATATACTTCTATAGTCTATGATAGCTATAACTAATTTCTTTTTTGGCAAACTGCAAGTATGAATTTCCCCTAAATCAGATAAGGTTCAATTTTGCTAAAGTTTGTTTTTTTTTTTATATTTTTTTCCCCACTCCTAGCCCCTTGCCTCCTACACCACCTAATCAATCATAGCAATCGCATAGAATAATGTATGTGTACAGAGTGAGTTGGAGAGGGAAATGGGGAATGGGAACTACAAACAGTAAGAGTCTTCTGTATGGTATATGATAAGATTAATCAAAAAACAGCGGCTGACTATGTTTGGGCCATTATATATAACTCTGGGGTGGTATGAGGTGCTTCAATTTGTTTTCGTTTGCCAAACACAACAAACCAACAAAACAACAACATGCTGACCGTAAGTAGAATTAATAAATATGAATTTATTAGGATATGGTTAAACTACACTGATATCCTTTCTTATTCTGTAGTTTGAGGAAATCGTTGAGAAGGCCAAGGCCTTCAGCAAGACCGTCACCAAGGAGGATTTCCTGGAATTCTACGGTTATTACAAGCAGGCCACCGCTGGCGATTGCAACATCGATGAGCCCGAGGAGGAGGACAAGAAGGCTCGCTATCTGGCCTGGAAGAGCAAGGCTGGTCTTACCGCTGAGGATGCCAAGAACCATTACATCGAGGTCTACAAGAAGTATGCCGCCAAATACGAGTAATTCGTGTAGTAGCTAACAATTCCCAGCCTTGTCACAATAATTATTCTGTCGCAGTTGTTAAAAAATGTATTTATTGTATTTTTATACTAAAGTTTAATAAACCCATAAGCATTTAAACAATTAACTGAATTTCAATTTTAAAACTTGACCAGTTTTATAGTTCTGTAATTAAGCATATATTTTCCTTTTTAAAAAAGCATTGTTTATACAATTTAGGCTCGTTCATTCATAGTCCGGCTAGAGTCATTATCTTTCAATTAGCTTATGTGATCTTATAGCTGACTTTAAATATTTGACATTGAAAAAACGGATCATAATAAAATTTCTTCGCAAAAAATGTATAAAAAACAAATTTCTTTAAAATTACCACACACAATTTTAATTTCTAGTATTTTTTGTTGATAAAATTATATAGTATATTATTTACTTAAATACATTAAATGTTCTACTGAAAACTTTATTTTATTTTTGAAATGTAAACAGAATTTTATCATTTCCAAATGAACTTTGTACTTGATTGTGTTTAAACGCCTGTGACCATATTTATGATTCATATTATTAACACTATGAATTTAACATTAACTATAATAACTAATGCCTAAAACTATACTTAATAAAAAAGTAATTTTAACAGAAAGCTTTCGATAAAAAAATCATACACATTCTTTCTTTTCTTCGCTAACTGGAAAGAAAGCTATTTCTAGGAAAAAGACCGTTTATTTTGAAATGTCGAGATAATTTAAAAATTTGTAAATTCTTACTCTTATGGGTTAGCACTCAGACATAATTTTTAAGCTTTTTTTCCTTATGAACTAATAACAAAAACCTTTTATATGTAACTATGAAAACTTGGTCAACTTCGCGTATCATCAGCTAGCTGTTATCATATTTGGTGAAAGCTTTTACTTAACATATTTATTATGGGAAAATTTATATTTATGAGACTTAAAATTTATATTTTACATTATATTGTAAATATTTAATAATTTTTGTTAATAATATTCTACAATTAGTAAAATAGGGTGTGTATCCAGCCTGTACCATATGCTTAGTCTACATGAATGTGCTTGAATTATAGATAAAAATTAATTTTAATGCTTCTTATATCTAAATTGATAAGCATTATCATTTGGAATTCTGTTTTTTACTAACGAATATAATTATTCAACTAATTTATATTTAATTGCAGTATGAGTAATCAGATATACATATGTGTGTAAATTATAAATGTCGAATTAAAACAAAGTCGAAGTACACGTTACTCTGTTGCCATTTGCTGTATAGATTGCAATTAAATTGTATATACGTCAGGTAATCAGCAGGTGTGGCACTGATAAGTGCAATAATCTCTGGATTAGTTGCTCCCAGTAAAAAGTTAAATCATTCGCAATCAATATATGTATATTTAAAAAGCCGGTTGCCCTTCGCACCCAGAATGCAATGATTAAATCCCAACCCAAATCGATAATCAGAACAAGAAAGAAGTACATCCATCAGTAATACTCAAAGCTGTCTGGGTGTGTGAATTCTCTAGAGCAGCCATGGTGCGTGAGTACCCAGAGAATATTACGAAAGCTCTTCAATTGCGATAATGGAGGAGAGAGCTTTAACAGAGATTCGCTCGCAGTTGCGATCGTGGCGAAAAGATTTAAATTGAATGTCCAAACGAAACTCGGATTCAGACAGTGTCGAGTTCTTTGATAGTCCAGACAACAAAATCAAAGTAAGTGCGAGTTCAAATTGCGGAAATTCAATTATCAATCGAATTTATATTCGTTTACTCGTTCAGTTCAAATATATTGTCTGTACTTTTACACACTTGTGACAAAACAATATCATTAGCTCTTTTAGATAAGGGCCAAGTGTTTTTTTTTTTTGGCCATGTTATTTGGGCCAGCAACAATATGATTTGCAATTCGAGTGGGCGTTATTGTAATAGACACGTACGTGGACCACGCCCAATGCCTTTTCTGGACGAATGTGTTAAATCTGATTTAATTTAAACGCCAAGCAATCTGTGAGATACATTTGTATCTTTTACGCTGCGGCATAATTTTTAAGCCCTGTACTTTAAAAGTAGAGTGGGTCTGTTTGTCTTTTTGTCTGACGTGTTAGCAATTCAGACCTCTGACAATTCCTGTTTCTGTACATCCTGAGCAAATCAAAAATAAAAGACATTTTAATAGGTCAATATTGTAGGATATGTCCTTAAAATTTCATTATGATTAAATAGTAAACACGGAAGTTATTCAAGAGGGAATGGAAGGAAGCTATTTATGCAGCGTCTGGTCAAAAATTCCAAGTCTCTCACAGTCGAGTTCTCTCGTCGCTAGGCTTTCATGCTAGTTATTAATGAAATTCTATTTTTATTGTGTGTCGCGGCTTCTGCTGGTGAAAGTCGTGCTTGGAGGCACCTCCATAAATGGTCCGACCTCAAAAAAAATAAATAAATAAATAAAAAAGATTGCTGAATAAGCGCCTGATGCGTGCCAAAGTTCAACAAGCCAGACAATTTGGCGTCAGATCATTTAAGTCGTGTTTCTCAATTAACCTAGCGAACAGGTTTTGACCACAAGTTCATAAATGTTATGTCATTAACAATTTTCTTAATCTTTTCTACTTGCAGATTCAAATCTAAACCATGTCCCTCACCGAGGTAAGTGGCCGTAAAACAAGCTGTAGATTTCTGATAGTGTCATACATTATGTGGCTACTGTTATCAACCAGCTATTTTATAAGCACCTGGCTAATCTCTAATCTTTAATCTTGCAGCAATTCAACGCCGCCGCCGAGAAGGTCAAGACTCTGACCAAGCGTCCCAGCGATGATGAGTTCCTTGAGCTCTATGCTCTCTTCAAGCAGGCCACCGTTGGTGATAACAACACCAGCAAACCAGGTCTTCTGGATCTGAAGGCCAAGGCCAAGTGGGAGGCTTGGGGCAAGCAGAAGGGAAAGTCCACCGAGGCTGCACAGAAGGAATACATCGCCTTCGCCGAGGGTCTGGTTGCCAAATATGCCTAAGAACCAAAGTAAAGTTCAGCTCATATCCAAATCTATACTAAATTGATTTTAAAAATAACAACCAGAGACTAAAGCTATTTATTTAGTAGACACTATGATCTTTTTTTAATGTGTAATAAAAATTGTTTGTAAACTTTTGTAAACTACGACTTTCTTATACCCTTTCAACACTATACAGTTTGCCCATAGAAAAAATTACATATATTGGAAATTTCTAGGACTACAAATGTACCAATTTTTGATAATAGAAAATATGTTTATAAAAATTGAGCTAAAAATCATCTTATTTGTAGTGAAAAGAGACTATTATCCAAAACTCAATGTTCCATTCCATTTACCTTTTGATTTGGAACTCTTGTAACCTTTACCCTGCATTTTACTTTGCGTATTTGGTCTATGTTTTAATTTGAGTACGTGGCTCTTTACTTACAATAAGTATTTGCAAGGCAAATACGCGTACATATACTCAAAAGTGGGCTGGGTACCGGTTCCAAGTTACGAATACAAATACGAATACGAGTCCAAATACGAATGCAACTTGTTTGCTGCGTTCTTTGGACGTTTGTCTGTCCATTAGCGACTAACTGTTAATAGAACCGTTGAAACATTTGCAAGCACGACTGTTAGCTTTGGCAATGACCTTGAAATTTCAAGTCTACTTGAGTGCATTTTCTTAAGTTTGGTTTTTGCAAATCTTGAGCTGATTTTTTTTTGAGCTGAATTGCGGAAGTTAACATTATCGGAAAGAGATGAGTATCTAAAAGATTCTCATGTTGAATTTTAAACATACATACGTATGTATGTATATGTACGTACAGTTTCAAAACTCAAAGTAAATAATATGTATTTTTTGGGAAACTAATTTTATAAAATTGTCAAAGTGTCAAAGCAAAGTTAAAAATAGCTAGGCAGGTCTTGATAAATTAAAGTAAAACAAAATTATTTACTATTTATTAAAGTAGTTCCATGTTTTTGAATATAGAAAAGGCATAAGGCAGTTGTAATGTATTTAAGTACCTTTTCTAGATAAGTCGTATTGAAAAAGTAGAGCTTCAAATATCAGCACTCGTAATAAATAAATGCACATGAATTTATTTATATGACATTTAAATTAATGCTTTATTTTCTCTTCCCTCTTCTGCTTTATTAAAGGAACTCATGGCATCGTGATGTCAAAGCGGACTCAATTCTTTTGGCCATCGATGGATGGATCAAATTGTCGGACTTGGAATTAAGTGCGCAGTACATCCCAGGACACACTTCCGATATTATTTTGACAAATTTTCGGAAATTGAGAGAAAATTAGCATATTTCCAGTTTTACTCCATAAAGATATAAATTTAAGAATACAAGACAGAATACTATATTTTGTTTTATATTAGGCTGATAATATAATTCGGAAAATTAAGCCGCAATTTAGACTAGGTCCAATATAACTTTATATTACCAGTATATTAAGAATTAAAGATATTACACATTATTTAATTTTATATTAACTTTATTTTTATAAAATTATAGATCAAAATTTAGTTTAGAATTAGAATAGATCAAATGTTACTTCATAAGGATATTATTTTAAGATTTAGCGATATTAACTAGAGTTTAGCTTATATTTCGATGTTATTCGTAAGGATAGGATTTTAAGAATAAAAGAAACTGATATTTTAAAATTACAACATGGTTTTTTATTGGCTGGGTTGCTTTACAGCTGATAGCGGATTTAAAAAGCAATATTTTTGACATCAGCAACAATTTATGTTGCACACTAGCAACATTTTTGACATTAGCAACAATTTCTGTTGAACAGCAGCAACATTTCAGCAAGTAGAAAATTGTAGTAGAAATTATAAAATAGTAGTAGAAATTATGAAAATCGCGTTGCATCGCGCCGAAATCGCGTTGCAGTCGCACCGAAATCGCGTTGAAATGTTGAAATCGCGTTGCAGTCGCGCGGAAATCGCGTTCAATTATAAAAATAGTAGTAGAAATTATGAAAATAGTAGTAAAAAGATGAAAATAGTAGTAGAAATTATGAAAAAAGTAGTAGAAATTATGAAAATAGTAGTAGAAATTATAAAAATAGTAGTAGAAATTATGAAAATCGCGTTGCAGTCGCGTTGAAATCGCGTTGCATCGCGCCGAAATCGCGTTGCAGTCGCGTTGAAACGTTGAAATCGCGCCGAAATCGCGTTGCAGTCGCGTTGATATCGCGTTGCAGTCGCGCTGAAATCACAATAGCAACATTTTTGACTTCTGCAACAATTCCTGTTGCCCGGCAGCAACATTTTTGACTTCAGCAACAATTTCTGTTGCCCAGCAGCAAAATTTTTGACTTCAGCAACAATTTCTGTTGCCCAGCAGCAACATTTTTGACTTCAGCAACATTTTCTGTTGCCCGGCAGCAACATTTTTGACTTGAGCAACAATTTCTGTTGCCCGGCAGCAACATTTTTGACTTCAGCAACAATTTCTGTTGCCCAGCAGCAACATTTTTGACTTGAGCAACAATTTCTGTTGCCCAGCAGCAACATTTTTGACTTCAGCAACAATTTCTGGTGCCCAGCAGCAACATTTTTGACTTCAGCAACAATTTCTGTTGCCCAGCAGCAACATTTTTGACTTCAGCAACAATTTCTGTTGCCCAGCAGCAACATTTTTGACTTCAGCAAAAATTTCTGTTGCCCAGCAGCAACATTTTTGACTTGAGCAACGATTTCTGTTGCCCAGCAGCAACATTTTTGACTTCAGCAACAATTTCTGTTGCCCAGCAGCAACATTTTTGACATCGGCAACAATTTCTGTTGCCCGGCAGCAACATTTTTGACTTGAGCAAGTAGAAAAGATGCAAATAGTAGTAGATATTATGAAAACAGTAGTAGAAATTATGAAAATAGTAGTAGAAATTATGAAAAAATTAGTAGAAATTATGAAAATAGTAGTAGAAATTGTGAAAATAGTAGTAAAAATTATGAAAATAGTAGTAGAAATGATGTAAATAGTAGTAAAAAGATAAAAATATTAGTAGAAAAGATGAAAATAGTAGTCGAAATTATGAAAATAGTACCAAAAAGATAAAACAGATCGTACAGAAATAGAAATTTTAGCTAAAATAAAATACTTCCTACTTCTAAATTCTGTTTGCATGGTAATTGTGTGCCTATTTCTTGAATTTCCAGCTTCTGCCTGATTCTAATTTCGTTAACCAACCAATAAAAAAAATACGTTTTAATTTCAGAATTTCAGTTTCTTTTATTCTTAAAATCCTATCCTTACACTAACATTGAAATATAAGCTAAAATATAGTTAATATCTTTTAATCTAATACATACATTTCTATTAGCTTAATGTAACAAAAAATGTATTACAATTTTAACAATTTTCTTAATTATACGTATTTAATAATTATTATTATACATAAAACTATTTGCCTAGAAATGTACAATTTATTCTTCATTTGTGGCAACATTAATTGGTGTCTAAAATGACGTCAATTGCGGTATTCCTCGAGCAGAACTGTAAGAAGAAGTTAATTAAATTAATTACATTATAATTTATATATCAGATATAATTAAATAAATTAATATTGTACTTACATTCAGGTACATTCTTCCATTGATTCAAGAGGGATCAACTTGGCTTGCAGCGGAGAACCTTATCCTTAAGACTCCTCGACCTTGATCAACGATGCGAATGTTGGCTTCAGCTTGAAAAAAAGGAATAACAGGTTAATATTGGAGATGTAAAGTTTTATTATTTGACTGAAAAATAAATAAAATTAATTCAAAATAAAATTTTAATCTTAAGTTAGATGCCTATACTTTTTTTTATCGGGAATTGGGCTTTTTCAATTTATATTTATCAATGTATTTTTATTTTACAGATTTTGCAGAGTCTACGCTCTCGCTTAGAAAATTGGGGAAAACATGTCAGACGAAAGATAACTAGTACACTTAATTTTATGATATATATTATTCTGATGTTAACAAACTGTAAATTAAGCTTAAGTTAGCATAGATTCAATGTTATTGCTTAAGGATAGGATTTTAAGAATAAAAGAATCATAATTTTTTAAATTAAAATGTGTTTTTCTATTGGTTGGTTAGCAATATTAAAGTCAGGTAGGAAGAATGTGGCTGGAAATCCAAGAAATAGACACACAATTACCAGGTGAAGAGAAACTGAAAGTAGGTCGTCAAATGAAAATTTTAATGTTGCCATGACGTTACACAAAGGGTAACTTTTATGGAGTGACGTCACTAAAATGGACCTTTTTTGGGTCGCACTTGATTTAAGTAAAAGTTGTACAAGAAACAAAAAATCTTGAATCACTTGGTTTAAGTAAAACTGTACTTAATTCAAGAACAAAAAATCTTGAATAAAGACCAAACGCACTTGGTTTAAGTAAAACTGTACTTAATTCAAGAACAAAAAGTCTTGAATCAAGACCAAACGCACTTGGTTTAAATAAAACTGTACCTAATTCAAGAAAAAAATCTTGAATCGAGACCAAACGCACTTCGTTTAAGTAAAACTGTACTTAATTCAAGAACAAAAAATCTTGCATCGAGACCAAACGCACTTGGTTTAAGTAATAAATAAACTTAATTTAAGAACAAACGCACTTGATTTAAGTAATAAATGTAAATGTAATAAATGCTGTTGTACTGTAGCAACTTTTCCGACATCATCAACAATTTCTGTTGCACAGTAGCAACATTTTTGACATCAGCAACAATTTCTGTTGCAGAGTAGCAACATTTTCGACATCAGCAGCAATTTCTGATACTATTTTCAAAAGAAATAAGGATACATAAACATTCTGGTTAATATCTGTAATTAAAAATAATCAAACCATGCTAAAAATTAAAAAAAGTTTAGAAAACCTTCTTCATTTTTGATACAACAGAATTATGGGATAAGTTCTACACATTTTACTAATTAAATCCATTTGCAACAGCATTTTTATAAATAAAATACAAATAACTTGTTATGTTGCTTTGGCAACTCTACAAAATGCCGTTAAATTAAAAACCAAGCCTTAGCTACATTTGAAATGATGCTTGCAACATACACTGTATGTTGCGGCAACATGTTGCTGCTGCTCAACAGGTGAGAGGCAATAAAACAACAACAATGCTCGCTGCGCTTTTTGTTTATGAATGAAAAGCGCATAAGCAAACTGTGATAAATGTGTGTGCACGAGCAAAAACGAACAGCAACAACAATAAGAGAGCAAGCGGACAACAAGTTGCCAGCTTGCGATCATGGGCCAAATGAGAGAGCCAAGAGAGAAAGAGTGTGTGCAAAGTAGAGAGAACTAGAGTGAGTGTGTGTGTGTGTATGTGTGTGGAGAGAGAGAAAGAGCAATTGGAACCAGTCAGTCAGTCAGCCAAGTCAACAGGCAAATGGCAACTGGCAGCAACAGTTGAATTCAGTCTACGTTTTGGCCTAAACGCGTTTGCTTGGAATTGGCCAGCGCGCATGAGCCGTCAGTTAGTCTGCCAGCGTTTTTTACCCCCTCTCTCACTCTCTCGCTGTCTCACTAAACGTGCGTGTGTGTGTGTGTGGCCTGTTAACAAAATGTGATTAGCAAAAATACAAAAGAAGCAACGAAAAAGGCAGAGAACGCAAAGAACAGAAGACAACGCGAAAAGTGTGTTAAAAATAACAAAATAATACAATACGAATTTTTCAGTTTTCATTATTTTTATTACTTTTTGTTTTCGTCTTTTTTATTTTTGTGTATAATTGCGAATAAACGCAAAAAATCCATTGCGCTGGCGCTGCAACATTAATTAACAACAATAAGTTGAAAATAATGTTAAAAGTTATGCAGAGTTTTGTGCTTTATCGGCAGCAGCAGCAGCAGCAACAATAAAATTCATATTGAACTACACCCAAAAGCCAACAACAACAACTACAAACACAACGGCGGCTGTGCGGCTGACTTGGCCGACAGCAACAGCAACAACAACAATAGCAACACCAGTCAGCAACAACAACAATCAAAGTCGTAGTCTACCTTTTTCGTGCCTTTTCAAGTGTTTTTTTTTCTGTCGTCCCCCGCTCAGCAGAGCATAGAGAGAGCACAAAAGTGAGAGAGAGCAAGATTGAGAGAGCACGCCTGTCTGGTTTTGGAGCTGTGTTTAGTTTCAGTAACTGACCAGCTGTGTTTGCTGCCCCCTTCTTCAGGCTGCATGCAACAACAAAATACAAACTACTACAACAAATACATACATGCAATCCATGCTCCTCCTGCTCCTCATGTGCAATTTTGGTAAGTCTAACCGTTTACCGTTAAGCGTTAGCTTTTTGAAAAGTGTTGCCATTTTGGCTGTTAAGTAGCTATATTCAGCAATTTTAAAAATGCAACTGTTAGAAAATTTAACGAAGTTTTATTAACTAGAAATCCGAGTATACTTATAAATAATTAGACCTTTTTTTAAGAAAGCAATATAATTGAATAAAGTAAATACTAAGCAGATAATATTGTGTTAAACCATTTTGTCAAATAGAAACTTACTACTGACAGAGCAAAATGTTGGACAGAGGTTTTAAAATGCAAAGATTATTTTAACCACAAACAAGCATTTACAAAGTACTTATAAGATTAAAGACAAACTATAGTCATTATTACTTAGCGGATTTAATAAGATTTTATCTTTTTCTAGCTACTGAATTATTATCAAATGAATTAAATAAGCTTTTTGAGCCCTTAAGATACGGGCAACACTAATCTCGAATTGGAATACTCAAACCGATTTAAGCTACCTGTTGCTTCTTCTTATTATTAGTTGGATTTTGAGGATTTTACATTTTTGCCACTCATTTCTATGCCTTGTCTGCTTTTTGCTTTCCTTTTTCTTTTTTTTTGTGTGATTATTTTTTTGCTTATAATTATTTTGTTTGCGGCTCTTTTCATTAATAAGTTTCACGCGTCGCTCATTTTTCAACAAGTTATCCCCATTACCCCTCTTCAGCTCCCCTGTTGCCAGGGTTTAGCTTGTGTCTGTCTCGGATTACCGTGTTGATGTTGTATTTACTTATGTATATGCCGTGTGTAGAAATGTATGTGGATGCGAGTACGTATTTCTGTAGTCACGCCAAATGAGCCAGGGGATAACATAAATTCTCCTCCTCTTTTTTTTTTTGATTTGTTTTTTTTTTGTTTTTTTTTTTTTTTTTGCTAATATCTTTTTATTTGGGTTCTCACGCTGTGGTTTAATAAATTTACCGAGCAATTTGTATGGACAGCAACTGAGGGAAGGTAAGCGAAATGAGGATCAGTTATTGGAGATAAACAGATGACTAAAGATCGAAAGTTGTAGAAGAAAAGTTGTGAAATAAGCTATGGAATAGATATGGCTTTAAATTTCACAAATTAGATTCGTTGCAACTACTTATAGAAAGAATTAAAGTGTTATTCAGTTTTCCCATTATTCATCTCTTAAGCTGTTATCAGATTTGATTAATGTATTTCACTTTATTTCACTTAATTAACATTAGTTCAATTTCAATCTTTTATAAAAAAATAGAATAAAATATTAAAAGGCATTCATTTTTTATAAATTCAATTGTACCGTAAAATATTTTGTAATCAACATAATCGAAGGTTTAAAAATGTCGATAATATTGCTTATCTTTAAACAAACTCGCTAGCAATAGTTGTGAATGTTTTTATGTCTAATATGAAAGGAGAAATGTGCCTAGTAATTATTCGTAAAATGTAGTTAACACTGGGCTCTTGATCAGCCGATTTCTTATCTACTTATAAACTACTGATAAACTTTAAAGCTATAATTGTTAGAAATATGGCTATATTTACTTAGATAATTTCATTTGACATCGGTGTAGCTTTAAACTTTAAAGATCTCTCCAGAACAATCTATTAACAATTGCAGTTCATAGATCTGACAATGATCCGTAGGGTACCAAAGCCATAAACCAAAGTCAGACCAAAAACAAGTTTACAGCAGACACAACACTATCAAAGTGTGTGTGTGTGTGTGTCTAACTAAAGCTAAGACTTAAACTAAAACGAATACTTAAACTATGAGTATGTCTATGACTGCAAGTCTCGAGTTGAGTCGTGTCTTTGTGCAACTTGCAACTTGCAACCTGGAACTTGCAACTGACCAGACTCTTGGACACTTGACGCTCGGCTAAGGCCAGGTATTTGCAACAACAACAACAAGAACGTTAACTGGCAAATAACTGTGATTGGAATGTACAAACAAGAACAAAACACTTGTGAGTTTGAAATCAGTATCGAAATGCAATACGTATACGCCCCATGTGTCGCCCTCAATTGAGGATCATTTGTTATTTGTTATGATAGGTTATGTGACTTGCTCAGAAACAGAAAATAAATCAGAGACTGAAGATGATCGCATATCAAAGTCACTTGTCACTTCACTGCACTTGGCCCTGCTAGTGATATCGAGAGATAGAGAGAGAAAAAGTGAGGAGAAGAAGCAGAGGAAGATCTTCGTCTGATCTCTGCTTCTATTGAGTCATCTAATTTGCATTTACTTAGTTTAAGGCACGAAAACTGGTTGCTAAAAGCTTTGAACTTTGTCATTTTGGCCAAAATCGAACTAAGAATTATTGTCGATGATCTGTTGAGTTTAAATCAGGTGTCGAAAATAACAGTTACCTAAACAATTAAATCTTCCAAAAAAACATCGACGCTATAAATAGATTTCGAGTCAGATTTTACTTTAGTTTCTATAACTTTTATTTATAATTTATAATAAATAACAATTTGTTAATGCTTTTAACAATTACGATTTGTATTTAAAAGTTAAAGAACAACCCCATTTTTTATAACAGGTTCTTAAAGTTTATTTCAAAATAGGAAAATAGTTAAACAAAATAATTATATGCCGCATAAAATTTGATTTTAAAATTTTCAATAAATATTGAAAATTACACTTCAAGCAATTTAATGAAAATTGAAAATTTGTTAAAGGATTGTAATTTTTTAAAACTTAAAACAATTACGGTCTCTGGTATAAACTAAACTTCTCAAACTAAAGCAACACAATTCGTTTTCTTCTACAGCTCTTTCTCCCTCTCTTCCTCTCTCTCTTCTTTGCTGTATCTCCATCTCTTTCTGCAGCTGTATCTGAGCGTGTTTGTATTTGTAACTTGCCGCACCGGTTTCGGTTTATGTTTTAGCCAACGCCATCATCATCATCTCCATCATCATCATCATCCATTACTTATACGTGTATTTCTATTTCTCTTTTAATTTTCTCTCGCGCGCGCAAAGTTGTTGTTGTTGTTGTTGTTGTTGTTGCGACTTGTTGCTTGTCTCTTTATTTATTTTTTAACCAGTTTCTTTGCTTTGCTGCAACCTGAGCGCGAATGAGCCATAAATAACAACAACCACAGCAACAACGGCTGCTGTTGCTGCTGCTGCTGTCCCGGTTTCCAGGAAGCAAATGTCCGTCTGTCCATCCGTCCCAATTGTCCGTTGTCTGCGTCTGCAGTTCGCGTGCAAAGCCGTTGAGATTATGCAACTTTTGGTTTTTTAAATATTTTTTTTACTTTTCAAAAATTTAATAAACCACAACGCGTTGGCGTCGCTTCCTTGATGTGGCCAACCAACCAGCAATAGAGACAGCAACAGCAAAGGAGATAGACATATACAGTAAGCCAAGTAATTGTGTTGACAAAGAAAAAGTTGCACATAATTATATTTTATTCAAAAAAAAAAAATAGATAAGTTTAATCGATAGAATTAAAATTTTGTATCTTGATCTTTACTTAATAAAAATATTACCTTTATAATAAAATGAATGTTTATTGTTAAGAATATTTACTTAGGAAAACTATATCTTTCATTGAGAAAAGACGTCTCAATGGTTATTACAATATAACATTTAAAAATAAAATCACTTTTCCAAGTAATTTATTTTCTATTTACTTAAGAATAATAGAAGAAAGAAAACACCATAAAAAAACAAAGCAAATGTAATTTTTTTAATATGTGCATTCCTTATGTTATCAAAACAGTTACATGACTAACTGTAGATATAGACAACAGCAAAAGTTGCGCCCACAAAGCAAATTCCATAGTGGCTTAGGCTGTCGACTTAAGTCTTAATCCGCTGACTGTGGAATTCTGCGCATCTAATCAAAATTTAAGTACTTACTTACCCCCACTTTTTCCTCGCTTTCCTTCCCTTTTCCGCTTTCCTCCCCTTTTCCGCTTTTGGCCAACTGCATGCCACACACTTGGCAAAGAACCATTTATTTGCTTGCATTCACATTTAACTTTTAAAAGGGAGAGACGTTGACAGGTCTGTGATATCAGAGCAAACAATTGCCATGTGTTTATTTGCACCGAGTAACCCAACTCTTCCCACTCACCACTCCCCATTCACACCCGATCTTTACTGAAGGCCGACTGGGGAATCCCCAGATCGAAAACAGAACACAAACACAATACAAAACAAACTTTCATTTACCTTCTGCGACAAATCTGCCGAATCAGTTGAATATATACTAAACTTAAAAAATAAATGTGTAGTTATATATATTAACCGTTAACCTTGACCAACAGCAACAACAGATCGTCTAAAGATACTGCAACTGAAAAAATTATATCAAAAAAAGTGTTTTTTTTTCGATTAAATTTAAATCGTTTTAAAGGTCAGTTTCGATAAGAATTGTTTAGGCCAGTGCAGGTGTTGATAATAATAATAATAACAATATACCATAATTTTTATGGTCTAGCGTATAAAGTCTGTAGAGAACTTATCAGAAAAATGTGAGTTTATATCCCAGTTTATAGAGAACTGTTCGAGTTATTTCAAAGTGGCGACAATTCAACAAGTATTTAGTGGCCAGAGATATATCTCTATTTATATAATGCCAGGCCAGACAAGAGTGCAACTCAAGACCCAGACGCTTGACTGATATATGGACTGACAGAGAAAGGCAGTGAGAGAGAGTGGGGGGAAAAAAGGGAGAAAAAGAGTGAGAGAGAGAAAGCAATGGAGATAGTGTAAAAATTATTGCTGCAAATATTTAGTCAAGTGGAGAATGGAGAATGCTTTTCGGCGATGAAGCAAGAGAAGGGCTGCAGTTGTGCTTATGCTAGTTCTTCCTATAACAGATACCCCTTCCCTTTTTTCTTCCCTTTTCCCTCCCTCTCCTTTTGCCAAAGATAAGATAAAAATCCAAACGGCGCCAGCAGCCTGGCAAAGCGCCAAAAACAACAAATATGGCAATGAAATACGTTGCAGCAAATGAGTTAGAGACAGAGAAAAAACTGAGAGAATTGCAAGTTGCAGAAAGTGTTCCATGCCCAACTAATGTCCGAAAAAAAACTTCATTGTCATTGCAGCTGCCCCAAGGAGATGATTGACTAAAAAAGACACTCGATATCACGGCGTTGAGTTGTTCGAGATGCACGAACTGTTTACAAAAGTGCTCGCCAAGCGAGATTTATCCCGAGCCGGGGATCTCTTCTCGGTTCCAGATGCAGACATTGTCAATGACATCACAGAGGTGGTAAGTAAATAAACAATCACTTATCGTTTTGTAAAAACAATTTAATTATCCTTATGAAGATCATCCTATGCAAAGATCCCAATGAAACTGTCGACTAAATAAATTATTCTATTATATTCCATAGCTGTCTGAAATCAATCCAATAATCTCCCATGCGGACTATGTAAAGAACAACAATGATCAGAGCGTGGTGGAGATCTGTGTCACCAGAGTGCTCTCCTGCATTCGAGAGACACGAAGTGCGGAGCGATATTGTTCCGCCTTGGTGGATCTGCTAAAGACTTGTCTGCTATGGAATCTACAACCGGTGGCTGCCACCAAGGAGGAGCCACCTCACGCCAAGATTGCCGCCGACATAATCTCTAGCATATTTTTGGTAAGTTAGTCTCCAACAATCTCCATATCCTGCTCAAATCTACATCTCTCTTTTAGAACTACGACAAGAAAGAACTGATGAAAATAGCGCTGCCAATTGCAGTGCAGTTTCTGCCCAAGGGGAATAAAGAGCTGTCCAGGAATCTGGCCAGTTATCTCTCGCTGGCTGCAATTGATTATGCCTATCTGTTGATAGATATTATGGATCCCATAATGGATTCCATACTGGCTGGTAATTATGGACTATTGCGAGTGCTCTCCCAGGTCTATGAGGTTTCTCCAGAGACAGTGACACCACATGCTCCGCTGTTGATTCCTCTGCTCCCTCAGTGCGATGCCCAGGAGAGAATGGCTGTCTTTCAGCTTTATTTGTTGATTGTACAAAAATCACCGGCTGTGCTTGAATCCTGTGTGCCTCAGCTGTGTGGTTTTCTGCAGGACAGTGATACCTCGAATATCACCATGCAAATCCTGCTCAAGCTATCGCAGCATGCACCCTATCTTCTTGTGGATCACTTTGAGCAAGTACGTCTGGCAGCCAAGACAAATCCGAGTACGATCACACTCTGTGCCCAGATATTGACTACATCTGGTATTGGCAGCAAAGAGACGGCTCAGCAGGCTCTGGACTTTGTCCTGGAACATCTTCCGGCTCAGGCATTACTGCAACAGGAGGCAACCAAGCTGTGCTCTGCGTATCCTGTACTTTTTACGGACAAAGTGCTCGCTTGTGTAAGGCAAAAGAATGCGGCGTTGAGTTCCCAACATGATGTGGGTAATAAGACGTCGGGTGGAGTTACCATTGTCAGTTTAAATAGCTCCAGTCCAAGTCCACCCATAAAGCCAGCTCCTTCTTCCTCGTCCTCCGCGTCCGCCTCCTCTTCTGCCACGCCCGCTAGCAGCAGCAGCTCGAACATTCTCCAGCAGCCTACGATGGCCACGCCTACTTCCCAATCGGCGCCAGCTCCCATCGCCACCTCCACACCAGCAGCGGCGGCGCCTTTGCCTATAGCCACTCCTACGCCAACGCCTCCACATACAGGCTACACTCGCCGGGTGAAACTTGGGGACTCTCGTAGCACAGGAAGACTTCATCCAGCGAGCAACACGCACAGAAGCGTTACCAGGCTTAATGTAGCTAGTGGATCAGTTGGAGGACTCCACAAGAGCATGACAAGATTGAGCAACTCACAAATCAATCAACAGCCCGGCGGTAATTCCAATGGAAATGTTGTTGTTCAAACTGGAGCCACGCCCAAGACACCAACAACTCCGAGTAACCCGCCCGTGACTCCAGTGCCACCTTTGAGTAACGATGTCGTCATCACGGGACACAATAAACATGGCATACCCGTGACTTCAGGCGGTGTCACAGTCACCACATCGCCATCTAAAGTGCGTCCGCATTCCCAAGGACCCTCGACACTGTTAAACTCCAGCACAGTACTGATGAAGTACAGCACGGATGCACTGAATCAATCTGTGGGCTCCATTTCCATACCACAATCAGCGGGAGGAGGTGCTGCTTCAACGGCAGCTCAGCAATCCCAGAATGCTGTCTCTGTGCATCATGCATCGCCAGCGTTGCCACAATCCTCCAGCAATGGCAATGCCAAGTCCGTCATGAAGTTGCCCGTCAACGGAAATGTGAGTAAAAAAATTATCTTCAATATAACTGTGTATCCTGATTGAATGAGAACTTCAAAAGTTATCTTAGGTCTTATAGAGCCCCTTATAAAGCATTCCCAATTGTTAATATTCCATTTTTATCTCCTACAGAGCGAGGTGATTGTCTCTGGTCCCACGACCACCACAAATGTGGCTCCTCGTCGAAGTGATAACACAAGTCGTACGCTGCTCAATGCCAACAGTGTGATGGATCAACGTATGAGCACCTTTGAGCCATACCAGATAATGCGTGATCCTGTCCAGCAATTTTGTGAGAAGAACTTTGTCTCCATCAAGTCGTATATGGATGAGGTATCACAGCATTTGCCACCGCCCACAAGGTGCAGCATTGAGGGTAAGTCGCTGTCTTCTCCTTTTTTTTGCTTTCTTCTCTAACTTCTCTAAACTCTCTACAACACAACTGTCAATCTTCACGCATACACATACACACACATACACATCACACAGTTTCTAATGAATTTGCAGAGCGTCGGAAGAAAGTCGCCAAGTTACACTTTGCCTGTCAAATACGAGGACCTCATTGCCTCTACTCCAAAACTTGTTTCACGATGCGCACACGTAATCCTAAGACCTGGATTCACATGATCTTCCTAGACTTTCAAGTGCGCCACTTTGTAAGTAGATTCTTCTGACTCTAAGAAGACATTTTCTAAAGTTTCTACATTTTCTTTAGGTCAAGGAGAAATGTGTGCTTAGCACACGTGAGCCGGGCATCAGTAATCTAAAGAATATCTGGCAGATACTCAAATGCGAGAATCGCAGCTTCACCGAACTGGTCACCAGTCAATTTCCTCAGGTCAAGGTAAAGTTATTAACCGAATTTTAATCGGATTTCTTAGTAATCAAATCAGCGATCGCAAATAAGAGGTATTGTATTGCAATGTGTTTTTAGGATCGTGAAATACTTGTGAACGAGCTGCGTCACTCGGGCTTTCTGGATGTGTTTGAAGTGTCCAAGACGAACAAGTCAAATCCGAACTGCAATGAACTGGAATATCAATGGGGCTGCTTTCTGTGCAATCATCCTGATAAGGCAGTTGGTTTTCTCAATGGCAGCAATCAGCCGATGATTGAGGGACAGCTAAAGGAGAAGAAGGGCAAGTGGCGACTTTTTAGGCGCTGGCGCACACGCTACTTTACGCTCTCTGGCGCCCATTTGTCCTGCAAAGGATCTGTAAGTGATTTACACACCTCTTGACTTACCGATTTATCTATATATCCTTCATCGGTTTTTAGAGCGGCGGCGAGAGCATCGATGTGAATCAAATACGATCCGTGAAGGTTTCACGTGGCGCACGTAACATACCCAAGGCTTTTGAGATTTTCACTGCCGATCAGACACTAATACTCAAGCCCAAGGATGGCAAGAATGCTGAGGAGTGGGTACAGTGCCTCAGCATTGTGGTTGCCCATTCGCAGGCCCGCGATAATCCCACAGTCAAGACAAACAGTTTGCCCGCTCGCAGCATTGGCAGCAGCAAGCCCTCTTTTTAGGCAAGCTCCCTCCCTATCCCTGAATCAAAATCGAAATCGGAACCAGCAACTAAACCTGAACCTACATTGTGAGATTATTTGTAATTGTAAAGACCACAACACACACACAAAAAAAGACAAGAAGCGGCGGCCGCAACTTACATACATACATATAGCTGTCCATATACATATACATATACTTCTTATATACATATATATTTACTATATATACTATATTTATGCATATATGCGCCTACTTATAGACTTACCATTTCAAGGGATTTTTCAAAAATTGCGCGAAATTGTTTTTGCTACGATAGTTGATTTTTTACATTTAGTTTATGCTTATTTATTATACGTGTATTATACAAACAACTTGCTATCAAATCAAACAAACAAATGCTATTTCAATCGTTATTTTTATCAGGTAGCCAACGCTGCCTCTGGGCTCTGTCCGCAATACAATTTTGCGCCTAAAAGTAAGTATGCAACTTTGTTTTTGAACAAAAGAACTGAACGAACGAACTAAACGACTTCGTTCGATAGGTAGATTAATCGAACTTATTTTCAACGATTCGATAGAAAAAAATCGATAGATTTTAAGATTTTGATTATAAATTTTGAAATTTGAATACAATTTTGTTGGCTGCTAGTAAATGAATGTGTTTATCTAATTTTAGCCTTGATTTTTCGATTAGAATTGGACGCAAACATTTGTAACTAACTACGTTAATTAAACAACTTGTAAGTTCTAATAGTTAACTAGAGAATTAACAACAATTTGACACAATTCAAGGCCTTGACGACGGCACATCCACTCCATTAGCATTAAGATCACGTTCCTCTGTGTTGATGGAATTCGAGTTGTCCAACAGCTGCGTCCAGTTGGCATTTAAACGGACTATTTCCATATCCTGACGTAGTTGCTGTAATGGAGTATGATCCTCCAAGCTCTGACAGTCGTTTAACACACTTGAGACATGCTCCAATTGATTGGCATAGATGCGAAGACGTTCCACATTATTGTTATCCTGCTGAGGAACAGTATTTACCTAATCGGGAGTTGAGTTATTAAACGAAATGGAAGGTAACTTTAAAGAACTTACCGTTAACTGTGTGCCGCAGACATTCCGCAGATAGCTGCTGACACGTACATCCTGCAGCTGTCCGCCGGAATGCCACATTTTCAATAGATTCAGAATACCCAGAACATCACCCTGTTCCGAATCCTGGTTGGGCGACAACAGCTGCATGGGCGGAAACTCTGTAGTGGGCGAAAGCTTCTTGTAGCTGCTGCATAAAGTGCTCAGCGTGCAGATGTCCTCATTGAGACGCTGCCAGGATGAGCAGCAAGCAATAGTATTGATAAAGACGAAGAGGCAGAGGCAAGTTGAGGGGGGCATTATGGTGATTAATTAACGTATTTCATTTCAAACGAAAGAGTGCGCTTTTTAACTTGATTTGTGACTGTCCATTGATGAATTCGAGTGTGGTTTACAAAATGGTTGGCATGAGAAACAAAGTACAAGAAATTATACAATGGATGACAATCAAGAACCGTCATGATTATGATTTTAAAAGAAAAATTATCACTTTTAAAATAAACATTATAACATTAAAGTTATTTAGCAGATTTGATCACAAATAATAAAAAAAATACTCACTGTGGGACTTTCCCATACACTCAAATCATATAATAATGATGATAAACAAAACTCAACGTTGTTTATGGTTTATAAAATAGGCCAAGAGTTCAGTTTATTCTAATCAAATAATACGTGTAATTGTATGACTAATGATACGATTAACATAAGATAAGATAAGATCGATCGCTTGTGTGTCTGTGTGTTTAAACATATGAATATATATCTGGCGACTAAACGATATAACGATATATAGAAATGTCTTCGAAGGATGCGCAACACAAAAGAAGAAGTCCAAATAAAGAGGAAACAAAACGTGGCTAAAACCTTACGTCGATTTCGTTGCGATGTCGCTGCATTTCAGACTTGGCGCCACTTAAATCGCTGCCTTTGATCATTAGCTCCTGTGTGGCATCCATGAGCTCATCCTGTAGCTTCATATTGACATCCTCCAAGTCTTTTAGCTTCTCCAGCATGTCTTCCTTATGCTGTTGCAGTTTGTTTCTAATCGAGGAAAGTAGATTTAATAAAACTATCCACAAATTGTGCATAGAATCACACTCACTTGTCAACGATAAGCTGTTGAATACAATTGTCATTGTCCAGCTGCACGAGTCTTAAAACTTTGAGCAACTTGGTGACCAGCGTGTCCACCTCAATGACCTGATCAACAACTGCTTGAGCGGTGCTGTACTCCATCAATGAGGGCAGCTCCGCTAGAGAATCATGGCAACTGAGATCCTCCGTGTTGCTAAAAGAAATTGAAATAGCATTAGAAATATTTGGTTGTCATTGGAAAATGTAGACTTACTTCATGGGCAGCACACTGAGCTTATGCACATGCAGTTCCATCTGTTGGCGATTGGTAATGGCCTGTGATAAATTCTGCAGTGAATCATCACCATTGCAGGAGACATGCTGTTGGCTGTTGATTAACTCAGAGGGCAACTCGATTTGCGAGATCATGCCCGTGCAGGAGGAGACCATGTTGTGGGAGTGCGAATCCGGGTGCACCACATCCTCCAGCACATTGTCCATCATGAGCAAACAAGGCTGAAATGATTTTTAGTTAAGAGAGGATCATTTATTTATCTATATTCAAACAAACCTCCGTTTCCGAGTCCAGCATCTCAGTGGAATCGGAGTCATCACCGCCATTGCCATTAAGATTAAGATTCGTTTGCTCGTTGCTCGCTCCTGGCATGGCATGTCCTTGTACTGACCCTTGACCTTGTCGTTTCCCTCCTGCATGACGCAGCGAGAGACGTTTTCCCGAGTGGGTTGTAGCCTGGCGTATGGCACCAATGACAGCTGCTATAAATGATTGATTACGTTGCGGCGACAGTGAACCGTCGCTGGTGAGGACCAAAGTGTGTAGAGCATCGCCAGCAGCTGCCGGGCTCAAGGGCAGATCCAAACCATTTGGTTTAAGTCCATTCTGGGCATGCTCCGTTTCCGCAGCCAAAGATTCCGCTTGGAAGCGTATGTCCTGTCAAAGAAAGAGGCGATTTGAGCAAGAATTTCAACACTAATTAAATCTGTATTTAAGATTCATAATATAACGCTATTATTTTTATTTATTTAAAAAAAGTACTTGATGTTTATTTATTAATTTTGAAACATTTGTGGGAAGAATTGAAGTTAAATGCAATTACCAAAAACACCTAATTTATTTATTGGCAAATGCATTTATTTTATTAAGATTAAAAGTAAGAGTTGAAAATAAGTTTTTAAATAAAAATGCATAATAAAAATGTGTTCTTTTCCGAAATAATCCATCGAAAAATAGTACATCTGAGATGTTCTCATTTATACAGATAATTTTCTCTGTTTTAAATTCTTGAATGGCATTACTTTTAGTTGGAATTAATTTATGTTCAAGGATATTGCTTGGGAAATTCACCTCCAGATCCTGCTCGGAAATGCTGTAAGAGCACACCAGCTGCTCCACAAGACTGTCCAGTCGTGCATGGAGTCCAGAAAGAGCTGTAGATGCACCTGCAACTGCTGCATTCTGTTGATGAATCAACTCTCGGGATTTGTTCTCCAAGGCGGCATATTTCGTTTGGAGCAAACGATTCTCCTGACGTCGCTGCTCGTTGAGACGCACAAGATGACGACATTCATCCCGCAGGACTTTCGCCTCCTCCTCGCGATTGGCAAGTTGGGCCTTTGCTGCCTGATACTCTGTCTCTAGTTCCCTCAAGGCATCACATTGTGCGGCCTTTTCATGCTGCAGGAAATCCTGCAACTCACTCGACTCCTGCTCAATGGCAGCCTTCTCCTGGAGCAGCAGCTGTTGTGTGGCCAACGAACGTCTCATCTCCAGTTGCATAGCCCGACACAAGGCACGGAGTTGTCCAATCTCCTGCTGCCTCTCAAACAACTCATGTCCACTCATCTGTATCTGGGACTCTAACATGAGCAGACTATCGTGACCACTGCCATCCCCGCTATCCTCGGATGTGGGCGTGCCTGCACTGGCACTGACCACACGGGCTAATTCCAACATGCCCATGACACGCTCTGTATTTAAATGCAACTCCTGTTGCATGGCCAGTTTCTCTTCACGCTCTCGCTGCAACTTTCCACTTAGTTGACGCACCTCCTGACGCAGTTGCTCCAGCTCATGATCCCGCTGGTCTGGTTCCGCCTGAGTGCTCTGATCAAATTGTTCCACGGCATCCAAGGCACGGGTTTGCAATAGGCCACCGTTGAGCACTTGCTCCAGATCCTCGCTAGTCAATGCTGTTTGCACCGCCGTCTCATGGTAGATGCGTGTCCTGGGCACTGATATTTGCTGCTGAGGACGACGCAAGGAGTTCACTTTGGCGGTGGCTGTATTTGGCGCCAGACTCCTTCGACTTGTGGGCATCAGCATCACTGAGGATGTCATTCTGGCATCCACGACAGCTGCTCGACTGATGGAATTACTACGTGACAATCTTCCTGCACTCAGATCCTCCACAGACTGTTGCTTGCGTCGTCGTGGCAAGGTACCACCTCAAGGGAGAAATTTAGAGAAATTTTGATATGATTACTGCGAATTCCGAATAATTTAAGTTTTTTGTAATTTATAATTATTACAAAAGCAATATAAAATGGAAAAATGTTTACGCAAAACTGGGAAATATAAATATTTGTTTAGTGTACAAAAATCAGGAGAATACTAGTTTATTATAAAAACCAGCTGTTTTCAATAAAATATTTGTAATTTTTTATTCGTATAATTTAAATCTTATTAATAAATGTTCCCCCATTTTAGTTTCCCATTTGCATTTATCCTACGTTTATTATCCCAACAAGTATTTTATCTGTGTGTTCTTTGTTTTATCTTAGATTTTGGTATTCTTATTCAAATCTTTAATCAAAATTCTTATAGAAGATAAACTTTACCTGGTGCTGGACTGCCTCGCATCCGATTGGTCATCACCTCCGGGGTCACAGACATGCCCCGTCTTGCTCCAGCTCCAGTTCCACGATTCGCTGGCCAGCGTCCATCGTCGGAAGGTGTGCCAGGGGTGCGTGCTCGACTCAGGGATGGAGTACGTTGCACTTGGGCGAGTCGTTGCACGGATTGAGCACGATTCAAGGCGCTGGGCAGCGTGTCTGGCTTCTGTGGGCGTGGTGTTCTCATTGGAGTAGGCGTGGCATTCGTCGGTACGCGAAATGAACTCGAACTGGAGATGCCACGTGGTGTGTTGGGGCCATTTCTGGGCAAGCTTGCAGCACGCTTTAAATTTGCCACACGACCACGCAGCTGTTCTTGCGTTTTGACTGGAGATTGGACTGAAGATTGGCAAGGTTCCGGTTCAAACATGGCAACCTTTTTCTTAACACTGCCATTTCCGCGTCTTGGAGGCGTCGTTTTCTGTGAGCACTCGCTGCTTTGCTCACTGGGAGAGACATTGCTCATCAATTGGAGTTCACAGCTATCGTAGATCTCCTCAAGACCATTGCTGGATGTATAACCACCGCTAGTGCTGCTCAAGCCACGTTGCAAGGTCACTCGGGACATGCAACAGCTGCTGGGCACATCCAAGCCACTGTCACTCCCATCGCAGTTACTTTGTATCGTTGTGGAACTGACCACAGTTAAAGATTCGACATCGTTCAATTCCAAACTTCTGGCCAGGCACACGGACAATTGTTCTGCCTCCAACTGTTGCTGTGGATCCTCCATCTCAAAGAGCTTGCCGAACCAGGCAGCTCACTAGCTAGAGAAAGAGATAGAGAAAGAGAGAAACTGCATTTAGTACGAATGATTCACATTCAGGCGACCCAAATTTGTTGCATGTGCGTATTTTTGGTATTGTGGCATTTCAGTTGCAACCTGCATCCCCTCCCTATTGTTGCGGTTAAACGGGCTACAGTCGAGCTCACGACTAAAAGATACCCCTTTTATATTATTTTGATTATTACTTTACAGTTGAGAATTTGAAACAGTCATAACTATTGTATATACTTTTCTGATCGCGGCTTAAAACAGTTATGGAAACAACTTTAAATAAAATACAGAAAGTTCATACAAGTCTGTGTATCTATCTATCTATCTATCTATCTATCTATCTATACATTCCAAGAAACACAATATACCCTCATACAACTTATACCTTATACCAGGTATTAAGAGTTGTACACACGCCAACGACCTTTTGGCAAACTGGGGAATGCCACATGTCGCTTGCTGCATGCCACAATACCTCGTCCCATCCTCATCCTCATCCACATCCCCATCCAGAACTTAGACTGCCTTTTGCGGTCAAGTTGTTCAAGACAATTCGTGTGTGTCCACTTGCCACTTGCCACATGATGCATCTGGACAGCTGCCTCTACTGGGCCAAGCTCCTTGATTGACTTAAACTAGTTCACACCTGACAAGAGAAGCTAGAGGAAGCAACTGGGACAAGACTGCATAAGTTATGAGCACAACTCGTTCATTGTTTTTGCTGTCGTCAAATCTGTTGCTGCCGCCTCTTGTGGCTGCCACATTGACCCCACTCTCAAATTCTTGTACCCCTTTTTTTTGGCACCTAATTCCAATTCCAATTCGCATTCGCATTCACATTCACAGTCGTATTGTGATTGTTATAGTTATTTCAAGTAGGGCGCCTCATCATCTCTTCTGGAATATTTATGACTGTTGCATGTGGCATTACAAACTTGCAACAATGCTTTCAAAACACTCAAATATGTCGTATAATTATCATCAACGGTTAAACCTCTGTCTGACTCTCGCCACCTTGCTAAGAGACTTGGTCATAAATAACTAATTAGCTGACAGCATTCCCTGAGACTTTTCCACAAAATGAATCATTGTAAAACAAGTGACTTAAAGTTGGTCACCCTAAAGTTTTGAGTACTCTCAGCTCCTTTTGAAATATAAAAATGAATTATTTCAAAGTTAACACTTGAAATAAATGGATTTTAGACTAACTTTTCCCATTAGTAAACTCTGTTTACTGCAAGTACATTTTTGAAATGAGACTGGTTAAAATAATTGAGTTTAATAATCAAGTCTTAAGACTTTAAGCAAGTTTCTTTTGAGATAATTTTAATATAAAAATTAAAACAATTAAATAAAATAAATATATTTCTTATTGGTAGAATAGATTTCTAAATTATTTCGGGAGTTTATAGCTTTGCCTATCAACCTATCTATTTATTATAGAGTTTCATCACAAGCGGAAACTCTAATTGAATTATTTGCCACATTAATTAGAGCCAAAAGAGTGAGTTTCTATTAGAGCCAATAATTCTATCACAATATTGTATACATATGGCAAAAGCGGATAAGGAAGACCAAGACCCCTGATTCCCATTCTATTTCCAATTTGTTGTTGATTTAAGACAAAAAGTTGGGTAAATAAATAAAAAGAGCAGTTCTCGTATGCTTGTAACCATATGGTGGACTTTAATTATATAGTAAGGGTATGCCGAGGGTCGCTTGGCAGTTCGTCAGCTGTCTATGTATATGTATAACTATTTTATTGGTAGTGCTTTTGTTATTGTTATACATGTTAGTTTCATGGCACGCATCATTAGTGTCTGGTTTGTTATGCGATCTCCCAGAGAGATTTTGCCCAAATTTGGCCCCAAAACGATTTCATCATCAGCAAAAGCCGCAATAGCCGAAAGGGAAGACATGGCCATAATGAAGTTGCTCCAGTTTTCAGTTAATTGGAATTTCATTTGAAGCTAATTGCAGCTGTTGATAGTTAACTTTGCACCATTATTTCATTTTTTATTTCTCTCTCTCTCGGTATTTTTTGGGCGTGTTTGCAATAATAATGTAAATTTGCGAGTTGAGAAAACCAGTTACGAGATCCTGTCAAACGACCTTGGCTAGAACATGTTAAAGGCTCTATTCTGGTTTTGGAAAAAGTGGCCTTTAAGCTCGTTTGTGCCATGTGTGCTGATGTGTCTCTGAGAGAAGGAGGTGGGTTTAGCGGTCTAATGAAGGGCACTTCAAGCCCAACGAGGAGGCAGAAGGAGGCAGACACTCGAGTGTCGCACGAGGCGGCGACTTTTGTGCCCCCAGCGAGGCATGGCGAGGCAAGCAAGCGATGCAAGAAAAGCGAAACAATTTCCAAAGCCATGAAGCAGACACACACACAGATACACACACATACATTTGCAATCTAGACAAGTAAGAATACTATACCAGAGTTACCGACTATAAGATACTTGTTACTCAATGTAAATGCATATTAAATTTATCTATTAATTCAAAGCTCTAATAGCATAGAAATATCCGCTTAAATCGAAGCGTTCGCGTATCGGAACTCAACTTAAAACAGCCATAACTTCCATTATATTTAACCGATATTGATCAGATTAAGTGGGACAATGCATATTAAGAAAAGAAAGTGCTTAGTCCTACAAATAGAGTTTTATACTGAAACCTGCGAGTCTTATGCAGTTTTACTGCAATGGTTATGTCACGAGACCCTTTACAACATACCCTATCACTTTACAAGTAATGGGTATAAAAAGTATCTTGTATCTTATGACTGCAGACAGCGAGGCAACTGACAATCGAGCCCTTCTCCGCTGCAATTCAACTTGGAAATAAAGTTGTCGCTGGCCATGACAATGAAAGATTGAGATGTGAGCGAGGTTTTTCTTCTTTTCTGTTTTTTTTTCTTTCTGTCTGTCTGTTTCGCAAACTCGTTTCAATCGACATTATCGAGGTCTGTCCATCACTCGAATGGAGTTGTAAAGAAATAAAGAAGACTTTGCATACTTTTGCATAAACCGGAACCGAGCTTGAACTTAACAATGTTCCACCCACACTATTGACAGGTTGAGGGATGGAAAAAAGGGGGACTGTTGTTACGTCTCATTAACTACAATCAATGGACAAATGTTGCCGGGTTCAACTTGGAACTGAGAATTGCTTGCCCCATCGTGTGGCAAGGCTACTAATTCGATTAAGGCGCTTCATAGCGCTAAAACAAAAACGGCGACAACATTGCCAAGTTAATTACAGCAACAACAACAAATGACAACAACATCAAGTAACAACAACAACCGACAACCGACAACAACTGCAATTAACATGGTAGAAAAGCGCGTAAATGTGCATAAAAAACACAAGAAAAAGAGTTGCAAGTGCTGCGTATGTCATTAAATCGCAAGTTAAGCAGAGAGTAGAGGAAGTAGAGAAAGGAGAGTTTGGAGAGTTTACAGAGAAACATTGACAGTGAGAAACAGCTGACAGTTGACAGTTCATTTGGGTTTTCGGTTCCCAAACTGTTTTCAGTTCAGTGTCCATTTAATGCAACGCACATTAACAGCTCATCAAGTAAAGTGAAAGATCATTTAGCATGAGAAAGCGTATTTAAAGTTTTCAAAAACATTTGAAAATTCAAATTGACAAATGATTTATCAACACAAAATAAGAAAAATGTCTTAACTTAACTAAAATAAGAAATCAAGTGCCAAAAATCGTTTATATATTGAAAAATTTATATAAAGACATAGTTGATATTATTATTAATGGTTTATTTTCTTACCAAGTTAAATAGAAACTATTTTCTTTATCTGATAGAAGTCGTTAGTATTGAAATTCAATAATTGAAACAGTGAATCGAAGTTTCTAATAAACTTTTTTGAATCTATAATTTCAACTACACTCTTTAATGTTTATAATCAACAGTTTTGCATATAACTTTGTATTTCTTTTTAGAATCATCTTCTTTTTAAGATTCCCTTATTCTGCTAAGAACTCCCCCAACTCTCATCAATTATTTATGCTCCAGAGACAAATTCATCTTTAGAGTTGCCCATAAAAGTTATTGTACAGTCGTCTTTCTTTTAAATTTTAATGCGATTTCATTCCTTTATTGTGTGAAAAAACTAATTCGGTTTCCATATGTTGGAGGAACTTATAGAGAACTGATCTTTATAAAAGATGAAAATACGTTCACTTGCATAAATTTCTCTCCCTCTCTCTTTCTCACTCTCTCTCAGTTTATTATTGTTTTTGTTGTTGTTGCTGCTGCTGCAGTTGCATTGAAAACAATTTATTTCCATGCCTCGTATTTATGGCAATTTATTTTGTGCTGTCTAGTGAAGGGGACAGAACTCAGCATTCATCGCCCCCTTTGGATAACCCCTTGCCCCCTGTACTCTTTGCCCCTCCTCTTCCCACTCTCAGGGCAAACCAATTTATGTGGATTGTGCTTTATCTGCTTCTTCCTCCACTTTATCTTCTTCGTTGTTGGTTTTTTTTTGGAGGTAGTTGAATGCAAATGTCGCGACTATTTTAATTGATGTCGAATTCGTTGTCAATTCTCACGCTACGCAAAAATACAAACAAAATAACAGGTGGAAGTGTGGCACAGTGGTATATGGTAGTATATATGGGGGCATGCCACGCCTCTGTTCAGGTTTATTGAACACTCCTCAACGCGACTTCCTGTGGCTGCAACAACAACCCACGAATCTCAAATGAAGTGAAACATTTTGTGCCGCGAATTACAATTGTGCCCCCAAGGCCCGCATTTGACGCAGTGTTTGCCACTTGCCCCACACCCCCTGCCCCTGCCACTGTCACTGCCAGCAGCCCCCACGTTTCACAGTTATAATGAGTTGCAGTTGCAAGTTGCGCTCTCCCTTTCTCTTTCTATCTCTCTCTCTGTCTGTGCAATTGAAAACTATGCAGAGTTTTCGAATCGGGTTGGAGGCACAACCAAACGAGGCAAACGAGGCGCAGTCTTCCGGGTTCTGCTCTCTCTCTCTCTCTTTCTCACTCTCATGCTCTCTTTGTTCCTCTCTCTTTTTGGAGTTTTCATTTTCGTGTTGCACCTGCAACAGACTTAGTGCGCATTATGCCCATAGAACGTCAGCAATGATTTTCTAATTTTTTTTAGACTCTAGATTCTGTCCCTTCTTCTTCCAACTCCGTGTACCCCGGGCTACTCCTTCAGCTCTTTTTAGTTGTTTTTGAATTTAGTATAAACAGGGAGGGAGTGTGCAGGGGGAGCAGAGAGGGAGGGGCAGAGCTGGCACCGCCTGGTGTTTAATGAATCAAAGAGAACGCAGACGTCGCAGCAAATAGGCCTGGCCAAAAGGGGAGATTGGGAAGGGAAAGGAGAGGGGGAAGCCATGGCCAGCTGGGGCTGTCACGAACGCGGGTTTGGCTTTTGGCTATTGGGCAATCACAACAACAATTACAATACCAACAACAACAGCAATTGAACAACAATAACAATAACAAGTAGCAGGAAGAAGCGACCAACTGAATCGTTGCGCTTTTTGAAGTTACTGTCTGGCATTTATTGTTATTGTTGTTGTTGTTGTTGTTCCTTGTCTGCTTCTTCTTTTCAATGTTGTAGTTGTTGGCATAAACTATAAACAATTTTTCGGCGGCTTCTCAGTCAACAACAACAACAACAACAAGAACAAACGGCACGCAAAAGTTTCATTTTGCATCTGTTGAAAGTCGAAGATTGAGCAACTCGAAAAACAACCCGAAATACGAGGCAAAAGAAGAAGAAGAACTTTGCGTTGAAGAGTCGCCTCAAGTCATGGAACTGTGCCACAGATTACACTATGCAACCCAATACAAATACTAATTAATTTACTTTCAAGTTTAAACAATCACTCTTGCCACACAATTGACGTATTTCTTCATTTAAACAAGCGGAACGACATAAATAGATTAAATTTAGTTCGTTTTCAATGAATATTAAATCAAATATGAGGTAAAAACGCTTAGACTAGTTTTGAACAGCTGACAAACATATTGATTAGCAGTTCCATAATCAAATATCTAACCACTCTTCAAATTTACATAACTCTGTTAAAATTGGACTGATTTTAATGCGGAATATTATTTATGTAAAATTATATATTTTAACTACACTCTACATTTAACAATTGTTCTCTTTTATTCCGCAAATTTTTTGAAATAAGTGTTCAATAGGGACAAGATTTTTTGGAATTTCTTTTTATAACTTTACATTTAAAATAGTTTTAACAGATTACAGCTAAATTTTAACTGAAAAACTCTTCTTAAGTTCTTTGTCATCCGCTTACTTTTAAGTAGATTATACGAACAAACACCTATATAAGCATTTACATTTGTAGTGATAAGCTAAGTAAATAATCCGTTTTGGCAGCTAGACCGCTTAGGGTATTATTATCTATCAATACTTAAAAGTTAATAGAAAATAAACACTTCGAAAACAGTCGTAGAATATTGATAGTTAAACAAAAGTTTTTATCAAGCTGAAGATTAATCATAATCGAGTATCAAGCAATAAAGTATTTTTCTCACATTTCTTTAATAATTTCTTGTAATTTGTTATATGTTAAGAAGTGCTGTAGAATTAAGTTTAAAATGTATAATGTATGAACATATGTAAGTTTTGTGCTCAAACATGTTGCACAGTGTGTTTACTTAGCTGTTGTTGTTTTAGAACAAAAATAAAATAAAAAAGTGTGCAAAAAAAGATTGAAGTTAAGTAAAAGAGAAGAAAATAAAAGAAAAGAGAAATAATTGTTTGTGTTTGCTTTAATTTTGTTAAGCTGCTGAGGGCGGATCGTACATTGGCCTGACTCAGATCGGATCATATTGGAATGATGACTGGCAGTTGTTTCTTCTTCTTCTTTCACTTCTAACTACAACTATGTCTAACTGTCTGTCTATATGTCGGTCTGTCTATCTGGTTTCATTAACAGCTCATTGCAGTGGCAATTACGACAAGAGCCGAAATTGTTTGTCATATGGCAGAGAAAGTCTTTGGACCGCTTCATTTTTCTTTTAATGCATGGAAAGAAAAATAAAACTCTTTATAACATAGGCTATATAACGACGTACTTTTCATGTGAGCATGCATATAGTATACTTTTTTATATATTTGTATATAAGTATATACATAATACTAACTATATTATCAACAGTAATGGGAAGCCCACTTCACGCTTCGAGGCATTTTAACTCTATTTATTTTTTTTGCTGCTTTTTTTCAGTCGCATGCGCCACATGACACTCTGGCTAAAAGGCGTAAGGGGGGGCGTGGCAGAGCCACATCTACAGCTGACCATTGACCAGACTTGAAGTCATCATAATAAAAAGAAATACCAGGCAGCAAAAGCGAAAATAGAAAAGCATTTTTAGAGACAAGAGAAAAACTTAGACAAAAAAAAATAAATGATAAAGAAAAAATCAATAAACAAAAATAACTAAGAGTGTGTAATAAAAAAACTATCAAACAAATGAAAAGTTAATACCGCAAAATAAAAAATAAATAAGAAATAAACAGTTTAAGTATTTAAATGACCGTTTTTGTCATTACTTTGACTATCGTTTTTAATTACAAGCTTTAATCTACTTGTAGCCCTAAGAAGAGATTATTTAATATATGTAGTTAGTTATAAATGAAAGAGAGACCAAGTAGTGAGTGTGGAGGAGGGATTGACGCCCTTATGTCTCGCCTGAGAGCCTCGTTCATTGTCAACTGAAATTCTAGTCTCAAGAACCTCTATGTAATGCTATGCCACATATCCTTTTGTTCAACGTAAACTGAGCCACAAGCTTGCAACAAAAGAAAAGGTTCTTTTCAAATGCATAAATTATTTATTTAAGCAAAAGAAAAAACGAAGAAGAAGAGAAAAGATAACGTGTCCAAGGCTTTCAAAAGCTGCTCCAGTTTGTATTGAAATTGACCTTGAAATTGGCAATCGAAATGTTGCGAAAAAAAACCAACAGAAATACAAAAGTTAATATATGTATCGTACACAAATATGAATATAAACAAAACAAAACGATGACAAGTTTGTTTTTATTTCGTTGCTTTTGTTTATGATTTTTTATTGGCTTGCTCGCTTGATTGACAAGGGGGCGGGGCTGTGGGCGGGGAGGAAGTGTGTGGAAGTTAAAGTGTAGCGAGTTTTAAAACATTTCGCACACTCCGAAACAAGTTTCAATGGCATTTTTATCTCAATTAATTAGCTTGTGATTATTAAACAACGGAAAGAGAAAGGAAAAGACGAAAAGGGGCTTCAAAAGGCATTAATTTGAAGTGAGAGTATTTACTTATGTACACACAATCGGGAGTAATCGTGTATATACAAATATAAATATGTATAAAACTTGTTATCGGTATAGATAACGCAACAATAACAGGCAACAATTTCCAATGCAGCTAGAATTTTAGCCAAATTGTTGGCAATTTTGTATTCTGAACCAACTGATAAGATTCCGTTAATTGGAAATGGAAAATTTGACAAACGGGAATTACTTACAAAAAATCAGCAGATATTGATTGATAAGTTGTCGGATATTATGATATATAATATATATATCTTGCATATTATTGCAAGGTTCTCTCAAAACAAAGAATGTACTATAAAATAACAGAAAAATATATAAATTCCTAGGAATTTAAATAAAAGACATTAATATTTGAAGAAAAGCTTTTAAATAGCTTAAGAAAAATGCAATCATCGTAATTTAACTGAAAATTTAAGTAAATTTTTGTTAACAAGATTTATCAGTTTCCACTCAAATAAAATGTAATTATGGAGATTTGTGCTTGCTAAAAACAATTTAACGAAATTCAATTACACTTTGATTACCAGATTATTCGACATTGATTTATTCAACTTAGGTCTCTCGACAGACTCTCTCTCTCTCTCTCTCTCTCCCGACTCGACAGTCTCTCAAAAAGTATGCAACAATTTCATGTCATAAAAAAATATCTTAAATAACTGAAAGAAAATTAAAGTTGCAATACCAGTATTTTATTACTTTATTGCAGGCTTTGCAAGTAATTAAATGCCATGAAAGTAATTAAAACTTGAGGCAACTCTCTAATCTTCATTCATTTCATTTCATTTCATTTCATTTATTCACTTGCTTAGTTTTCTCTATCAAATCGAATCACAAACGGCAAACAGATTAATGAAGCTTAATTAACATTTTCCTGAAGTAGCTGCAACTCCAATCAACAGTTCCTCCCGCCCCCTCCGCCCTCCCTGCTCTGTAGGCGCCACAAATTGTTGCGGATACGTAATTAAAACGGTCTAAGCATCCGTTCCTCATCATTAGCTTATGAATATGGTAATAGTATAAAAAAAATACAAAACAAAACGTTTAATAACCAGGCCAAGCAATGACTGACTGACTGAATGACTGATTGATTGACTGACGTCAAACTGACTCATGTCAAATTGCACTCTTCCTGATTGCTGCCTCACAAATCGATTATCGCTCAAGTCATGCAACACGAAATGACGTTTTGACGCTGCATAATGAAGTGTCGTGCAGGAAGTTGAAATTGTAGTTGAAGTTAGAGTTAGAGTTGGAGTTGGAGTTAGAGTCAATATCAGGGTGTCAAGGAGTCGCCTGACCTTTCAACTAGCCAAAACCAACTGTAAGACATTAGGAGCGGCCACAATAACAACAGCTTGTGCGACGGCAATATGACGCCAGCTCCTAAACCACAAAAGAAAACTCTCCGCCCACCCATGAATTAGGTTCAACAACAGTGTTGTCAGAATTTAAGTACAACACAATATTTAACAAAATAAATAATATAAAGGAAAATATAGAATTAAAAAATAATAATGCTTAAGCAAGCTAAGCTTAAATGCATCTAAAAAATACAACAGAGAAAAAAACATTTTCAGCTTTAGTAATTTTCTTTAATTTATAAAACCTTTTTCAACATTCTTTAAGCGGCTTTGAAGTTTTTCAAAATATAGAAGCACACTAATACCACAACTTTTTCTATGCCTTTGGGTGCATTTAAGCTTAGCCTTTTTAGCACTTCTTATTTTACTTAAACTTTATACTTCAATAATTTTTTTATTTACGGTTTAATTCTGTCAAAAGTACTGTTCATACCTAGCAATCCTAGTTCTAGTTCCAGATTCAAATGAAAAACTATTCGCCCACCCAGGAACTAAGCTCCATACCCAGTTGCAATCCCTATACAAATCCCACTTCTATTTCCACTTCCAGTTCCAGCTCCAGTCACTGACTGACTGACTGTCTTAGCCACCCATCATCATATTCGATAACAACTTTCTACCCGCAACACACACACACAATCAAAAAAAAGACAACAACAAAATTGTTACTCACCCACAGAGAGCGCAGTACGAATAACTGTGCCAGCAACGATACACAGTTGTTCTTGTTGTTGTAGCTGCTGTTGTTGTTGTCGTTGTTGTTGGTTGTTCCTTTCTTCAGTAGTGGCGCTGATGAAAATGTCAGAGGGTCCCCAAGGCATGCTCTTTTAGCCTGCTCTTTCACTCTCTACCGCTGCACTCTGCACACACACTCTTCACTCTTCCCTCTGCTCCGCTCGCTTGTTGATTTTGTTGTTTGTTCGGGAGTTTAGCAGCCAAATGGACGTCTGATAAAATTCTATTATTGCTCTGCTTGCTTCCTTTCCCCCGTGAGTGTGTGCAAAAAATAAAAATGGATGGCAATTTGCGTTGTTCGTGGACGGGTGGATTTGGCGAATTTGTATTACGTTTAAATTTGTGCAAATTGAATGTACAAATATCACACACACAGAATAAGAGAGAGGATGAGAGCGAGGAAAAAGAGAGCGAGTGAACCTTCCAGGTGAACGTTATATGGGATCACTTGGGCATTGTTGTTGCTGTTTTAGTTGTAGTTGTTGTTCCCTGGACAGCAGCTGCACAACGGCAACAGCAGCTGTAAAGGACGTTTGTATGCCGTTTTTGCCTGCTTGTATTTTGGTATTTGTATATGTATCCGTAAAGGTCCTCACACAGATACACTTGCACACACTTACACACACACCCACAGAAGACGCGTTTTAAACAGCGCGAAAAATCGATGGCTTAAGCAAAACTCTGTTGTCTTTGGCAAATTTATAAGCAACTAACTGCCAGCAGCAGCAACAACAGCAACTACAATTAAGATTGGACGGCACATCGATTAATTTGAAAGCATTGCACTTTTTTTTCGGGTTCACGAATTCAAAAGGCTTCAAAGGCAACAAAAAACCCGTTCAGCCAAAACGCCGCACGCACAGAAGAAATTTCAAAACGCGCCCACACGCGGCAACAGCAACGATGAGACTGTTTTGTTTACACAGTTTTGCAGTTTACACGACCAAATTATAGTTTTAAAAAAGTGGCGCCAGCAAACAAGAGATGGCGCCAAGATCGTGACCAACACCGACACACCTGACAACCCTGTTACCTTAAACAAATGCTTTTTGTATAATTTTAAACAGCGCGGCTATCCGATTTATATCGATACTAATCGGTTTCCGGCGGCATATCAATTCCAGGGCGCCAATTAGATTTTTTACTGAGCCCAGGACTGGCACCCCACCGATAGTCACTTGTCACGAGCTACCGATTTCTTGAATCTTGGATTTGAATGTTTTCAAAAGCCGGTCAACAGTGGGGCCGTATATAACATGCGCTGAAATACCACAGGTATTACTGGACACAGTGCTGCCCAGTTCAAGCACACATATAAGTTGATTTGAATCTTATTCAATTTGAAAACATCAACTTTAGTTTGTAATTTTTAGCCATTTATTAGTTTTCGTACGATTTAGTTTCAACCTAGAAGCTACATAAAAAAACCCGGGGAGAATATCACTCGGAACTCATCATCAACATCTCTCTCATAGATGAAGCAAGGATTTCAAATAATTGCCAGGGCTACAATGGGTTAAGTCACACACTGGCGACACTTATAAACAAATATTTATATTAATAGTACATAGATAATATGCTCATAATGGATTTAGCTGGTTGCTGCTGGTATGTAAACGCGATCGTTTGATCGATCGATCTACAAACGATTACTGCAGATATAGCCTATGATAATCGTTGGCGCCAAAGGCGCAGTTACATTTGGGGCATTTACGTTGTCTCGTCTCATAGCGGGTACGAAGGCAATCGTAGCAGAAGACATGGAAACACTTGGACAGCACAGCATCCTTTCGCTTTACCTTGCACGAGGGACACGTGAGCGTCTCTTTGTATTCCCTGATCTCCTCGATCATCACCTCATCGATGGTTGTGCCCGACATTTCCATCTTCTTCATGCGTTCCGCCTTACGTTTGAATTGCGCCAATTCCTCCTGCAGTCGCTTCGTCTTGTAGGCCTCCGCCTCCAGGGAACTTGTTTTCTCGGCAACCACCTGTTGGGCCTCCTTCATTTGAGCATGATACTTCTCCAGATGCAGCTTGAGATCTGCTGCGGATTGCGCCGATTCAATGGCCTTCCGCTTGTGCATCTCCATGGCCTGTTGGCGCAACATCAGCTCCTTCTCAATAGACGCCACAGTGGCCTGGAGACTACGCTCCTTCTCCTCCAGTTTGCGTAGGACAATGTGCATGGCATCGATCTGTGTTGTCGCTGTCGCCATTTGATCCTCCAGCACCGTCTTCTCCTCCCTCAGCAGCTTATGCAATTGATTCGCTTTAATACGATCCGATATTAGCTTAAAATTCGCATCATCCTTTTCCCGCAACTGTTGGATGAGCCTTGAGTTTTGCTCCTGCATATCCTCGAATGCCTGACCCGTGACCTCCATCTCGTTAAGCAGCGCTTCCTCCTCATGGGAGCCCACAAAGGGACGTGTGTAGTTGGCACCTCCAGGACCTCCTCCTGGTGCACCTCCCCAAGAATTCTCTGTGGGTTTATGATTGGCCACTTGCTTCTGTAGCTCATATTTCTGCTCCTCTAGCTGCTTGATCTTTCGCAGTGCCTCCTCATCTGCCAGTTTCTTGCGCTCCTCCCGCTTGCTCTCTTGCAGCTTCTTCAGCTGCTGTCGCAACTCCTCGATCTCCGATCGCAGCTTCTTCTCGGTGGCCATTAACTGCACCTTGTCCCGCTGATCCTTCGAGACGCCTTTGTACATGTCCAGCAATAGTTTCATTTCCTTCTGATCGTTCAGCGCTTTTCTGTGAATTGAAACAGAGAAATGGGTATTAATTACATATTTTTAATTTCTACATTCCCAACTTTTATATCCCAAATGTAAGTTTTATAATCTTGTATTTCTAATATGTTAACCCCTATTTTAGGTGCTCTAAATGGTAGTTCTCTATTTTTATGGGGAACAGGAATTTTATCCTAAATTCTGGCTACCTACTTGAGTTGCGCCTTCAGATCTCGCACAGTTTCGCTTTCCACAGCCTTCACGTCCTTGCTCTTGATGCCATCCTTGGCATCCTTTTCTGTCTTTACGGCATTGGCGTTTCCAACAGTCGCAGTTGTTGCATTTGCTGGACCCGGAGAATCTTTCTTTTCGGAAGAGGGTGCAGCATCAGAGCTGGCACAGACTTTCTCCTGTTTGATGCTGGGATCTTTTACATCCTTGTTGTTGGCTTCATCCTCAAGTTCATCCTCTTCCTCCTTCTCCTCTTTGATGGCGACATTTGCATCTCCAGTTGTGCAGTTTGCATTTGTTTGATCGGAGGCATTGTTAGGATTCTCTTCCTTCACATTGACTGTAGATTCCTGTTTAATTTCTTCTCCCGTTGTTGTGCCGACCGACTGTTGCTGCTGCTTATTGCCCTCGATCTTGGCTAGGGCATCATCGAGTTCCTTGCGCATCTTTACATTATCCGTGGAGATGTCTTTGTATTTTCGTTTGTAGCGCTGAACTTCTCCTTTGAGTTGCCCATTGTGGTTTTGCAGTGAGCTAATCAAATGACGCATCTCTCTATTAATGGGAGCTGTCTGTTCGTTGGCTGCCATGTTCTGCTCGAATTCAATGCGAAGAGCTTCATATTCCTTTCGTATTAACGCTAGGACATCCTCCATTTGAATCATCTCACTGCGCACCTTCTTTTGGGCAATGAGTTCCTCGCTTTCCATTACTTCAATCTGCCGGAGATGTTGATTTTTGCTGGACTGCAGCTGATTACGTGTTTCGTCCAGCATTGTCTTGATCTGCATAGATTCATTGTAGAGCACCGAGAACTGCGATTGCAAACACTTGTACTCCGTTGTCTCCACAATCACGGATTCAGGCAATTGACGAATCTACAAAGGAGTGTGTTATTAGAACAGAGTCTAAACTAAATATCTATGTTACTTACATCCATTTTGAGCTTCTCCACTTCTTTGAGCGTCTCTCGATGCGTGGCGTGCAATTTGTCCAGCTCTTGTAGACGATTATTGGCCAGCTCTCGATGCTCCTCCAGCTCCTTTTGCAGTTCCTCTAAATGCTGACTATTCACATTGGTTGTGGTTGTTCCTCCGCCTCCGCCTCCAGTTCCCACTCCAGTGTTTGGTGTTTTGGTGCTGTTGCTGCTTTTGTTGGGATCCCCATAGATCTGATGATAGGCCTTTAACTTCTCAATAGCCTCGGCTAGATGATTCTCCAGCTTATCGTTACGACAATGAATCTTCTCTAGGTCATATTGCAGCTCATCGATTTGATTCTTGAGTTCAGCATTCTCCGTCTCTTTGGCGGTGAGTGCATCCTGGTATTCCTTCATTTTCAACGACATTGTGTGGAATTTCTCATGGAGCGAGGTGTTTAAATTCTGCAGAGCACGATTCTCAGTCATGATCTCAATGTGCGTTTGCTTTAAGGCCTCCTCCAAGGCGGCACCAGCTGCCGCTGCGTTCCCCTCAGCTCCCGCCGTGGATTGTTGCTCATCATCGCCACCAGAAGTTGATCCTTGGGCTCCTGCTCCGCTCAAACCGGCATCACCTTTCAATACAAGCGTTATCTTTTCGTTACGTTGCATTAACCTATCAATAACCTGGACAATCTTCGCCACAGCACGTTTTGACACCTGGACCCGATTGGCGAGCTTCTCGTCCAGCTCCTCCTTGTCCCAGGTGGACAATTGTGTAAGAAATGAGGTGGTCACCTCGTTCTCATTCTTATTCTCCAGCTCATCGGCTGTCTCGGCATCAAATCGCTGCAACAGCACCCGAATATCCTCGTTCAACTGATTCCAATACCGATTAACCACATTGAGGACTGCATCATCCTGCGTCTGACGCTTCTCCAGCTGCTCTATGCGATGTCGCAGTTCAGCCTCACATCGCATTCGCTGCTCGATTCTCTGGGCGAGTTTCTTATTCTGAAACTCTAGTACCTTGATGTCCATCTCCTCCAGCGTGGACACTGGTCCAATTAAGTGGGGCTCAAAGTGGACCTTCTTAATGGGCGGCTGTCCAGCGGCCGCCGCGGCCACCAGCCCACTGCCAGTGGCATCTTCCGCGCTCCGTTTTGACATAATATCTAAACTGCAACAATAATGAGTAGTTTTGTATTTTTAATTTTTGTTCTCTTTTATTGATTTTCGAGTTTCAGTTTCGTGGCTGTACTCCATTTTCTTGTACTGTGCGGCTCGACGGACGATGCCCAACTGAATTACAGGCACGCAGATTGAGTACGGAAAGTGGGGACAGTCAACATTTTACAGACGGACGATGTGACTTACTTTAATTATTGGTTTGTACACTTTTTAGCTTAACATTAATAAATAACTTCAACAAAGCGGCTGAATTCTAAAGGATTTTTTTTTTCTACTAATTTGCTTGCCAGTGTTGGGCAACCCAACATGAGTGAGTGAACGAACAGAGAGCAAACAGAAGATGGCGCCACACCACCATGAAAATTGGTTCCACTTTTAAGTACTTTCTAGAAACATGTCGGCGGTTTAAAAATATACTCAAAATTCGCCAACAAAATGAATTCAATTGAACTTTACATGGATTTTTTAATTTTAAACCTATCTATTGTGAATAGATTTGTGGCGCCACCTCTTGTTTGCTTGCGAAACAGAAATGCGACCCCTATTGTTATTTTCCGACGCGGCAATACGAAAAACATATGGTATATTCCAAGTATCGATAACGCAATGCTTTGTATCACTAATAAATATTATTTGGGCACAACAGAAACAACAACATCTTTTATTAAAAAAAAAACCCGCAGAAGTTACTGCAAATAAAACATGGAACAAGTCTGCCGGATTTGCATGAGCAGCTCTGTCACTCTTGTGGATATTTTCGTAGAGCGTCAGCAACAAAGCAATGAACCTAGCCTGGCAGAAATAATAAATGAATGCGCTGACTGTGAAGTAAAACAAGATGATGCATTGCCAAAAATGATTTGTCTCTCCTGTGTTCTTGACGCACAAAATGCATTCAGATTCAAGAAAAGATGCGAAGAGAGTCATCAGCAATTATGGAGAATGTTGAACGATAAACAAAAACAGAACGAATATGACTCAAACAACGAAATGACAACACATTCCCATGAGTGGAACATTGGAGACCTCGACAGCGTAAAGCAGGAAGTCGTCGAAAGCCTTGGAATAGACAGTTGGGAAGTCACTTGGCTGCCAAAGCAGGAGGATAAAGTATCTTCTCCAGTAGCTGTGGACATTTGTAAATCTGATTCCATATTAAGACACGGTTCGAGTAAAGCTAATAAGGCCAGGTCCAACTCCAAGAGGAAAAAGAATGTTAGAATCAGCTGTCCACATTGTCCCAAAGTCTTTTCGCGGCGGGGAAATCTTCAAGCGCATCTCCTTGTTCATACGGGTGAACGTCCATTTACTTGTGAATATTGTTCATCGACATTTAATCATCCTTCAAACTTGAAAAAGCATACTCGTATGCATTTAGGATTAAGCCCTCTTAAGTGTCCTTACTGTCCAATGACATATACGCGCAGAAAACATTTCGAAAACCACATCAATTGTGGAAATTGTCCACGGTTTTTTAAAAACAAAAGAACGAAAAGCAAAAAAACATAAATCCCATTAAATGGCAAAAGGTAATTTGTATATAATAGAACGCATAAGAATATTAAAGATAGCTCACAAAATAAACTAGATTATGATAAAGCTTAAAAACGAAATTTTATTTTAAGCATATCGATAAATCGATTGTCAGTGCTCGATTTTTGCTATACAATGAAAATATCGATTCCACTTACTGTTCTTCGATGTTTTCCCATCTCTAATAGGAACGAACAATTGCTTAAAAACATTTGTTATTATATTTTAATATTGGGAATAAACATGGAACCAACGTGCCGGGTTTGCATGAGCAGCTCCGTCACCCTTGTGGGGCTATTCGTCAAACAGAAACAGTCCAAGGAGGTGCCCACTCTGGCAGATATGATACGAGAGTGCGTCGACTGTGAAATACATCAGGATGATCCATTGCCAAATCAGATTTGCTTGACTTGTGTTATTGAGGCTAAAAATGCATTCCGATTCAAGAGAAAATGCGAAGACAGTTACCATCAATTCTGGCGAAAGTTAAACATTAAAAAGAAGGAGAGTGATGTTGAATCAGAAGATATAATGGATTCCCCCGAATGGAATATTGAAGAAGTTAACTGCTTAGAGCCGGAAATTGTGGGAATCGATAGCTGGAAGGATCCCTTACAAGGTAATCTTCAGCCAAAGCAGGAGAATGATGTATTCTTTCCAGAGTTTGTAGACACATGTGATACCCGTTCTTTAAGTCCACTGGAATCTAAAGAAAGTGATAAATTCGAACAGGATTTAAAGATTAATAGTGATGTCACGCCTTGTTCTAATGAAAAACCGTTCCTTTGTGACACTTGTGGTATGGAATTCTTAGACTTAGCTATGGTGACCGCACACTTAAGAGTTCACAAAACAGAAGGCCGTAAATTCATTTGTCCTCATTGCTCGATAGGCTTTAATCAGCGTTCAAATCTTAAGGCCCACATTCGAATTCACACTGGAGAACGTCCTTATAAGTGTGATGTTTGCTCGGAAACCTTTATTCTAAGCCATCATCTGAGGGATCACATGCTGGATCACACCGGAGAACTTCCCTATAAGTGTCCATATTGCCCGAAAGCCTGTAAAAAAAAATCGAATTTACAAACGCACCTTCTGGTTCATTCAGATGCGCGTCCATATAAATGTCCTGACTGTCCAGCGGCATTTAATCATCCTTCAAACCTGCAGCAGCATCGTCGCATACATTCCGGCAATCGTCCATGCCAATGTCCCCATTGCCCTAAGGCCTTTAGGCGCCAACAACATCTGAATGATCACATCGGAATGCATACCGGAGAACGCCCTTACCATTGTGAGAAATGTCAAAGGGATTTTCGAAGCAGACCAGGTCTAAAAAATCACATCTGCCAATCGGCAGAGGACTTGAAAAATGAGCCCCAAAAAAGAAAATACAAAGCGAGAAGTAAAAATCCCGCTCAACCCACAGAGAACTTAGCAAAGGTTCCAAAAGAAAAAAAGCCAAATCTAGATGTAAAGAACCTTCGTAAGCGGAGCTTACGCGAATCTTAATTAAGTGTAAAAAAACGAAAGCGAATCAAAAGACTATAAAAGTAACATTAGATAAGAAATACATTAAAATAATAGTTTTTTAACAATAAATTAGCCCATTTTAAACCGAATTTGATGTAGTTACGTGTTATCCAGTGTGCATCCAGTCTGAAGGACTTCGTTGATCTGGTAATTTAAGATATTTTTAATATAATATAATAATATATAATAATAAAATAAATAACATTTAACAATTGGTTTTGGTTGAATTCAAAAGTGTACCGAGCTTATTTTACTTTTTGACTTCGAAAAAAAATGCTGGTAACGATAGTATCGACTTTTGACAAAACTATCGGTGGTTTTTGCAGCTTTATTAAATAAACATCGGTACATCGGTTTTCGAACCGAAAATTTTCGATTTAATAAAGATCTATTCAGATTTACATCACTAATGTTCTCACCTATTTGAAGAATTTCTTTTATGTAACTAGTACTGCATTTCGATAGTAAGCCTTAACATATCGATAGTAGGAAAAGACATTCAATCGATTTTAGTTGATTTTCAGATAAAAAACAGAGAATTAAATAGATACCCTGTGGTTATATAGTTTTTTGAGAATAAATATGGAATCTATGTGCCGGGTTTGCATGAGCAGCTCCGTCACCCTTCTGGAGCTGTTCTCCAAGCGGACCCAGTCAAAGGAGGAAGAACCCAGTCTGGCTGAGATGATAAATGAGTGTGCCAACTGTGAAGTAAATCAAGACGACCCATTGCCAAAGAAGATTTGCTTGACGTGCGTTATTGACACTAAAAATGCCTTCAGGTTCAAGAGAAAATGCGAACAAAGTCATAAAAGCCTGTGGGAAATACTCGGTAAAGACAATGCTCAACTTTCAAACACTATCATTAATATGGACAGCGTGAAAATAGAAAAGACAGAGATTCCAGAAGAAGAGAGCGAGGAGCCCAAAGGAATACCAATTAAAAGTTTAGGTTCGATAATGAGCATTAACGCGCCCGTGGATTCTATGTTCTGCGAGGATGATGTTTTGGTAAAGGGATTCTCGGCTAGAACGCTTCCAAGAGATCATCCGGATAACAGCGTTCAGTTCAAATGTCCCCATTGTCCCAAATCCTTTAGCAAGAGCTTGAGCCTACAGGGACACATCCGGATTCACGGCAAGAATCCTTACAAATGTTTAGACTGCTTTGAAGCCTTTGCCAAAAGGCTACAACTCGAGGAACATACTCTGCGATGTCACAGTGTGGAACGTCCTTTTAAGTGTTCCGAATGCTTGAAATCTTTTAGCACAAATTGCAATTTGCAGTTGCATCTTCGGTCTCATTCAGGCAAACGTTCGTTCGTCTGTCCACATTGCCCAAAGTCATTTCAAGTCCTCCCACACCTGGAGAAACATATTCGCATTCATGACCGCCTCAAATGTCCATACTGCCCAATGGCGTTCATACGAAAACAAGAGCTTAATTATCACATCCTTAATCATACTGGAGAGCGTCCGTACGAGTGTCCCCATTGCTCGAAGGCATTTAAGAAAAAACAACATGTCGAGTATCACATGCTTACGCACCTGGGACATCATCAATAATTATACATAATTGTTTAAATTATCCATAAACACTCTTATAATAGTTGTAATATTTGCTGAAGTTTTAATAATTAAGTTTAAAATATGTACCATATCTAATTATCTGCATATAAATGAAATGTACCAATGTACCAAGTGAAAAGATGAATCCATGTTTGAATTTTTATTTGATATAAAAATCTGTGTTCAATTTCTATTAATCGATTTTATTTGTCATCTAGTTTGTTTTTGCACTCAAAAATATCCAGGGCATAAATAATTGAATAATTCGATACATCGATATATTGCAAATAAATCGATGGCCTATCGAAATATCGATATAAACAAAACATCGAGGGAAAATCGTAAAAAATCGATGTACATAAGTCTTTTTCTTAACACGAGAAAACTGTAAATTTTGTCACAATTAATCTCAAATATGGAAGCTGTTTGTCGGGTTTGCATGGACAGCTCCGTCACCTTAGTGAACATATTCGCCGAGCGTCCCTCGAGAGCTGGAGAACCCAGTCTGGCGGAAATGCTGAATGAGTGTGCCGGATGCAAAGTGAAGCAAGAGGACGATCCACTACCAAAAGAGATATGTGATACCTGTGTATTGAAATGCTTAAATGCATTTCGATTTAAACGAACCTGCGAACAGAGTCAGAAGCGCTTTATGGAACTTTTAATTGAGAAAAGAAGGAAAGCCCCGTACAGAGAAAGGAACTCTTTATGGGACTGTTAAGCGAGAAAAGAAGGAGACCTCCGAACCAGAAAAGGGCAGATTCTTGGGACTGTTAAACGAGAAAAAGGAGGAGAGTTCCGAACACGAAAAGGGACGATTCTTGGGACTGTCAAGCGATAAAAGAAGCAAAACTCCGAGCTAGGAAAGGGACGCTTCTTGGGACTTATAAGCGAGAAAAAAGGAGAGCTCCGAACACAGACCGGATCGCTTCCTGGAATTAAACGAGAAAAAGAAAGAGATCTCGGATCAAAGAAAGGAGCGCTTCCTGGGATTAAGCGACAAAAAGAAAGAGATCTCGGAACAGAGAAAGGAGCGCTTGATTGGACTTTCGAGCGAGAAAATGAAGGAAGACGGCGAACAGAGAAAAAAACAATTCTTGGGACTATTAAGTGAGAAAAAGAAGGAGAGCACCGACGGGGGAAAGGAACGCTTCTTGGGACTGTTAAACGATAAAAAGATGGAGACTTGTGAACAGAGAAAGAAGAGCTTCTTGGGACTGTTAAACGTGAAGGATAATGAGAGCAGCAAAAAGGATGAAGAAAAAGATAAGCAATCATCAAACAATACCAAACAGGGCAGTAAAATGGAGGAGGATTTGAATGAAGATAATGAAGAGCAAGATAGGCAGCTATCGGAACAAATTAGGAATGAGAGCTTTGAGATGGAGGCGGATGACAATGAAATGGAGGCACAGAGCGAAGAGGAGAAAGAAGGTTGGCAATCAGAGTGTAGTATAGATTTGGAAAGCGTCAAGATAGAGGAAAGCGTCTTTGTTTCTTGTGGGGAAGAGATGATTCTACCCGATGACAATGTGCACAAGCTGGAAAAGAAGACAATTGGTGATGTGATTTTACCCAAACACAAACATCCGAAGCTTGACAATATCCATATGATGAAGTACAAAGAGTTCTATAAAAAGACAGTTGCTAGTGGAATTGTCAAACTCAATAAACAGCTGACACTATCGACATCGAAAAAAGGCAGAGTAATAAATATTGATGATGCACCTGGAAAAATGCTCTCTGGAAAAATATATCGTTGTAAACTTTGTGACAAGGAATTCTTACAGCTCGATAAACTGGCTAGGCATATGCACCAACATGATGAATATGCGCCATTTAAATGTTTCTTTTGTCCGAAAACATTTACTTCGCACTCATTCCTTAACAACCACCTTAGAACCCATAAAATTGATCGCCCTCCCCACAAGTGTCCGTACTGCCCGAAGGTATTTTCCCGTCAACTACTTGCCAAAGAGCACATATCTCTTCATATGGGTCAGTATCCCTACGAGTGTGATAAATGCAATAAGCAATACAGGAGCTGGCCAGGATTCCGTGGTCACGTCTGCCTTGGAGACAAGTATCCGCATATATCGTAGTTAACAAAATTAACTTGAATCAATAAAATTAATTTTTGTTTAACTTTAATTTTTTGGAATATTTTATTTTCAGCTATTTTCAACAAAGATGTATGTTAACTTCTGAACCATATCTGAACCATAGGTCTGAGGAAGCATAGAATGTATAGGAGATAATCTATTCATAACTCACAATTGATTTCTTAACTATTCGAATTTAAGCCATAAATTGAATTCAGGTAAAGAAAGTTTAGCATGTCGTGACAGCAAAGCAATCAATTCAAAGAATAATGTCAAAAGCCACAGTAAAAGAGAAAAAAGAAAGTTAAAAGAAGTAAACTGGAGATAGAAAAAACTGAATAAGAAAAATATTAGCATAGTTCGAACTCGAAGTGAAATTGCAATTTATTAAACATGTACATGTTGATAATTTGGTATTGTTGAACGAGGAATGCACATGTAATTTGAATTAGATTTGATTACCTTGAGTGTGTGTGTGTTGGGTGTGTGTATGTCTTAGTGGGTGAAGATGCTCACAGAGAGGAGAGAACTAGGACAATGGAGACAAGGACTAGAATGAGCTGTATTTAAGGGCCTGGCGCAAGGTCATGCAATCGACCTCGTCAATCTTGCAAGTGTTTGCCTTGATGTTGATCTCCTCCTCCTGCATGACCTGGACATGCATAAGATACCGCATGGAAGCCTTGTTCTCATTCAACTTCTGGTTAAGCTTACAAACGGAGGCTTTCAATGCCTGCAGCTCATTGTAGAGCGCATCCTGGACCATGTCGCAGGTCAACTCTAGGCCAGGACGATGGGCACGATTGCTAAGACGAGTCTGGCACAGGGTGATGGCCCTTTGCTTGTCCGACATCTCCTTGTCCAGTTCGTTCATGTTACGCTGCACCTGATGGATGTGATCCATAGTGTCCTTGTGCTTATTCTCCAGACACTGCTTCACATGCTTTGTCTCCGCAATGCGGCGATCAAAGGCTTCATTGGTGCGATCCGTCTGATTCTGCATGTCCTCGCACACCTGCTTCAACAGAAGATCAATGTAGGCACGCAGCTGTCCGGCGGAGACCAGAGCCTTGGAATTTGCCTCCAGATTTTCATAGGTCTGCGCTTGCCACTCGGTCAGCGAGAATTGGCTTGGAGGAGAAGAACGAGGAAATTGAGAAGAGCAACTCTAAGATTAAAATTCGAACGTAATCCAAGTAAAAATTCTCAATAACATTAAAAGTGGATTTTACGAAATTTAAATTTAAACTAATTTTTTTCTCTCTCTGTGAATGGAATTATTAAGATTATGGTAAGACTTACCAGTGCTGCTTGGACAAATCCTGACCCTTGCCCAGATCATGCTGAAACTCCTTTAGTTTCAAATTCTTCTCGTCAATGGCCAGCGATTTATCCTTGGCTGCCAAATCCTGATCCAGCAAATACATGGCTGCCCGCAATTTGCGTATCTGCTCCTCAGCCTCCTTAAGAGCAGCATCGGTCAATCCTTGGCATCCCTTGATGACCTTCAACTCACGACGCAATGAACGATCCACTTCGTCATCGCAGAGATCAACGCCAATGCGTCCTTCACGCAGGATCAAACACTGCTTACAAATAGCCATAGATTTCTCCTTAAGAAACTCGATGGCACTCAGAACACGATTACGATACGTATTAAGAGTCTCATCCTCCAAGGTTGCCGTCTTCTTTTGACGATTTAATTCATCGACCAGGAAACGAATCTCACTTGTGCGTTCACGCATATGATGCTCCACCTCACGTTGCCAGTTCTTGGTGGTGTCCTTGGTCTCATCCACCACACGACGGGACTCTCTGCGAAAAGGGAAAGAAAATATCATGGGTATTTGCAATTTTTATTATAAAAATTTATTTAGAAATAAAAAATCTCAAAGGAACTCTTACTTAACTTTAAAAAGATATGCACCTTACATTGCGTAATTATACATTTTATAAAAAAATGTAAGCAAACGTTTATTTTAAAAGTAAATATTTTTTTCCATTTTCAAAGTAAAAATGCAATTTTAATTTATTATAAAAGTATGAACTATATAAAAAACTGAAAATAAAGTGAACGTTTTTATAATAAGAATGTGAAATAAAAAAATTTAAAGGAACAAATAAATAAGCCAAAGAAATTCCAAGAAACCCTATAAATTTATTCTATTTATTATATTAAATAAAAGTTATTTTACTTAGATAAAAATATGTTATTTTTTGATGAAAATTTACGATTAGGTCAACGAAAAAGATCACTTGGACTGTCATTACTTACTCGACAATGCGCTCGGCAAGCTTCTCCTGATCACAGGTGATCCGAAACTTGATCTTATTGTTATAGTCCCAATCCTCCTCGGAGTATCGAGGTGGACATTTGGCTACGGGGCCCAAATGCTTTCCGGCCAACTGCAAACCCGTTACGCGACGCGTTTTCAAATTCGGCAACATGATGAAGATAATGGAAGCACTGCCTCTTAGTCTTTGTCTTTGTCTATTTAGTTGGCTTATATAAAGTATATAAAACGTTTAGAGTGTATAAATTCAGATTGCGTAAGTTTCTTAAGCAAGTTACATATGCAAATTCGATTTTGTGAGTATATATTTTCCTGTCAGGAAAATCCTTTAAATGGCACACTTTGCTAGGAAAAAAGTTGTACCTGCCGAGCTGTTCCGAATCTGTAACGACTTCAATTGATACTGAGACTGCAGCTGGTGCGACAACTCCTACTCCAACTTCTCCTGCTCCACCGCTCCGCCTCTACCCTTCTGGTGCTCCTCAAGCTTCGTTAAATCGATTCATGCTAAGGAATTTATCCGTTGCCTAGCGGTATTTATTATTATGCTGTATGTATGCTCAGCCTGTGTCCATGTGTCTTTGCTTGGTAGCCATGTCAGGTCCTTTCTCTCTTTACCCCTTCTTTCCTCTCTCTGTCACATTTTTCTTCTCCATTTCCTTCTCTGTCAGCTGCCAGTACAATTGGGAACAAACGCAAACGCAACCAGAAGTCAAGCCAAGTTCCAGTTGGAATTCCGGCGGTGGCAGGCGCGACTCTCTCTCCTCTTCTTCCTCTTCTCAGTCCTCGTCCTCGTCCTTGCGGTTTTCTTGCGCCTCACAGCTTAAAAATAGCTTGTGCATGACTTTCAAGCAGCTGTCCTGTTCCTCCCCTGATCGATTTATGTTACGACTAACATACTTTCGCTTTTTCCTTTTTTTGCCAGTTCCAAACTTCTTTATTTTGCCATTAATTTATGCTAATCAATGGCGGCACCAAGAGACGCCATTTTGTATGACACAGTTTGAGTAGCACTGACCAACTCAACTATTTTTAGATGTACCCCCTTGAATGTAATCATCAATTTTTATGCATATTCAATAGTAGTCTTAAAAACTATATAAATGTATAATACATTTTATAAGAATAAATATTTGTATATTTTAATGACACTTATCCTTGTTTGCTAAAAACAGACAATGCTAACTGTGAGCCCACAAAGACATGTTCTTTCGAAATACCTTAAAATATGATATAATTATAAGTATATCCTGGAAGTAGTCTTATCATATTCAACATATCAGAATCAAATCCTCTTTTTTATCGGAAAGTCAATCGCATTCTAATTTCTTGTTCAAAAAGTAATCTTCAGTTAATTCAAACCATAATTAAATTGAGTTTCATTCTGTTTTTTTGTAAAATTTAGTTTTGAATTTATTACGATATACATTTGTTTGTTGTCGTTATTTTCATATACCTATACATATACATATATGCAATAATGTATGTATGTTTGTGTGTGTGTGAACACGTATGTGTATATATATATAGTTGTATGCACTTATAGCTTAATGATAATAAAAATGTACAATTTAATTAACTAGGATCTGTAGATGTTCTCATTTCAATAGTTTTTAGTTCATTTTATAGTTGTTTTTTTGTTTTTAGTGTTTGTTATTTGGATTTCAGTGTGGTCTGCTTTCAGTTTGGCTTCGACATCATTATCAACTCATCTGCTTCTTTTTCTTGCTCTTTGCTATGGCCTCGAGTTAAATTAAGAAGTGTTCTTCTTATAATCGTATCGTTAGACGTAGTACTCGTAATTAGACTCTCTTAATTAGTTGCTAACATGGCTAACTCAATCTGGCTCTTACAAAATAACTGTTATTATAAACGCCAGAGTTGCCAACACATTGTATGATCGCGTGTTGAACGCAATTTAATGAATTATTAACAGTGAACTTGTTCTTTTTTTTAATTAGTTTACTTTAAAGTTGCGTAATCATTATTAGCTGATTTTCTCTGTACAAGTAGCTAAATTTAATTATTGTAATTCTAGAATCTAATGCGACGTTTCTTTGTCTTCTCTGTGGACCTGTTATGTGTTCTTCTTGTTGTTGTTGCTGTTTGCTGGGCTTTATTCTTTTGTCTCAATTGTTTTAACTTGGCTATCTACGAATACAAACTGTAACTGTAATTGCTTTGTTTTTATTTTCATTTATTTGTAATATATTTTTTTGTTTTGCTTTCATTTCTTATTTAAATTCATTTATTTGCTCTTTGTTTTATTGTTTATAATTTGTTGCTAGTTTGTTTTTGTTGTTGTTGTTTCCTTTAGTGTAGGCAGTGTTTCATCATTCTTGGGTGTTGCTCTTGGGTTTCCTTTCATCATCGATTTTCCTCATTTTTTTATACATATTTCTTAAGTTTTAGCACAATACATTTTTTTTGGGTTTCCTTTTATTTTGTTGACTTTTTCCAACAAAGAAAATAAGACATTTCTTATTCAATTTGCCGGCGCCACAATGAAAACAGTTTTTCTTTTTTCCACATTAACAAAATCCAAAATTATGTTAATTACAAATACAAAGCATAAAAGAATGAAAAATAAAAAAGTAAATCATACACATAAACAAATAGGTTTTACAATTCAAAAAAAATGTTTATATTTTTATATATGGTTTTTTTTTTGCTTAAATCGCATACAAACATTTTCGTTAGCTAAATATTTGTTGCATTTGCTTATTTGTTATTATAGTTATGTTTCATCTTTTTTTGTATTATAATTTAGTTGGTTTTTCTTCTTTTTAACAAAAATAATTGCTTTTGAGGTATTTTCTTTTTGTTTATATAAATAGTTTTGTTTCTTTTTTATTTATTTATACACATAACCATTATAAGTATTTAGTTTTTAGTCGTTCTCGTTTTCAATAGTTTGTTTATCATTTTTGTTTTTGTTTTTGTTTTTATTTTTGTATTGTAGTTGTCTTGTCTTTTTGTAAACAATTCAAAGCACCTTTTGATTATATTTGACATTGTATTTTGTTTCTTTTTTCATTTTTCTTCTCATTTTTTTGTTCATTTTCATTTTTGTTTTATATTTTTTATGCGATTTTTTGTTATTAATTTTGCAAATATCAATAATTAGATGATAAACAAAAAACAACGGAAACATAATATAATCAAAGTACATACACAATTCTAATTGTACATTCGTTTTAGTTTACATTTTAGTTACTTGTCTATTTGTTTGTTTGTTTGTTGTTGTTGTTGTGGCAGCATTTAGTTTCTCAGTACACAATAATTATAGCATCATCGGGGTTCAGTTTCATTTTATATAGTTCCTAATTTGCATTTGATTTTACTTTTAATCATTTTGCCGTTGTTTGTTTTTGTTTAAGAAATGCCTTATTTTTGTTTTTTGTTTTGTAATTTTGTAAACAATTGAACAACTTTTAAGTAACATAACTAAGAAAATGTTGCGCAGCAACTGAAAGCGAGTACGAGTTATCTGCCTTTTAGGATAAACAATCATGAAATAAATAAAAAATAATTATTTAAATCAAAAATCAACACAAAACTCAATAAATTGGCTATGCAAACATATGCTTGGAAACCTTTTTCAATATCGTTTCTTTTCAGTTTCATTTTCATTTTCATTAATATATTCATTTTATTATCATTATTGTGTGAGGGATTGATTTTGCAGTCCTATATCTATGGTCACTATACACAGAGGTTTCTTTTTTGTTTATTTACTTTTTTTTGTTTTTTTGTAATGGCTAGACAAGAAATAATGAATTTAAAGCTTGAATCTGAAACAAAATATTGTTTTTGCTTTCATAAACATATTAAAGGGTTTAGTTAAATCATAACTCAGCAACATAATCATAATTGTTGTCCGTTTTACTATATATATAAGTATAAGTGTATATATATGTGTAAGTGTACGTGTGTGTGTGTGTGTGTGTGTATAAAAATCAAAAAGTTGAAAGTGTACATTTGAACTAAATTGTTTAAACCGTTTTGCCTATAAGTATAAAACATAGTTAGTAAGTAGTTAAATATTTTACACGATTCTTGCTCTCGTTCTCTTTATCTTTCTTCCGTTTGTTCTTTCTCTCTCCCACTCTCTCTTGCAATCTACATACATATATAGTTATATTCTATATATAGTAAGCTATAGCTATAGCATATCTGTTATATATATATAATAGATTATGTTATGTGTATGTCTCTAACTGTAGTATTTATGTATATCCAAACAAAACGTTCTTCGCTCTCTCGCTTCCATTCTCTTTTCTCTCATCTCTCGGCGCTCTCTTCTTATAACAAAAACAATCTGCTCTCTCACTTGCTGCATTTTCTTCTCCAATTTCAACATTCTTTCTCTCCTTAGTAACCTTAGACCATGGGCAATCCTTGCTGCACATCCATCATCTCGTCCTGCGCTGGCGATGGGCGTGGCGCAAATGTTTGCATATGATGCGTATGCGGATGTTGATTCTGCTGATGTGGGGGCGTGGCACGGGCAAACATCGTGGACCGATGCATGGTCATTGGTACATTTCCACCAACATTCGCATTCGCCGATGGAAACTGCAATCGAAAACTGTTATCGGGATGCTGATGCTGGCGAGGAGTGCGACGTGGTGAACGTGCTGGCATTCGATTGGCCCGATGCATATCCTCTAGTATCGATGGCGCTACGTAGGTGAAACCCTGCAAAAGAAAATAAAGAGTTTATTATAAAGAACACTTAATTCCTTAACAATTCTATTTCCTTCATCCCAAATGAAGATTTTAAGCTTAAAATGTCTTATCGATATCTATTTATAAGAAATGTTCCACAAAACTCTAAACTAAATATAATTTTTTTTCAAATTGAATAATTGAATTTCACTTTACGAAATAAGGGACATATAAAGACAGTAATTTTAAATCTTTATTTATGAAGATTCAGACTAACAATAAGTGAGGGACATACTAATCTCACTATAAGGGTATTGTTGAAGCCAAATAATGTAAATACTAAATGTTTAGGAAGCAAGGAATTACATTTCCACATAGAATTCAACCATTACCTCCCACTCTCAATTACAAATACTGACCCACTTGGTTGATCGTGTGCGCAATTGAATTTGGAGCAGGTCTCCCCGTAGCGCATACTAATTCCCCACATGCCAGGGATTATGCAAGGCAAGTGTACAATCGACCAACCTGACAAACCGACCAACTGACCCAACTGCCTATGTAACACATTTTGCATAATTTTCTTTCCGACAGCGCGAAAGACACTAATTAAACTTTGACGAAATTCAAAACCCAAAAAAATAATAATAAACAAAAATACAAATGCAATAAAATAATTAAAAAAGCCGCCGGCTGACGGTGTAAATTCATAAAATTTATCCAACACGCTAAGGAAGAAGAAGAAGAAGAAGCTGCATAAACGCGTGAAGCGTCGAATCGGAATTGGTATGAAACTGTACGTGAGCGCAATGCTAATTGGAACCCCAATTGGGGAGCTGATCATATCACACATCACACAATGCACACTGTTGACCCACAAAGCGCAGATTTTATGAGAAAGTTCCACAGTGATGACTTAAAGAGGTTCTAATTGTTAAAAGAATTCTCTAATTAACAGCTGAAAATTACAGTTTGAGGAGGTTTGGTAAGTGGCTTTAAGTGTTACTTATTAAAATATTATCAATCTGATTAGCAGTTGCAATTTTAGAAGCGCTGAAAGGAAACTCAAACTGTTGGCATAAAACTGTTGCCAATATTTCTCAAACTGTTTTGTGCGCTTTTAACGTCTTTTAAAAAGAAATTAAACAATAGCTGTTATAGATTACAGCACTTTAAGTGCACCTCTTGCCAATTTGGCCAAAACTAAACAATGCTTTACTACTTTAAATACACAAACAATGCTGAAAAGGGCCCGAACTAAACAAATAAAGAAAGACACACTAACAACAACAGAAGCGCTGTTTTTGCTGCTCATGGGTTGCAATTAGCTGCTCATGGGTTAAAGCCAAGACTAAAAACAACAGCAATCGATGTTAAACTCTCTTCGTCTTTGCCTTCTTCTCTTCTTCTTCAGTCACGGCCATTTCTCAGTCTCAGTCACGTTCGTTGGCCAGTCTTAAAGTAACATTCAAACTGTGCGCACGACGGCAGCAGACATAAATATTACAATACAAAAAAAAACAACTTTCGTGTCGTGTAGAAAATTTCAACCGTTAACTGATACTCTCTATGCTTTTATAAGGCGTCTTATTGGAGAAAGGCTTGGCTGGGAATATGCAAAAAAAAACAAACAAAAAGATCTGCAACAACAAGACTTTAATTTCACTATGCAAATGCATTGACATTTATTCTTGAATAAAGCTTGCACAAGATTCATTTGCCCTTCAGGGCTATCAATATCGAGGTTTTTTTTAACAAAAGTTCCAGAGTCCAACAAAAATCAAACCAGTTCACAATAAGCTTGCAGTCGGTCACAGTGGGTAAAGAGAGCAAGAGAGAGAGAGAGAGGCGCGCAAGCGCACGTGCAGAAAGCGAGAGCGCAGCTGCGACTGCGTTGACAGCAGTCGGAGTCACACATCGCGTGTTTTAGTTAAGTAGGACAAGAACAAAGATTCAATTCTAAATTTGACGGTTAAAAAATTACAAGTTTTTAAAGAAAATTGTTAGAAATAATAAAAAGAATAAGATAAAATGCTGATTGCTAAATTGTAGCGTTAAAAACAGTACAAATTTAAAAAATAAAAAAGTTGTAATACAAAGAAAATGGATAGAAATTCTTAATAAACATAAAGAGTAAGAAAAACTGTACATTATTAATCTAAAATTATTATAAAAACGTTTGAAAAAAAGTGATCAAAGTAAACGCTTAGTGTAAATGCGTCTCAAACATTTGTAGCCTAATTGAAAACTTCCAAATACTCTGTTGCGGAAATGTTTTAAACACTGTGACATTGCATAATATTCAATAAAAAATAAAACCAACTTAACAAAAATGCGTAACAAGTTGCTAACAATAAAAGCATGTGCAAGAAATCTATAATAATAAAAAATCGGCAAACGCTTAAATTGTGTGAAAAAAAGGTGAAAAAGCAACAGCAACAACCACAAGAAAAACCACAGTAAGCACCACAAATTTGTGGTCACCACAGAAATAAAAGCGCAGCTTTGTTCGCTGGCTGTGAATGAACATAAACAATAACAACAGCAACATAACAGTTACAAATAGAAGAAGCAGAAATACAAATTAGCAAGCTATGTGCGTTTTTGTTTTTTGTAAAATGTTCAAACAGTTGAAAATAAATTCACTCTCGTTGCGGCTGCTTCTGCTGTTGTTGGTGGCAACGTTGGCAGCAGCATTGCCTCAGCAACAACAACAACAACAGATGCCACAACAGCAACTACTGCCAGCAACTGTTGTTGCTGCTGCAATAAGCACAAGCACGACAACAAGACTAGTAAATGCAACTGATGCCGTTGCCACTTTCATCGATAACAACACCAACAACAACGACAACGAAGCCACAACTGTCTCCTTCGAGCAGCAACAACAGCCTCAGCCACAGCCACAACAACAACAGCAACAACCAGTGCAATATGCACATATAACGGCATTAGATAAAGAAGTAGGTATGCATACGGTATCTATTAGCAATGGACGCAACTGATCAGCTGTTAAACACTTTCTGAATACTCTTACTGCTTGCTTAATCATTAACTTGCGGTTAAGATTAGCACAAGAGAGTGAATAAAATAGGTTACATATTTTATCGATATTAAATATGGTATCTATACTTCGGGTTGCGAACACTTTTAGCTGTAGCTCACAGTGGGCTACGGCAATTGAAACTCACTTTAAATCTATAGATTCATTGTAATTTGGTAAAAAAAAAATACTCCTTTGCTATGTAAGAGTTTTTTAGCCCGGGTGTAAATTTGAAAAACACTTTTTCAATGTGACTGATAATGAACTTTAAGCTTAACAATTATTTGGAATTAATAAACAAACAGCAAGACCAACCGTGATCCTAATTGAATTACTTTTAAGACATCTTTTAAGTCGCACTATGTAAATAGTAATTGTAGGATCAGCCGATTTGTTAAAGTAAAGCACAAGCAAGGACCAGGCCTTAATAACAAATATACATTTTAGAAATTTAGGTGGAAAGTTTCGCTTAAAGAACGAATTCCATAGAGAGCAAGCTAAATTCGTATAGCATTTAAGGTTTTTTATGTGTGTGTTTTTAGCGTCTTTCTTTGTTGATATTAAGTGAAATTTTCGACATGATTTACTTGGATGACCGATGACGGCCTCGTCGCTGGCGTTGCTCCATCAAAGTGCGTATTTATATGGAACGACGGTAGCCAAAAAATAAAACCAACAACAAACGTTTAATTTGCAAATTAGCTGCAGCACTAGCAACAACAACAACAACAATAACAATAACAGCAGCAAGTACAATGTTAATGAATTACAAGTACTGCAAGGGAAAGGGGAGAAAGGGGGCGGGGTAGCTTTTTGGGTGGCCGCTTAAAGTGTGTGAAAGTGAAATTTATTACACCTGAAATTTGAAAATAAAAAAGAAGAAATAAAAAACAAACGAATTTAGAGCTAGACGTGGAGCAGATGCCTGAACATTGACTGGTTTACAGAGTACAAACAGTTAGTTAAGAAAGTGTTTTGACAATGAGAAAAATCGCATGTTTTAATTCGAAATTTTTTTATATTTATTACGGAATTAAAACGAAATGAATATTTTATTAAATTTAGATTTTTCAATCTTGTTCAGGGAATAAAATCGTAGCCGTAGCGAATACTTGATTTAATTTCCCTAACTTTTAATTTGTTATCTTATATTATTATAGTCGTGAATTTTTATTATGTCCAAACATTTACTTGTGTGTGTTTTTTTTTTTGAGGCAGGTTGAGTAATTGCTTAAGTCTGTAAGCGTCTCATTAAAATCAAGTTAATGAAGCTAATCTCCGTTTTTCCTCTCTTCTTTTTCCAAAATTAGTTGAACGTTTGATTAAACAATGGGCACCGATTGTTTGGCTGGCGCCAGAGGAGAAATTCATGCCGTTGGGTGTGGAGGAATTTCTCCAGCATGTGCATCCCATGGACAAGGATCGCAGCTTTACACCAGGTGTGCCTTTTAGTGAATACTCTACTAAATCTCATCTGGTGACCAATACGGAAATGGAGGATCTGCTGCAGAATGAACAATCCTTTATCTATGGTCGTAATCCCAATGAGGCACCTGTGCCCATCTATGGCGTGGTCACACTTTGTCCTAAACGGGAACCGGAAGTTGTGCCGCCATTGATTCTGTCGAGCACAAGGGGACCCTATATACCCGTGTCCATTGACCCGCTGGAGGAACGCAATGACACGATAAGACGATCATCGCGTTTATTTCCACTGTTTCAGCGGGTTAAAAGAGAAGTACCAGAGTATGCACCTCTAAGTGACTATGATCTGGTCATGGGAGAGACTCAAGTGGCGAGTGTATCGTTGCCAGAGTCTGCAAAGGAAGAGCAGCAACAGGAACTGGAGCCTGATGTGGACAACGGTCTACCAGTGAATAACTTTATAGCCAATCTTGCAGACAATGTCAAGTTCAGTGGTGGTCCTGATCTAGATGATAATCTTGAGGATAACAACATTGGCGAATCGCCAGCTCAGGAATCAACGCAGGGAATCAAGGGACATCTGCCTGGTTTCCATGTCACCTACTGGATGTTCTATCCTTACAGTCAGGGCAAAACCATGTGTACACTGAGTTTAGGTCCTCTCGGACGCATACCCTTTCCAGCTGTCTATGGCTATTGTTTGGGCCATCGTCGGGACATTGGCAGCCATGTAGGAGACTGGGAACACATGAGTCTGTATTTTAATGGCGACGCTGAGCCACAGGCCATGTATGTGTCCGCTCACGATGCAGGCGCTTATTATAGCTATAATCGTCTGACGGGTTCCTTTGAGTTTCGTCGCCAGGAGACAAGAAAAGGCATCCTACAGCGTCCCAATTTTCCCAAAACAGTGACCACGTTTAAAAATCATCCCGTGCTGTTTGCTGCCAAGGGCTCCCATGGATTGTGGACTGCGCCGGGGAAGCATCGATTCGTTAAGGTTGCCAGACTTTACGATATCAATGGCTTTGGCACGCCTTGGAATACTTGGAAGGCCGTCGACATAAGCTTTAAAAATCTGAGATCCTATGGTAAGTTGTTGGAGTTATAGGAGTAATTCTTTCTAACTATGATTATTTATTTCTCAACAGGTCGCTCTCTTGTGCCAGATTGGCTGACCTATCGTGGCAAGTGGGGGAATCCCAAGAGTAAATGTCACCCCTTTCGACGCATTGGCCTAAACTTCTGCGAGTTTACGGACGGACCGACGGGCATACCCCTCAAAGAACCGCACTTTCAATGCGGCGCCGACTACCGCTGAAGAATTGGATGAGCTGAAATCCCCTCTAGAATTAAGCGTATCTTTAGAAAAGTATTTATTGTGAAATTCCCGCCCGAAGGTTACCCCCAAAACACGCATTAAAAATGGAAATAAGAAAACATTCAAAACTACTGTTGGGTTTATTCCAAAAATTGAGAACGGAATAAGAATGTGAGGCAGAAGAATCAACAAACTATAATTATAAGCAACAGGGAATTCTTGTAATGACTCTTAGGCGTATAATTATAGTTTCTAGACAAAATTATAATAGCAACCGCCAGAGTATAAACAAGCACAACAATTTTAATAAGTTTCCCATTAAGATTGTATCTAAATAACAGTTATGGAAAGAAGATTAAAAATGGATGGTTGAAGAATCATCAAGCTACAATTAAGAGCTTCTGAGAATTGTCTCAAAACTTTTGGGCTTATAATTACGGTTAAATGCTGTACTCATCGACATGAACTATTGAAAATACTATAGTATTAGCCATAGAAGCTAATCAAAAGTTTGCTGGTTGAGTAATCTCTCATAGACCATCTGTTTAGCAACTTCATTATTTCTCTACTTAAATAAACCCCAATGGATGAATATCATATTATTTCTATTATCCTCAACTCACTTGGAAAATTAAATTGGCACTTTCGCTGAGCGTTGTATCATCCGGTGAATCCACGGGAATTTGTCTTGTGAATCTCGTATCAAACTGGGAGACATCATCTTCGCTTCGCTGTTTACAATAATCGTTTAACTGAATTACAAATCTGGTTACATTTGATATCGTGATGTTGGCTTACCAGCAGCGGTTTTATAGGCGGCTCAAGACGTCGGGCAACAACATCTTCCCAGTTGACATGCTTGAAGAATGGATGTATCTGTACGGCCGCCGCATCCTCGGGTCCGCTGCCAAGACGCAGTGGCTCCTGTCGCTTCATCAGGCGTCTCACCAGATCTCTGGCTTCGGGTGTGAGGTAGGCTGGCAGATTTAGCTTTGCTTTCAATATGGTCTCAATAGTTTTTTTGCGGTTCTCGGCGGTGAAAGGTGGCTAAAAGATAAAACATTAATTGGATAAAGTTATAGTATTAAATTTTTAATTATAATGACACTTACCACGCCTGTGAGCATGTCAAACATCAGTGCGCCCAGTGACCACCAGTCAACGGCTTTACCATGGCCACTTCTGGTGAGGATTTCAGGTGCCCTGCAGAACACAAAAGGTTACATTAAATTTTAAATTATTTTTCAGAGTCAGGATTAGGGATCATTAAAAGGCTTGGCGGGCGCGTCACGCACATGTACTCAATTGTGCCGCAGAAGGTGTGGGTGACAATACCCTCTTGTATGTGCTCCTTGCACAGACCAAAATCGGTTAGTTTAACATGTCCCTGTGCATCCAGCAGTATATTCTCTGGCTTCAGATCACGATAGATAATGCCAAGTTTATGTAAATGTCCCAATGCCAATATAATTTCGCTCAAATAGAAGCTAAAAAATAAATAAAATTGTTTAGTCTACAGTTGATAGAGTATACAAGATCGATTTACCATGTGGTATCCTCCAGAAAGATCCCCTCGCGCTCCAAATGCATAAACAGCTCACCTCCACTCAGATACTCGAGTATCAGATATAGTTTACCGTCTGTTTGAAAGGCGTACACCAGTTCCACAATAAACGGATGCTGCAAGGAATGAGATGTATAAATAAATATTGTCGGCAACTTGTTAAAAATAACAAATAAATAAAAGTAAATCTTCAAAATTAAAGCTATATTCCAAATAACAATCGATCTGCTTTTGACGAAGTTATGTCAGTTTAAAGTTTTTGTATCTTTTGGCATGACTTCCCTTTTGACAAGCTTAAGAGAGCGTTAATACTTTTAATTCACGTTGCCTTTAAGTTTTCACTCTTGATGGTTTCTCACCTTTACAGCCTCGAGTATGTTGCGTTCAGCTCGTGTGTGCGCCGTGTCCTTTTGGTTGGTCACTATCGATGCCTTTTTCAGCACCTTCATTGCAAAATATTTGTTGGCATCACGTCCAGCGGTCTTGCGCACCTGTTAATCAAATAATTTTAATTTTAATAAAAAGTTTTCACATATTAAGTGTTGAATACTCACCTGAAATACTTTGCCGTAACCACCTTTACCCAGGACCTTCTTAAGTTCAAAATCCTTGGGGCCCAATTTAATTTTGCCTGGATTGACATTCTCTTCCGAGAGCTGTATGGTCTCCTGGCCTTCATTGCTATTAGGAGGCAAGTGAAGCGAAAGGGATACAAAAACAGAGTTTAGTTACCTTATTAGTTTAGCAAGTGCTTAGATTGTGGGTGCTTATGTTGCTGGCGTGGGAAATGGGCAGCCCACGCACTCTATAAATAAAACCTTTGTCAAACACGCGCCAAACCTTCGATATTATCACTCCCCTGGCACACCCTAGAACCCCTCCACTCTTAAAGTAGCAACCCATCCACTCCATCATAGTATCAAGTGTTTGCTTGGCATATTGCCCACTAGACAGGGCCAACAACAGCTTGTTGGTAGTCAATTGGTAGTTGTAAACACTTCTGTCGTCGACATATGACAAAATACAAGTAAGAACGCTAAAGTTGACTTCTCGACTCCACTATAACATGCCTGTCACTCAATTTGAATATTAATTGTATCTACAGTTCTATTAAACTTTATCTGATAGATAATTATGCATTATTGTATCATATATATCATTTGAATGTTACTTGAGTTACTTGATAATGAGAATATATAGAGATCTGCTAATTTTACAACAAGTACGATATACCCCTTAACTCTATTATTATTGGGTATAAAAAAGGTAACCGCCTTATCAGTTTGTTAGCTGCGTCAGGTGGACTCCGTCTCTCTGTCAGTCTGGTGGCAACTGTTAAATGCCCAGGCTAAGCCGATAATTATCATCCTAAATCAGCTACTACTGATGGGGATTTCCCGCTAACAGTTGCTCCCCAGTTTTTCCCAGAAGAGATTTGCGATCTCTCAATTGCTGTGTCATCTTCCGCCAGCGACATAACTTTAACATGACTCACTCTTGATGTAGATTTATGCTCAATTCCGGTTCTAGATCGACCTGAAAGAGACAGAAGAGGATAAAAAATAAAGAATAAGATAAGAGGAATAAGCAATATGTAAATGAGTCAGAAAACTTGAACAATTAGTCAGTAGATTGTAATAATTGACCGAGAGATACTTTGTATGTAAATTTGAGATACGTTTGTATACTAATCGTTTCTCGAAATGTACTTATTATCAACAAGTGACATTTTATTTATTTAACAAACTGTGACATTTTTCCTGGTTAGAAAACCGGAATATGTAATATTTTAAAATATATGTATTACAAGTTACAAGTTATGTATACTGTGTTATATAATTACTTTATAACAACTAAGAGATATATTTTAAATGAAGCTATGTTGCTTTTCTTAACTTTCAAAAGATCTTTAAATATGTTAAACCATTAAAAATTAGGGAGAAAAGTTTGCAAAATAAGTTTAAGGACAGCATTAAGAGAACTAGCAGTCTTCGTTGACCTCAAATAAATAAATAACAATTAATGTTAACTTTAAAATTGTCTTTTACATTAATTTCTCTGACAACCTTTAAAAACTAAACTTAAAAAACTGTCGATCTCTGAGAAATGTAATAATGACTTATTATTTGTCTCTTAATACCAATCTATCTTAAATTTCTCTGAGAGTGCCTTTCTCAACGAAGTTTTTCTAAAATATTGCAGATCTTATTATAAGATTTCTGGGGGATATTAAAACGACTTCTTAAGACTGTGCAATGTGTCGTAATGAGGCAAAAGAAATATTCGCTCAGTTGAGAGAAAGTGTTTTGGGGGCAGGCAAGAGAAATCGTTAAAAGCGGCAACGCCGACGCAGAACGAAACTCGATGAAATATCGGTTTTTGCCACTCGCAACTCGGGTCTGCTCGACAAGTCTATATACAAGTATTATGTACTACGAAACAGGCAGACACACTTCTTCACACATATACAGAAACAGACAGACACACACACACGCACACACCTTCTCATTAATGACAAACTAAAATTAGAACTCGGAACAATGCCAAATACTCTGCCACTGATGGTTCTGATGCTGTTGAGACGTTTGCTTCTCTGATTTGTTGGGGGATTTGGAGACTTTGTCTCGAAGTCGACAAGTTTCTATATACTTATTGAATTCTAAGTATTTGCCGCCCGCATAAAGTAAAACCGATTTACTCGAAGGGAAACTGGTTCACGTCTCGTCAAAATGCTGGCGCCGAATTCCAATTAACAAATCCATCATAATTTACAGAGTCCACAATTCGAGGTTTGCATTGCGTAAAAAACCACAATTATTTATGATAAAAGTAAAAAAAATAGAAAACGACACACTTCAATTGCATTTTCAATAGCTAGAAAATAGAATAAATATAGCTGCACGCGCCGATCGACTTGATTCTTGAATTTCAAGTCATTTTCTTCTTATCAGCGTGATGGAATTTTTTTTCTTTCGTTTTCTAATTTTATATTATACACTGATAAGAATTTTCATTCCTTTTTTTAAGTGGGAGTTTAGCTTACAGCAGTATGATAGACTACAAGGGTGTGAGTGTCTGTTGGGACTTGACCCAGCAGCAATTTATAGCATGAAAAACATAATGACAACAAGTTTTATTCACACACATAATGATCAATTGTTGACGCATTTTAGAAGATAAGATAGAAAGTATATATTGACTCAGCAAGCAGCAATAACTGATTAAGATTGATTATGCAGTCTTTTCGTGAAGGTTAAATGTTTTGTTCTTTATTTTGGCTTAAGCTATCGGACGCTTCCCGGGTAAGCGATATTTTCTTACAAGAATATTTTCAATAAAGGTGTTATAGTAAGTAGTAATGAGAGCTTAAAGATGATTCTAAGATAAGAAATATGTTAAAGAAGGTTTGTGTTTATTTTATTGAACTTGTTAATGATTTTGCTTTTTAGAACTGGAAATTTAATAGATAATTTTACAAGCATATATATTATAATCTATCTGTTATTGTTGTTCTTTTGCTTGTTTAGCTTGCTCATTTATTGCTAATTAACGCTATTGCTTTATTGATAAATTATCAACTTTCCCGGGATTCACACAATCATGTTGTATCATTATTGAGGCCACGAAACGAATTGTTCGACTGGGTGCTTCAACTGTAGTTGTTGTAATTCAAAAGTTGATACTGTCTCAACTGTGTGTGTGTGTGTATTGTTTGTAGTCATAAAATATGTAGGTACCGGTGTGTGAGCAATTGATAATGATTATTTTGAAGGACATTTGTTTAGTTAGATTGCTAATATCGGAAGACATTATTAAGAGAATAGTATTTAGCGATAATTGTTGAATGTTTTATACATAAGTTCAACCGACTCAAGCTGTGTTGAATGAAAGAGATAGATGTTGAATAACCTGATGACGCCACAACCAACAACAAAACACACTCCCCGTGTTTCAGTAATGGATTTTTGCGCAGCAGATAAGACAGACACTAAGAAAGTTCAGCAGCTCCCCTAACAGAGAAAATGCGGATAACGGTGCAGACAAAGCGAAGGTAAACAAAGAGAGGAAAATCTTAAATGATGTTGTAGGTGGAGGGACTGACTGCTGTTGCGCAGTTTTCTTTATGTAGTAGGTAGGTAGTAAGTACTCACATCATCCAATTCGATCCTGTCGTCATCCGAATCTCGTGCTTTGTCATCCTCGTGCAGCTCGAGATCGAAAAGTTCACTTGGATCACTCACGTCCGCCATTTGTCGTTGTGTTTGGTCGTCTTCGTCACTCCACTAAACACACGCACATGCACACACAGGCACGTTCACATGCACACGCAAACGCACACACACACACTTAGGCGCTTTTTGCCTTTTTACGTTTGCTTTTGCTGCCTTTTCTATGAATTTGTTGCTGCTGAAAACAATACGGAAACAGCGAGACAACGACGAGACGTAAAGAGGGAGAGGAGGAGAAAGACACACAGACGCAATTTCTTGGCAATGCTGTGCGTTTTTCTTTCTAAATTTTTGATTTTTAGCTTTGTTTTTGGTTTATTTCACCAGGTGCGGGGGCACTTTTCGTGGCCCCGAAGGTTATTTGTTTATTAGTTAATAGAATATATGAATGGAATCGGAATCGGAGGCCAATATACACACACGCATACACTCCGACGGAGACGCGACCATGAGACGCATACAGAGAGGCGCCACGCAAGATTGCCACACGACGACGGGAGCCCACACGTTGCGCGCTCGCGTTGTTAATGTTTTAAATTAAATTCAAATGTAATTTAGTAATAATTAAAATGCACTTTTTCTTCTTTGTTTGCTTGCAACCAGAACACGAGGTAGTGTTTGTGAAGACTGCCAGACTTTAATAAGAATCTAGTTCTCAAAGTAAACAACAGATAGGTGGCGGCGCCAACATACAAGCGATGGCGCCACGACCGTTTTGAAACGTGGCAGCCTTAATTTTCAAAAACGAATAATTTTTTTAGAAACGGTTCATTTTAAAAAAATAACTATTTGGTTCGTTTAATATACAGTTAATTAGTTTAACTTAAATATAATCATCTTGTTTAATTAAAAAATAGTTTTATTTTAAAGCGCGGCGCAGATATATTCGATAGCAATAAAAAACTTCAATCTCATATGTCATGCTTGTAGTATCGATGCCTTTAAACGAAGCATCGATGCTGCTGTGCGATATATAGATAAATCAAGCTGGCACGCTAGCAAAACAAGAAGTGCACAACAAATAATTAATTTTTCATTACAATAAATCAATTAACAACAATGTGCACCGGTTCACCTAGCAGCAATGGCTCCCAAGCCGAAGATAGCAACGAGACGGAGCAACAGCCACCAACAACGCAGCAACAGGAACAGACTCTGAGAAGAGCTGTTGAAGCATCCACGACGGAAGAGATTCTTGCTGAATATGGCGAGAATTTAAAGTTATTAACATTAAACTCGCAAGTTGCCGAGCTGCTGACCATTATAAGGGATAAGTAAGTGCATTTTTCTAGTTGTCATTGTCTGTATTTTGATGTATGATACTTTCTTTAGAAACACCTCCCGCAGTGATTTTAAATTTTATGCTGACCGGTTAATACGCCTGGTCATTGAGGAATCTCTGAATCAGCTGCCATACACTGACTGCGATGTGGAGACGCCCACGGGTGCCATCTATGAGGGTCTCAAATATCGTTCCGGCAACTGCGGAGTGTCCATCATACGTTCTGGAGAGGCCATGGAGCAGGGATTGAGGGATTGCTGTCGCTCCATAAGGATTGGAAAGATCCTGGTCGAATCGGATGCCAATACACACGAAGCACGTGTGGTCTATGCACGTTTTCCCGATGACATTGGAAGCCGTCAAGTGCTGCTCATGTATCCCATTATGTCCACTGGGAATACAGTCTTGCAGGCGGTCAATGTGCTGAGGGAACATGGTGTGCCGGAGAAGTGTATCATATTGTCAAATCTATTTTGCACACCTGTTGCTGCACGCACCGTAGTCAACGCGTTTCCTAAAATGAAGATTCTCACCTCTGAGCTGCATCCCGTGGCGCCTAATCATTTTGGCCAGAAATACTTTGGTACTGACTAGTTAGGTAGTCACAAACAGTCAATAAAATAGCAGCAGCAAGCAAGAAGATTTAAAAGACTTGACAACTAAGCTCTGCTTAGGATAGGTAGCGTTTAAGATTACATACCAAATCCCTACTAACTAAAATTTTATTGAAAGTTTTGCATGGCTTTTTACTAACATTGCTGTTCTTTGTTTTCCTCTCTCCATCTTTTAGATGACATTTGAATTGGAGGAGGAGGCCCAAACTATTATGAAATAATATTTTAATAGCTTTTTAATGTAAATCGCAAGGATATGTGACTTGTTAAACTTATGTAAATACAAACAGAATAAATATAATTATATAAATCACTTAAGAGCTCATTTTGTAGTTGACTACAGTGTCAACTTTGTGCAATCCCGTAGAGAAGGAGCGCAATTGAACAGCCTGTGCATTTTGTATAAAGACAGCGCCAGTTTCGTCCCACTGTGCCGGTATCTCAGTATTTTGTAGGGTATGAATCATGACATCAAAGGTGCAAATGCAGTCGAGAAGTGGTAAATAACTCACAGTTGCCGATATCTGTCTCATCACATCCCGAATCTCATTTTGAATGCGACTCAATTGCTTTGAGGAGGTCAACTTGGTGGGATCCCCAGTTTCTCCATCTCCACACTCCGCCTGCATTTTAAAGTCCCAACATTCCAGCACTTCCTTGGTGTGTGCATTTGTTATGACCATGGAGATCTTATTAATCATATTCTTGGACAACCATTCTGCAAGAGGAAATGATCAATTAGCGAATAAATCAACTGAAATTCGCAAATTAAACTAACCTTCAGTTTGTACCAAAACATTCTCCAAGAATTTTTGGATTTTGGGATCCTTGGACATAAGTATAGTCAGGCCATATTGCTGTATGTTGTCAAAGTTTTCAGCTGGATAAATACCACGTTGGAACAATATCGAATTGATGCCATACTCTAATTTGCAAATAAACAAAGGCAGGAGACGCCATAATTCAAGCGCGCGTTTAATAAGCGTCTTCATTGTTGTTGTTTTTCTTTTATTTTACTCACTTAAATACTCGACGATTATCTGAGCTGAGCCCTTTAGTGTAATGCAGTTCTTAGTTGCTTGAGCTGTCGACATATTGAAATTTCCAATGGCAATTGACGCGACAACGTGGTTGTTGTATGTTTTATGTTTTATTTTTGCAAATTAAAAGCCGCTCGTTTTTGAAGCTGTAGGGTTGTTGAATAGAGTTATCGTTTCGTTCTGAATGTGTTCAAGTGAAAGCGATTTAGCCTTTTTCCGGACAAATCTGACCTGTTTTTAAGAGGCAAATAAAATTTGTACACCATAATATCTGGCCCTTTTTTAAGTGTCAAATATTGCCAACACTGAGAAAGAGAGAGCGGCGAGAGAGACAAACAAAATTTCCGCTAAAAAACGCGGCAAAAGTGCGGCCATTTCCAAGTGGACTGAAGAAATGAGTATGCCAAAAGTTTTTCCACTTAAGAAGGTCGACTTCTCCGATTTTCTTGAAACTTGCCACGAATTTCCGAATTTTAGTTTAAATTTGCGCTCCAAAAATAAAAAAAGAGTCGGAACCAGTGCATGTTTTTTGCCAGAGTTCAATAAAAATCTAGTCCTAAAAGTAGACTACTATCATAGTGGTGGCGCTAACAGACAAAAGATGGTGCCACCACCGTAAACAATTATCGATAGTGACGATAGCATATTTCCTTAAAGGAAATTTATATCCCAAAATATCCCTGGATACTTTATCGATATGTTCACAAATATACCAAATATCGGTATGCAAATCAAAAAATACCAGCGGTACTTTGAGTTGCGCGCCTTTATGATTAACAGTCGTTTAAATCACAACTAGGTCTGGCTCTCACTTAATAGAAATAATAAAAGGCAACGCAGCAAAGTAATTGCAACAAATACATGAATTTTATTAGCAATCTCTGAACTAAATCTAAGCATGAGATCCATTTATGCACACGTACTCGTATTTGAATAGTATAGAATTTATGTCTATTTCGTACTTCTTCTCATCCATCGACTGTTATTGTTGTCATAGTCCATTTTGAAGGTGGTGCCTGTTAAAAAAAAGGAAACCAAACGAAGATATTTTTAGCTAAGATATTTCCAATTTGGAAGACTTCCGTCCTAAAACTCATTATTACTTCAAGTTGCCAACACCGGGCTCGATTATCCAGAGCCTTTTGTTGTGGTATTCAAACTGGGTAAAGTAAAATCATCAGTAAACAAGGTGTAAAAAAGAAAAGCCAACCGAAATTGTATTTTTGTTTTTAAAATTTTGAATATGTTGTATTTGTAATGCTATTAATAATTTAAAAGAACGTGGACGCATTTACAAACAGAAAAAGAAAGAATTCAAAGCAATCGATTTGTAAAATGTGAAGTATTTGCAAATTTTTAATGAAATTTTTTCTTACGCTTCATTTTGTTGTTTTTTTAATTAAAATTAAACTTTACATGGTATTTTTGGTATAAATCTTTCAATAATTAAATTAAAAATTTTGACTTAATTTAACTAAAAATAATCTCTTCGCGTGCTAATGCCGCCATCTACGCCTACCAAATAAGTACAAACTGATGTCAACATATACATAAGAACTAAATTTCCATTTTACATTTCATTCACTTTAATTACAAATAATAATAATTATAATAATAATTATAAAAAAACACATAGAATGGGAAATAAAATAGTATTTCGAAATTAAGTAGCTGTAGTATGTTTAGTTTATGGGTGTGTGTATGTTTATGTACGAGTACTTAGCATATTTTTTAATTTAATATTTCATAAAGTACAAAATAAATTATGGTTAAGCTCTTTTATAACTTAGTTGAAATGTACACAAAACTTATCGTGAATTATAGCGAAAGTATAAGTATAAGTAAGTATTATATATATACATGGTTTATTACAAGTTCTCAGCTACGTTAACTTTCGTTCTCTATAGTATACTCTATATATGTATATGTATGTATGTATGTATGTCTATGGTACAACAACAAAAGCGCAACAGTGTCAGTGTCAGTTTTAGGGGTCAATCGGTATCTTTTTTTTTCTGTTTATATTTCTTAACTTTTTTTTCTTCAACTTGTTTTCTCGCCATACAAAGTACAATAAATAAATTCAAATTTCGATACAATTTCATACACAAATCTCTGTCACCGTGCACAAACGCCAAATAAGAACGGGAAATGTCAGTCTGCATCTTGTTAATAATTTGGTTTTCAATTATTATTTTTACTTCGTTTTTTGTTTTGTTTTATTTGTCTTATCTATTTTTTGTAGTTGCAAAAAATTAAAAGCAACGTTTACACGCTTGGTGTGAACAGGGCTAAAATTTTGAGTGCTTGGTTTTTGTGTGTTTTTTTGTGCAACAAATTGTATAATTTTTTAAACATAATACTAAAAAATTACATTTGTCGGCGTTGGAGTGCAGGGAGTACTTTTGTTTGCATTTAAAAATAAAAATTCTATGCATTAAAATAGTCATTAATTAAGGTATGTATTTGGCCGTAGATTGCAACAAAATATCTGTGAAGAGATTAAATCATAAATAAAAATTAAAAATTAATTGGTTTTTCTTTAAGAATTGTTTGTTTTTTTGTTGATAACTAACTGCCCTAATACCATTTTCCAAAAGGGAATTACAAGCAAATAATGCACTAAAATAAGGGAATGCTCCATATAATTTTTCATGCATGATAATATGATTTTTGATTGGTTTTTTTGTTGTTGCTGGGATAAAGCTAAATTCCAGCTTAAGCTTTGTTCTCTTTTGCGTTGTAAACAAACCAAAAAATATTTAAAAAAAGTAGGAGTAAAATAGTGGAACAGAGTTAACCAATTGAGATAAACAGTGAGGAAACGCAAAAGATTAGTTAAATTATTGATAATAAAAAACAATCACCAGATAAATAAAATAAGGAGCATATAAAATTGTTGTTTGAATTGTTTGGGTTTTTTTTTTTGTGTTTTGGTTTGTCAAAATCTACAGCCAAAGTGTTAATAATGTTTCATAGAATAACAAAGAAACTATAATAAAATGTATGGTATAACTAAATTAATTGCAAGAAATAATTATTGTTATTTAATGAAGTATTATTATTCATGTGTTGTTACTTCGCATCGAGTTTGTTTTTGTATTTTTTTTTTTTTTGGTTTTTCATTTTTTTTTTTTATTGCAAACTACAAAAAAATGATTGATATACTTTATAAATTTTCTCGCAAAACAAAACAAAATTTCTGTTTGTGGTGGTGGTCAGTGCTTTTGTGTGGTGACTGTACTTTTTGGCGACAGCAATTGCTGCTAAATAGGGTTGCCATTTGTTGCAAAGAAATTATCTAACTTAAGAGAGCCTCTGTTTATTGTTATTGTTATTGTTACTGTTATTGTTATTGTTATCCATATGAGTGTAGGCTGTGCCAATTGAATGCTTTGAATGCACATTCGACAAGTTATTCAGTATTTGGTAGGTGTCTGTTATGTATGTATGAGTGTGTATGTGAGTGTGTGTTTCTTGTGTGTTTGTTTGTCTGAGTCTGTGAGTTGCTTTATAATTTTGTTTTGTTTTTCGTGTAAATGGAAAATCAAATTGTTTTTAACATTTACTTTAAAGAGAATTTCAATTAATATAAATTCCTAAGTAAAAACTATTTAAAATAAACCTTCTATAGCACCATTTGTTTTTATTCGCATTATTATTTCATAATTTTCATTAAACTTTAATTTTTCTTTATGCATTATAGTGTTTTTTTTGTTTGTTTTGTTTTATTTTAATATTATGTATAATAATATAGATTTTTTAATTAAAAAAAGAACAAACTTGTTGTTGTTAGTTAGTTTTAAGACTTTGCTTTGTTGCTTTTTGGAATGTGTTTTCTAATAAAAAAAAAACTCAAGTTCACGGTATGAAAGAGGAGAAAAAGAGGAGCTAATAGACGGGGGATACTTTTGATTCTTAGATTTGGTCATATATCGTTTATTGTTGAGCTGTATTTGTACTTTGTGTATATGTATGCGTATGTGTGTGTGTGTATGTGTATGTGTATTGCTTTATGTTATCAACTATATTTGGTTTATTTCAATTTATATAGTAGTAGGTATATAGACAGATGACCATTCTGATTAATTTTGATACTCGTAGTTCTTGTGTACAGTTCAGTTCGATTCTGATTTGGATATTCAATTTGATTTCGATATCGATATCGATTTCAATTTCGATTTCGTTAACGGTAACGATTACGCGACAATCTTTTTGTGTGCTTTTCGTGTGTTTCGCGTAACTCTCGATCTAAAACAATCGATGCTATAGAAGTGCCTATTTTAGCAGTAATAACCTCCATAATACTTGTTGCCACATTCGGGATTATTGCTGTACGTACTAGCTGGCACGGTGTATTCGCAACGGACGCCATAGAATCCATCCGGGCAACTGAAAGATTAAAGATAAAGTCCATAAGTATAAATTGTATTTTATGTGATGAACAAATAAAGATCTTAAAACATCTTTGCCAAATTAAGTATACAGCACATGGAAATGGCCATGAACTGTGTGTTGCACTGCGAACACTTAAGTATAAACAGCAAAAGAAAAAAAGGAAATCCCCAATCCAACATTTAATTAATAATATATATATTTTTTCATTCATTTTTTGCAAGCCACAAGAACTGAAATCGAATTGGAAATGAAAATGGTTTTCCATCACTCGAAAAGGCTGCTTGGCTAAAAGTTACCCTAGATTTAGGACACCGAAAGGCAAAAGTACCCATTCCTTAAATTTCAATAGATCTAGTTCTTAAAAGAAGTATCTTTAAAACTGTTGTGATTATGCAGTTACGTAAATGAACAAAAAAGAAAAGAACTCTCTTTCGACTTGGTAACTGCTTGTTACAAACCGTATCTTAAGCTTGGCATACTCTAAACGTGCACTTAATGGTTAAAGGGTATGCAAAGAGTACAATGCGCTTTTTTGGGATTGAATTGAATTCGATTGAATTGGAATGGATTGGTTTACATATACGAGTCGATATATGCGTCGTGCATACACACAGTACGTGGATATTGTATAAAACAAGGCGTTGAAAGACATTATTCACATTGCACACACACACGCACACACAGAAGACTCTGAATGTGTGTGTGAGTTCGGGGAGTTGAGAATTTCACTCGCTGCTTGTAATGCGATGCCAAAATATTACAATTTCTAGTCAGTTTCTCAAGTGCTGCACTCAGATGGTTAGTTTTGGGTTCTGTTTCGGGATTGGAAATAAAATTCAGATTGGGGTTGTCTCTCTCTCTCTGTCTGACTTTATCAGCTGTCACAGGTTTTTATCACAAGCCTGAAAAACCACTTGAGTTTTGAGTTTGAGTTTTGACTTGAGGATTCGACACAGCTGTACAATCCTTTCAGGTTCAAACTAAAGATTGAAATCTATACAGAGTGCATTGCCCTAGCATAAGGGAAAATTTCTACATTTTCAGAAACGAATTTCTTAAGTTAAGGACTCTTTTATTAAGGTAAAAATCGATTTGAGCAATCTTAAGATATTTTAAAAATAAAGCTGTACTTACTTGCAATAGAACTGATTGAGTTCCATTATCAGCATGCAGGTGCCGCCGTGAAAGCAAATATTCTTCTCCTTACATGGTAAACCCGCACTACGATTATCCGACCGCAAAGCAACTGCAAAGTGACAAATATAAATATGTATAAATAAATATAAACTAAAAGAAATTCATAATTTTTATAGTTTACAAGATGTAGATACATGTAAGTATGTATCTTATGTAGGTGGCATTTTTATGCTTCGATTGTCGCCTTCAAATGTGCCCATAAATTAGAAATGAATTGGAGCGCTTTCGAACACGGCAATTTTGACAGCAACACATCAAAGTTGTCATAATGATCATGATGATCTAGTTAGGGATTGGATGTTGAAGGTCTTACCTGGATAGGCATTGATCATGATGCGGCGTTTGTCAATGATTTTGCTGACTTTATTCTTGGCACGGCACTCGTATTTGCCCGCATCGGAGGAACTGTTAAAGGAGCTTACAATCAGCTCGGCGCGTCTTCTAAATTATCGATAGAAACAGAGAGAGAGAGAGAGGGTAGAAAATGATTAGACAAACATAAATAGGTATATGTCTAGTACTTATATAAACAATACTTACTTGTGATGCTTGAATTGGTAAACATTGCGTTTGCGATTTATCGACTTGTCGTCCTTGAACCAGGTCACCTTTGGAGGCGGTCTTCCCTCCACCCTGCATATGATCCTCAGCTCCTTTCCATTCTCCATCGTTGTGTTCGTCGGCATCGATGTTATCGACGTAATCGATGCGTTCTGTGCTGTAAAACGACAATAGGAAAAAAAGAACAAAACGGGCATTAAAAATTTGTGTGTGAATTTTTTCAAAAACATTTTTTCTACTTGCATCTTCAATTCTAATTAAATTTCCTTTTTTTTTTCTGCTCATTGTTTATGCAAAATGAAAATCGTTTGTGCCTTTCGGCGCCATAAACAAATGTTCGGCACTAGAAATTATTGAAATTCTTTTAGTTTGCCCCTCTACTTTTTTTTATAGGCAGACGTCGCGTCTGTTTAAATTGTTCGACTTAATCGTAAGTTGTTTATAGACTCTGCAGATCGTTAAATTGCTATATGACATGACCTGATTTTCAAGGTCCAAATATCGAATACCGTATCTATAATCGTAACTATATATTTTAAAGATTTTGAAATATTTCGAGCAGCTGTTGATAGCTAAGTTTAATAAAACTAGTTTCTTTATTAAAATTATTGATGGTTCCGTTACGAAATTTTAAATAAAACTTTATACGAAGTTGAAAAAAAAAATTTATATCAAAGTTTACCGATGATGAAAGAGCTGTTTTACAAATACAATTTCTGTTATTAGGTTAAATAAATGATTGTTAGTTTTTATCATAGATCAATAAGTGATTGTCGTTGATTTATTCAAATTCTATAGTTCAAAGAGCTGATCTATATTTAGTTGGTATTATTTATGTGATTATATATCATAGTTTTTCTAAACGATTGTTATTTATTATCGTCAATAATTGAACGATCTTCCTTGACATTCAATACATACAATTTGTATAGCAGAGTTAAATTAATGATCCTTGGGATTTATCATAGATCTTGACTTATTTCCATTCTATAGATCAATGAGCTGGTCTAAATTTAGGCAGTATAATTATTGTTAGCTCAACGATTGCTGTAATTGGAATTTATGCAATTCAATCGATTTGTTAAGCATTCGAAATAAATTTAAGTTGCCTAATTAACGCATTTGCAATTTGCATTTTAATTTTTGATTAAGATTTTTGCAAAAGCCAATTACACATTAGCCAATCATTTGCGGGATGCTGCCAAAAAGTCTCCTTCGCAACGGCTGCTTCTGACTCATAAGTGTCGAGAAATAAAGAAATAAAGAGAATTTGGCAATGAAACGTTTGTGGTCGATGCCACGCCCACCACAAGACAAGAGAAGGCGTTGCCGTAGGTTGCTTTAATTAGCCGGCATATCACGTGTCTGGGCCATAAGATTAGCTAGACTCGAAAGACTCGGAAAGTGTGGTGTGGGCGAGAAGATAAAGAGGGGGGGACTGAGAGGAGAAGTGGGGACTGAGGGACGCATCACATGATAATTGACAAATGCGTGTGCTTGGTAATGAATGAATCATTCGAAATCATGTGAAACAATTGGTCAACTCTTGAGTACCTACTATATCTATTTTCGATTTTCTATTTACTAATTGTTTTTTTCGATTTTCTATTCTTGGGTGGGCGACTTGCATTCGCATTCTTCTCATCATTATGCAATGGGATTACGCACGCGAGTTTTTCCAGTGAATAAACCATAGAATCATATTAATAATAATTTAGCAATAATAATAGTAATAAATTCGTCTGTCTGGACTAAGTATATGTATTTATATATTCAACAGAAAAGTCGGCGAATTTCTATTTTATTTTTGATTTAATGCTAAGCGAATGATAATTTATGCGACTCTCGCGTGGCTCATTCGAAAGGAAAATGGTCTGAATACTCATACTTATACTCATATTTATACTCATATTCATATAAATATATATTCGTAGTCAGCGAATATTTATACTATCAAATTGTTATATATTAAAAGATAATTTATTGTTTATAATTTATGTTTTTTTGGCCAACGCGACGGCCCATAAAACAGCATTTTAATTGTCCGCGTCACTTTCTCACGCTCCCAAATTGTTTTGCGGTGTCTTCTGTTCTCTTCTCATCTCTTCTCTTCTCCCAACTGTGGAGGAGCTTCACACACACACACACACCAAACACCAAACACCAACAACAACAATGAGAAAAGAAGAGATGAAAAATCAAATAAAACGGCAACTCACAAGTTGCCATGAACAGAAGGCGATTAAGAATTGAAGGCAGCACGCAAACAAGTTGACAATTGTCATGCCCAAAGCAACAAACGGGGTGACAACCCCGCCCTCCCCCCAACCACCCCCTCTCCATCTTTGAATCGGTGGGGATCCGATCCCCAAATTCAACACGCAGTTGCCGGTCGAAGCCTTTTCAAGTTTTTTTCTCTCTTCATTTTTTTTTCTCTTGTATTTTGGCTTTGATTCACAATGAAATTCGAGGCATAATAATAAGATGAACATTTTTATTTGCGTGTGCGTTATTTTATTTACTCTATTTTGGTTTTTTTTCTTTAATAAATATTTTTTTTTTATGATTTTTTAATGTTTGGCATATCATTTCATTTCGATTCATTGTTATTATGACTTAATTATGCGCTTAAAAAATGATTATCAAAGCGCCTTGGCCATTGGTCTTTTGGCTTTGGACTTTGGATTAAGGCATTGCCATGACATGGGGATCCAAGTAATGTGGGAAAAAGACAGGAGAGAAGCATGCTTAGAGTGAGAAAGCTGATTTATAGTTGAAATACTTGCATCCGTCTCTTTTTAACTAAGTGCCTCAATTGTTTAAGAAATAATACTTATAATATTTTGAGTGGGTTTACAAGGATTTGTTTTGCAAATGATAAATAATATGGAAATAGTCGTTTTATTTTCTACAGTGAGAATTGCAGAGAAGAGCATTAAGACAGTCTTGATCTTAAGTTGCTGTCTACCGTCTATTTGTTCAATTTATTTCCTTAACTCTTAGCTAAGTGTAAGTTCAATTCATATAAAAATTGTATTTAGTTTTTACATTCTGCCAAAATATAACACATCATCTAACAAATTGTAATTTTTTATCCTATAGTGAGAATCGCAGAGAAGAGCATTGAAACAGATTTAGATTCCTTTATCAATTCAACTTGTGTTAACTTAAAGGTTCTGATAATTTTGTAAAATTAACCATATGAACTTCAGCTGCATACTCTACATTCATAAGATATCATAAGTTTCAATTAAAATTGCAACTTTCTGTTCATTCCTAAATCCTATTATGAGAATCGCAGAGAAGAGCCTTTAGTGCAAAATTGAAATTTGATATTCGCTAAGAAATTTTGTCAAACGTTCTCGCTGCCAGAGCTCATTGGCCCCTACTGAAGATGGGGCCTAACACCAATTTCTTCCTCTGATTGTTGTTGATGTTGATGTTGTTATGTGTGCGTCAACACTACGTCAAAGCCGCAGCTGCTGTCGCGCCGCGCTTCCGGAAAAGTCTGGCATAACAACTGCGACAACTACCAAAAAAAAAAACGGAGAATATGTGAAAAAAGGCGAAAGAAAACACGGAGAGGAAACGCTGCCAAAGGCAGGAAAAGTGTCGTCGTTTTGGCTGCTGCCTGTCGCCGATTTTAGCACAGTTTGTGACAAGGGGAAAGAGAGAGAAAGGGACAGGGGAAAGGAGAAGGGGCACTGGCATTAAAATAACTTTTCATACAAGTATGAAATATTATAATTTTCTTCGTTTTTGCAACTCATTTCTGAGCGCTTTTCCTTCGAGCGTGACGCCTCAATGATTCATGCAAATCCATCAAAGAAAAAAAATACAAATATTAACAGAACAGTCACAGCAGGCAGCAGCGAGATAGATAATGAGAGAAAGAGAGAGATAGAGATAGAGAGAGCAGAGACAACAGCGACAACATGTGGTTTTAGCAATGGAGCGTTGTAAGGGTGGGAAAAGGGGGAGGGGGAGGGGTTCCGTTTATTAAGATTTTATTGAATTAATCAGCAAATTGCATGCGACACGCTGCTGGCGCCATCTGTCGTCCAAATTGCATGCAATTTGCATACACATTATTCAATGATTACGAAAGTCAAAATAACATTGTTCCCAACGGGGTTCCGGTTTATATGTACTTTTCCTTTCCACTTTAAGCCAAATTAACAAAATGTGCAATAAGAAATATTATTTTATTTTTCTACGAAAGAATATATAAATTTTTGAACGTCGCCGTGCGTTAAAAGACATTTTATTTTGGCAGTGTCTACCTCTCTCTTTTCTTCCCTCTCACCGTCTCTGTCTCTCGTTTGTTTGACCCACATTCGCTAGCGACAGAGAACGGAAGTTTTTCTTGTTGTTTCTCCAACATTTTTACGCTGTTTTTCCAAAATGAAATGTAGCCTGATCTTCTGCATTTTCTGTTTTCTGTTTTCGGTTTTTCATTTTGTTTTTGGGGTTATTTATGATGTTAAAAACTCACGCTCGTTATTTATTTGATAATTTTTGATTCATTTTTATTGGCGCCCAGGCGACATTGTGTCATTTCTCGATTGTTTTAAATAGAATTCAGCAAGTGATTTATTGCATTGGTCATAAAATGAACAACTTGAATGTATCACAACACACACAACACACGCATTATCTTATTTGCCCCGATATCATTTACAGCTCTTGGCAACGCGCTCAGCACGCGCCCCCCATAAACTGGATGAACCGCAAGGAATTGCTTTAAAAGAAGTGAGGGAAACGTGGGGGAAGAGGGAGGGAAAACACATAGAATAGCATAATATTTGCATGTGTTTGTTCAGATAAGATTTATATGATTCCCAAGAGTACTCTTTATCCCATTCTTTCTTGCCCTGTCTCTATCGCTCTTTGGGAGCATTGAACATTACGCATACGCCTTGTGGTCCCAGCGTAAATGTAAACATTTGACAATGGCAATGACAAATCATTGTTATTATTATTATTATTATTATTATTGTTCTTGCGCTGTCTAAACAACAATTATAATAATTGTGCTTTAATTTTGGGTTGTAATTCAGTTTTAGTTCGATGCCCTTTGGTTTTCTTTTTCGCACATTAAGATATACAGACGTAGACGCACCCTATAAAAGACACGATTGTATTAGATAAGATTACGTTTATGTGTCTTATTTGCCACCGTAGTTTCTGGGAATTGGCAGTTATTACCACAAATAAACTGAATGAAGTTGTTTTGAGCTGTGTAAAAATATGAAGTAATAAATTTCTATTTAGACAAGTTCAGCTTTCATTTTACATTCATTTCACATTGTTTTTAGTTAATATTCATTTTTAGTTACTTATTTATTTAATGATCAAAACCAACAAAAGATTTTCTTTTTATAATTTCTATTTTAAAATCCAGCATTAAAGGTTCCTGGTTTTTGGGTGAAAGGTTTGAAAGGAGAAAAGTTAATTTGAAACTAGTTCGATTTGGTTTCTATGGGAAAAAAAGCACTTGTGACTCCTGTGTGCGGAATCAAAGCAATAGCAAAGACAACAATAACAACAGAAACAACATCGTCAACAACAACATGAACAAGCAAATTATGTTGTTCTAATGGCCAAAGCAAAAACCGGAAAGCTGCAAAAAGACAAACGACAGACAGATATACAGATAGATAGTCAGACAGGCTAGCCAGTCAGGCAGGCAAATTGAACAAGTTCTCTAGTTGACTGTCTGATTGTCTATCTGTCTGTTTGTCCGTCTGTCTGTTCGATGAACGTCAGGCCTGGGCCACTGGCAGATGAATGGCCGGCACGTGTGGCCAAAATGTTCGCAATGAAAATGCCTTGAAGGCGAACTAATAAAATAGCAAAACAGCAAACAGTAGGGAAACAACAACAGCAACAACAAATGTACAACAACAAAAACAAGGATAACGACAACGACAACTTAATGTACATATGTATAATGATTGTCGCCCATTGCTATCTGTCGATTTTTTCCATGTTTGTTTGCCGCATTTGCTTATTTATTTGCACGTTGCGTATACGCAATGTGATTTTCCTTTGAAGCAACGCAACCGCACGCGCGACTTTCACGTTGAGGTTGTCGTTGGTATTGTGGTGGTTGTTGTTGTTGTTGGTGTTGCTGGTGTCATTGTTGCTGTTGCTGTTGTCGTCATTTTGGCACTGATTGCTGACAACTCAAGCAGCAACATTGCCAAGTATAAACGTTCTTTCAACTGCTGTGCGTCAGTTGAAAGCGCATTGTGCAAATCTCCTGCAACAACAACAAGAACAACAAAACCAACAGCAAAAAAAAAACAACAACAACACTAATCACAGGTAGCTTTAGCTTAGTTTTTCCATCTAATCTGTAAAGATCTATGTGCTGTGAGAGATAAGCGATAAAATAAGAGCAACAAATGCAAACACAAGAAATCTCACTCTGCCTCTCCCTCTCTCGTTCACTCTGTCTTAGAGTGTCTGTCTCTTTCAGTTTTGAAATTGCTGGCACTTTGCGTTGCGTTTTTCGCTTTGAACTTCGTCTCGTTTTTTACGCTTTCCTCCTATATACATAAGTAGACAGCCCCCATGTCGTACATATATATTTTTATAACACTGCCTGCCCCGTTTAATTAAGTCAAGTGAGTGAGGATCGCTGCCCCATGCAACACACACACACACACAACCACACACACATTCAAATACACAGACACAGACACACATGCCACACAGTTGCCAGCCTCTCTAAATGCCAACAAATTCAGCGCAGCTGCCTCTGCCACCTCCTTCTGCTCCTCTTCTCTGTCTGCCCCTCTTTTACGATCAGCCTCTGCAGCTCTTGTATTTGTTTTGTTTATTTGATTTGATTTGCTTTCTTTGTTTGCCGCCGACGACGACGACGGCGCTCTATTTTTGCTGTGAGTTTGCAAATCTGTTCGCCCAGCTGTTGGCCCAGCTAAAAGCTAAAGTCATAGCCATATTCATAATAAGCTACAGCCCAGAGCCCCCAAAAGTCTCCTCCTATTTAAATATTTGATTTTACTAATATTATATTATATGTATGAACATTAGGGATAGTATATAAGAGTCTAAAAATCAAAGCGGAAAATATATATCTAAACAAATGGGGAAGTCCCAAATTCATTATTTCTGGATGTTCCTGGAACTCTAAGAAACGTATTTTTAAATTTTCTTAAATAAACTAATTTCTATGCTTATTTTTTAAGAAAAAAATAATTGAAATGATAACTGAATGATTTATAATATTAGTGGTTAATAAATATGAAATGCAATTAATTACTATGTCAATAATACATCAAAATTCTAAATATATCAATATGAAAATACTATAATATAATAATTAAATTTGGTTGTTATTCTATCCGTTGTAAATTAAAATAACTTAAGTTGGTCGACGAAAACATATTATAAATTTTAAATAATTATAGAAATAGAAATATAAATCAATTTTATGACTTTTTGTTGTTGTTGATTTTTTGATTTAATGGTTTATTTAATATTTTTGGTTTCAAATAAATTTGTATGTCATTTTTATTTTAATTGAATTATTATTTGTAGTGGGAGTTTCTCTTAGTTTACTGATAAAAATTAATGAAAATATTTTTATCGCTTAACTTTTATTTTAAGAATTATAGTTGTTACGTTCTCTGTTATTTAAATATGCTAAGTACCATCATCATGAGCGTCACCTTCAGCATCAAATCATAAGCATAAACATCACGCTCTATGCGAACTCTTTCTTCTAGCGTCTTTTGTCTTATCTTGGCGCATAATTTCTCACGTTCCTCTGACTAATGCCAACTGCTGCAGGTGGCTTATCAATATCTCAGCAGCAGCTGCTGCTGCTGATAAGAGCAAGCTTTACATATTTCTCTCTTTTTACTCTCTGGTGAGCATGAATCATGAAAACTGTGCATCAGCAAACCACAAAACTAACCAACTAACAATAATCATTCATAAGATTATTTTATCTACTAGAAACTAACAAATAATCATTCATAAGATTATTTTATCTCATGTAAACAAAAATATTTATAACATTTCTTGATAACTCTGCATAAATAGACAAAAAATAGTTCTTAGTACCAGCTGTTAAGTTGTGAGTTAGAATCTTTTCAACTAGCTAACAATTGCAAAGAAACTATAATTGTATCTACTTCTTAATAGATTAAAGCTCAAAGAGACACTATTAATAGTTAAAAACAAGTTCTTTATAATGTTTTAAAAACCTTGTCATTTTTTTCTGAACCAGATGGGAAATATAATATTTAAAAAAATAAAGACTTGTCTTTAAATACTTGTAAAATATTTCTAAAAACAGCTGGCGAAACTTGAATAAAAATTCTTAAAGTAATACTTATACAAAATATTTATATAATTTAGTAGCACAAAAACAAATAACAGAAATAAATATTAAGTCCACTGATATGCAAGTTGTCATGTTAAGTATTTAATAAATATCTGCAAATTAAGTTTCAATAATAAAATATATATGTCTTACTTAATTTAGTAGTTGAATCAGCTCATATTTGTGATAAGTTAGTAAATTAGTTTGTAAGATAAGTGCGAGTGTAAATACAGCGAAATATTAAATATAAGTGTTTAATAAATATCTGCAAATTATGTTTTAATAATTAAATATATATTTTTTACTTAATTTAGTAATTGAATCAGCTCATATTTGTGATAAGTTAGTAAATTAGTTTGTCAGATAAGTGCGAGTGTAAACACAGCGAAATACCAGAAAATTTGTTGCATTGTGTTATCAAAGTGATTGAAGCTGTGACGCTGGCGCTGCAGCAAACAAACAAACAAAAGGACACACAAACAGACAGACAGACAAACAGAAAGACAATCAGAAAGATGGACAGACAAACAAAACTAACAAACACGGAAAATTGATTTACAATTTATTGTTGTTTGCTGTAACTAAACTCATTTTGATAATTCATACTAAAAAAAAGGTGGAGACAAATTTTCCGTGACGTGTTATTTGAATGTCTGCAAGTGTTGATGATGACGTAGCTTCTACAGTAGCTGTTGTTATTATTGTTCCTACCCATTGTTGTTGTTTGGGACCACCTCTTGGCATGTTTTTCACAAAACTGTCAAAAAGTTATGCAAATATTTGGTGTCATTTTATGTAAATCCCGTAGATACACGTACTCGCTTCTACTTCTATTTCAAAAGATTCTTTCTTGGCCATTTTCTCTCGAGTTCTTCTGGCTAATTGTTGGCTCTTTTTGTTGTTGTTTGCTGTTTGTTGGGGGCGTGTGAATGAAAACAATGCGGCAGTGATAATGCTGATAAGCCACAAAGGAAAATATTGTGCTGTTGTTTGTTCGATTTCTGACGAGGGCTGCACAAAAAGGGATGACAAATAAACCAGAAAAATATGGATAAAACGTAAAGGGAAAACTAAGCTACTTCAACAACATTTTTATTACCTTTTTAAAAATAATTCTTGGCTAATGAAAGTTTAAAATCCCTAAATATTTTTAATTGAAAAAAGTCTTATAGTTTTATTTTATTTGAAATGTATTCAGAAATATGTATTGTATATTCATGAGTATATTTTAATTTCTATTTATTTATTTAAATTAAATGTTATATTATTTTGAGTGCACTTTTTAGTTTAAGATACATTTGTATCTTTTTGAACTCTGCTGCTGCAACCCTGCAACAGATAACGGCATCTAAGTACGTCACCAGCACACAAACACATTAACATATGATTTTTGAATACATGAATACACTCATACTCACATTCATGCACTTGTTGCCCTGGCGACAACGTGTGAAAAATTCTATACAAAATGCATTGAATTTTTGTTGTTAATCTTTTTTTTGCTTTTTATTTAAATAAATAGATATGTATATATTTAATTTTTGTTGAGAGATTTGCTCAAGGCCATGTGTACATGTATTTGCTCTTTAACTGTCACTCCTTGGGCTTATCGCTTTTAGCTTCAGTTTACTTGCTGTTATGAGTTTTTAGAGTGATTGCAATTGCAATTGCAACTGCAACTGCAACTGAGCAACATGTTGTTGCCACAATTTGAATGTCTGCGGCGTCTGCTGCTCATCAGCTATTGACTGTCTTTTTTCTTAGTGGATGTTGTCGTTGTTATTGTTGTTGTGGCTGGCGCACAAAGCGCCTGATTGCTGATAGCCATCAGCAGCAGCAGCAGCAACAGCAGCGACAGCAGCAACAGGAGGAGCAGCAGCAACATGGACAACGATTGCAATTGTTTGGCAATGACAGAGCGCACCTCCCAGACGGCCGTAAAGCAAACAAGCCATAATTAAGTTGCACTCGAAATCACAGAGAGGCAAAGTTGCAACTGGTTGCAAGTCGCTCACTAAGTCAGTGAGTCAGTCTGTGTGTGTGTGTGTGTGCGTGTGTTTGTATTGCATTCACCGATGATCTTAATTCCATTTAAATCGATCAATTTCCACTGACGACATTATTTTTGCATGCCCAGCCCCAGAGCAACCACCGCCAGCAACCACCGCCAACAACAGTTCACAATAGCGATGAGCAACGGCAAAGAAGTATCGATATTGACATTGGAAAATATATGTAACAAAGCAGATCATACCCAATAAATATATGATCATAATCAATCAAATTTATTTACACCAATAAAATAATCAGCCTCATTTGTCTACTTTCTTAAAAATCCCCTTTTTTAAAGTATATAAATAGCTTTGATTTTAGATTATGTTAAAGGATCAATACATGCTGAAGTCCTTACACGAAGCACATCGTACGTCAAAATTTTACCCCGGGCAAGAAAGCTCTTTTACAGATGTAGAAGTTTTAAAATCAAAAACTACTTTCTACACTTCCTGTAGATTCTCAGGTTAGGAGAAGTAAAGTTGAGTTAAAACATTCTTTAATTTTGAGCCCGGGGGAAAACTTAGGCTAAATATTTCCTTAAAAAGAAAGATCCTTAAGAGCTTTAAGATTTTCTTATGTGTCGTCGCATTAAGAATATAGTTATGTATCGTACATATATTGACTGACATATATCACTGTTTATTTCAAATATTCTTGCTCCGTTTAAAGACAATCTAAATATCGTTTGATTGTGATACCCATCCCTAGTTCACAGTCCACAGTCCACAGACAATCGTCGTCTTGGCCGGTTTTGAGTCAGCGCTTTGGGTTACGTGGGTGAGCTGCCAACAAGTGGAATGACTAAGCGCTCTCAGAGTCTCAGTCTCAGTCTGGGTCTGGGTCTTGGTCTGGGCTCTGTGGTCTGGGTCTTTGCCTTTGACTGGCAGGCGAGCTTATCGCCCAGTTGTAGATCGAGACGCGCCCTTTTTGTCAGTGTTTGTCGCTAAAAATAGCCACAAGGCTGTTAACTTATAGCCAAGATCATCATCAAACAGGCAAACAGTAACAATAAGACCAACATCATCATATTTATTATCATCATCGTCACATTTATGAGCGGAGGCATAATCAACAATTTATAATCTAGAGCAAGTCCATTGGCCAAAGACAAAACCAATGCGAAAAGCCAAACTTAACCCAATTTTTCCGCAAAAGGAAAATGAGCACATTACAAGAAACAAGCTGGAAAGAAAGAAAAGTCTGTCTCTGTTTGCTACCTGATCTCATCTTGGCCACGTTGTGGGACACTGACACTGACATTTGTCAGCCAACAACAGCAGCAACAGCAACAGAGACGCATCCTTTTTGGCCAAAAGCCGCTTTGGTAAATGTAAAGAAAAAATAGCTAAGTAAAAAAAAAAGTTCTCGCTTTTGTTCCTAATCAGCGTGGGAAAATCAAGAGAATCAAGCCAAAGCCAAAGCGAGAGCGAGAGCGAGAGCGAGAGAGCCAGAGATTATGACCTTCAAGTGGTGCGGTTCACACCCACAGCTGGTTAGAAAAAACTAAGAAAAATAAAAAAAAGAAAAGCACCGCTAGGTGGCGCTGTTAAATGCAGCTGCTGTAGCACCTGGCAACTATAAAATTTGGTGCATGTTCGCTGATTGAACACAAATGATACGGAAGTCGGTCGAGACTTGAGACTCGAGACGCGAGACTCAAGCGCAGAGTTAAAGCCAATGAGTAAAATTCTCACGCTTGGCCACTTGGATTACCCGCCAGATTACATGAAACGCGCCTACACAACAGCAACCACAACAACAACAGCAGCAACCACAACAACAACAGCAGCAGTAACAGCAGCAACAACGAAGGCGCATAAATCAGCTGCTGCTGTTGGAGACTTGAGACTTGAGACAGAGAGAATGAAACAGAGACAGAGCTGAAGTTAAAGCTGGATAGCAGGAAAAAGCCGCCAAGTTGTACGCATGCCAAAAGCGGCTTAAATGTCCAAAGTGGGCAACAACAACAACAACAGCAGTAACAACAACAACTGTAAACTGCTTGTGGAAAATGTGAAAATGTGCAGTCAGCTGGGCAAGTTCTGCGCTATGGGAAACTATTCCGGCCAGCAAAGCATACTACTACACTACAAAAATTAATCATACGCCCCATTAAACGAATGACGCAACCAAAAGTGTTTTCTTTTTCGCCATGATTCGTGCGCTTTTCCAACAAAATTCGAAAAGCACTCATCGCAAGTTGTCAGACATTGCTCTTGTCTAGGAGCAATCCCTAGAACACCAGCAATACCAACAACACCAACAACACACACACAAAATGCGTTGACTTCTTGGAAATTGTTTTGCGGCAATGTGTGCAAAAATAAATTTCTTTGACACGCCACATAAAATGCTCTCAACTTCTGCTATGAAAACAGGAAAAAAAATGAAAATAAAACTGGAAATTGTAACACTGCGCAGGCAGATGGCCAAAATGGACAGCAACAGCAATAACAACTTGGCACTTGCATTGCCAAAAAGCCAAGAAGAAAAAAAAGAATTAAAATTGTTGGCAATTTTCGCTTTTTGCATTTTTAATTCACTTGCGCTTATTTATTATTATTTATTTGGAGCTCCCTTCTTAATGTGCATCCGTTTCGTCTTTTAAGCCCATTTATTGTTTACTCTTTTGCTTTCTTCTCTCTCTCTTTTTTTTGCTCGTTGAAATGTTTATCGGCCAGATACAGACATCTATATGCATATATACTATTGTATATTTTGAGCGCCTGTCAGCCAATTGTTGTTGCTTGGCATTTTTATTGTTGTTATTGCTGTTGCTGTTGCTATTGTTTGTTATCTTGTAATATTTATATCCATATTTTGGACGAGAATTGCTCGTGCAATTGCTGTAACAATACTCGTAAATAATCAGTTCTGTTATCTGCTTTAATTGCACAACTATTTATAAAACTTGTACTAATCTACTTCTTGATTTGTTACTTAAACTGATATATTTTTAGAATCAAGTTTTGTTATAATTTTGTTGGGTGTCTTTCTGGCTATTGAAAATTCTTAAGCTGTTTGGCGTGAACTTTTTACTAAGAATAAATATGTATTTAAAATTCTTTATTAATTATATAAATCATATATCAATTATATATAATTAAATAGGATTTCCGTGAATAGATTTCTAAAAAATTGTAGTTCATTAAAATGAAAAGAAATCCTAATTTAATGACAGCTATATTTTAATGAGCTTAGAAGAATTCCTTCTACTTCTACTAATAACACATTTTTAAGTATGCATTTTATGTCGATTATACACACAGTTTTAATTAGTTATGGAGTAATTTGAAATCCGTTCTTTTGCTTAATTTTAAACTGTTGCAATTTTAACTAAACATTTCTTAGAATTGTGTTTTCTTAAAATTGTTTGTTAGTCATTCTTATCTGTTTGTAAACTTTGCCAAAACTTGTTGTTTGTTTCACATTTGATCTGTTATCTTATAATGAACAACATCTGAACTTTTCCGCTATAGATTTTTTCCTGGAACTGCCTATCCCCATAAGAAGAGTGTGCATCATCGTTATTCCCAATTCCCAATTTCCAGTTCTCAATTTATTCTTTCAATTTGTCATCCGATCGTTAAGTTTTTCACTGACTTCCATTAGCTATCGTTGCCATGTTTGTTCATTAACGATGTGTTGAAAATGTGATTCCCAAAAAATGGGATAAAAATTCAAATTGGTTCAAATTTACAGTTAAGTATGTTAGCGAAACGGTTTCGCTTGATTGCATTTAAGTTCTTCTTCTTCTCCCCCTCCGAGTCTAAGGCTTGGCCATGCCCCATTGCCACACCCTCACTGTAGAACAATGTTGCCACCAAATTGCACAACAACAATAGCAAACCAGCAACAGCAACCAGCAACCAGCAACAAGAAGCAATTGGATGTTGTTTAAACAACTTGTGGAATAGTTCGTCAATCAACTGACGCCGAAATTATTTGGGAAACAAAAAAACCATTGCGAAAAATCGCTGGCATCAATAAGAATGTTTGTTGTAGAGTTGCCACCCCACACCTGAAATAGGTAAAATAAATAAATAAAGTGCCAAACTACAGATTACAACATTTGTGATGTTTATTAATACGAAATTAAGTAGCCAAAGTTAACAACAACAACAACAACATACAGCAAACAACAAAAACCCGTCAAGGTGTTTTTTCTTTTTTGTGTGGGTGGCCCAGGGCTGGGGAGGGGTTAAGGTGTCTAGGGCAGGGGGACCTCAAGTAGCGCTTTCATCTTTTTGTAATTAGGTGAGCGCAGAGACTGATAGATAGCTCGTTGGATAGATACAGATTGGATTTTGAATACGTATTCACACATACATATAAATATCAATGTATATATGGGCCAGAGCGTAAAAAAGATGAAAATTAAAACAGCAGCCCAGTAATGTTTACATATTGCAATGTTGCTGGCCACACTCAAGTTTGCTCTGTGTTGGGCATAACAAGTTGTCGATGCAGTTGGCAACGCGATGCAGAAAATGCAAAAGTTATAAACAATTATATAAAGTACAAGTTTAACAAATTAGCATCAGTTAAACCTGTTGAACTTGCGAATTTCTGTTGGTCAACAAATAGAAAATCATTTAAATTTTGAAACTACATTTTGTTTATAAACAAAGCTATGGCAGTTTAAAGTCTGTTGACCCTCTTGTAGAATGTAGAATCAATTAATTAATCAAATCTTGATCAAATTGACATTTCGCTTAAAAATCGTTTGGTTTTTGACCAAGTTATTCAAGTTTAAAATCTGTTGTTATATATTTCAAAGAGTATTTAAACTTCGTTTTGATTTAAGTAAGTTTTTAAACGCCAGACGCATACGTAGACCAACAGCTGTCGATACACACACATTTATTGAATGGTTTTTTGGTAATGTTGTTGTTGCTGTTGTTGTTGTTGTTGCTGTTGCTGCTGCTGCTTTTTGTGGTTCAGTTGTTGGATTTCATTACGGCCCCGACGGCGGGGGCGTTTATAATTAATTGTAATTGTCGTTGAAAGATTAATTTGGTTGCGCTTCAATGGCGCTTCATTGTCGGCCATCGCGCGTTTTGGGGAAATCAATTTTATATAGTTTCTGTTTTCTTTTTTTTAAGTTTTTCTGCCTCATCTCGTTTTGGGTTTTTTTTCTGACTCTGTACTTTTGTTTTTTTGGTAGCGGCAACGCACACATAAATGTATATTTTATGCTGCGAAAAGTGCAATCAAGTGGTTAGTTTTGTGCCTGGGAGAGTCTGGCAAGAGGGAGGGAATGAGAGGGGCTAGAGGGGACTAACCTAGGGGCAAATCTTCAAAGGGGCAACGGCGATGACGGCGCACGCCGTCTTATGTCGGCCCATTGAAATGGAGCATAAAAATTGTGGCTATAAATAAGACCCTGTAGGAAGAACTGTTTAAATTCTGTATATGATGATGAGGGGGGAGGGAGGGGTTTTGTATTTTATTTTTCTTTCTTTTTTTCAAATCAAATTCAAAGTTGTTGCTGCCGAAACATTTCCGCAGATCAAAGTCACAGCTTGACAAATTTCTATGGAAAGAGAGAGTGAGTGAGAGAGAGAGAGAGAGAGAGAGAGTGAGAGAGAAAGAGTGAGAGTCAGACACCAGCTGTGTCAGCTGACAGTCGGACATCGCTGCTGTTAATTGCTTTTATATCAATATCAATGCCATAACCTGATAACAGCTAACAAATTTTCTACTTTTCAACACCCATAATGGCCCGGGGCATCTTTCGCACAATCTCCAACTGATAATTATCAACAGAAGCAACAGCAGCAGCAACAGCAGCAGCAACAGCAGCAATTGTTGCAGCCTTTACTGATTGATATGCAAAAAGAACATTTCACCTGTGGAAAAATCTCTATGTTTCTATTAATATTATTCTTTTTTATTTGCTTAAAGGTGGCGGCCTCTAGCGTTCGGTTTTTGCGCAATCATCGGCGCCGACTGAGCGAATGAACGCATTGCAAGCCCTTTGATCTCTTGCCTGTTTTCTTTTTATTTTGGCCAACAAACATGGCGCCATATGTTGCTGTTGTTGTTGTTATTACTGATGTTGCTGCAGCTCTAATTAGGCACACTTTATATAGACTAGTTGCTGCTGTTGTTGTAGGGTGTATTTTTTCCCTGTCTGTCAGCAACGTCGCGACGTTGTTGTTGTTTTAAAAATAAATTGCACATAAATTTATGAAACATGAAAGATTTCAAATAAATATTTCGTCATATTGTCAGACGCCCTAAAAGCAGAAAAAGTAAGGGACTGGATTTAATTAAATTAGTTTTTGAGTTGAGATTACTTGCGCAGCAACAACAACAGCAACAGCAACAACACAATGTTGCTGTGATCAACGTCATTTCAATGGAACGTTTTAAATAATTTGTAAAATTCTGTGGAAATCATCTGCAACATTTAAGTGCAATTCGAATAGTGTTGCCAAAAATTTCACAGCTAAATATTTAGATAGTCCAAGTAAAAACAGCAGGAAGCATCAGAAACAGAAATATACACTAAAACTATAATACAAACACACGCATACACATAGACAACTACTTGTAGTTATAACAACAACTAATTGCCAATGACATATAAACAATCGCTGGCAACATTTGCAGCAACAAGTTGCTTGAACAGCCGTTTTGGCCAAGTGCAACCAGCAACCAGCTATCAGCAACCAGCAGCAGCAGCAGCAACAACATCAAAGTTGACTCGATTGTCTGGCCAGACAGTCTACCACTTTGTGGCAGTGCAAACTGGCAATCATCATCATTAGCCACGGCCATTTTTGGGTAAATAGTGCAACCCTCTTTGCATAATAATGTGGACAAGGTGCGCATTTGGTGAAAAGCGCGCAACATGCAACATTTTTGTGTCTAAATAAAGATGCGATGTCGTCTGACAACAACAACAACTACAGTAACAGCAACAACAGTCACAACAACAAACCATAACAATAACAACTTTTGGTTGCGACAAACAGCCTGTTTGGCCAGCAAACCCGGTAGTTGCCACTAGTCGATAATAAAATGTTTACTTCTGCATATTCAGTTGCCAATCGATTATAATAGTTATTTATCGATTAATAAATCTATTAAAAACTATGAAGAGGAAACAACAAGGAATGATAACTTAGTTGTTAAATCTAATCAATATTATTAAACCATATTAATAAAAAAGGATTATCATTTAAACTGACTCAACATCAATTAAAAGAATATTATTAAACCATATTCATAAGAGTTTGTATTCATTTAAACTTCCCTGAAATAACTTTACTTAGTTATTATGTTTAAACAATATTATTAAGCCAGAAATTATAGCTCAATTTCAAGGATTTGCATAATTTTTCTACTAGCAGAAGTGTTAAATATTAAACAAGGTTGATAAACTGTTTTAAAGTTTAAATTATTGCCAAGGCTTTTCAATGAATATTGTTTAAAAGATTAATAAATTATAGTTAAGGTAGAAGAAAAAAAGCAAAGACAGATTAAATATGCTCATTTCAATTAATAAGCAATGCATATCAATATAATAATTCATGTTATTGATAATAAATCAATGAAGAGAATTAAAGATAGAAGATACAAACTTAGATTGAATCAACATGGATTATATATAAATATATTTATTATGGATTTGCTTTTTGCAATACAGTATTTTTTCCTTTTCTTTTTTTTTTTAAATATATGTATTTGTTTATTTAAGTCATCCATCAGCTGTTATCTTTAAGTGTTTCGATTACTGTTACTATTATACACTTCAAAGTAGTAAATAATCATTCATTTAATGTGATTACTCATCGATAACGTTTAGTGTTCAAACAAACGGCAATTGTTAACCGTTAACTGATTTGAGATGGCGCCTAACGGTTTATCAAAGGCAATAAGTATATTACGCATACGTCGCATGGGACAACCGTACAAATATACGTCATCGGCGTAAAGTTCGTTACTTGTTTTCCTGGGAACGGGAACGGGAACAAGTGAAGTTATCTAAGTAATACACGCCGATAAGTAATGCCAACAAAAGCCTATCACGAGATCATTTTGAGCACCCACCTTAAACTGAATTTGTTCTCTCTCTGTCTTTTTGGTTGTTTGTCTCTTTCTCTTTGGGTTGTCACGCTGCCTCATTTGCAGTCACGTCAGAGGCGACAGGCGTCAGACGCCGAGCAATGGCCCCCAGAAAAATCAGAAATCCGAAAGGCAAACGCAAACTTTGGCGTCACATTTTGGGCCAGAAACTGTCATAGACTGGCGCAGATTTATAATGGGGCGCCTAACAACCAAAACAGCAACACCAACAGCTACAGCTACAGCTACAGCAATAACAACAGCAACACCAACAGCAACAACAACCGGCAGCAAGAAAATTACTTGGCCGTCCATGCGGCGGCTTCAAAGTTTATTTCATTTTTGGTTTTTCGCTTTTTTCGGTATTTTATTTTATTTCATTTTATTTGATTTCATTTTATTTTTTTGTTGGTCTTCTCTTTCTTTTGGTGGCATCATTAAAATGTACAGAGTAGCTCACAATTTTTGAAATTTATTTCATACGCAGCGTGGGAATTGCCCGTCAATTGTATGAAAGGCGCCAAAAACAGTCACAAAACTTAACGTATTGTTGTTGTTATTCTCTTATTGTTGTTTTGTTGTTTTTGTTATTGTTATTATTGCTACGCTATTTTGCGCATTATAAACGCATTAACTAATGTTGGAATTATAAGACGCCGCCACGCATAAATAAACAATTAAAATTGTTGTTAAGACGAACACTGAAAAATGTCGATAAATGTCGCAAAATACAGACAACAAATAAAAAAGAAGAGCACAAAACATGAGACATAAAACATTGATAAGTGGAACTCATGAGTTTCAATTTGTGGCCAGTTGACAGTTGACAAAATGCCAAGCGAATATTTTTTGGCAACAAACAAACAAAGCATCAAATTGAATCCAAACTAAAAACTAGCAAAAAATATATATATAAGTATATTCATAATATTTGAAATTATATTTGAAAATGAGCAACTAAAAGGCAACAAAAAGTGTCGTTAAATAATACACTTATAAATAAAGAGCTTCGTAAAAGAGCAATCATATTTTATGTCATAATCAATTGAGAATTGAGATTTTTTCAAAATTAAAATAGAAATTAAAAATATAAGTAAGTCTTTAAAATGTTGCTTGAAATTAAATACTTCTGAAGATCTTCTTATCTTAGTTTTCTTATGTTGTCTCTGCTTTTCAAAATATTAATCGAATTTTAAAATTACGAATAACTAAAGATTTTTCCCTGCAGAGTACTTCTAAAATAATTTATACTCTCACTATATGTAAAATAATTATAATAATGATTATTACAATAAGATTTTCTTAGTATCTGAGGCTGACAAATGAATATAGTACGCATACACATATACACATAAGTATTTAAAGACATTGCTCATACGCACCGTTTGCTTTTGGCTGTCTCGTCATTTGTGGGCTAGTGAGAGCGTAGCGCTTTATGGTCTATGAAACGATCAAAATTTCTACGCTTTGGGCTTAATTGCAATGGCAGAAACCGTAAAACAGTTGGCAAGCGCCGTTAACTCACTTCCCAGACCCAACTCACACATTTTATACTTAAGTATTTTTTGTTTTTTCTTGGTTGTTTTTTACTATGCTGAGGGCACGTGTAAGCGCTGAAGTGCAACCATTTGATTTGGCTGCTCATAAAGATTACAAAGAATGAAAACAGTATACGATCCATTATCAAAAAGTTATCAACAACAACAGGAATAGCAACAGCAACATCTACAGCAACAACAAGAAGTCAAGCTGCAGGCTGCAAGTAATGCAAATTGAATTGATGTTGCTGCTGTTGCAAAGTTGCTGTTGCTGCTGTGGTAGTTGCTGCCTCTGCCTGTTGCCGTTGCCCTTGCCACTGAGTCAAGCTGCATGCCTGAAATTATAGCATAAATAGCTGAAGCCGATGCCTGAACTCAAGTCTGAGCCTGAGTCTGAGGCTGAGCCTGAGTCTGAGTCTGAGCCTGAGACCAACAGGTGCCCAAGTGCCAGTTGGCAGTTAAAAGTTGCCAGTTGCCAGTCAGTTGGCAACACGTGCCCAGGGCGATGCTGCCGTGGCTAAATAATTACGTAATAAGTGGTTGGCAGTCAGGCAGCAGGTTGCCAGCAAGGAGCAACATCCAGCAGCAACAAGGCAACGGACAACGAGCAACCAGGCAACAGGCAACCAGGCAGCAACTTGGCCTGTCAGACAAACTATGCCAAGAATTTCATATGAAAGCGCGCGCTGAGTGCCGGTCAAAGAAGAAGTGAAAAGTCAGTTAGCCAGACAGATGGACAGATAGATGGACAGACAAACAACATTGTGGCCAAGACAGCACAAGCACAAACTTGTTGCCTGCTCAATTTTCCAGCCTGACACGTGTGACTAATATTGAGTTCCAGTTAGTTAACTAATTCTATGGCAGCAGCCAGCATTTTAATATAAATTAAATATGTTCAATGCATTTATAATAAATGTAGACTGTTTAAATAATGAACTAGTTCATTTACTATATTATTTCATTTACTACACCATTTATTAGAATTAATATTTTTGTCAGCTGATGAACTTTTTGAACTTGTTGAAGTATTTAGAAAATTATTTTGATTATTACTTAATTAGTTTGAACTTCAGAATTTCTTAAAAATAATCTCTTGGGTAAAAATCATGTATTTATTTAATTTTCTGAATAACAATTTATTCCTATACCAAGATTTTTTTGTTTTATTAATATTTTCTATGTCATTTAGTTATTTTTAGGTAATTGAAACCTATTTTTAAGCAACTCTTTATTTTATTTAATAATATAACAAATACACACAATTATATTATTGTTTCAAAAGCAATTCACACTTGCTAATCCTTAAACTGTGAACTAGTTGAACTAGTTCCGTATTAGGCAAAATTGCACAAAACACAGGCAACATTGTTGCTTCTAATGCCTTAGCAACATGTTGTTAAAGCAGCAATGTTGATGTTGCTACCTTGGCTGAGCTCCAGCGACAGCAACAACACAATCAATAATCGCATCGATAAAGATCGTTAAACGAAATGTTTTTATTTCAAAGCGATGACGATGACGACAACAACAACAATAATAACAACAACAATGAATGTTTCGCGGCCAGCTGCAGCTGCGTCAGTCTCTGCTGACGTTGACGTCAACGGACAATTGCTGCTGTTGCTGTTGTAGCTGTTGTTGCTGCCACATGAGTTATGACGACTCTCTAGCTCGTTCAGCTGCGCATTTGTTCGCACGCCACACATGCGCAATGGCAATGGTTCACCTGACTACGACGACAATAACAACAACAACTACAGCAATAGCAAGAGCAACAGCAACAGCAACAGCAACTGGTTGCCACCAGGCCATGCCCACCTTGCCACAGTTGCTGCCACAGCCGCCCCCTGTTGCTGTTGTGCGTCGCGTCTGGCGCGCTGTGCGGTAAATTCGCTTTATGGGCTCCCGACAACAACAGCAGCAACAGCAACAACAACAGCAACAACAACAACAACAACGACTGCTCTATGCTAATTACGTCATGGGGGACGACGCTTCGTACCTAATTTTGCATTGTGGGAACCGAAAACTGGAAATCCAAGACACCCAAGACACACAACGCAGCGACTTTATTTCTTTTTTTTTCCTTTTCTTTTCTTGGTTGCCCCTGCAACATGCCCCTGCCCCCAACGAGTCTGGCCTGACTGCTTGCATTTTCCAACAGCGACAATAAAAAAGAAAAAATGAGCAACTGTTGCTGTTGCTGCCGTTGCTGCTGCTGTTGCTACTATGCTAGTTGCTGTTGTTGTTGTTATTTAAGCAAATGTGTCGCAGCCAAAGCCAAAGTCTCTGCTGACGTCGACTGCGACTCCGACAGCGACTGCGACGTTGCATATAATGACTTTTTCGACTTGAAGTCTGTTTGGCTTTTGTGCTTTTTATGCTTATGCTTTATGTGATCGCCGGGACTGCTGGTCAAGCATGTGGCAAGTTGCTAGTTGCAGATATTGCTATTTGCTAGTTGTCGTAGCTCATCTGTGTTGCTGCAGCAGCAGCATTGGCAGCAACAGCAGCAAAAACAGTTGCCATTGCTGCTGCTGTGTGTGGCATGCAACCTGCTACCTGCCTGCAACTTGTTGTTATTACTGCTGCTGCTGCTGCTGCTGGCATGTTAAAATTATTTTGTGTGTGAAAATATTTTAAAATGGGACAACATGTTGCACAGACATACATTTTGGGCAACATGTTGCTGTGCGTCCTTGAATATGGCAAGCCGCCTGCAATTATGTCAAGCATTTGCTGTTGTTTACATTTATAAGCGAAGCATGCGAATTAAAAGCCACAAAAATTACATTTAGACACATTTAAATACCATTTAAATAGCTTGCGCTGCACAAGGTGAAGCTGTTGTTGCTAGTGTTGCAACAACAACAACAGCAGCAAATTTGTTGCTCGCGGCGACGAATAAAATGCCGCACAAAAATGCTGCTAAAAATGCAACTCCAACCTGAAATTGGCATAAGTGTGTGTGTGCGAGTGTGTGTGTTGTTGTTGGTGTGTGCAAACAAAGCATGGGAACCAAAAAGACAAACACGCGCTCAACTTGCCTCAATGCTTTTGGCCAGTGGCAAACGCGCGTTGTCCAGCGGCAATTTTAGCTGATTTTCAGTCAGTTTTTGTTGCTTTTATTTGGCTGCTTTTTTGTTGACTGTTTTTTTTTTTGCCTTGTTTTGTGTGTGTGGCTTTTTTTTATAGCACACGGTCAGCTTGCCGGCCGGCAGAGAAAGAGACAGAACTGCAGATGATTGAACGCAATTTGCGTGTTTAATAATACACATTTTATACTATAAATTTTAATAAGTGCAAAGTGCAACATTTCATATTTTCATTTATAAAAGTACATTTTTATATACTTTATTTAAGCTTGTTAGACTTTATTCTTTACCTTGGAAACGAATTTAAAGTTTTTATTTATAAAAATTCAAGAATTCAAATTAAAAGTTATGGTTTATTCGAAAATTTTAAAGGATCTTTCCCTTAATGATATATTCAAAAAATGTATTTTTCAAAACTCAATATTTTGAAATGTAGAGTTAATCTACAGATCTTATTATGATCATAATAACATTCATTAAATTCTGATCGGTTTTGAAAAAGTAATGCACGTTTAAAGTCTGTTGGCACTGGCACTGACAACTTGTTGTCTTAAAATAATTAAAATAAAATTATTTAAGAAATATACTTTTCTAAATGGAAACTATTTTAGTTCTCTGTAAATTAACTTATTAAAAATATAAACAAAAATAATATCTAAATAAATGGTGTTCTTGTTATTGTATTCTGTAATATCTCAGTTTTTAGCTGACTGGAGGTCTGATTAATAAATGCATTTCTGTGGCAGTTGCAGTTGATTTTCCTGCTTGTTGTGGCCTCTGGAATTTCCGCTGTGTGGCCGGAAAAACCCGACATGCTCACGCCAAGTGACAAAAATTCATCATAAAATGGCAAAAGGCAAAGGCGACACCGTAAAGGCGGAAAGGAAAGGAAAGCGAGGTAAAAGGCGCGCGGGGAATTTCCGGCCAAGAGACATGTGGCATCTACTTATTTACCTGTTGCCACTTGCAACCGAGACAACGAGAGAGAGAGAACGAGTGAGTGAGAGATTAGTTTAGTGCCTAAAGATTTTCCCACGCAGGTAAACAGCGAAGCTTCTTATCAATTGCATTAACAAGTTAAGAACTCAATTCAATTTCGAGTCGAGATGAAGATGAAGATGTTGCCAAGATTGCAAATGCGATTATGATCGTGAAATCGGGCTAAAAAGAAAATATTGCTTGGCCCGACAGCAGCAGCAGAAGCAACAGCAGCAGCAGAAGCAGCAGCGGGAGATGCAAACACATGTGGCATGCCACAAAACAAGAACAAGAACTTGCCAGAGGTCCAGACAATATCAAAGGCAAATAATTCAACTTGCCACGACAACAACAACAACAACAACAACAACAACAACGACGACGATGAAGTTGCAACTGCAACTGCAACAGAGGCAGACTTGGCTATAACCGAGAAGGTGTTGCCTGCAACTGAAGTAGATAGATGAGGCAAGGTCTGCACATTATTAATGTTTGATGTAATTAATGCGTAATTAAGATAGCCAACAAACTGCACAGGAGACAGGAGACAGGACAATCTTGGCAACAGAAGTTGGCTTAGTTTAAGCACTATTTTAGCCATATATTGAGTATTTCCGCTAACTGACCACGCCTCCCCCCCTTCAAAGCCAAGTTCAAAGTGGCAAAGCCGCCAACGCAAATTGCCGAGTTGAAAGATGGAAATGGAAGTGGAATCGAAAACGGTTAGTTCAATCCATTAAGGTAAAATCTGTACCATGGGAAACTGAAACTGAACTCGAGATGAAACTGAACGAAACGATTTCTCAAATAACTAACTCTTAAAAAAATACTCTAAACTCAAATATCAATCAATTTCAATAAGCTGACCGGGGTATTCATTAATCTTGGCCGCGTGCGCAACTGTTGAAGCGTTTTTCAGTATTTTCAGCATTTTCAACAGCAACAAGCGAGGAGGGAGGGAGGGAGAGGGAGAGAGGAAAACGCTTTTAGTGGAGCAGAAGTTGGCCCAGGGCAATGCGTTTATGCGGGCAGAAATTAAACAGCCAGGCAAAACAATTAGTGCCAACAACAACAGCAACATCAACAGCAACAGCAACAACAGCGAGATGAGTGTGTGTATCTGTATCTGTATTTGTATCTGTATCTTATCATTTATCTTAGCTGCTGCGGCTATTTATTTGGAATGTGCCGCAAGTGCCGCGAAAATTAACGCAAAATCTTAAGCTGGCTAATTGAGCTCAACTTTTGGCCAACAACAAAGCAAGAGGCGAAACGACTAGAGCATTATAAATATATGATAAGCTTTGTAACAAAATAACATAAAAGAGGACTGCCAATTAAAAAGAAACTGAGCTATGTTATAAATAAAACTAGCGAAAAGTATTATAAGGAACTCTTTAAATAACAAATAAATAATATTGAATAAATAAAATTGAATAAATATCTTATTCAAAAGAAATTGGGAATCTTTAAGCTAAAATAAAGTAATTCAACATTTCTACTATTCAATGTATTGAAAAGCGAAATAAAAGAAGTTTAAAATAGAATAGAATTTAATCAAATATAACTAAATAAAACATTAAAGACCAGCAGCAAATGGAAATTTTTAAAAACAAAATCGTTTCCGTCGAAAAACTATTTATCGAAAATCGAATTTATTTATGCATTTTAAGATAAATTCACTAATTTATGTAGTTCTTGTACCGTTCAAAACTATTTGTATATTGAGCAATGATTTTGTATTCCAAGAAACTCGCAAAAAATCCCCTTTTAGTTTATTTTCCAATTGACTTAAAAGGCATACAGAGTTCGACGTAATGCTAAAAAATGTTTTCATTATGTTTCAGGGGGGAGGGAAGCGCCACCTGTGGGGCGTTCGCTTAAGCTTTGATATCGCCGACACAGATCTGAATCTGAACGAGACCTTATGAATGCCATACGTTATATGAATTATCCAATTCCGATAGCCGATAGTCGATAGTTGATAGTTGATGGACTGGGATTATATCACATCCGCTTGTCCGCAATTTTGGATAAAGGGCGGATGCTGGGCATGAAGTGGGGAATAAACTATTAAGCTCGAGTGTATGCACTTGAGGGAACAGTGGCTGCCATTGATATGTCGACATGTGTGCAATTGAAATGTGGCGCCACTTGAGGAAAAACTTTAGGTGGGTTGCATCCAACAAGATGAGATGAAGTGAGATGCCTCGTCTCTGATTTCCAAATGCGAATAACAGACAACAGTTGAAGTGGGTAAAGAGAAGAGGAGAGGAGTGGAGAGGAGAGTAAAGAGGGGAACAGGGCTAACAAGTATAATATTTTTGGCAAGGCGGCGATGATGACGAAGGCGACGACATCGACATCTTCCTATTCTCAAAATGCTTTTCAGCTGCCCGTTGCCCGTTGATGTTGTTGCTGTTGCTGCTGCTGTTGTTGTTGCTGGCGGGGCCAGAAATAGCGTAAAACTCATAAACTGTCGGCAGAGGTTTCGTGGGGGATGAGGGAGGGAAGGTGGGGGACCAGGCAAGTGTCGGCGTTGGCGACTCAGTCAGCAACATGCGATGCCATTTGAAAATTTCATTTCATTTCGTTATAATTTTCTATTTCCCGCATGCCAAACGGCCCCTAGGTACTGCTACCAATGGGGTCCCCCACCTACTGTCTGTCCCCTCCCCCTGCACCTCCTTAGCTGGTACCCCCTTGTTACCAAAAGCAACTAGAACAGAGAGAGCTCGACTGTAAGAGACCAAGCACTTAGAAATCTTGAATAACTTGCAGGCTTATGAGTTGAACGTGTTGAAATCTTGTGGACAATTCCGAACTCTAGTTTATATTAACTTAATCAGAGCTTAAGACTCTAGCTTTAAAATTATCTATCAGCATCAATAGTTAAAGGAGGTAAAAAGTACAATAAATATTATTGAATTATATTGAATTTAATACAATGAACTAAATGCAGATATATATACTCTATTGGGACTTTCACGCTTCCTTTTACTTTGCCTGTTACGCATTTTTTCATTTAACCATCTCAAAAAACTTTTATATTTTTGGGTACAGGGTCTAAAAAGCCTCCCCCTTTTTTTGTTGACTAGTTGTTCATTTGGTTTTGCTGCGTCTAGCGCCGGCATTCATACTTAATTACCAAAAACGAGAAAAGTCGAAGAGTTGTCGTTGTTGCTAGTATAGTTGCTCTTGTTGTTGTTGTTGTTGCTGCTTGTTGGATCTTCTCTGGCGTGACGCTAAAACAACAACAACAATAACAACAGAAAATCTTTTGACCAGGTAGCCAGACACCAGGCCAAAAAGATGATGATGAATTGTGGGTGCCGTTGAGTAAGTTTGTCTCTCTGCAACGTAGGCGTTGACCTAAATAAATTCTTGTTGCTGTTGTTGTTGCTGTTATTGCTGCTGCTGTTGTCGTTGTCGTTGCTGCTGCTAAATCGTTTTCCGCTTGTGCAATCGCTTGCTAAACAATTCTACAGTGACAAGTGCAACCAGAGTAGAGAAAAGCGATAGAGAAAGAGAGACAGAGAGAAAAAGATCTAAGCAGCTTTGATTGTAAATGGAAACTCACAGTCAAGGTTCAACAAACAACTCTTAGAAGTTGCAATGAAATCTATACCCTCTCTATACAGATAAAAAACCACAAATTGATTTTCAATGTTGCAACAATATTATATAATATTATAAATAAGTTGAGAGACAGGGCCATTTGAGAGCTTGTAGACTGCACTGATTGAAGGTGTTGCTGTTGCTGTTTCTCTTAAGTTGACAGCAACTGTTTGTTGTTGTTGCTGTAGCTGGTGTGTTGCTGCTTCTGGTATACGCTTGGCGGCATTTCGAGCACTGCCAGTTTGTCTCCGCTTTTAACCAAAACAAACAACCAGCAGCAGCAGCAACAACAATCGATTCTGCTGCTCGCTGCTGCCGCTGCTGCTGCTGCTGCTGTTGCTGGTAACGACGAGCACACAAAAGCAAATGATGTTTTATGAGCAGCTAATTTACTTAACACCTCAACAACAACATCAAGAATTAAGATAAAGCAGAAGTAAGAAAAAAAACATATCAACTATAATAGGCCAAGCCAAAAACAAAAACTAAGGAATAAAACATTTATTTTTATTTATTTTTCACATGGCCTTTTTTATATTTGGAGTCACATTTTTCTCGGCTTTTTTGGTTGTTGCTGTTCTTGCCGTTGTTGTTGTGTGAGAATTTGGAAGCTAAGATTGCGTGGCGTGGGTGCAAATTGGCAAGCAATATATTGTGGACCAGTTAATTCATGAAAATACCGATTCATTCAAGTTCGAAGGCATTTTAATTAGTTTTAAGCGGAGCATAGCTCCATCTTTGTCGTCATATGCGGCGTATGATTAATTTACGAACTTGGACCTGGCCAAAACCAAACTGAATCAGTTGTTTGTCGCATGTAAAAGTGTTTATTGGGTTATTGGTTATTTGTGGCTATTTTTTTTCTTCTCTTTTCTTGCTGATTGGAGATTGATCTCTGTCGCATTGTCTCTGAATTTTTATGTTTATGACAGTTGCTGACGATCTTCAGTCCAAAGTGTTTAATTTGCTTTATGGCCAACAAACACCAAAAAAATTGATTGATATGTAAATTTAACTGGCAAAATGCGTATGCTGATGAGCGATTTATACGTGGGTGTATCGACATATAGATATATATATCTATATATGCTTTATATAAATCTCTAAATTATGTATGCATTTAGTGCATGATTATTTAAGAAACAAAAAAATAAAGCTTGGCAGCTGCAAATTGTGAAATTGCTGCGTTTGCGAACAAAACAAAAGCCAAAGCAAAATAAATCAATCTCAAAGACGAAAAAGTAAATATCCTGTATCCCCTCTGTATGCCTTCCCCTCTCCTCTTACCCAGCTGCTATTCATTCACATTCATTCATTAAGCTAAAACTGAAGCTACAGGAACAATTGCAGGCGTGGAGGCGACGGCAGCAATAAGTAAATAAACATAAATTGAGAAGCGCATAGACAGAGGGGAAAGAAGGGTAGGGAGAAAGAGGGGACTCTTAGGAGTAAGAGAAAAATGGAGAGAGAGGAAAAGAGTGAGAAGTAAACAGTGAGAGAGAACAGCTGATTGCAGCTGATTTCTGCTTTCAGAAAGAAAAAAAAGGGGCTGCCTATGTGTTCTCCTCACTCTTCTTCTCTCCCACTCTGTCTGTCTCTATCTCTCTCTTTCCCTCTCTCTCTCTCTCTCTCTCTCCCTCTCTCTGTATTTCTCTCTCTGTGTGTGCGACAGGCATGACGGAAGCCAAAGAAGACGCAGCGGCAGCAGCAGCAAAAAATGAATTAAAAATCTAATTGCGATCGGGTTGAAACAAAGCAAAGACGGCAAAAAGACAATAAAAATAAGAAAAGAAAAAACCCAAAGCGGGGGATCCACTAATACATACATATATGTATATGCTACACGAGTATATATATATACTATATATGTATATGTATGTATATTGCTGAAGTCGGGATCTGTTGCTGCTGTTGTTGTTGTTGGGCGCACTTAGTCGCGTTACAGACGCAAACACAAACGTCATGAACCGCAACGCAACAATAATTACAACAACAACATCTAAAACAACAGCAACAACAAGAAAAACATCAACAATAACAACAACTTAGGGCTGGGTACACCAACCGCAAAGGTCGACTGCAGATGCCAACGATGACGAAGGCCAGAAAGAAATGAGTTTTCAAAGTTTTTCCAACTTGGGGAGCAGCACAAAATTAATGCGAATTTAATTAAAATGTGCAACTAGCAGCAGCAGCAGCAGCACCAGCAACAACAACAGCAGCAGCAGCAATAACAACAACAACAGATTCTAGAGCTGAGCTTTTCTTGTTGCTGCCCAGCCGCCAAATTGCAGAAGAAGCAGCAGGCAGCAACAACAGCAGGAAAATTGCAGTCGTCGGCGCATGTGCGACGGCTCCAATGTGTGAGTGTGTATAAGTTTGTGTGTTTGTGTATGTGTGTTGCATAAAATTATTTCGGTCTGGTGGATATTAGCAGAGCGTGAAGTTGGCAAATAAGAAATTCAGCATAAAAAAGGTAAATTTTCATTAAACAGCAACAACATCAACATCAGCAACAACAACAACAACCGACTGAAAGAGGCGGAAGACATTTCGTTGAGTGGCGGAAAAGAGATAGAATGCATCGATAAGATTGTTGCACAAATTCTTTTCAAAATTTCAAATACAAAAAATGCTATAAAAAAATACCTCTACAAGGGATTTATGCTCTGCAGAATATCTGTGCAAATCTTTAAAAAAAAACTTGAAAGTCTTGATCTAAGAAAGTTCATAAAATGGAAAATATCTAACTGTTGAGACTGAAAGTTGTAGACTTTAAAAAGGAAACAATAACAATAATTTAAAGAATTTTGAAGAACAGGAAAACTTAAAGATCACACAATACCCAAAAAGTAAAATTTTTGAAGGCATAACTTTTGTCATTATGCGGAATAGAAGACATTCTTATAACTGAGTTAATCTTACAACGATAAAAAAGCTTTATCGGAGAAAATCTTAAATTAAAACTTGAACGAAGCTTAGAAGATACAAAAGGTACAAGTTTTCACAATTGATCAAATATTTTTTTAAGAATATATACTAAAAAAGCACTGAAATTTTATTGGAAGCAAGAGCTTAAGCTTTTAACAATTCTTCATTCATGGATTACAGTGTAGATCAGTATAAGGGATAATTGAAATAAATTAAACTTTATGAATAAATTTTTAATAGTTGATAAATAATATTTGCCAAACCACAGAGTTGTAACTAGACCAATAAAATATTATTGTTATTATTTTATTGCTTGGAGTCTTTTCAAATAATTAAAATAAATAAACAAGTATGTCTGAGTTCTCTCTCTTAAATCTTTAGAAAAGTAATACGTCATTCAACTGTTTGTCTGATATTTCTTAACTTATAACTTTGTGAAATTATTAGATTATTGAAATAAAAACTAAATCAAACTCACCATAAGTTTCATTCACAGCCATTTGGACGGATTCCACCACCGATGGTGTGATGCGTATGGGCTGTCCAAGGATGGAGAAATTGCCAGGATTCGTTTGCTGGACAAACATCATGTATTTGATGTTTGAGGCCTGTTCCAGCTCATTGCCCCTCACCAATCCCCGGGGCAACAGACGCTCCCGATAAATGTCGCATTCGCCGCTGTTGTTGCGCATTGCGAATTGCAGGCGGACAAGTTGCGGCAATTGCAAGTCCCGTTGTTGCTTGTACACGTGCAACACTTTCATGGTGGCCGAGAAATTTGTCCGTCTGTCCGCCGTCATTGAGGTGAACACACCCTTGAAAACTGTTGGCGCCGCATACGCCAATTGGGCGGGATCCCGGGCAGAGCAATATCTTCCATGTTGCCGATTTCGATGCTTTCGAGGATGCTTGCGACGTTGTTGCTGCTGCTGCTGCTGATGTTGCTGCTGCTTCTGCTGTTGTCGCTGTCGCTGACGTAGACGGCGATGCTCGCGTTTATCTTGCTGCTGTTGCTGTCGATGGCCAGCTCGATGTTGTCGCTGGTTGTTGTTGCTGTTGCCAAAATCTCGACGATTACGCGCCGTTTGATCCTGACTTTGACTCTGGCTCTCTGGTACTTCATAGGACTCAATGAGATAGCGTTGAGTTGCAGTTGCAGTTGCTGTTGCACTGGCAGCAGCATATAGTTGTTGTGGCTGCTGTTGTTGTTGTGGTTGCTGTTGTTGTGGTGTTGGCAACGCATGACGTCGACTTTTACTGCTTGACGTCGTCAGACTGGGATTGCCATTGTATAATAATTTATATATTTGACTATTTATTAGCGTATTTGGAACTTGTTGCTGTGTTGCAGCAATATGTTGCTGTTGCTGTGCGTCGAATACTGTTGCTGGCCTTAACTTAATGTTGCTAGTGCTACTAAGACTATTGCTTGGCCGGCTAAGCAGCCTACTTAATATATTGTTGTTGTTGCTGTTGTCGATGTTGCTGGCAACGCTTTCACTGCTCCCGCTGCCATTGTCCGCCAGCTGTTGCTGTTGCTGCTGTTGTAGTTGTTGCTGTTGCTGTTGCTGTGGCAATGCAATGTAATAACTGCTTTCTTCAGCTTCCCATAAACTCGGTTGTTGTTGTGTATTTGTTGGTGTAGCTGCTGCTGGCGCCGTTGCAGCTGCTGTTATCGTCGGCGCACATGTGATCAATAGCAACATGTTGATTGCTAGCGATATCAATGGCATTAGTTGCGGTTGCGTTTTTAGACTCCATTTGCGCACATGTTGCGCATACATGGCGTCCTCCAAAGTTGTTGTTGCTGTTGCCCTAGCTTTATTTACAAATCAACAATCGATTGCCGTCTATCGTTTATCGATTGTGCTTGTTTGCTCTCGTTTTTTGATTTAGCTGTCTGCTGTCTGCTGTTTAACTGTTGCTGTTGCTACTCTTAAGAGTTGCTAATGCAATTGTTGCTGCTACTGTTGCTACTTTAATCCTGGCAACTGTTGCCGCCGCTGCGTCGTCGCTGTGCCTTGTCGTATTTTCGTTTATCCTGCAAATACTTTCGATAGTTTCGTAGCATTTTGAGAGACAGCAAGAGAGAGACACCGCGACACAAAAGAGAGAGACAGGGAATCAGAAAGAGAGAGAGAGAGCAAAAGTATGAGTGGGTGTGCAAGAGACAGAGTGAGAGAGAGAGAGTGTGTGTAAGTACGTGTGTATTGTCAATGTTTGACAATTTCTAGCATAATATTTATAAGCACTTTGAGAACTTTGCTGTCAGATGCTGGTGTTGCTGTTGTTGCTGTTGTTGCTGTTCTGATTGTTGCTGGTGACTCATTTTGGCAATGCAAAAATTCTATACGTATTTCTTTAAATAAATAAATTCGCTGCTGTGTATGTTTTTTGTTGTTGCTGTTGTTGGTATTATTGTTGTTTATTCGTTTGTTCGTTGCTGCTGTTGCACTAAGAATTATTTGTTTCACTTGAGCGCCTTGGAGTCGACGCACTGAGGCACTGGCCACGCCCCCTAAACCTCTTTGATAGACGTAGACTTAAGGTCGTCGCGTGGCGTTTAGTTTAAAGTATTTTTTCTTTTTTGTTTCTTTATTTTTTGTAGATTTATATTGCTGTTGTTGTTGTTGTAGCGGTTGCTGCTGTTGTTGTTGCGCGCTTTTCACGACGTTTTTCACGCGCGCGCGTTTCGTGCGCGATTCGTTTAACACGTTCGGCTGCCGTCGGCTTTTACCCGATTGCTTGATTCGTCTCTCGTTTCGTGCGTGCGATGCGACGCTTCGTTCGTGTTGCTGTCGTGTGTTGTTGCTGCTGTTGCTGCTGTTGTAATTGTAATCCTCGCGTATTTGTGAGATACACTCTGTGTTGTATTTTTTCTGCTGCTGGTGTATTTTTTGTTGTTTTTGTTGTTGTTTTATTTCGTAGGCTCCCCGATAATGTTAGTGTTTGTCTCGCCGTATACGCGATCTGTCTATATAGACGTAGTCGTAGTTGCCTGATTCACTGACGAGTGTTTTCTGGCACACACACATACATTTAATGTGTTGCTGATGACGAAGATGTTGCTGGTGTTGATGGTGTTGCTGTTGTTGCTGCTGCTACTGCTGTTGCTGTTGTTGTTGATATACCAGACACAGACAGTGAGACTAACACACTAACACTAATATACACACTCACACACACGCGTAGTACACACACAAATATACACACAACACACACGTTTTCTAATTTTAGACAAAAGTAATTATAAAAGAAAAAAAGCAGAGCAGAGTGCGCCGACGTTCAGCAACATACGCATATATCTTCTACTTCTGCCTAGATATACTTATGTATATATATATTTGTTGTATATATGTATGTATGTATATATATCTCAGACACTGTATCTGTGTATATGTGTGTTGTCGATTTAATATATATAGGATCGTCGCAGCAAGTACATATGTATTTATTGCACACGCACACTTTAAATCGATCTCGATCGTTTTTTTTTTTAAATATATATATATTCATATACTATATATCTATATGATATATATATGCTTGTGTAGACAGACGATGTCAGTTGTTTTTACTGGACGGAGAGTAGAAGTTGTTTCCCTTTTGGAAATTGCAGTTGTCGCTGTTATTTTTGTTGTTATTGTTTGCTTTTAAATCACTTATCAATCAATCAATCAATTATTAAATCCATATCAAATTCACAATCAAAAGTCCTTTTCATAATCTGACGAAATTCTCTATACTTTTCACTTACAAATCGAAATTGTTCAATTGTAGTATTCATAAATTAATTCGATTTCGTATCACGTACCGCATCTTTATCTTATATTTTTATTTATAATTTTTCTTTCTTTTTCTTTTGTTTTTCCGTTTTTTAATTTTAATTTTTATTCATGCACCGATTTGAATCGAAACCAAATCAAATCAAATTCAATTCGAAATTCACATAAACACGCAGCCTTAGTGTCTCGGTCTGCAGTTGATTTGACTCAAGACTCAATATTTTTATCAATGCTCCTCTCGGTTTTTATTCGATCTGTCTCTGAAATGTTTTTGTATCTTTCGCCGTTTTTATTGAATTTGCGGTTTGCCGACACGCGCGTATCTGACCCGTTGCCGTTGAGTGTTTGCCGCGGACTAACACTCAACACGTAACTAGACACGTAACCGCTTACGTTGCGTTGCATGTCGAACCCGCCAACGCATCGTAACCGAGCACCGAACCAAAATGATGAGATTGTTAACAGCCATTGCAGCAGCAACAAATACATTGTCTGTGCTCATGTAATAATTTTTAATTTATTTTTCCAATTTTGCTTAATAAATTTAAGTTTAATTTCATTCATTTAAAAGCTTAAAAAGTCAGTGAATTATTTCAAATAATTACACAAATTAAATCAAATTTAACCCCAGCAGCTTACAGCAGCATGTTAAAACTCAAAATGGTCATGTTATGCTCAAAATGGCACTGTTCAAACCAAAATGTCATTGGTTCGAGTTCGAAGTCTTGGTTCGATGTTGCCTGTTGTCGCCTTATACGTATAAGTATAAGACCACCAACTGCTGCCAATAAAATTCAAATGCGCTTTACAATTTGAATAGAAAGTGCGCGAATATGATTTGCAATGATTTAATATATATTTTATTTATCAAATTAATTTTATTGCAGATTGTGCAATGTCTTTAGCGTTAATTTTAATTTATTAATATTTAATTAATAAATTATATGTTTATAAATCATAACCAATTGGAATACTAGAGGTTAATTATATACTGGCAATATAACATACTACTTATATGTATATGTATTGTTTCATTTGGACTTTAATTAAGGTCACAAACTAATTACGTTGCCTTAGGTTCGAACGTTAAGCGTTACGTATTCCACGTTACGTTAGTCCTTGTTCAATTGCTTTAATAACGAAATTTTTGCATTGCCATCACACTCAATTTTAAATAAATAGAAAAATCAATACATATATATACTATAATTTAGAAATATATAAAATGTTAAATCTACACTTTTAATTAAGCAATTAGGTGAATTCAATAGATCGGACAAATATATTAAATCTTTAGCTAGACAAGACTTGCTTTTCTTTTATGACCAAAAATGTTTTAATTTTTCCGCTTTCAGCTAAGGTAAAATAAAAACAAAACTAAGAAGTTCTCAAAGTGTGCACATTAATTTGAATTACAAATTAACATATAACAAGTTAAAACAGCAAAGAAGTACTAGAGTTGCTTGAAAGTGAAAAGTATAAAGCTCTATAAATATGTTATTAAATTTATAGAGCTCTCTTAACTTTTATAGTCGGTAAATACTTATACCTCTAAATAAAAGAAATTAAATTTTGGCAGTTGTATTGTACATATCTACTTACTTAGTAAACACGCAATTAAAATTTATTTTAAAAACGCTTCAGTTGTAAGTGAAAAAAAGGAAACTAAGTATTTTACTTATTTCGGTCTCGTTGTTTTTCGTTGTTTAAAAAGCTACCTCAATTTACTTTTTGTTGCTTAAGCACTGACTAACTCTTCACCAAGACATTGCAATTGCAATTCAATAAATTTCTTGCTATTAACGGAGTATTTATGTGGTTCAAAACGTCATAAGGTGTTGGCCCAATCAATTGTTTGGGCTGATAATATTTATAAGGCAGCCATATACTTGAGTTCAACCAAGTTATAATAATAATTGCTTGGTAATAAACCTTAATAAGGATTGATAGTGTTAGACATTAAATCTAGAGGTAGCTGGTTTATTGATAAGATTAATGATGACGCATGGTTAAAGGGGCAACATATGGTAAGTTATCTTGCCACTTTTGGTAAGAAAGCAGCAAGCTGTGACTTGGTTTTAGTAGACATTGTTGTTGTTTTATGGTTAGGCAACGAAAACGAAAACATTTAAAAACAAAACCCTGAGTTGGTAACTCAGCTTTTTCCCATGATTATTTGCTTTATTGTCAAATGTCAAGCCCACAAGAAGAAGAAGAAGCAGAAGCAGAAGAAGGAGACTGTCAGGTGGAAGTCGTGTAAACTTAACGTTTTTTTTTTACCAGTTACCAGTTACCAGTTGCTGCTAATGCTGTTATTGTTGTTATAATTGTTGCTGTTGTTGTCAAACAAAGCTTCCACTTGTTCTACGCACATAACAATAAAAGAAGCAGATGGAGAGAGGAAGAGGAAGAGAGAGAGGGAGAGAGAGGGGGAGAATAAAAAGCGTAGCACAAAAGATGTCGTCGCCCCAAACGGCGCTCTGACAAGTGCGACAATTGTACATAAGTCAAACCTGAACCTCAACCTGAATAGTTGTACAGGGCACTTTAGAAAAGGGGGCTTACCCTTACCTAGACTTGGCTAACAAAGTCGGCCAAGAGGCGTTCTAACTTAATCAGTTTACTATTGATAAGGTATTTAAAGTCTTATCAACTGAGGTAATTTTAAAATACTATGTTATTTTATGAATGAAATTTGAATTGCATGTTCACGTATAAACAATTATATCATTACCTATATCTAGACCTTTATACTCACCCAGACTTGTTCAAGGTTATAGCCAACAAATTAACAATATAATTTTCATATTGATAAGTTATCTAAACTCGTACCAAGCAACACAAGTTGATCTATAAATACCTCATTATTTTATGAATGAAATTTGAATTGAAAGTGCAAATACACAAGTCTATATCTTATCGGATCAGTTTAGTTGTGACGTTACGGCGTTGCGGAAACGGATGTGGAGCTTCGCTGGGTGGCCTGAGAAGGGGAGGAAAGTGGAAGTGGAAGTGGCAACAAGCACCTGTCGTTTGGTGGGCGCACTTTAAACAGGTAGAAGCGACTGAATGAATGAATGAGCAAATGAATGAGTGAGTGTTTGAAAAGCTGCAAACTCTCTCTCTCTCTATCTCTATATATGTGTGTCGTTGTTGTTGTTGTTGTGCAGGGCAACAACAATCAAAGAGCATTGTTTGGCACACGAGGCTGGAGCTGGGAATCAGCTCCGAGTTGCGGAAGTACAGGAAATACTCGAACTCGTGGACCTCAAAACTCAAAGTGCGCGCATAAACAAGCTGCTCAATCCCGACAGTAGCAAAGAGAGGAGAAGAGGAGAGGGACATGGAAAAGGGAACAGAACAGTGTTGCCATTTTAGCTATTTAAAAGCTACCTCTCATTTTAAAATAGGACTATTGGGTAATTTTAGTAAGGAAAATGTTGCATAGAAAAAATAGTGTTATGGAATGAGGTTAAGATTCTCTGTTTTAAATTAAAAATGAAAGTTTAAACTAGAAATAAATAAGTATACATAGCATGATAATTAGGCTAATAACATTTACACATTGTGACTAGTGCAATATTTAAAACGAGAGACAGTTAGTTGTTCAATTCGGAAAGGGTATAAATATCTGAGAGCTTTCTGAAATAATGAAATATTGAAATGTAGACAACAAAATATATTTTGTGAATTTATATTTCTAGTCTATTAAAAGCCCTTTTCAGCAGTTTTTTTTTTTTTTTTTTTAGCAATATCTAGTTATTTTTTGGGATAAATTTAGCTCTCTTAGCTGCTTAGTTCTGGCAACTCTGAGACAGGAACTGGGCACAGAAAAGGCAACAGAACCTGGCACAGAGCAGACGGCAGTAGACAACGACAACGACAACAGCTGCCAAGCGCAGCGTCATTGCATCATCAACAAACATACACACACACACACTCTTACAAAGACACCAAGAAATTAGAACAACAATAACAACAACAGTCGAACGCACCACTGAAAACCCACAACAATAACAAACATACAAAAACAAATTTCAAATGCTGAGCAACATTGACGTCAACTGCGACGTCAACAGACTCTGTCAGCGCTCAGCGATTTTTGTGAAGGAACCAAAAGAAAATATGTAATGAAAATTAAATGGCCAAAAGCAAAACAGTCAACAGTCAAGTTGAATTGAGTTTGAGTTCTCTATATTTGTTTAGCAAGTGGTTAAAAGCCAAAACGAAAACAACAACAGAAAAAAATATGACAAAAACTACGCAAATGATTGTGTAATTTTCTTAAATGACTTTTCACACACACACACACACACTCACACAGTTAAAGAGAAAAAGAGAGAGAGAGAGAAAAAGAATGAGATGACAAATCCAGTAATTGTAGGTGTGGTTTTTGGTGACAAAGTTTCGACTTAAACAGGCTTAAAGGGTTCAGAAAAATGTGAAATATACTGAAAATATTATTTAAAATTATATTATATTTTTTACAATATTCGTCGACAAATTTTGGCATCAGATTTAGCTTTCGGCTTGAGTCTAAACGGTGTCTTTCCTTTATTTAAAGTCTTTAAAATTAGTATACTCCATTTAAAGTTTGCCAACAACTATAATATTCTTAAACTTGTGTTTATTAAATATTTATATATTTAATTAAAAATATTTCGTTACTTAAAAAATAATTAAGCTAAATACTAACTTTAAAAAAATTGAAACAATATTTAAAAATTTAATATGTATATTTATATTAATAACAATTTGAGTTGATTGAGTTTTAAATAAAAATAAAATTTATAAAATGAAAGCAATGAAATGCCATTTAATGCATATTTCAATGTTTTATTAAAATGATTTTTATATGACAATACAAAGGTCAACTCTTTTGTAAATAATACTTAAACTTTGTCTTTGACATATTCCAATCAAAGAAAATTCTATCAAGATAAGGTAATCGTGATAATGTTTAAGTTATGATATCATTCTCGATCTTAGTCATCAATCCGTACAAGGCTAAATCTATTGACACGCGCCACAAAATAAACATCCTTATATAACAATTGTATTGTGCAGTTTAGTTTATCAGCTGAGTTTTTGATAATGGAATCAAAGTTTATTCTTCAGGCACACATAGGCTGCGTGATTGGAAGTGTTACTCAGTAGCAGCTTCTATCTTTGTTCTCTAACTGTAACTGCACTGATAAAAATGAGAGTCTAAGAAATTACTAAGATATTTCCCAAAACTGCTATTTATTCAAATAGAAAGTTTTAAGAGAACCGTAAGAAAAATTGAACTTTGTTTTATAATTTTAAGAATACTTTAGTTTCAAGAATATTTTGCCCCATAAAAGAACACTCATTGTTTTTTATCAGTGTAGCTGTCTATCTCTATTGCTGGTTGTAATTACAATGAAAGTAAATGAGATTCAAATTTGTTGCTGTTGCACTTGTTGATGAATGCACAAACTAAAACCTAAACCTGGTAACCCAAGACAACAGCAGCCGTTATAGCCGTCACTACCCCGCCCCCTCTACTGGCCCCCCTCTCCATCACAATGCTACTGCCACTTTTTTTCTCTCGGCTGTCTCCGGGTGCCACCCTTGCGATCATCAGTCGCCACAGCCACTAAATTGTGTTAAAACCTTGCCAGCCAAACTACAGAACGCAGAAACCTCAAGATCTGACTTTAAAGATAAGGTCTATTCCCCGACTCTGTTGGGTTCGTCTCTGGGTCTGTCTCTGTTCCTGGGTCTGTGGCAGGGGCGCGAGAATGGAACGGATCGGAACGAAGCCAACTGAACTTGGTCGCTTGGTGCAATCTTCCGCATTATGAATAGCAACAGTCCAACTCAACTCAAGTCAAGTCAAGTCGGTGAGGAAATGGAAATGAAAATGCACTTGGCTTACAGTCAGAGTGAAGAAAGAGAGAGAGAGAGATGGAAGGGGAGGGGAGGGGACTTCCATTCAGGTTGTTAGCGGCGACATGTGGCCCGGTCTGTTACTGAGCCAGGGCTCTAATTTCAATTGGGTTTCGTGGTCGTGGAAATTATTCAACAGTGCTAAGTACGCTCTGGGACTCGGACTCAAACTCGGACTCAGACTCAGACTCGAACTGAAAAGTGCAGAGCACCCACGCGTGACGTGACTCTTTGGTTTGACTTTCTGTACGTCTACCTCTATCTCTATCTCTACCTTTACCTTTACCTGTATCTGAGCCGCTTCCGTAAAAAGTTGCCGCCGTTTGCCCCTTTGTCCCACCTCCCTGACGGACGTCCACTTGCGGTTGCCTCTCTTCAAGTGCATTGAAGCAAGCTGAAGGCTATTTTTCAACTTCAAATGTTTGCTAAATGACTTTTGATGATTTGTGGCGAGCTCAGAGAATTTAAAGAGAGAGAAAGGGAGTGTGAGAGAGAGAGAGCGCTCTAGGGTTGAGCGCAAAATAAATTAATGAATGTATTTACTTAATATCAGTCAAACTATGAGTGTTGACTTGGCGTCTAATTGGCCCATCGATGAGGCATACATAATGGAATTAGTTGGAAATAGTTCCCAGAAAAACACTTTTGATGGATGAGTTAAGAGCGTAATACAGCAAAATAGAGAAGGTGTGAGAGAAAGAGAGATAGACAGAAAGAAAGGGAAATAACTCACAGACTTTTGACTGTTCACAGTTGACAATAAATAAATAAATAAAGAAAACCTAAATATTTGTTAATATTTGTTTAAATTAAATCAATTAACTAAATTCATGCCACATGTCAATATTATAATAGCACATGCTTATATGTAATCCGCTTTAAAAACAGTGTTAAATAAAGTAAAACAAATTAATAACAAGAATTTAAATTTATTTTAAAATATGATTCAAATTTTCAACATAAAGAAAATTCATGTGATAATTGATTTCTTAACTGCTTATAATTAATAAAATGTAAATAAATAAAATCTACGCCACTTGACGCTATCATTTTATTACATGATTAAAAGTAATCCATTAAAATTATTTAATTGATAAGCACGACGTGTTCGGTTGGAACTCTTTATAAAAGTCTATTTGTGGCATTAAAGTACTTCCGTTTTGCCATACGACTTATGACGTATTATGATCCATCAAAGTACAGCAAATCTCTTCGGTATTCACTTTATCTAATCTATCTGTAGTCGTATCTATAAAGTGTTGCCTTGTGTTGCTTCCGTCACTGACCCACAGCAATTGCGAATTTTGAGTTGAATGTGGAGAAATGACTAATGAATGAGAGTGAGTTTTTTTTGTCTTAATAGAACTGAAAGTTAACTGACACGACACGAAATTCCTCACTGACAACTCCTAGAGGAGGTTGACCTCCATCCAGTTTCAGTTTCAGTTACAGTCTGATAATGAAATGTCTGAAGAGTCAAAGTTTTGACATTTTTGGCAAACTTTTTGTTTGGCAAACTGGAGTCCAAAAAAAATAAAGACAAATGCGACGGATGCGGGCGACACGTGCATTGCAGATAATTATAATCAGCGTCCGTCGTGTCTAGGCCTAAAAATAACACTCCATGTAATTAGCCCCGCCAAGTGTCGGCGTTGTTGGCTTTTACTCTTAACACTTCTTTTGTATACTCTTTATTATCATACGAAAGTATAGAAACTTTGTGATTTAAAATGTAAGTAAAACTAAAAATGTATGTATATGTAAACAAATATACAACTAAGTATTCTGATTTATATATCAGTTGTAATATTGTTATATTCTATATATATAGATTTCGTTTTATGAATTCCATCACCATTCTCTAAGTCAAGAACAGCAACTACAACTCTATCAATCTCTTCACTTCATTCCAACTCAATTCTTCTCCAAGTTTATGAAATATTTCACAATTTTCGCATAGTTAGAGTATGTGGAATTTGTTGATTATATTTTGTTTTGTGTAAAATTTTGTGCCTTTCCAGTTTGCTTTGCTGTCTGGAGCAAAAATAGCCAAAAACGCGACGAGTCGCGACTCGCGACAGGCGATGGATGGGCTATAAATAAGGCAAACTGAACGCAGACTGAACTCAGAACTGGGAACTAACTGCATTCACAATCAGACAAAAGTCTTTTAGGTCTACATCTTCTACCTACAAATATCTATAGCTTTTGCATAGAACTGACTCACCAGCTACACAAAGCTGAAATGCTCAACTAATATTTCAATTAGGCAAACGAGAAGTGGATGGAAAAAAGGCTAAAAGCAATAGCCAAGTTGATGACATGCCCAACGTTAATAAAAAGCGGCAGAAATGTGCCAGAGAGAGACCAGGGCGAAATAAATTCCATGGGACCCTAGGTGGTCGAATATTTTAACACTACCGGGCACTGAAGTTGACTTGAAGCTTTCAGCTTTTTAGCTTCCAGCTTCTGCTTCAGCATCAGCGTCAGCTTCCAGAGAGATCCAAGATCAAGACCAGACCAAAAACCAGAGATCAGAGACCAGAGAGTAGACAGTGGCAATCTGTGGCGCTGGCGTCTGCCTTTTAATGTAGAAAACTAGTCGAGGCGCATAATTTACGACAACGTCTGCCAAGGATCACAGACGAAGGGAGGGAGGGAGGGAGGAAGGAGTGGTGAGGAGAGGAGAGAGATAGGGGAAGAAGGGAGTACAGGCAGCGGCGTTGACTTGACTTATCAATTTCACGGGAATCCAATCGATTTTTATATGAGAGCGCGCAGATAAACCGCAAAAATCAAGCAATAAAATCGCTGCCCAAGCAAAAGTAAAAAATTAAAAAAAAAAATGTAAAAAACAAAACAAAATAAAATTCAAAAGGCAGACAACACTAAAGTGAGGCAAAAGCCACAGTGCAAAATGAAGAGCAGCAGATACAGAGACACTGAGACAGAGACACAGATGGAGACAGAGACAGAGAGAGAGAGAGAGAAAAATACCAAAACGGCAATAAATGGTGTTGATATCCCGCGAAGCGTGTGAAGACGCTAACGATGCCGCCAAAACTTGTTAACCACAAAAATTATTGCATGAGATGAAATAAATTAAGGTGGCGGCGTCGACTGCAGCAGCAACATTCAGAGCAGCAGCAGCCGCAGCAGCAGCAACAACAGCAACAGCTCAAGTCCAGGCTGAAAACTATTCACAGTGCTTCCTATTGCTCGCATCCTTGCGCTGATGGCGACAACGACGACGACGACGACGACGACGACGACGACGACGGCAATTCTCCAGCCAGGCGTTCAGGTCGCCAGTTGCGACGTCGCCGTCGTCTTCTCCATTTGCGTCTCCAACGCTGTTGCTGCTGTTGTTGCTGTTGTTTCTGCTGCTGCTGTTGTTGCTGCTGCTGCCTTTGTTGTTGCTGTTGCCTGTTGTTGTGTGTACTTTTGGTGAAATGAAATGACAGACACGGCGCAAGATGCAAATTTACCTATGGAATGCTGATCAGACTATAAAGAATCTGGAGCACACTACAGCAGCTGTCGGTAAATTCTTTAAGCAGTCTTCTTTATATGAATTATCAAACTGTCTTTGTTTACATTTTATGTAAAAACCTGACAATTTATTATTAACGAACACGATTTACTTAATTTGCATTTAAAACTATTTATTTCATTTGTATTTTAGAAAGGTCTGCTCTATACTTGTGTCTAGGGTAAGCACAATGTCTAATTTTCCAGATTAGATAATTTCCTTGGCTTTATTCATTATAAAAATTCTTTGGCATTATGCTCTATGAGTTCAAAGATTATTTCCTGCTTCTGGAACTATTTTATTTATGTACATATGTTTGGCATTAATTAAGAATTAGATTGTTTTTAAATGTTTTCTTTAGCTATGTATTTGCCAAAGTTGCTAAAATTTATTTTGTGCTATTATTAAATTTTTACAGAGAAATTATTTAAGAAGTATTTCCTGTAAATTTATTTTATTTCTTTTTTTCTCAGAACGTGTTAAATTTCTTTGTAATAACTTTTCTCTCAAGGATCTCTCTGTTATTTCGAGCATAGCTCAACTCTTTCTTTAGACTTTTCGTATAGCCAAAACTCATCACTCCTAATCTTTAAATCAAAATCGTCCAGTTTTTGTTAAGAATGCTTTAACATACCTTAATATAATACTTATACTTAAGAACCAATATTTATAAAATAGTATTAAAGATATGGGGTCAAGGGTAGCGCATTGTTTGAGTCATTGCAACTGATTGTTGCAACATTCATACATATGAAGAGCAACATTTGCAGTGGCCAACGTAAAGCTCATTCTTCTTTTTCCCTGGCGAAATACGGTTACCCTTAGCACACCCCTCTCTCTCTCTCCCTTTCTCTCTTACTCTGCAGTTGCACTCTCACAGCAGTCGCCTGTCTTGTGCTCTCCTCCCCTTTACCCCCTTTTGCTACCCCTCCATCTACCATTCTGCCCACTTTGCGACGGCGGCGCTGCCGTTTTAGCAACATTGCAATCATCTGAAAATTCCATTCCAATCAAATTAAAAACTGGCGTCTACCTTTTTATCATTTTCTTATCAGATCTCAAGATCTGCCGCAGCGATGCCTTCTGCTGTGCGCCTTTCATACACACAACTTGGCCAAGAGTGTATGAGTGTGTGTGAGTGTGTGGATGAGGTCTGTGGTTCTGGCTGAGACTCTGGCCCAGTCTGGGCGGACGGACTGTGGTGCGACTCTTTTTGTTGTTGCTGTTTTCGTTTTTTATATAATAAGCAGATCTTTGTCCCAAAGAAACCGTGGCCATAATATATCAATATAAACGCACATACACTTACACATACACACATACATATAGAGTGAGCGCCTGGGAAGCAAAGCACATTCATGAAGCTGGACATTGACTTCGACTTCGACTTCGACTGCGACTTTTGCTTGGACTCCAACTTGGAGTCCGACTCTTTAACTGAAGAACTGAAAACTGAACACTGAAGAGCAGGATGCGGGGGCGGTGTTGTGGGGGGCAGGCAAATGTGGCAACGATGCCGAACGACGATGAAATCCATTAGTTTTGCACCTTTGCAACATGTTGCAGCATCGCATTGAAGTCTCCAAGTCTCGAAGTCGCCAAGTCGCCGCGTCGCCAAAATGTTTGACTTGGCCATTGGCCATTGGCCATTGGACCGCAAATTGGTAAAAATTAACACGCTGCTTTTGCTCTTGACCAAAAACGGTCAACAGTGAAGCCCATTTTGCTTTTAGGCGTCTGTCGCCAAAATTCCTTTCATGACGATGCGATCTCCCCATCAAAAACCAAAAATCATACCCCCTTCATACCCCTTCCATCCATCCCTCTCTACAGCGTCCTACTTTAATGCCATTGGCCATTGGACATTTCATACTTCAATTTAATAAATTAATTGGCTGCGGCTTGTTTGCCAATTTCAGTCTGATCAGAGGGGGTGAACGAAGGGAACCACATGGTGTATAACTTGGTTGGGATTATTTTGATCTTAATAAAAACATACACAATAATAATTAGCTACATATGGTAAACTTTTACTAACACTCAAACCAATATTAAATTTATAAATAACAAAAAACCCATATAGAAGATCTGATCAAATTAAATTAAACTAAAATAGAACTGAAGCTTAACTAATTATAATGATTATAGCCAGTGGATTAATAAAATATCAAATAAATTTCGTAAAATTAAAATAACAATATTGAAGTTAAAATAATATTATTGAAAGCTGATTTCTGTTAAATTAAAATTGACTGACAATTCTAAAGCTAGTAACAAATCAAACTAATAACATTAAATAAACACTAAAATCACTTTTTATATATAAATAAAAATACATAAAAAGAGTTTGATTAAAATAATGAATATTAAACTAAAACGTAACTAAAAGTTACCTAGATATCTATGTATAAATATAGTAACTTGTGCAACAATAATAAATAAGATTAGTAGAATAACATTAAAATAAATATCTGGAGAGTTTTGATATAATTTATTATATTAAATCAAATTTATACAGAACTTAAACTAAACTAAATACAATTATTTTTATATTTAAGAAGCTCATGAATACATACATAGAAATCTCTACTAAAAGCTATAAAGAGCTACTTTTTATATGCTTCTCTAAAGCAGCTTCAGGCTCCTTTTTGCTCCTTTTCCTCCCGCTTCTGCTCACGCATTCCTGCTGCTCCAAGCTCTGATTGGATCTGGTTTTTTTTTTTATTATCTTAGGTGTTAATGATTTCATTTTTGGCCACCCAATTGCCACGGCATGATCGTTCGTTATCTGCACCGTTGGGCATGTGCAGGTCCCACACTCATACTAACACTCACACTCACACTTATACTCAGATTCAGACTCACACTTATACTCAGATTCAGACTCCGACTCAGACTCAGACTCATTCTCATGCTCTTCGTCCTCGACGCGACTCGGCTTATCGCTTTAATCTCTTCTGACAGTGATTATTGCTGTTTGCGGATTGTGCAATTGATGTGCGAACTTCGACACCGTCTAAAAAACAAAAAGAGGAGCAAAAAGAACCAAACCGATTTCAGAATACGAATAAGACAGAGAGGGAGAGAGAGTGGAAAACGAAATTGAGCTTGAAGAACGAGAGGTTCGAGATCGAGACCTCTACCATCTTGGCTGTCAGCGCCAGCATCAGCTTTTGCAGTCTCTATTTACAGCAAAAGGGCGGCTTGCTTTTAGCACCCAAATATGATGTCATGGCCGCGGCCTAAGCAACTGCCATGACTTCGATTCTCAGTCAGAGTTGGAGTTGGAGTTAAAGTCGCAGTCGCAGTCTCAACTCTACTCTGCTCTGCTGTAAGTCGAAACCCCAAAAAGGGCAATTTTTGAAATCATACGCCAAACATGGCGCGACATAACTGCAGAGATGGGAGCCTGCTTAGCTGCGCATCTCTAGCTACCAAGCTACACTACACTGCAGAAAAAACATATAAAGTAAATATAAGGAGGATAGTGTACATTTTAAAAATTTGATATAAATTAAAATAATAAGAAAACTATTGATGACTAGGGCCATAGTAAAGCTATCACAACAAATCTTTAAAGAGTTTCTTAATGAGTACGAAATATTTAAGTTTAGTAGGGCTTTTCATTTAATTTAATTAACTAATTAAAATCAACTACAATTACTGGATTTTAGTACGGAATTTAGTTTCACTTCTAGCAAATATTTTATTTATTGTAATTCCTAATAATGTTGAAATTAAGGAACTTTAGAATGCTTTTTCTCCAGTGTACTTTCCTACACCCCCACCCCCTACCCATCACTTATGTCCAAAAGTGTCCAGAGAGAGCAGGGAACTGAGCATTGTTCTTTGCACTGTCGCTTTCGCACTTCACAAAGGGATAGAGTTCAATTTGGTTTTCTGTCTTCTGCATTCGAAACAAAAGACTTAAGCAACGAACTTGCTTTTTTTCTTTGAGCTTGATTTTTTTTTGTTTTTTTTTTCTCCTTGCAGCTGAACTGTTGCTGCTGCTGCTGTTGCAGTGAGAGTATTTTGGACCAAAAAGGTGTCGCTGATTGTCTTTTAAGAGACGGCATCGGCGGCGCCGCCATCGACCAGAGAGCGTTGACAGTTGTTGTGATTGTGATTGTTGTTGCCGTTTTGGGCCGCAGCCGCGGCTAAGACTCTGAAAAATCTCTGAGACTCTGAGACTTTTAGCGCTTGCATTGTTGTTGCCTCTTGTCTGGAATGTGACCATCGCATCGCCTCCTTATGCCGGTGCATTCAATCGAATTCAATTGTTTTTGGCAGTCGAAACGAAAAAAAAGCACACAAATAAAACAGAATAAAAATGAAACTCTCAACAAAAATTGCAAAACGGTCGGCCGCATTCCCACACAGATCAATGCTGCAGATGAGAGGCGTGGCGGGGGCCAATATTCCACCCAGAAGTGAGAAGTGTTTGTCTGTATAGAGTGTTTTTTTTTTTGTGCGGTAGCAGCTGCCATAATCAGGCTGACCATCCTCCCAATCTCAATCCCAATGCAATCCTCCAAGCTGGCGCTAAAACCTCAAGCGATAATCGCGCATCAATTCGTTTTATAATGATGACGAGCATCCAGTGAGGCACACAGCTAAAGCAAAAGCTAAAGTTGTAGTTGTTGCTGTTGTTGTAGTTGTTGCTGTTGTTGTTGCTGTTGCTGTGGCAACTCCAGCATCAATGCTGGTGGCAAGTTTATCTAATGCTGGCGATCTCCATGCCCAGCGCCAAGTGTGAGCTCAGCCAATTGGTTGCCGCAGTTGCCCCTTTGGGGACCTTGAGCATTTTAGACTCTTGCCTGGACAGCAATGCCATATGCTGATCCATAAGCAAGCATATTAGCTTTATAAAGCTGTTGGTAACAAGCTATAATCTATAGTAACAATAGACAGGATATGCTTTACGTCTTCATTTGCTGTAGAAAAAATGGCTAATTCAAATTATATAGAAGTAGAGTTACAAATATGGATATAAAGATATTTGTACTAAGAGTACTAAGGCGTGGACGCTAGTGCTCTAAACTTAAATTAGCTATAGAATTATTACTATTATTAAAAACCAATATATATAGTTAATACTAAATAATAATTATAATAATAATTTTGTACTAACTCTTGAATAACATATAGTATTTGTACTTAGTAAAATATAGATTTTCTTTTTAATTATTTAAATCTTTTAATTTCTTCAGGTTTATTTCATGCAAATCTTCAATTGATTTTTTGTATGAACTGATGCGTAAATTTAAATTTAGAATATACATATAAGCAGCTAGGAAATCTGAACAAAATAATTATTTTTGTCTTCCTTAAATTTTTGTTTTTAATTATTTTATTTTGTTCTAAAATATTTTATAGAGAATATAATTTCACGGTGTGCTTGCGTTAAGTTTAAATTTTTGCTGCCTTGTTGTTGTTGCGTCATTAAAAGTTGCCAGCCGGGCAGACAGAACGGCAACCAGTCCGTGTCCATGTCCGAGTCCGTGGTCTGCAACTGGAGGCAGCAGCTTCTTCTACCTCTCTGTAAACTCTTCAGTTCCCCCTCGATATGCTTTGCAAGTGGCAATAGAAATCATTAGCAGCATCGACGGCGGCATCTCGCTGTTAACCTGGCTTATTGGCTTACTGGCTTACTGGCTATCTAATCTGTAGCTGGCGCTCGCCTTGGCTACCTCTTCTTTTCAGTTCAGTTCTGTTCTGCTCTGGGCTCTCAGTTGATTTTTGTTGATTTAAAGCGCTGATTACTAATTTTATTAATTTTTCAACGACCGGCAACTGACTCTCTGACTTTGGGCTCTGGGCTATTAAATGTTTATCTTGTGTTGTTTGGTCTTTATAGTTCTCTGCTTTAGGTGCCTGTTGTCGCTATTGATTTAGTTGATGTCTTTATGAAGCATTTGAAACACGACACTTTATTTTTGCCGTCCTGCAGAGAGAAACTGAAATTAAAAGTGATTTCATTTAACGGTAAGACGAAGCCCAGAGGCGCCTTTTGAAGTGGCATCAAATGATTTGGCGTCGGTTGCCTCCATTGCCTCCTTGGAGAATGCATTCCAAAGCTGGACAGCAGACATAAAGACAGACAGGCAGCTGGTCTGCTTAAAACTGTTGGTCTTAACCCCTTGATGACCCTCAAACGGTGTTAATCAGATCATTTACACAAACGACACGCACGTCTCTCTCTCTCTCTGTGTCTGTGCCTGTATCTGCATTAGCAGCTGCTTTTGATCCTTAGCCTGAGGCTGACCTACAAGTGGGAAGAGACCACCAGTTAACAGCTAGATGGCTAATAGAAATGCCCAAATGCAACCCTTAGACAAATTCAAATCCAATTCTTACAAACACAAGCACACAACAGTGTTGTCAATATTTTAAAAGCTAAAGTAAGCTATTTTTTAAAAAAGTATAAAAGAAAATAAGTTAACATAAAGAAAAAATATATATAAATATGCAAAAAGGGCTATGCTAAAAGCAACTAAGAAGGTAACAAAAAATTGTTTATTTTTTAAGTTTTAGTCTTTGTTTAAAAACTGCTAAGCTTTTAAACAAAAAACATAGATTTTGGAACCAACAAATATGCTTTTGGAAGCTAGTTAAATATAAATTTTATTAAAATTTCAAATGTAAAGAACTTATTAACAATAATTATTATAATTTAAGAAGCTTTTAATCACTATAAAATATGTTATATTTAGCAATAGTTAAGCTAAAATAACAACACTGTCCCTAACACACATACGGACACTAAATATGAATCAATGTCAGGGGCAAAGCGTGCTGCACAAAGACACAGCTTGCTGGGAGTCCTGTAGAGGACACCAGGACAAGAGGAGAGTCTAGGCTACCGAAACGGCACGCAAAGACAAATTGAATGCAAACAACAACAAGGAGGCAAACAAACTAATTCCAAGAAAAGGAAACAGCTAAAAACCTGAGACTCAATGAATGAATGAAAATGAAATAAATAAGAAATGAAAAAGAAAAAGAAAACCGAAATGTAAGAAAGAAAGAATCGTCAGAGATCATGTACGCAATATCAGCGGATAATTGAGCCTAATAGGATTTTAAGTGCACACACACACATACATATTGTTGTCCCACTGTGCCTAAGAACTTAGGCCTTAGGAACTCAGGAAGCTGTGTGTGCGTGAGATTGTGTGTGTGCGAGGATAACGGCTGACGACAGACGATTGAGCATTGAGAACTGAGAATTAAGAAGGGAGAAGGGAAGAGAGAAATCCGTTCCGGTCATTAAACGTACCGCCCGCCTCTAGAATCGAGACTTCTCTATGCTTCTCTAGACAGTCCAATGTCTGCAATGAGTCAGCTGACTTTGCTTTTTGTTTGTGTTTGCGCTCTGAGGTAAATTGTGCGTGTTGCGGCATGAAAATATCACAGAAAAAGGGAGAGAGTGTGTGTGTAGAGGGTTTAGAGAGGACTAGAGTCAGGAAGGAACAACAGAGAGAGTGAGAGAGAGAGGGAGGGAGAGAGAGATAAACAGGAAGAATGACCTGCTGCTTGGAACACAATGGAACGCACGTCGTCGTCAATCGACGGTCAGAGACCAAAGCCAATGCCAATCTTAAACCCAAAACTCATTGCGCCAGCAGCGACAACAACAACAACAACAACAACAACAACAACAACAACAACAACAACAACAACAACAACAACAACAACAACAACAACAACAATACCGACAACAACAACAACGTCGGCTTATGACGCTCACACAGTCAGACAATTAGCGAGACAATGAGATTGAGATGCAGACGAGCGGCTTAATGCCTCACCCTTAATAAAAACCCAACTATACACTCAGAAAATTCTATTTTTTCAGTTAAAATTAGATTAAGAAAGCTAAGGGCCGTTTTCTCATTTTGCGGATAGCCGTAAAGAATAGATAAAGCTGCCGATAAAAGGACAAAATCTTAACTTAATATATCCTGTAAGGTTATCGGCCTGATGAGAAAACTGACCTAAATAAATGGGATTTTAAGTAATATTTAATTCTTTAATAACAACATTCATTACATTAATGTATTAGTTAAAGTTAGATACAGTAAACTAAATATGATTCAATTTTCTTTTAAGTCCCTAATTTACAGAATAGTATTTTTAAAATTCAGGCCCTTTTTTTAATGTGATTTTAAAATTCTAGATGGCAAGTGAATTTTTCTTTTAAGAAATATCTTTTAGAAATATGGTTATCATTTTTTAGAGTGTATAAATGTCAATAGATCTTTCAGTATGTGTGTGTTCCGAAAACGGAAGCGCAGCTAGATAAAGTTGTCAGCAGATCCTTGGCCAGCAGCCTCTGTTAGTGGGCGTGGCAACTACAGTCATTACCAAAAAACCATCTACCAAATAATACGGCAATTATGCAGCAAAACTCATATTAATTGAAGCCCAAGAAGAACCTTTAAAAGCTGACCATACTAAGGAGCAGCTTTTGGGTCTAACAATGGGACAGTCTTTGGAAGATTTATAGGTTTAAGGGCATCCAAAAGCACACAAAACAGAAACAATGAGGCGAGCTTAGAATTTCAGAAATGTGCAGACAGTCGAGACATTCAATCAAAAGCCAAGTTAATCCAATTGAAATCGAAAATGAATCGAAAAAGAATCCAAAACAAAGGAAATTCCAGACGAGTTTCATGATGAAATTTATGCAGATGATTTATGTATAAAAGAACGTATCAAATTGTGAGTCAGACGATGCTTAAAAGTTTAAAACAAGAAAACTAACTTAACGATCAACAGATGAACACTTGCAACTATGACAGATCCATAGATTTTTAGCCATAAGCCACACAATGTTGTCTTAAGGCCAAACAACTCAATTAGGCAACATTTTCAGCCTTTCTCTTCCTCTCTCTCCACTGTCTTAGTATCTGTCGTTGTCTCTATCTGGCTGCCAGCTCATAAAATTTAATGACAACGCTTAATTATAAAATCAATAAGAGACGCCGCACACGCCGATCACTTCACAGATGAGAAAGGAGAGAGAGAGAGAGGGATGAGGGAAGAGAAGCTTGAGGTTGAGGTAGGATCCTCCTTGCCATACCCAGAAGGAAATATTCCGCAGAAAAATGTACTAATTTGCCGCAGCCCAACTCAGAGGATTGCACTCCGAGTTCGTGTAAAAGTCTCATTCGCTTTTACATTAGCGTGGCCGGGGTAATTCGGTAGGAAATCCACACTACCCTACGGCAGGTTCCGCTACGAACTCTAACGTTTTCCTGAGCTCGTCATAGACACATTCTGCAGGAAATTCAGTTTCAATTTCTGCTGTAGGGAAATTCTAGTTGGGAATTCTTTGAAATTCCACTTGGAATTCTGGCTGGCATTTCTCCCTCCCTAGGGTTCTGGCTGCTGCAGAAATAAAAGCGTATACATACATATATTTTTTTCAACTGTTTTCTTTAGTTTTATTTAATAAACATTTTTATACATGAACTTAATATTAATATTATTAAATTAATTAATACTGAAAAGAGATGAAACGAAAATGTATATACATTAGTTTTTATTTTGAATATATTTCACTTTAATTAGTGTATACTTACATTTCGTGTGGTTCCAGTTTTTTTTTAATAACGCATTTGAATTAACCCACATAATGGCCAATTTAAGAACATGTACCTGTATAAAAGAATTACACAATATAATGCGAGAAAAACTAAGACTTACCCAATTATAAATGCGTTGTTCATCCAACACGCGTTCTAATAGCACTGCTGCGCAAAAGACACTTTGATAGAAATACACAAAAAATGGGTTGCCAACATAACAATATGTAGCCAATCGCGTACTCTAGACTCTAAGCTAAGAGTACCGCAAACGTATTGACAACCCTTACAGCTAAGGGAAATTCAAACCTCTGAGCTAGAATTCCAATCTGAGTAACATGCAGAGCAGTCAGTACCATACTCAGTAAAACGTTTGAGCTCGTAGCGGAAGCTGCTGTAGGAAATTCGCACCCTGAATCGAACGATTCTTACTACAGAGCGCTCTGCTGACAGCCTGCAGCCTGAGGGATCGATCCCTACTTCATGTAAAATTTTGGTACTGCGGCCGTAGCGACTTTGGTCTGTACGTGCCCACTCACTGGATCGACTGGGTAAGTTTGTCAATTTATATGCCAGAGAGTGTGTGTGAGAGAGAGAGAGCGAGAAATATGGTGAGATACGGCGAGAAACAGAAATCACGTTAAGCGCAATAAAAAGCGCGAAACATTTTAACGCGTCGCGTCTTGGCGATAAAGTATCTGAAAACATTGCCCCGACAATGTCCAATTGGGGCGCTAAGCCGAAGACTCTTCTTTCCTCTTCCCCTTCCCCCTCTTCCCTTTCCTTATATCCCACAATTCTTCTTCACTCACGACTCTCGACTCTCGACTCTGAGGGCATTATCTTAAGTAGTGTTGAGTAGGCCACCCCGAGAGCGATGCGATGGCGATAATTTGATGAAATGATGTCTCAATTAACGCCAAAAATCCAAAAGCGGATTGCGTGTGAATTATCAACTTTGGGAAATTGAGTTTTCCTTTTCCAACCCCCTGGATTTTCCTATAACAAAAAAATTATATGAAAATGAAAATATTTTGCCAATTCATTAGGCGTGCTGTCCAAATATTATTGAATTTCAGAAAGAGGGAAAGTGACAGAGGAGGGATGGAGAATTGGGAGGGTTGCTTGAAAAATTTCCATAAATAAATCGTAATTAAATTAAAACGCACAACAAATGAGCGAAATCAAACAAAGAGCCAAACAATAATAAATAATGACAGCAACAAAAAGGAAATATATAAAGCGAAAATAGAAGAAGAAATCAAGACGGAGACGGAGACGGTGATGAAGAAGGCAGCAGGCACAAAGCAAACCAAGTCAACGTAGGGTCTGAGATAGGAGCAGGGGTAGGGGAAGGGGAATGAGCAGGACTAAGGAGCAGCTGTCGCAATTTGTTGTGCACAATGGAGGACACACAGCATCGGGCAATGGGCACACTTCCCGAGTGACCTTCTTTATTTGGGTTTTTTGGCAGGAGCCAAAAGAGAGGAGCTGAGGTAGACAGAGGAAGAAAGGGGGAGAGAGAGGAAGAGTGAGAGACAGTGATGAGAACTAGTTAGCAAAAAGAAGGAAGTGACAATCAAAAAAGTCGAAAAAGATATTAAAATAAAACAGAGAACAGAAAATGACACAATTAGATGTATATGAAAGTATTGATCTTAAACAAATTCAATTATTGCGACTAGCACAATAAATAAAATAGCTTGAAGTCTTTGAAAGTATAATATTAATTAAGTGAATAAGTGAAATAACTGCAATAAAAACTAATTAAATGAATAAATAATTAGCCAAACTAAATAAACAAATAAAAAATAGTTTAATACATTAATACATAAACAAAAATAATTAATAATGGAAAATTAACATATGTCCTTGTTAAAGATTAATCTGTAATCTGTCCTTGTTATAGCTGTAATCTGTTTATCTTTACAGCATAGGATTCTAAAATATTTGTCCTATTTCAATTGTTAAAAGAGTCGGAAAATTATATTAACATGCCCAAATGTGCACAGATTTGATCAATTTTACGAAAAGGGAAGTTGATAAAAGAGAAAACAGATCTATCTGGAAAAAGGCTAAATTTACAACACTGTACAGAGACGCCACGTGCTAAGTCGTTGATCCTGCCAATGCCAATGTCAAAGAAAGAAGGCAAAAAGAGAAAACAGACAGACAACAGCTGCCAGCTGCAGGACAGCACAGGAACAAGGAACCAAGAGCCAGGAACCAGGAACCAGGACCTGCCTGCCTGACTGTCAGGGACACGATCTAAAGCACCTGCTCCTGGGCGTGCTCCTGCGCTCAATCAGAATGTCACTCGATGAAGTAAAGAAACTTCTCTTTATTTTGGCAACAACAAATGAGCAATAAGGTGCCGAAAAACAACTTGCAACTTGCCCCAAAATAGAACCAAGTGGAACTGCCTCTAAAATCAACTTATTTTTTTTTGGCTCTATCTCTAACCAGTTACCAGATTGTCGATTGTCCCCGGGCTGGCTTGGTGTGCGGCTAATTAATGAAGGTAGCCGCTTTATCAGCAAAATTGTCTGACGCCGGACCACACGAGAGGTTTTTGAGAGAGACCTTTTGGGTCTTTGGGTTACCCAAAAAAATTCAACTTCACATTTTGTGCGATGACTCACAATCTGAGAGCACTACTCACTACTCACTAAATGAACCCCTCGAAAGTTTGTGTTTTATTTTTTAGCACGTGGTTTGTTGCAAGTTGTTGTTGCTTTTGCTGTGCTGTTGCAGCTGCCCCTGCAACACATGCACCTGCCCATTAGCAACACTGATCGATAGCTTTGCAACTTGTATTCCGTTTTTTGAATGTCTGTATTCGTATTTGTATTTACGAGTTTATTTCAAAAAGCCGCTTTATAATTTGAAAAGAAAAACATCGCCTTTGTCCGCCTTCTTGTCGCCTGGCTAACTGCATTTCACATTTCACATTTAACAGTTGCAGCAGCTGTCTGACCCTTTTTTTGGCCATAATGGCATTGACATGCAAGGGTTGTCCAAAAGGGCTTAACTGACCAGAGACAGTTACATATTTACCTCAATTGAAGTTAAGCTATCCATAATAAAGTCCATGGCAAAGTCTTAAGTCAATTGAAAGAAGGTTCTTTCAAGCTAACTGAATAGAGTTAATGAATCGATTCTTTATTCTTTAATAATTAATAATCATAGTCATTAGAATTTAGATTATTTTTGTTTAAAAGTCGAACTAATGATTAACTTACGATTATTTTCGGGTTTGCCCAATTATTACAAATGCATACATATATAATACAAATGCATACAAATATATTACATATACATGCATACTATACTACAAATGCATAAATATATACTACTACTACTACTACTACTACTAGTACCCCTACTCATACCCTAAATATATGGTTGCTAAAAAGTGTACTTACATTGGTACCCACGATATTGGTACTTAAGTACGTACGTACCCATGGTAGGGCTACTTATCTAGGTACCCATGATAGTGGTAGTTACAGGGGTACCCATAATATGGGTACTTACGTAGGTACCCATGGTAGGGGTACTAATGTCGGTACCCATGATAGGGGTATTTATGTAGATACCCATGGTAGGGGTACTAATGTCGGATATTTATGCATAGCTACCTTGATACAAGTCCATTTTACCAAGTACTGTTGTACCTACGGTCGAAAAATTTCAAAATAAGTGCATATGAATACCCAGGATAGGGGTACTAATGTAGGTACTTACATAGGTACCCATGGTAGGTACTAATGTAGGTACTACATGGTAGGGTACTAATGTAGGTACTTACGTAGGTACCCATGGTAGGTACTATCTAGGTACCCATGATAGTGGTAGTACAGTACCATATAGGTACTTACGTAGGTACCCATGGTAGGGGTACTAATGTAGGTACTTACGTAGGTACCCATGGTAGGGGTACTATGTAGGTACTTACGTAGGTACCCATGGTAGGGGTACTAATGTAGGTACTTACGTAGGTACCCATGGTAGGGGTACTAATGTAGGTACTTACGTAGGTACCCATGGTAGGGGTACTAATGTAGGTACTTACGTAGGTACCCATGGTAGGGGTACTAATGTAGGTACTTACGTAGGTACCCATGGTAGGGGTACTAATGTAGGTACTTACGTAGGTACCCATGGTAGGGGTACTAATGTAGGTACTTACGTAGGTACCCATGGTAGGGTTACTAATGTAGGTACTTACATAGGTACCCATGGTAGGGGTACTAATGTAGGTACTTACATAGGTACCCATGGTAGGGGTACTAATGTAGGTACTTACATAGGTACCCATGGTAGGGGTACTAATGTAGGTACTTACGTAGGTACCCATGGTAGGGGTACTAATGTAGGTACTTACGTAGGTACCCATGGTAGGGGTACTAATGTAGGTACTTACGTAGGTACCCATGGTAGGGGTACTAATGTAGGTACTTACGTAGGTACTCATAGGGAACTAAAATAGGTACTTACGTAGGTACCCATGGTAGGGTTACTAATGTAGGTACTTACATAGGTACCCATGGTAGGGGTATTAATTTAGGTACTTACGTAGGTACCCATGGTAGGGGTACTAATGTAGGTACTTACATGTTAGGGGTACTAATGTAGGTACTTACGTAGGTACTCATGGGGAACTAAAATAGGTACTTACGTAGGTACCCATGGTAGGGGTACTAATGTAGGTACTTACGTAGGTACCCATGGTAGGGGTACTAATGTAGGTACTTCCGTAGGTACTCATAGGGAACTAAAATAAGGTACCCATGGTAGGGTTACTAATGTAGGTACTTACATAGGTACCTATGGTAGGGGTACTAATATAGGTACTTACGTAGGTACTCATGGGGAACTAAAATAGGTACTTACGTAGGAACCCATGGTAGGGGTACTTATGTAGGTACTTACGTAGGAACCCATGGTAGGGGTACTAATGTAGGTACTTACGTAGGTACCCATGGTAGGGGTACTAATGTAGGTACTTACGTAGGTACCCATGGTAGGGGTACTAATGTAGGTACTGTACCCATGGTAGGGGTACTAATGTAGGTACTTACGTAGGTACTCATAGGGAACTAAAATAGGTACTAGTAGGGTTACTAATGTAGGTACTTACATAGGTACCCATGTTAGGGGTACTAATATAGGTACTTACGTAGGTACTCATGGGGAACTAAAATAGGTACTTACGTAGGTACCCATGGTAGGGGTACTTATGTAGGTACTTACGTAGGTACACATGATATTCATACATATATATTACAAATGCATACATATATATTACAAATGCATACTTATAAATTACATATCCATGCATATATATTATATTACACATACACTATTTTCAATTATTTCTGATTTTTTGTAATCGTAATCATTAAAAATTTAAATAATTTCAACAGTGAGCGAAGTATATAGTCACTACGATTTTTTCCAAAAATAGTTTAATTGATTAGTAATTCTAATTAAGGATTAACAGGTATGATGCAAGGTAACAAAGATATATTGTTGTTATATTTCTAAAAATAGTAATAACCTTAATATTTGTCTTATACATATATAGAGTCACAAGCCAGACATTTGTATACTTCTTCGTCACTTTACATCATAAACTACTTCATCTATATCTTTTCTTTCTTCTTTCTAAATGATAAAGATGCCTTGTTGAACAGTTCTCAAAGTTGTCGAAGCTGCAAATTCACTGAAGTTGCAGTTGCAAGTAGAATTTATGGATAAACTAAGTGATATATCTACTTATTAATAGGCTGTTGTGCCACTGCTCTAGGGGCAAAATCTTTCTCTCTCACTGTGGATACTATTTCATATTTGTCTACTCAGCTGAGGGGGTAACTAAGGTTGTTGTTGTTGCTGTTGTCGCTGCTGTTGTTAGTGTTGCTCTTGCTGTTGTGGGTAACCGTGGCCAATGCCAATAAACAATAATTCCCATGACTGCCACTAAGGCGCAACGTACACAACGACTTCCCAGACACAGCGACGACGACGACGACGACGATGAAGGCGGTCGACTAGACTTGTGAACTACTCATAACAGCAACAACAACAACAATCCACACAACAGCAACAACAACAGGTGAGATGTATGTGTTGCTGCGCCACACCGAAGCTGGTTTTTTCTCCTACTTGACGTTCATCATCATCAGACAGCAGCAGCAGCAGCAACAACAGCAGCAAACGAATCAACAACATTTGCTATACACATCAGCAACATACAACATACACACACACGCACACATCAGTAACATATACATATACATTAGTAAAGAGTCTGTGAAGTTGGGGCAAAGTTGATCTGAGCTTGATCTTGTCATTAAACGCAGCTCGTAATGATGTTGCTGCTGCTGTGGCAAGTTGCGTGACCAGCTGGTCTTATTGAAATTTGTCTTGGCCACATGTTGCAGCAACATGTTGTTTGTTAGCCCATTGGCTACCAGTTTTTGCCACACACTTCCTAAACAAAATAAAGTTCACAATTTGCACACACAGCGTTTTCCCATTTTCCACAGTGCGGAATGCGGGCAAGTAGCCGTCCTTGAGGCGGCTCTTGTTGTTGCATGTGGCAAGTGGCAAGTGGCAACGATTTCAACGCGTTGCAAGCATCATCCTCATCCTCAACCTCATCCTCATCGTCATCGTCATAGTAAATAACTTGTTATGGTCAAATATTTCAACGTTGCCTGCCATGACATGAGCAGCTTCAACTAGACTCAATACTTTACTATGGAAAAAAACGTTCGATATATTGACATTTATACAACTTATTTGATTGTGTAAATCTTAATCTCAATATTGAAACTCAAAAAAGTGGACAAGTTTCCTTGCAATGTAAGTATTAACATATAAACATATTAAATATAAGTCAGGATATGCTGAATAAATAAGTAGTAAAGATTTTTAGTAGTTGTGTCTTTTTATAGAATTTTTCTATCTATGGTTTATGTTTGTTTTGTCTCAAGACTGAGAAATGTTTGTTCTCATTCTCTGGACTCTAACTTTTATATACAAGAAAGATGCACAGCATTACTATTGAGCAAGTAATAAACAAATTAATTTGACATCACATCAAATTAAGCTTTCTTTAAGATGAAAATGCAGATGGAGTTTAACTCGATTTCATGTCTCCAGCTTGTCTATAACTTCTTTATTAGTTTAACTAACGTTTCAAGTCTCTAACTTTATATTTAAAATTTATCTCAAACAAATTGTACATTTGTCCATAGCTTCTCTAGCTTTATATTAAGAGTTTATGCCGAGAAACCAAACATTTTCCCATAGTGCAGTACCCCTTTCAGGGGCAGAAGGCAGTGGCAAGGGGCAGTGGCAAAGAGCTAGGGGCAGTGGCAAAAGCAGCCTCCATCAGTGCTTAGTCAAGTTGACAGACGCATTGACTTGGTTGCTGCTGCCTGGAAGCAGCGTTTGCTTGCTTCTAAATATCTGTCTGTGGCATTTGTTGATAAGCATGCCACAGCCACTTGCCACAGAAGGTTGCCCCACACCAGACAGACTGATGCTGGTGTTGTTGTTCCTCTTGTTGTTGTTATTACACTAGACTGCACGGCGTCCCAGCACAAATGTCTCCCATCAACCACCTCATTCCGTCCCTCATCTGTTGCGTATCGAGAGCTGAGAAATGTCACTACTGTCAGCTCGTTTCCAAGCTATACTAACAGTCTTCTCTTTCACAACTCCAATCTTCAGTCTTCTCCCTTGTATCTTCTCTCTTCCTCCCATGCAATGCCTGCAAATTATTTCAATTGCCGCTGCGAGGCAAGAAATTACCGCAAAACTATCAGATATTTTTATTATTACTCCAGGCTAATCAACTAACATCGTGGCAGGAATTTGTCCACAAACTGTCAACTGGAATGTGAACTTATTTGCAGTCACAGTTTCTATAGCAAAGTAGCCTAATCAAATGGATGAGGATGAGCTGAAAATGAGTATCTAGTTGATTAAGAAATTTTAGTTATTCCATCAGAAACGGTATTAAAAGTTAAATCTTTAGCTGTACTTAATTATAGTTCATCTTTGCAATTGAACTAACAAACATTTGGAATTGAAAAATTTATAGATTCTAAATAAATGCTGGTTAACTGCATATATTAAAAGTCTGGTCTCATATTTATGTTAATTCAAAATGTTCTACAGAAATCACACAAATAGGAGGTTTACCAGATAAATATCTTTTTGATTAAGGATTCATCTGTAGATTGATACAGTTAGAAGAGAGTAATATACCTTGAAGATTCTTAATATCTGACAAAGAGTTTTATCTCTTTATTTATTCAACAAATACGATTTCAATAATAAAACATAAAATATTGTATAGTTATCTTTTTAATACTATCCAAATACACGTTGATGATTTAATTCTTTGATTGGTATTTGAAATTGGCAGAGTCTATAAAAATATATTATTGTCCTAAAACTATCGCAAATTATTAAGAATTTAATCAATTTATTTGACGAATATTTCTTGTGAAGGGATGATTAATCTGATGATTAATACAGTAAGTATACTTACTAATAATAGTTAAAATAGTTCTGCATTTCTTTCGGAAGTTCCAATCGATAGATGCTTAAAATCCCAAAGATTGTTGTAGTATAGATATTACTTTGACTTCATTATAGTTCCCTTTTACTAGATATTATTAATAATAATATAGATAGTATTAATAATAGATAGATTTCATTATTCTTCTTCTTATAGTTCTAGCACACTTAACTCTAATATTTCTATATGTGTTCTCTTGTGAAACTACCAGTAATATCTGAATTATTCCAGTTTCTCAACCAGCCAGATCTCTTGCCAAAAAAAGACTGCACAAAAATTAAATAAAATGAAAAGAAAAAGGGAGAAAAAAAACGAGGCAAGCAAATCAAGGCAATTGCCCACACACTACGCTACTGTTCAGTGTCCAGAAAGTGCTGCATTCAAGATGCTCAACTTGTCCCAACTCGGACTGGAGCATGAGATTCTCCTCTGTGGTCTCCTCTGAGGTCTCCTCTGTGGTCTCCTCTCGGTCGGAAGATCGCATAGCATAACAATCTCCAGCGTCACGTTAAAGATTTCACTTGAAGCTCGCGAAAAATCACCTGATGACTAAATTAAAGTGGCGCTGGTATGCTTTGGGGCAACATCTTCTCCTCTATCCCCCCTTCATCCCTGATTCCTCCCCTTTTAACCTGCTCCCTTTTCCCTTCAGCCCATTGCCGTTGTCAGCTTGTGAACTAATTTCGTAAATTTTTCGAGCTGCTCTCATTCCATGCACAATGTTGGTTTTTTTGTAGTTAGTTGTTGTTGCTGGATTTTCAACCGGCTTTTTGGGCAGGCGACTCTCAGGCACACACACACACACATACACACACACACACACACATACACACACTGTTGCATTTTTAATGAATTCCAATGAGCGGCTTCTTCTTCGGCTGTTGGCCAAAATCGCGGTGTGCGGTCGAAGTCTCAGCCCCTAAACGGGCGGGCGAGGAAACTTCACTTGCGCGTTGCAAGTAGCAAGTAGCATGCAGCATGCAGCAAGTTGCAAGTTGTGACTGCGATTTGGTTAGTTAGTCGTTGGCAGCGACGTCGCTGTCGCTGCTAGCGTCGCATTTTGTGCGCCTTGTTAAGAATTTCATTAAAAATGAAGACCTGAGACCCAGAAGAATGTATGTTTCTCCCAGCCTACCTACCTACCCACCCCTCTCAAACTTCCTCCCTCCTTCCCACCCTCTTTCGCACTCCCTCTCACTCGCTCTCTCTACACTTAAAAAAATCCAACATTACAATATTCGAATTTCGATTTATAAAATGTAGAAAACTGGCATAAAAAAATCCAAAAATAAGACATTTTTTAATAAAATTAGAAATATTTTTTGTTTTATGAACTCAATAATTCAATTTTTATAAATATATTAGGAATTTTCTTGAATATAGACAAGAATATTGTCTGAGTGTATGTGTTGAAGCTGCGACCAAAAAATTCAGCTTTTTGTTGCTTTGCCACCGTGGAGACTGTGCGCCGGCGTTGCGCCTGCGCTTGCATATCTTCAAGACAATCAACGACAACAAGCACACACAGTTACACACACACACACTCACCCAGTGGCGCTTTGTGGTCAGCAATTGCCCACCAGCATAGCCTCAACCTCAACCTCAAACCTCATCTTCAACCTCATCCACATCCTCATCCTCAGAGTCGCAGTCGCAGTCGCATCTTCGTTTTTGGGTGCAACGAAACATTTTTAATTGGTTTTGTTTCATTTTGCGCCGATGCCGACAGTTGGGGAGGAGTAGCAGGAGGAGTACCAAGGAGCAAGAGGCGACCCAAGGAGTGGGAGCAGAATATGGAGTTGTGAACTGAACTGAGTCCCGCCACAGTGGCTAGCATTTTGGCATGACCATTGGGCATTGTCTCTGGCAAAGCATGCAACACAGAGAAGGAGACAGAAACAGAGACACTGGGGGAGAAAGAGAGAGAGAGACAGAGCTGAAATTGACGGACTGCCTTAAATAAGCAACTCAAGGTTGGCTGCCAGTTTCAGTTTTCCCTAAAGACAACAGACGACACACAGTCGATCTGCAGTCGATCGATCGGTGGCCACATCAAGTCAACAAAAGATTGAAAACTCAATATAGCACCGAACTACAGTCTGAAGACTGTAGACTGTAGACTTAAGACTAAAGACTGTAGACTGAGAGTTCGTTCGGTAGATGTTAAGTGGTAGATGAAAGATGGAGTTGAAGCTGCACATCAGAGAAGAGACAAGGGAAGAGAGAGAAGAGAGAAGAGAGAGGAGAGCTGGCAGACACGCAAAACATTCGCCAGTTCAAATCCCAAAATTGGCAATTTATCCTTTATGAACTTACAAAATAGCCGCCGTTTATACCAAAACAAGTTAATTCGTCGTCAGACTGCGACTCAGACTTGGGAGTTGGAAGTTGCAAGTTGAAGTTGAAGTTGCAGCTTCGAATTGAAATTGGTAGTATAAAAGTCGCAGACGTTGCTGTTGCTGTTGTTGTTGTTGCGAGTCTCTTGACGATGACGAAGGGCCGCCAACAAAACAATGAAACCAATGAAAACAGACTCAGACTTGACTAGGGACTAACTATAGCATATAGTTAAGAAGGGAAGCAGTCAAAGGAGAGGGAATCTATAGAGGGAGGCCCGCTATGGCGGCGTAATAAAAGCCAAGCCGAAAATGCAACGCTCAAACTCCAACTCCTACTCCTCTTTATACTCCTACTCCTCTTTCTACTTCTTGTCCTCCTTCTACTCCTACTCCTACTGCTACTGTTGGAGACGACGCCGCACAGCCGTCAGTGAATATGGCTTTAAATAGATGTGCCCAAGTTTAGACAATAAAGCCATAATTGTGCATAAGTGCGGCACATGTACACACATACATACATGCTCCTATATATGTAAGTATGAAAAGGATTGAGGGCTTCGAAAAACAGAAGCCAACTTTATGTTTAGTTCCCACAGTTTAAGGAGTCGAATTTAGCTAGAAAAGCTGCACATGAAAGTGAAATAAACTTGAGAAAGTAACAAAGTCCCACGAGAGTATGTGCCATATGGGATTTAAGATAATATTAACTGCTACTTACTGTTAGCTTTAGCAATCAATAACTATATATGAGGAAAAGATTCACAATTTGTATACTAAATATTTATAAAATAGTTCTGGAAAAAATATAGAAAATTATATCTATCTAGAACAAGTGTCTAAGATACAATATGCATATATTAGTAATAATAATAATAACCGTATATGATATTGATTTTTGCATAGATAAAGATTATCCTAATGCAAATAAACTCTTAATTCTAATGCAAAAGCAAATGTTAATGCTACCATTAATGCACAAATTATTAACTAGTGAAAGTAACTATTGAAAATGCTAATGCAATCTATAACGCATAATAACGCATACTATTATGTCATTGGTTTTTAAATTGAATAAGTCTTATAGTTTCTTTTAATGATACTGTATGTATGAAAATGCACGACTATAATGTTAATAATATTGTTAGTGAAATATCATAATAGTAATACAAATGCTAATGTCAATGCTCAAATCCGAAAATATTAGTAATTTAAATGCAGGTATTGATAATTAACATTTAATGGTAAAGCTAATGCTATTACTCACATCAATACATATAATTATAATAACATTTACAATAATTACTTAAGAATTTATTACAATACCGTATAGTTTAAAATAGTACAGTAAAGATTAATTATAATTCTTGCCCATGATTTCATGTTTTTTACCATTATAATTAAAGTTTTTATATATATTTATTATATTATTAATATGAATATATTACTCTTGTTAAGATTAATTATAATACTTAAGTCTTGTACACAATAATGCTTATGCTTTTTTACGATCATAATTAGAGTTCTTTGCTCACTTTATTGTACTCTAATTTAATGAGCTGTTTTCGGAGTGATATTTGTGCTGTCTGGCAAGAATCTTGGATGATATCTGACGTGTTTAGTTTGTGTAGTTCGTGTGAGTTGTACGAGTAGTTTCCATCTTATCTGATGTATTCATAGGGCGTCAAATTCTGTTCCATTTTCATAGGTGCTTGGCTTGCAATCAGCACGGAATATCTTTATAGCACTATGCTCGACTGCGTTGCCACTTGGACTCGCAGACTCGGACACACAATGTTAAAGAAGAACTATTGAAAGTCCCAATGGTATCGAGTACTTCAAGTACTCCCCACGGTCTAAACCTGGGATTGAGATTGGGACTTGGGACTGGGACTGAGACTTGGGACTGTGCCTCCTGTTGGCTAATTGCGCAAATCTGTTAAAGGCAACTATGAGTACTACCAGTTGATGATCAGCGTCGTCATCATTCGTGGCCAGGCCAATCAGCCAACGAGGTAGAAGGACAGACAGACAGACAGACTGAGAGACATTGAGATAGAGAGACAGAAAAACATTCAGACAGACAAGCCACGGACGACAGGTGGCACACGAAAGCGCCAAAATGGTAGACAGAACAAACACACAGACATGGAAAAGTTGCTATTGCAGTTGTACAGTCAAAAGTTGCCACAGCACAGTGAAACAAAAGGTTTAACTAGCGGAGATTGAATTCAATTCTAAAGTCTTGCAATTTAATTTATTTTGCCCACTAGACCTTACAGTCAAGATAAACTTGCCGATAAGGGAACAAAAGCTTAAGTTTATCTGGACTATAAGGCTATCAGCAAGACGCGGTTCTTTACTTTTTATCTTACCTTAATATTTAGCACGTGGAACTAAACTTTATTAAATTTTAGTTAATTAATTAAATTCAGCATACCCAGCCCACTGTGCACAGTTGGCGGCGGGTTTCAGCTATGATAATGTATATTTTATGAGTTAATTCCAACTGCTGCTGCTGCTTCTGCCTGCCTGCAACATCGTCAAGATCGCGTGTTGCACTGTTACAGTAAAGCTGCCCCCCCCCCCCCCCCTCTCCATGACTACTCACCCCTCTTCCTCTTTTTGCTTACCTCCTTTTGCTCGCCATGCGCTCATCACGCTTCACAAATTCGCAGCTTGTGCAGTGCTCATAATTCTCAGCCAGAGATCTACAGAGCCCCAGCTCCCTCCTCCCTTCTTAGACCCTGTACTTAAAAAGAATAAAAGGTCCATCAAGTTAGCAAGGAACAGCAAACATATATTCTAGAACAGCAATCTCATTGTAGCTGTTATTGCCATGTATAAACTCATAGATCTCACAATCAGAGTCTAAAAGAGCTAGAGTCATCGAACCTGGTGTGTAGGTCCTAGAACTCTAAATTCAAATCAAGTTTAAGAGTGGTGTAAATTTTCAAATAAGTAATTAGTTAATCGAGTTACATGAGCAAGTTTATAGACATAGCCTGAATTATATTCTGAATCTGTACAGAAAATTGTATTACGATCGAAATTCCAATTTGAATGTTATTTAAGAAACAATTTTGAGCATCGTTAGACCAAAGGAAGAAAGGTCCTTACTGATTATACACTGTAAAAATAGGGAAGATTTTTTAAAACATCCCTTAATAGGACAACTCTACGAGTTAAATGCTAATAACACAACTTTAAGTTAAAAGATGTGTCCACTATTTTTAAAAACCTAGGCGAATGTTTTTAAAATGAATATTTGTTTTACAAAGATAAAAACTTTTGAGATTTCAAAAAGAAACAAAACAAATTATATTAAATTGTTTAGCTTTCTAATATTACTCTTTATTGATAAAAACTTTTGTTTAAAATACTGCGTTCAAAACAAACCAACGTCTCTGAAGTACAAGGTCTCTTACAGCCAAGTTCTCTTCATGGTTGCCTTTGCTGCTAGTTTTTACCACTTCTTTCTGCTCCCTTTTCCCTACTCCATATTTCCATTTCCCAACTCCTGACTCCCTTTGTCTGACCATGTTGTTGTCCCTGTTTCAGTCCCATTTGCAATCCCTAACAAGCGTCATCGGCAGCTTTGTTGCGGTCTGTTTTCGGTTTGTCTGCTCCTCTTCCTCCTCTTTTCTTCTGCTACTACTATAGTCTCCATCTTTCCTCCTCCTCTCGCTCTCTCCGTCTGTGTGCTTCTTCATTTCGATTCGCTTTCGGTTTACAGGCAACTCTGACTCTCGACTTTGAGTTTGACTCCGAATTGCGACTCCTCCAATTCGCACTTTGGTTAAATTAGTTGCGGTCTGGGAAGTTTGGCCACCATAATTTCCCGTGGCGTTTGCCGACCCGACAACTACAATAACAACAACAACAGTAACAGCAGCAACAGTAACAACAACAACAACAGTAACACTCCACTTAGCCAAGAGACGCCACCAAGTGTGTGACCGAGCTGATTGAAGCCGCCTGCATCAACGCCATCAACAGAGATCTGAGATCTCAAATCTTCATTGCCAGTTACCAGTTGTTGTTGCCGCCTTCTGCTCATGTTGCAAGCTCAGAGGGAGAGAGAGAGAGCGGGAGAGAGTGAGTGAGGGGGCAAGCAGCCGAAAATTGCAGCAGCTAAAGGATTAACCTCAAATTTCAGCTGGCGGTGTTTGGCTTTCAACGCTTAATTGGTTGTGAAATCATCATTATCACATGGACATGCAAGACGATGAGGTTAAGATTAAAGCGGAGATTGAGGAGAGTTAGTTGGAGACTGGGAGGAGATGGAAGTAAAGTTGAAGGTGGAGTATGTTGGTGTTGGCGTTACAGTCTCCTTCATCACTTCACAAGTTGTTGTTGCTGATGATTGTTTATTAAGCAGCGCCAACAGCAACAACAGTTGTTGCTGCGTGTCCTGGACAACTGCACTGCTCTGCCCTTAGCCAACACTTATTGCCTCCACTGGCCATATAATTTGCGCTTGATTCATTTATGATTGGGAGTCGAAGACTCGAGACTTGAGACTCGAGACTTGTGTTGTTTATACAACAGGCATCATTCAGCGGCACGATCAGCAGATGTCTATCCAAAAGCAAGCGCCGCTTGCAATCCCAAATTATAGGCCAAGACCACCAAAGCGTTAACTGAAATATTTAGCAAGTTTGTTTCTTTGATTTCCAGGAAGCAATCCCCTTCATCTCTCTCTCCCCCCTCTCTCTCTCTGTCTCTCCTTCTCGCCTCAACACATCGCAGTCAAATGAGCACCGCAATCGCGCTCTTTAATTAAGCCCCTGCGCCGCCAGGAAGTGCATCAAAAGTAACCAAAAAAATAAATAACAAGTAAGAAAGCTCTTGTGGAGAGTCTCTGACAGCGAGATACCCTGCTCATAGGTGCTTAGATGCCCTAACAAAGCAGTCGACAGAGAATTGAATCAGTAAATACAGTTTTCAGTAAAATAAATAAGTAATAAACTTGCTTAAAGATTAAGATAAATTACATACAGTATATACTTTTTATGAAATTAGATCATATAGTATTTTAAACCAGGATCTTTTACATTGTTACATACACTTGCACAAACTTTTAATACCCTCAGTTCGGGGTATTAAAATAAAGAGAAGTAGAAACTAAATTTTTGCCAGCAGGCTAACGAAGCTCAGCGAAGCGTTGACAAGATCGCCTATAGCTTTTCTCCCTCTCTCTCTCTACCTTTCTCGCTCTCACTACCTTTCCCCCTCTCTTTCTCTGCCCGCTGGCATGAACTGGCCAAAAAAAAAACCCAGAGGAGAAAAAAGGCAACTGCAATATGAAACACAACGGGAGGGTTGCCAAAAATGGTACGCGCCGATTTTTCCAACAACATCTTGAAGGCAACGGCAACGGCAACGGCGGCTGCGTAACATTAATCATAAATTACCAGGTCGTTGAGTTGGCCAAAAAGCAAAAGAACTACAGACAGTGGACGCCCCAACGTGTGGCGAGGTGTTCGCACAGCGCGTTTATAAATTTAACCAAGCGCCAGGCTAAGGTTCACTTTAAATCTGGAAACTGAGGTGCAGATGGAGGTGGAGAGGGAGATGGACACTGAGGGTCCATGTCTCACAAGCGAACTCGAACTCAAACTCAGTTCGAGCCCAAAAATGATCATCTTCATCATTTGCCGACCACGTACTACACAAAAAAAAAAAAAATGTGAGATATGGCGGCAGCAGGCCAAGGTTATAATTGGCCCAAAGCGGGCGCTGAGACAAACGAGAAGCGCAGCTCGTAAAAAACGGCAAAGGAGAAGGCGGCAACCACCAGCCAGTGGTTAAGAGACAGAGAGAGAGAGAGAGACCACAACCACAAGCACTCAGCTAGAAGATGGACCACAGACAGCACCACCAACCTGTGGGCTGCTCGATGGAACGCACGTGCTTAACCTCTGACTTTGTTTTGGAAGCAACAGCAACAGCAACATCCACAGCAGCAACTGCAACAGCAACGGCAACAGCAGCGGCTACTTCAAGTGGCAGCTTGGCGATTAGTCTCGGATTGTTACCGGGAACTCTGAGTGGTTGTTTATGAGCCTCCCAAGACACGCCCACTTGATGTGAGCATGGGAATGCTTTAACTTTATGCAAAGACTTCAAAAATAAAGAATAAAAAGAACACAACAGCGACTGCGTTTTAAATAGTTAAGAACTAGCTAGTTAAACTTGAGCGTTGATACTAAAATAAACTTTCAAGTTGTAAGAACTGAATGTGGAGCAACATTTTGAAAGAGAAATAATATCACTCTTTATAATCGGTTCGGGAATTGAAGAAAGGAGGATAGTGTTTATTTATTAAGGAGTTAAAAATGTAATTAGAAAATAAAATATTGCACACCTTCTGAACTAATGACAGCTTTATGACCTATTAGTCAGATTTTATCCAAATTTGTTTGTCTACAAAAAATTTAAAGGGGGCACCCTTATCTAAGTCTGTGAAAAGCATTATTTTATCACAAAACATGCTTTTTTTTAATGTAGAATCAATTTTTAGATCAGATAATGATCACAATAACATTCCGCAGGAAAATCGGTTGAGTTTTGACAAAGTTATGCAGGTTTGAAGTCTGTTGCATAACAAGTTTTTTTCTAAACAAGCATTAGGAAATTATCTTAATATTCTAAACATGACTCAAAATCAATCCCAAGTCAAAACTACTCAAAATGTCCTTATTGAAAATGCGTAATCATAAAGAAATTATCATAATAATAATCTATTTATCTATCTATCAATTTACACATTCGATGTGTAAGATGACGCAACTTTGCCCTATCAAATGCCAATAGGACCTGTCGTTCTGCAACGTTTAAAAGTCAGTGAACTCCAATGCAAACTGCATGGCAGAGAAAGAAAGGGAGACAATGAAAAAGAGTGGCAGAGAGAGAGACAGAAGACACTCCGCCCACACACGCGTTGAAAGGACATTTGTGGCATCCACGCCGCAGAGTGCAATCAATTTTGTTGGCCGCTGACAGGCATTTGTATTATGCTGCAAACCGTGGGCACTGCAGGACATTGCAGGACATCTTGGAAGCATCCTGGTCAACTGTCGCCTTGTTGGCTGCACGCCAAGCATATTTACTGCACTTTGAGGACAGCTCATAAAATAGAACTTGATCGTAATGTGGCCGCTTTAATTGCGCCGCAAACTGCGCTACAAATTTCAATTTCAAGCAAATTGCAATCTGTTATCGGATGGGAGGAAAGGGGCGTGGCATATCCTTTCAGTTACTGGGAGACAATTTCAATCTGTTCGTTGCATAAATACGCAAATTTTCTCCATTGAAGCGGCTACAAATATTTTGCCAAGACATTTTCATTTATCCAAGCACTTGGCCCGAATCCCCAACAACAACAACAACAATGGAGAAAAGCCAGAGCCAAAAGAAAAATCACTGTATGTTTCGCTGCAGCAGAGGATAAACTGACATCTGTATGTATACATATGTGTCTCTGTCGCGTTTCAGGAATTGTGGCGCCAAAAAACTACTAAAAATAAAGTTTGCATTTTGTCTATTCGTTTCCTGTCGCCTTGTCCCAGTCCCAATCCCATTCCCATTCCCAGATCCCATTCCGATTCTCACCCCTTTTTTGTTGAGCTAAAAATCAACCACCAAACAGCCCAAAAACGCAATTCGCATTAAGGCAGGTTGACAGTTTTGCGACTCTAGGAAGGAAAGTCATAAAAAACTGCGAAAAAGTTCAAAGAGAAATGTTTTGAACGTAACTATAATATTGTTTGTTGCTAAAATGCTGGGAATTTTAATACTAATTTGTTATTGAACATATTTTACAGACTTTCATGAAATTTGTTGTGTAGTTATTAATTTGAATTTAGTGTTAATTTTAAGAATTAATGATAGCATTTTAAATACATTTATTTCAAATTTGAATTTGCGTTACTTCTTATACTTTAACTTTTCACCGCTAGCATGCGCCACATGCTAGCGCCATCTCTTAACTGAGTAATTAAGCATAAAGTAGCCATAATACCAATTTCATAGGACATTTATAGCGTAAAATATCCCTAGGCCCAATTTTCTGGGATATTTATAGCATAAAAATATCCCAAGAGCTTGAATGTTCACCTACAGAGGGCGGGCGATTGCTATATTTACCTAGAGATGGCGCTAGTAAATGCCGCCATCTTCTGCTTGGCGTCAAACAGCGTTAACGTCACGTAACGTAAACAAACCGCAACGACAAATTGAATTTAAATACAAAAGTAGAAAACACTCGCAGTTTATATAACAAGTAAACAGATTTTCAACAAATCTTTTGCTAGTTGAAAACGTGATGAAAATGCTAAATGAAGGCTCTGCAGCAGGTCAGTATCAAATTATACACATACTAAATGCAATTTAGAATTAATTACGCCTAGTCAATTGGTATGTGAGTGGGAAGGGAAGTGGGACAGAAGTTGGCCACAAGTTTGAGCAGCTTGTGCTGAGGTTACAAATTCTCATATGTCGACAGACAGACAAGGAAACAGTCAGGATTGGCAACAGTTGACACTGAGCATTTAACGCTTCAGCACGTTTTCAATTCAATTTACACAAGGCTGGAAAGTGGGCATGTGGCATGTGGAAAGAAGGGGCAGGTGGGGGGTTTGGGTTGGATGGCGTGGCCGAGCGCCAAGGAAGTTTAGGCGTTGAAGCGTGCAAAAACTTAAGCAGACGCACAGAGCATGACAAACGAGGATAACAATAACAACAACAATACCAACAACAATGAGTATAATAATAATGAACACTAACGGTAAGCGAATAATACTAGGAGTAGAGATGGGCGTAAAGGGGTGTGGCATTTGCTTTAAAGTAAAGTAAATGAAAGGAAATCAAAGTAGAAACAAACGACAATAAATCAACAAATTGCGCGTGGCCAGAAGGGTTTGCATTGTATCTTTGTATCTGGCAGATACTTAGATACTTTTCTGCCGCTCGGACATATTTATGGGCAAAAACAATAAGCGAAACGCTTAAAAATGCATAAATCAAATCACAAAACGCAGCCAAGGGAACTGAAACAAAAACAAAATTAAATGAACAGAAAAGAAAGCGAGAGAAGTGAGAGAAGCGAGAGAAGAGCAGAGAAGTGAGAGAAACGAATGTCAGAATGATAATCGCCAACAACTGTTAGAACTGCGTGTTGACAAATGTTGTGCTCGACTTGAGTATGCTCGGTTGGGTGACAACTCTGACCAAGGAAAGGCCCAAGAAAAAAACACATTTCACTTATTAGGCAGCATAGGAAAGAGTAGAAGAGGGTGGGGGAAATGCGGCGTCATCTTAACAATAATCATAAAAACAAATGCAAAACGCAAAAGCCAACATCATGACAGGCGTTGCTTATGGTTATGCGGGAATTCCCCTTTGTACTAACCCCCATAATCCACTTGTTTCTAAGCTCATAATACTCCCCCACTCCCTTTGCCATAATTCTTCTTGTTTCGGTGGTTGACCATTTGTGCAAATATTTGTGATATGCGATTGAGTGTTTGTTATTGGCATACGACGTGGCTCAAAGAACACAATCTGATTATGAGTACTCGCATTTGAATAGGAATATTGGCAAATTAATCTTTGAGTATCTATCGATGTGTAAGACTTACATATATCTTGGTAATTAATATGATTTAAAACTAGGTTTGGTTCAGTTAAGTTTAGACAATTCAATATATTTATAATTATTATCAGTAGATAGATAACTATAATTAACAGTAGATAATCTTGATATAGTTTCTAAAGATATTAAAATATATATAAACATCTTGAAGTTTATATTATTTATATTCAAATTTTCATTATATCAATTTGATTATGAGCATTCAAATTCAGATCAATAATTCGTTGATTTAAAGGAGCAAGAGGTAATAAATTTAAGATTCTAGGAAACTTCTAGAGTTGTATTAATATTTACACTTTGCACAAAATTTAATTGCCAAGAAAAATAGGGCATTGGAAAATTTTTGAGCACCGTGTAAAACATTAATTTATAGAAACGATTAATATCAATGGCATAAATATAAAATGTAGTACTTTATTTTATGAATAAAACCAATATCTCTTACTCTAATACTTTTGTTGAAAAGTCTAGCGCGGTTTAAAAGCAAAAATTCCTTTTGATTTAGAATGGCAATCGATAAATTTAAATAAAGTTCAATCTAACAATAAGTACTCGTATTTTCATATCATTAGTTTTGGCATTCCAATGTTTTTACCTTTCTTTTCAATTTCAATCGTGGCAGAGGGGGGACAGGGGGACATTATCATATGTAATGACGCTGCTGATTTCGTTTGCCATTTGGTTGGCAAGTTCAAACACCTTGAACAAATATTTAACTTGATCTGAGGGGAGGTTGGGGATTCCCCGAGCTACTTCGGCAGCCACTGAGGGCTCCCTCGATGCCAGTTGATTTTGAAAATCGAATCTTGAATTAATCATGCGGAATAAATTTACTCTACATTTGCTTAAAACTGTGCAGAGACTGAAATAGAATGAGAGTGAAAAAATGATGGAGAAGAAAAAAAAACATATCTGTGCAGATTCCATTCTCATATTTTTCTTGCTTTTCGTTTGCCAACTTTCTATTAATTGAATTAAAATTGCCATTTCATTTCCATTTTCTTCCATTTGCTGAAGGATATAAATAATAATTCTATTTAATTCCAATTCGAATTCCAAATCGAAACCAAAAACAGGCGAATTTATGACAGCTCGATAAGATTTACGTTTTTGTGGAAACGGATTTGGCAAACGGATTTTGTTCGGGAGTTCAATAACTTTCATCTCATGGGGTGGATTAAAGCATAATTCCATTGTCATGGAAATTTATGAGCTTAGTTTCGCATTGTTGTCATTGTTGCATGTTGAATTTGCAACATTAGCGCCGAATTAGCAATTCACTTATGGCATCCATTACGGCCAAGGATTCGCCCATATGTGTCAATGTCCTCATCTATCTAAAGGATACAACCATCACAACATACATACATACATGTGCATCTTTATATGTATGTATTTGTAACGAGTGAAAATGGCATTTCGCAATTACACAAAATGCTTTGCAAATACATTTTTAAAACTGGGTCAACATTTGAATGAAGTGTTAAATGGTATTTGAAGGCGAATAAATAGGGAATAAATTCGTATTCGAAAGTCTCATTTAAGTTGGGGATGTTTCACAATTTATCACATATGCGCATATTTTATAAAGAGAAGTTTTTAAATGGTTTGCCTTAGGGAGAGTTTGCTGCGGGTTGATTATCTTGAGGTTAGCTCATGGTTAACTTGTGGTTAGTTTAGACTTTCTGACGCAACTAAATTAATTTCGCACTAAAAATAACAATTTAATTGCATTGGAAATGGAAGTGGGTATTTTAAAAGAAATGTTTGCCATTCACAATATACGCTTCGTGCTCACACTAAAATCCCATAGCTTTTTGTTTTGACAGAATCTGGACACACTCTGTATAATTTCATACAAAAATGTAAGCATCTAGTAGGCTACGACTGACCGAAGCAAAAAAACAGGCAATAGAACGTGTTCTTATTACATCGGTCATCTTGGCTTTTTAAATGTAGCTCTAAATTTTTCAAGCAAAAAATGCCACACAAAAGCCGACAATCTGAACGCATCTTTTATAATCTTATTTTTCCCAGCAATAATCAATGGATTTTGGGCGATTAGCATCATTTTTTTTATTATTTTATATATAAAATGATCTCTTGAAATCATCTCCAGTTTATTTTTTTAACACATTAATTCATTTTTCGATTTAATCGATTTTTATTTAAAAAAGATCGAAAAAATCGCTCCGGCCTATCAAAACTAATAACCGTATATATAGCGTAGCAACATGTCAGACCACGCCCATGTTCGCTCTATGTTTGTGTAGATCCATGTCTTGCCCGGGAGTAGGTATTCCAAGTTCGCCTTAAGGTGCCAAGTGCCTTAAAGTATACTATGTATACTAAATTTACATCCCGGATTTATTGCGGTGGTGCCAATTTATCATTTTTCCGGACAGATCTGCCTTATTTTATGAAGTTTTAAAGATTTTTTTAATTAAATGTAAAAACTTAACCCTAAAAACTGTTTCTATATTTTGGGTGAATTTAGGGTTACATTTTTATGGCAAATTTTAATTATTTTCTACGTCTTTTCTTAACATTACTTTATAATATTTTTTTAAATCTGTCATGTTTTTAACCGAAGACCGAAAAGTTTTTCATAAAATTTAGCTGTAGAATTCAGCTTATTTATTTATAAAATTCAATTCAAGGAGGCTTTTACATTCGTATTAACTTGCACTAAATAGAAAGTATGTTCGGTAATACGTTAATATATAATTATTGTCAGCATTTTTAAATTATTACATGCATATGGACAAGAGTTCACAGAGCATTCAGGTTTATTTTAAATATTTATATATTATATCTGTATCTTCAGTTACCCTAGAAACATTTGCATCACTGAATATCTGCCCACATTATAAATATTTTACAGAATTCCCAATGGAATGCAGATGCCAATCTAAAATGAAGTCAATTTCGAATAGAGCTGAATAGAAAAAGCAGTAAATGAATCATTGTTGCAAGTTTCAACCGCAACTGATAGTTGCATGGTCGCAATGCCCAAAATTCAGCATATGTTGATGCCACATTAGATGTACAACTCAGTTGTCTCTCTATCTGTCTGTCTCTGTCTGTTTATCATTTGCACCAGTTCCAATCAGAGAGTCAAAGAGCGAAAGGCACCCGCGGGAAAAGTGTGACACTAAAAGGGGGGAGGGTCAGAGACAGGGGTACATTTTTCTACGCATATGTCAGCATTTTCGAATTGGAAACGAAAAATGCTGCACTAACAGCATTTTGTGGTTTTCAGCATAATTAAAGCCAGACTGGCAAGGCGAACTCACATTCAAACCCAAGCCCACTCTCCCCCTCTTCCTTCTCATCTCTCTCAATACTAACAGCCCTCTTGCTGTACCGCCCCGAACAGATCGAAAATGTCGAAAAACGTAAGGTGCAACAGGGCACTATGGGAAAAGATTCCAAAACTCGGCATATATTGCAGTTTTGGCTATGAAATTGTTTTGATTTTTAAAATCTTAATACTTAAGATGGATTAAAGACAAACTACTTAAATACAAATTTAATAACGCTTTATTTACATATTTAAATACATTCAGTTTATATATTAAATATAAAATAAATTCCCAAGTTTGACTGCGGAAAGAAAGCTTTACACGTATGTAGATCTTTTAATATAAAGAGGTTTCTTCGTTTATTTTAAAATCCATTGGAATCTTAATATCAGCTTTGACAGCTTTTCTGCACAACAAAAAGAAGCTTTCTCTACCGGGAGTCCAATTTTGACAAACACTGCTCTAAGTAATTAGAGATTATGCCAAGAAAAAGCGCCATTTATTCCCATAGTTCGGGGTTGCAATTGAGAATTGTGAATTGTGTATCGAGAATTGAGATTCATGACGATGTGGCGCGAGCTATTCACCGAGTTAACAAAGCCATCAATGGACCATAAACTAAACACTTTTTAAATGCCGAAGGGGAGAGGGAAGGGAACACAGCACGATCTTGTGATGTCCTTCTCCTGCTCCTGTTGCTATTACCTTCTGGCAAAATTGCACAGATGTTTGTGTTGTGTGTTATTCAACACACATAGCCGTAGTTTAGTTTATTAAAGGGTAGTTTTCATTATTTCCAATTCACAGTTGGACTCTTTTGGCAATTGGAACCGGGTCGCAATTCTCTGATTAGATCTGAATCTGATTGCGCACTGTCAGAGTAAACGAAAGGAATGAAATAGCGGAAAAACAAGGAAACAGGTTCCATGGCAGGGTCACAATTTATAGCACCAGAAAACGTATTGAACAACTTTAAATGCGGGTCAGCTGGTTGCCTTACCATACTGGCAACTGGTGGTAATGATGGTTACTGGTGACTAGAGAGTAAAGACTGGTGACTGGTGACTGGTGTCTGGTGGTGACTTGGCGGTCGATTCATTTGTGCAGCTTCGTTGAACATACGCTGCACATCCGCATACGCAATGCCACAAGCTGAAGGACCTTCAATCAGGCCCATGTTGCCCGCTTTTGCTAAAAATATGCTTAAAAAGCAACAGGAATAATCCCCTTTTATACGTCGAAATGGTGATACTCTGTAGAGTGAAGGAATAATGTGGCAATGGAGGATATATATTTATAGAAAGGGAAGTAGAAGCGAATAGGAGAAGATTCTGGTTATGAAGTGATCACGAACAACAGTAGAATGGAAAGATTTGTATGCAGAAAAGTAACTATGAAGAAGAGAAGGTTTCTTAGAGATAAGTATAACAATCAATCTCATTAATGAAATTGAACATTTTAACTTATTTTTTACTAAGAAAAACAGTATTAATTATTACTAAAGTAGCATAGAAATAAATATTAAGCAATAAAGTGATTAAGGTACACTCTAAATAAACTTAGATTAGATACAGAAAATATGTATAGTGTCCAAAAGAAGTAGACAACGAAATATGATAAACTAAAAACTATATAGACCAATCTGTAATAATGTTATCATGGAGAGCAAGCAAGTGGACGGTTAGTTCAGAAACAGCTGAAAAGTCAGATATGAGTGAATAAAAGAAAGCAGACCTTAAATTAATAGAAATAATAATCAGAAAATCGGTAGAGATCAAAAAGTTATATATATGCCTTGCATAACCATATAGGTAATAATACCCACTTCAAAGGTATACCAAAGTTGAAGTGGGTGAAGTAGCTGTTCCTGTGCCGAATTCTCTCTTTCTCAGTTCTCAATTCTGATTCTCTTCCTGTTGCTGTCCAGTGGGAACACTGAAGAGCACTTGACATGCTGGCTGAGCCACAAAAGTTGAATAAAGTGGCAGCACTTGGCAACTGTTAACTGTTGCAAGAACTGTTGTTGCAACAGGATTTAAACGGATGCAAGTATGTGAGGTATTTTGAAATACATTCGTGCCACATCCGTTGAGGGAGAACATAAATATTTATGCCCCACTCGATTGAAAGCATCTCGAGCGTAAGCATTTTAGATAAAGCATAAAATCGAGTGCAGGTTGAGCAAATGAAGGGAAAGGTGGAAGAAAAGGGGAAGGAGAAAGAGGTGGGAAGGGTAAGGGGAAGGGGAACAGATACAGGTGCCGAGTCAGATTTTCAGATGCAAAATCATTCGTTTGGCTTTTTGCATATTACAGCACAAAACATTTTGTCGAGCTTGATTGTGAGTCGGAATTCTCCGTGCTGATTGAACGCACACTCGAATAGAAATTGAATCCAAAATCGACATTTGGATTGTTGTCATCTAGGGCGATTTGGGTAACCAAAACATGGACTCACTAATCCGACTAGCTATAACTTCAGACAAACGACACTAAACCACAATATCCCAACCACCAGAGATGGAGAGAGAGAGAGAGAGAAAGTTTGGCCCTCGGGCCTTGTTAGCGACCCTCTTTTTAATCCGTTTAAATGAATGACAGTATAATTGGAGGATTTGAACGAGAACAAGTACAGAGCAGACGCGTCGTCTAAATAGTGACAAAGTCCTTGCCATATGCTTCGAAAAAACCACATGTTATTCACGGTATTTAAACAAACAGCAACAGAACAAGGGTATGGGTGGAAACCACCCTCCCAAAAACCACCTCCAACCACCTCCAACCCTCATAAAATTAGGTGCTCGGCCCGGAAATCCAATTCGAATTTTTATATAATGCGCGAAAAGCACTTGATTGAGCTCGAAACGAAACGAAACGAAAATCGAGGCCGTAAACTAAATTGTAACCAGCACATACTCCAGGGACACTTCATCAGAGGGTTGCAGTATCAAATTCAGCACAGGACGATGCAATCTGCAAAAGTAGGAAAAGAGGAAACTTTCAAGTCAGCTAGAAGCTGTTGCCATCCTGGGGAAAACAAAGTGCCACAAACAACGCAGATTACGAGACTAAGAAACTAAGGCAAGAACTCGACTCGAGCATTAACAATAACCGTAAGAAAAGGTGTCGGCTGTCTCCAAGAATCTACAGCCAGTACACTGAAAAAAAGACCAGCGTCTTCAATTAAAACCATGCATCTTTAATAGTACGCTCTTAAAATCAAACAAGTTTGAGAAACTAAGAAACTTAATCCAAAAAGTCTTGGATTCTTCAAAGACCAATTAATATCATAAAGTTAGAAAAACATATATTTAAATTAAATATGTATTATTAGTTCTTTTCATTTTACAAACTAACATAATTCTTCTTAAGATGTTAAGAAGATAAATTTAATTTCTAGAATTGTCTTGAATATTTTGTTTTTGTTTTTATTTGTTCCTTAATGTTCTCAAATGATCCTATTTTTTTGAATTTCAAATTTTTTTAAAATATTAATATTATGATAAAGAGTTTTACCTTTTTATTAAAACTATGCTCTATTTGAAGTGCTCTTAAAATCAAAATGTCTATTTTAGACCATGTTTTTAACAGTGCACAAGCTCATCTTGTCCTGAAAACAATTAGCATTTACATTTTGCCATCCTGTGGTATCTGTGGTAATTAAATGTGGTAAGCAGAGGTTTGGCATAAGGAGCACGTAGCACGTAGTCTAGAACTTGGTCCTTAGATTGGCATCTTAGTTTTTAATTCCCATTGCCGGTACAAAATTCTATTCCTTTCTATTATCTTCCCTTTTTTCCCCCTACCCTCATTTGGTGGCTTGACTTAATCACACAAAGGCAATTTCACGCCTTTTTGCTCAGCCAGAACTCTCGGAGCACTGACAATCACTTTGTCACTTGGCAGTTTGATGTATCGACAACGTCAACAACAATCCTCCCCTGTTCTCTCACCTCTCTTTCCCTCTCTCTCTCCTCTCTATTCTCTCCTCCCTATTAGTTTTGGCTAACAATCAGATTGTTTTAGTCAACGAGATCTTGAAGGGGAGATTAGCAATTGGTTTTTGGGCTTAACAAAATGTTGTGCTCGATTTGTATATCGAAGATTTGCGTTAATTTCCATTGAAAATATTTGTGTGAATCCCGGCAAATGTGTTTGGGATTTACACTTGACTTAAATTGCAGTCACGTGCCACATGTGTGTGCCACATAATAAATATTTTGGGGGTAGAGCTAAGTAAACCCTAGGTCAATGAATCGTCAATAAATAAACGGGGATTTAATTACTATGAATCTACTTTGAGTTATTTATAGATATAGATTTTAAACCTATTTAAATAAATCTGTTTTACAAGTCAGAAGTTATGAATATTTTAAAGATTAGTTTTTCTTTTAACTGTAGATATTTTTCAACAACTTTAATATTGTCTAATCTCAGTTCAATTCATTAGAGTTCAATTTATCAATTATTTGATCTGATAATTAAATTTTTAAAACTGTTTTATCTTTTTTTCCATAGTTTTAAATGTTTGTATTCAATTATTATTTGCACTTACCCTTTTAAGCATATTTAATTTAAAGTTCTATTAATATTTTTTGAGCGCTGAAAAAAATGAATTCATTGTTAAAAAATGAATTCAAAATATGTTATGTTAGATATTATGTTTTATTCAACAGTAATAATATTTGCAAATATTTATTGGGATGATTAATAATCATTTGGAACCTTTGATCGATTCGTTAAACCATTGACAAGTTATTCAATAAATTCTTCAATATCTTCATTTTTTATAACTTTTTTAGTGCAATTAATTTAGCTGGGCAGTTCTTCACTCGAAATTGATTAATTTGGCTTTAGCTTTAATAGTTCTGTCGGCAATTAATTAAATATAAGCTAAACAATATTTTTAATGAAATGCCAATATCGAAAGCAATCATGTGTTTAATATTAATTTCGTGTCGACAGAAAACATGGCCAGCAGTCGTATTATAAGCAACAATAAACAGAGATGGAGGGAGTGGGAAAGAAAGAGAGAGAAAGAGAGAGAAAAACAATGCAGAGATAGTGGCAGCTATAAATTTTAATTAAAAATGCAGCTCATATGGCAAGTGGAGCAATTAGCACCTGAAAATATGCAAACATTAAATTGCCAACTGCAAACAAGCAACAACTGCAACAGCAATAAAAAACAACTGAAACAACAGCAACAACAAAAACAAACACAACAACAATAAAAGGCGTGGAATTTCAATAAATTGTGAGTATGTGTATGTGAACTGGACATTGTCCATGGCTAACATAACGTGGCCATAACAGACACATATTTTGGTCTAGCAGCGGCTACATCCTGTGTCAGGACTAAAGAGAGTGAGAGGGGGAGAGTAAGGGAGAAAGAGAGAGCTGCATAATAGGGTCAAAAGCAGCAGGTAGAGTGAGACGGAAAGCAAACGGAAAACATTGCTGAATTTGTTGCAGTTGTTGCTGCAGTTGCCATTGCAATTGTTGTTGTTGTTGTTGTTGGGCATTGTATTTACTGGACAATGGTCAAGTGTTGAGAGTGTGAGTGTGTGTGTGAGTGTAGCTGTTTTTATTTATTTTATACATATAGATCGAGCGACAGGCAGACGGATAAATATTTTAGTTTGCAAAATCTTTGCGCTCAACAGTCCACACACACACACTCTCCTTATTTGTCTGTACGTGTGTGTGTGTGTGCTGTGTTGCAATATGTAAAAGATACACGCAGCATATACTCAAAATACACACAACAACAACAACAACAAGGGTAAACACAACAACAACGACACAAAACATGAATACATATTCAGACAATCTCGCTGCTGCTGCCAAAAAATCGACAAAAACAACCTGTTCGGAAACACTTGCAACAAGGACATCAAGCATATACATCTGTGTGCTTGTGTGTGTGTGTGTATGTGTGTGTGCAGCAGTGGCAGCAACAGCAGCGCAAAAAGGAGATGGAGCGAGCGAGCGATAGACAGAGAGAGTGAGAGATAGAGAGAGAGGGTAAACGAGATAGACAACAGATTGCCAGCCATTGCGGGGGTGAAACTGAGCGCCTGAGAGAGGAGAGAGAGAGACTGTAAGGATAGAAAGAGAGAGAGCAACTAAGCGCCGCCTCTTTTCGAAACTTTGGTCACATTGGGCCAAAGTAGTAAAATTTGTTATATGTTAAAAGCGCAATAGTTGTCGTATTTATTTTTTAAACAATTTTTTTTTTTAATTTTTGTTAATATTTTCCCATTTTGTTAATGTTTAAGCTGCTACTTATTCATATTGTTTAGAAGCCATATTTATTTCTTAAAAAGCCAGAATTTCCGCTTCCCGCAATACGCAAAGAAAAAGCTGGTTTGCCAGCACTGGCTTTTAAGCTATTTTTTCATTTTGTACCTTAGAATTCGTAAGTTGTTCTAACATTGAAAGAGTGATACTATGATTGCATCGCTGGTTAAGTCAGCAAAATGGTATTGATGGACCATGATGGAATAAGTATAACTTATATACCTTATACTAGTTTCATCATGACTGAGACCAAGGTGAATTTACTTTAGAAGTGGTCTCCCCATCATAGCTGCCCTCTTTCGAGGGTATACCAAATCGACAGTATAGATGCAAATGTCGTCGAAAAAGGTTATATAGAGCATGGTTTCTTCATTTCATGGCTTTCGATTTTACAAATAAACCCTTAATCAAGAAAACAATGAAGAATTTATTGATAAATTTAACTTGGTTGAGACTGGCTATCTTAAGACATGTATACCATGTGAATTATATTTATAAGTATACCTTTATTTAACAATATAAAAGGTCGCTATTTATAATAAAATATACAATTTTGAATGGAATTTTGTTTTTTCTTTTGAGAAATATGATAAAAATTAACTTTTATGGTTAAGGTCGGAGGTCATGATGAATTATGAATGAATATTCACTAGTTTGATTTTTCTTATCTTACTTTTAATTTTGAAGTTTTTAAATATTATACAATATATAATTAGATTCTTGCGATGCTAATTACTATAATGATCTCTGCAAAATTAGTACATGGCTTAAATAAATTACTGAATAATTGCAAAATTAAGTTCAAGTAATTTAAAGAACCTAGAAATAAATCCCAGATAGTTTTTCACCAATTCAAATCGAACAAATCCTTGTACCACTGTGCAGTACATGAACAATATAGAGTGTGGCTGGAAAAATCTATTGCAATGTGAATGGGATGACAGTGAGTCAGTCAGTCAGCCAACCAGGAGGCGAGGTCTACAATAAAACCACAGAATATGTTGGCAACTGACAAAGCAGATGGACCGCCGAGAGAGCGAGAGAGCAATATTGGAGAGAGCATAACATAAGGGTGAAGAAGAATTCGAATTTTACTCTCAGCAGGAGAAGCTAACGCTAACAACAGTGAGTCCAAATAGAATCAGGACAGATGTGCAAGTGCTGTGAGTGCGAATGCGAATGAGGAGAGTTTTTCGTATCGTTTGAATGGGACAATATGAAAATTCCAAGTGGAATCCGAATATAAATCCTCCTCAACATTTTGGTGGTGGCAATTGGCGAGTACTTAAAGAGGAACAGATTGCACACGGCCAGCAGTCGAAATCAGAACTTCGAAACGAACGAACAGCAAAAGAACTCTTATTTATTTATTAATTTATTAAGTGAACAAATCCAAACGAATATTCCAAAAGTGTTGTCCCAGCCAGTGCGATGAACTTGCTCATGGATAATCTGCCGTCGCATGTGAATTCCGCCGCGCGTCGTAGCGAATTGAGAATCTCCACCAGCCCGACAACAGCAACAGCAGCCACAATGACACAACAGCAACATGGCTCCATCAACAATAATAACAATAATGAGACTCCCAGTGTAAAGACAACATTAAAGCGTTCATTTGACGTGGCTTTTTTAATGATGCCCGATGAGCGTATTAAACAAAAACAGGCCGAGAAACAGGCACGTCTTCAAGAGGCACTGCATCATCAGCAACAGCAACTGCAACAACACCAACAACAACAACTGCAACAGCAGCAACAGTTACAGTTGAATCATTATCCCACGGATCTCTCCCCAAGAGCAGCAGCCTCACAGCCTCCTTCACCGGCTGCCTTGGAGTATATTAGTTTATTGGAGGCACGACAACGTTATCCACAACTTGCTATACGTTCTCCAAGAGTCTATGATGATCCAACATTGGTTATACCCTTGGTGGATTCTCCCGAGGGTACAGTTTCACCGCCACCTCCACCGTTACGTAGCGCCTTCACCAAGGTGGCTTCCTCGTTGTCCAGCTCCTCGTCTCCCTCAACGGCATCACGTTTGGAGTCTCCTGTGGATGTTGGAGCACCTCCTTTAAGTCCGGATCAATTGAGCTGCCATTCGATGAGTCCACCAGTGGCTACACCACCGCCAAGAACCAACAGTGGTGGTGGTAATAATAATGCCACCTCCCCGCATCCCTTGCCAGCCAATCCCATTGTCTATCACAATTTCCGACCGGAATACCAATTTAATGGAGCCTTCCAGGCCGTGAATCCCATGCAGGCTCTGCAGGCACAACAGCGTCTGAAGCAACAGCTGCTCTATAGGCCAACAACAGCGCCTAATGGTCATAGTCCCAATGGGTCCTCGAATCCCTCGTCTCCTCCGACGGGTCCTCCACCGGAATTTCTGCATGCCGCATATCCAGGCTTTGGTCCACCTCCGCACCCCTTTGCCGTGGCTCAGCCTCTACAGAATCCCGCTGCTGCTGCAATTCTCTCAACGCTCATCCCACCCACCTTAGCATCCACGTTCACATTGACGGCACAGAATGTTTGTGCCAAGTGTAACATTAGTTTTCGCATGACCAGCGATCTGGTTTATCATATGAGATCCCATCACAAGAGCGAGGTGGCCTGTGATCCCAATCGTCGGAAGCGTGAGGAGAAACTACGTTGTCCTGTTTGCCAGGAGACGTTCCGAGAGCGCCATCATCTCACCAGGCACATGACCGCCCACCAGGACAAGGCCAGTGATCATCAACCAACGCCGGATGAGTCCAGCGATAATGAGATTATCAATGTGGTTGGAGGTACACCTCCAGGAAGACGAGCTGGCGGAGTGTCCAAATGATCCAAACATTTCTTCGGATACTTCTAAGCTGCAGCCTGTTTTTTTTGTTAATCTCTTCGTCCCATTGTGATATTACGTTTAGTTACCAATCCCATATACAACTTGTTTATCTCTCTCCATTAGCCATAAATATATAGTGCAATTTCCTTGATCTCAAAGCGAACCATTTGAAACAGGTCTTCTTTTGTATCTTTTCCCTCATCGAATCTATTATTCGAAGTAACCATTTTATCATTGTAAAATATTAGATCTAAGTTTCTGGCTCTACCCATTCAACATTTAATGTGTAATTTAATGTTTAAATAAATATCTTATTGTTATTAAATCCGAAAAAAATACTACACTTTTTAATTCGTTATTTGGAATGGTTTGGGAACGTTTTTTCTGAAGAGCTTGGATGTTTTTCGATTTATATAATATATTGTAGGAGCCAACTCTCCATTTTTGGCAACTTACAGAATTTCTTTAAAATTAAAGGATTATCTGATCAGGGATTCAAACCGATCGACAACATTAAATCAATGAACAGCCGTTCCTTGCCAAGAATGAAAACTCGTAGACATAAACTATTGAAAATGTGAGTAAAATTCAAATATATTGAATGGCAGTGTTGTGAACGGCAGTCCAAGCTAGTGACAAAAGAAGATCCAGCGTTTACATTAAGATATTGGTTTCACTTAGATCGACTTCAGATGCTTCCATCGAAAACTTCCAAAGAATAATAAACTAGTAAGAAATGTAAAAAAGAAAATGTTTTGCAACTGTAGTCCAGATCAAATAGCCAACATCGAACTCAAAGTAAGGATGAAATCAGTGCGCATCGATTCAGAATCTGTACATAGACAACTTCGGGCGAATCTGTATTCTCCGATAGTCAAAGGGAAGCTCCTGTAGTCGTGAGGACCTTGATAGGATCGGATCAAGCCAGCTGGCCTGGAGAACTAGAATAATTCCTCACATTCCAATTTATTTTTTTAGCTGACCAAGCCGCAGGTAGACTTTTTTGCCGGCAGTCAGCCTAAAAGGTGTTACGATAAACCAAAGGAGCCTACGTACATCCAAAATTCTACAAGCCAACACACAGGTTTTGAAACCTGCTTTGAGTCAAAATCTCTAAGATTTCCATGGCACTCTTGATAGAAGCTTGGTTGAAAACCCAAATTTGAGACGGGGAAAAAACATAGGTTCCCAGGCTTTGAAAAACAGGCACATGCTCTAAAGAAACATACGTCATGTGAATGGCCGGAGAATATGTTGGCCTTGTTAGCGCAATGGAGTCGGAATTTAAGAAGGGGATGGCATCCATATGAACGGACACACGGATATACGGGCAGACGGACGGACATATGCAGCCGTAAAGTCGAGCAGCGTATGCAGCAATTAGATGCGGCGACAAAAACAGCGACGCCGACGCTAATGAGATGTGTCTGGATGTGGGAACAGAGTTGCCAACAAGCTGAAATGCGAATACAAATGAAGGGTAGTCCCCAGTCCCATAAACGAGGCCGCAACTAATGTGGAGTAAAAAGGGGAATTTCTCAAGTGCTCAAAATGATTTTCGAATTTCAATAATTTTTTCTTTTTTCCTCTGACAACCCTCGTTGACTGAGATGATATTCCCATGAGCCATAAGAATTTGTAGCATGCCGAATTCCGACAAAGCGCAACGAATATTCTTGGGTGGTGGGTGCCACACGAGAATGCCTCGTTTTGTTGCACACTCAAATGAGCCAAAACGAATTGCGTTGATTTAGCGTGGCCAAATCCTGTTAGCCCGTGCCACAAAAATCCATGTGATTCTCACAGGATCTCTATGGCTTTATCAGTGTGATGTATCAATTGATGGCGTTACTAAACACAGTTGCCCTTCCTGTCTTTGTCTGTATCACATTGTTCCCATGATGGGATTAGCGTTTTATGGCCATGTATACACTGCCAAGCCACTTGATAAAGAGTTCTAAACAAGCTGAATGTGAGATAGTCATGAAAGAAAATTGAGCAACTGAGAAAGGAAGTTAAAGAGAAGTTAAGTTAGGAGTCAATTAACCTGGGAGCTTGCTTAAGTGGACAAATCAATTAATTATGACAGTAGAGAATCCAGCTAGTTCCAGCTGAAGGTTTTGGCACAATCTTCCTAAGCTCCGTGTACTGTCGAAACCAGACAGCACTACAGTCTTAGCTAGCCAGCAGTACACCAGTTATCCTTGGCACCGACGCGAACGCAGTGTCTCCTATGTGGTTCAGCAAAATCTTAAGGTTTGCCCGGAGAAATGCATTTTTAAATGAACAGTTGCTTTTAGCATAAGCCATTTCCAATATGTGTGAAATATTAGTTTCTTTGCATTTTATGTCAAATTATTATTCAGACACCTTTTCTTTTCAATTGTCGGGCATTTGTTGTGCATAGCAAGAAGAACTTCATAGTTAATAGAGTGGAAAAATGTATATGACAAGGTCTGATATGTTGCAACGCAACATTTTCGTTGTGTCATGGGCTTTGGCTTACATGAAATTAAAAAAATCTAATGAAATTTAACACAACGTATTATTGCCGGACGTACACCGGGCAAGGGGGGCGGTACACAAATAAAATCCACTACATATTTTTTCAGAGGGATCTGGGTGTATAGTTGCTACATGCCGCCTAGATGGAGCATACAAGAATATGGAAACGCATTAGACGAATTAGTGGAAGACGTACGCACACATACACCATCGATAGTAGCTGGTGATTTCAAAGCGTGGGCAACCGAGTGGCATTCACGTTTCACGAATGCCAGAGGAGAACTCCTGCTAGAGGCGTTTGGAGTCCTAAACCTGATACTAGTAAATGAAGGTTCCAAAAACACGTACAGAAAAGGACAACCAGCTAGCCCTCTCGATGAGTTGGCATGTCAGCGATCTCTACACGGCAAGTGACCACATGGCTATTCTTTTCAATCTCCAAGAACAAACACATAGGACTCATCCGTCATCGGCAAGACGATTTAAAGTTAAGACCCTCAACACTTCAATATTCCGGGAGAAGCTTGCCAACATGAGTATTAGCGGAAACGGCGAGAGGATGGCAGAAATGGCTATGGAGGCGCTACATCAGGCTTGTCAGGCCAGCATGTCGAAGGGAAGGAAAAGCAGTCGTGACAAATCTGTTTATTGGTGTTATCCCGAGATAGCGGAACTGAGAACGGAATGCATCAGAGCCCGACGATTATACACACGAGCGGCCCGCGGTTCAGCATCAAGTGAACTTCTGCGAGTCGAGTTTCTCCCAAATACTTGAAGTCACAAAAACTTCTCCTACTTCCAAAGCCTGGAAAAGCACCCGTAGATCCAGCTGCCTATAGACCAATAATCAATGAATTAAAAAAACATAGTCCAATCCAGGACAGACGCAATTATAGCTCTGGGAATAAACGTATAAAAACTACAGCTGGTAGTAGTATCAGCTTTGACCGTTAAAAAAGGGACAGATTTGAAAATAATATTAGAAAGTTATATAAAGAGAAGAGGTGAGAAAAACATTAAAATATTTCTAAAAATATGTAACCGCAAAGGAACAAATTGGCAACAGTGAGTATTATCCAAATCAATATTTGGAGGTTCCACATTCGCCAAGGGACTGCGAGCTCTTAGCGTTCTACAAGGTTTGAAATTTGTAAACGTATCCTTTTAAATCAAATGGTAATTTTTATAGATAAGCCCTCTTTCGATGGAAGCCTGTAAAAAACACTGCCAAGCTGGACTTTTTTGCGTGCCAGCTTCTTCCACAGCCTCGGAAAGGATGTTTAGAAAAACTGGACACCAAGTAAAGTAGCAAGTGAGCGCAGGAGCTCGCTGAAACCAACAAGTGTAAACATGCTTCTGTTTATAAACAAAAACAGCTTCCAATCGGATCTGTCGATCGATGATGATCGATTATAAGAAAAGTTTCCCACCGATGTTTTTCGAGCTGTAGTTCAATCGCTACCTGGAACAACGCCAGCACCATCAGGGCCAAGGACATTCATCAACGATTGGTTGGTTTGTTCTGCGGTTAAAGAACGCATCAAAAAAAAAACAAAAAAATCAATGAAAAAAAAACCGATGAAAAAAACAAAAAAATTATGAAAAACAGAAAGAAAAAAAAATCTTTATCATACCGCTGGCAGCCTTTTTCTGCCGCCAGTCAAACATTACCAGATATTCATTCAGATAATATACTAAGCTCGCGCTTGAACAATTTGGGAATTCGAATCGAAGAAGTATAAAATACTGTGCGTACAAGTATACTATGTAGAGCTCTGGAATATACTTCCCTAAGGTAGGCTATACTTTTGACTTAAACTTTTTCTTGCGTTTTAGAGTTCAGCTTATTTACTTATTTATTAGTTTCGATTGTTATAGCCTTCTGGACACAAAGGTTAAAGGACTAATGAACTGGCCGATCTACAAGCCAAAGAGCATTCTAGATTTATATTAGCTTTCACAGAAAATTAAAATATGGCGACTTTAACAGGGCCTTTTAAAAAGAATGATAAAATTGGTTAACAAAATCCTTTGATAATTTCAATTAGACATGTGCTTAAGTAGATCTCTTATCATCGGAAAGCTTTCTAGCTTATAAAAATTGTACTCTTCTTCTGTTTAAAGCATATGAGTGCAAATTTATCGTAAAACAACACACTTAAGTAGATAGTCTCCACCATTATTACCAAGTTTTATAGTTATTTCAGTACCTCTCTCTTTCCATTCTCCAGCTATTTCATTGCATTTTTACTTATGGCTTGTTACTGATTTATTTAATACATTTCCCCAACGAGCAATTTCAACTTCCTTTAAAAACAATTACAACTTCCTACACAAATACTCACACACACTAGCAGACATTTGTTTGCTTCTCTCGTTAAGCCAACACATCGTCAAAATCACATTTCCTCATTTAAGCTAAAAGAGTCCCCCAGTTGCCAACAATTCCCAGGCAAGGAGGACTCAACCGCCATTCACTCAAAACGACGCCCGAAGCAAACCGCAGTGGCAACTTCATAATAAGCCTCATCATGACTGGCTATAATAATAGCAGCCATAATCACATTTCATATTTATCACATTTTTACGCCCACACGCAGAAGTGAAAGGAGAAGGAAATGGAGCTGGAGCAGGAGCAGGAGCAGAAGTTGGAGCTGGAGTAGGAACAGGATCTGGAACAGCTCAAAGCACGACCTGCGCATTGTTTGCCTTTTTTGCCTAAGCTCTCGCAATTTGACCGTAAATAAATTGCCTGCTCATTTGCTAAGCACTTGGCCCAAAGCACCCCTCGTTACCTTCTCCGTTCACCCCATCAAAATGAATTTCCCACCAGTTTCCTTTCAATTCCTTCTCTCCCCTGACATCCTCGTGTTCAAATACGTTTAAACACAATGCAAATACCGTTATAATAGTACAGCAAGGACAACAAAGCAGACAGCTGGGTAATCCGCAACAACAACATCAGCCCAGGGGGCTTGTTACGCCCCCAAACAGCCCTCCTCCTTCTCCTACTCCCTTGACTTGTAATGGAGACGTGTGCGTATGAGTGATTTTTCTCAGCTGCGTTTAAAAGTATGCAAATGTTTCTGTACGTGGGTGTCTGTGAAAGGGGTTGTTGTTGTTTAGGCGAAGGGGGCGTGGCAGTAGCTGACTTTCAGTTTATGACTTTTGCAGTTTGTCGATGTTGTTGCTGCTGTTGTTGTTGGTGTCGTTGTTGTTGTCGTTGTTATTGTGGGCTATTAAGCATGGTAAAGTGTTTTTAACTGCAGGCAATTTCATTTGCGCTGACTTTTCCCCCTTGGTCCACCTGCTCCTCATTCTACTACTTCTCTTCCTACTCTTTTTCTAATCCTCTTGCTGGTGATCTTTCTCCTGTCCCTTATTTCACTCCTGATCCATGTGCTCCACTTGATACTTATTCTACTATTATTATTTCACACAGAGAGAAAAAGTCGTAGGTAAATTAAGATCGAAGGAACTGTTAAATTATGTACTTGCTTAAAACCACTTCTCGATTTAAGTACGAATTATTGAACATAACATAAAAGAAAAGCACAAATAATCGTAATACATAGAGAACATTTTAATTGAGTCTAGAAATTATTGGTATAACCTCGGAACCCGCGCTCGAATCCCACTAAAAGCTAATAAAAATAAACATTTTTTTTCTACATCCTTTTTGGTTTTTAAAATTTAATAATTAATGAATGTAATTTTATTATTTTTAATTTGTTTTTGTGATATCATATTTTATAATCATAACATAGGAGAAACATAAGTCATAGAATATTTTATATATTCTCTAGATTCTAGAGTCTAGAATGTTTTTTAACTATAAGCTCGGAACAAAGGTTTAAATCCCACTAAGGGCTATAGTAAAAAACCTAAGGCATATAAATTATATTTATTTATTTCAGTTCAGTTTCAAGTGTGGGGCTTAAGCACGAAATAGTAGAGTTTTTCGCTCTGTGTACATCTACAACTCATTCCGTTGCTGATCCTCCTCCCACTACTGCTGTAAGGCGTTTAATTTTCATGTCCTTGCAATTGACGCTGTGTAATTTATGCATACTGATTAGCTATGGACAGGCCTCGACAGGTATGCGCCTGTCCAGCTCCAAGTCGACTTAAGAGAAAACAACGCAAAAATAAACCAGAGAAAAGCTGAAATTCGAAAGCCGAAAGCTGCAAAATGAAAACCGAAAAAAGGAAAAACGAAAATGAAAATGAAAAACGAACTCAACTGACAGCCAAGCCGCTTAAACTTTGAACTTTGTCATTTCAATTTTCGCCAACGGATGCGCTTTGTTTCAGGCCACACACACACATACACGTACACATACAGTCAGATCCCGAACGGGACTCTGTGCCGTGCCGTGTCCATGAACCGCCGGAAACATTGAGCCTGACAATGCGACTTTCATTTTTGGGCTGCCACCGTGCAACATGAGGAGCTGCCGCCATTGTTTTGCGGCCAAGGCACGACAAGGCAAGGCACACGATGATGAAAGTCCTGGGGAATGGCCAGGAAGTTTTTCATGCGCCATGACACTTTTTGTGCGATTCAGCAGCCATTTTCTCTCTGTCTACCTTTAGCATGGCCGGATTTCGAGGCAGAGATAAAGAAGACAGAGACAACGATGGAAGAAAGAGAAGGCAAGTCAGTTGTCGGCAGCTCCATTGAAATGATTTTTGGATGCATGGAAGCTGTTTGGCTTGCCGCAAGACAGGAGGCTTACTGACTGAACAGTAGCAGGAACAATTGAAGCAGGAGCTGGAGCAATCGGAGCAGCAGTCACAGTCAGGACAACATCCGCGTGTCCATGTCCATGTCCTCCGTTCGTCGTTCGTCGTTCGTCCTGTAATTTATGATGTGCGCTTCCTCTTTTCTCGCTGCCAGTTGCCAGTTGCCAGAGTTTTTAGTGTTCGCCAAAAACTTTTGCAGAGTCCTGCGCCTGTTTTCTGCTGTCATAACTTTGCACACATAATTAATAGTTGTAACAAGCCGTGAGCTGTGGATTTTGTAGTTCAACCGCGTAGCACAACTTTTATATGGCCGCTTTGTCCGGACTTGTTTGCTCAATTAACTTAGCAGGTAGTTAATTTTCAAAAGCCACAGGACTCCCGCTAATTGATTTACAACTCTCAATCTCTCTTTCTCTCTCTTTCTCTCTTCTCTGGGAGATTCTGCATAAAATTTGTATCTTTAAGATATTAAAGTATCTCTTGCCCCGTGTCTATTCAAGTGTGAATCGCATTTGAAACGCAGCCAAGTCACAGAAAATCAACAATAAGTTTGCTTTGCATTTGAAATATCATAACTTGTTTGTTTCAGCCATAAATTTGTGGCATTTCACGCATTACACTGAAGCATGAAGGGTGAAGGTTGAAGGGTGAAGAGTGACAGTCGGAACTAAGCAACCCCAGGACATTTACGCACAATAGAAGTCACAGATATAAATATACTTTTCCCCTTCACAAACAACGGGGATCAACTTAGAAAATTTGTATAAACTTAGCTGACAATCTGTTTTCATTGGAAGAAAGAGTGAACTTGAATATGGTCTGCAAACTGTTTTCTTAAGATTTACAGAGTTGAAGGCAAGTTTAAACTGTGAGATGGAATATAAAAGGGAGTAAAAATTGAATTTGTATTCATACATTTATTTAAACCAAATGCTTACTGAAAATTATTTTTTACCCAACAATTGCTTTTTGAAAAACATACCAAAATTATGTATCTTTACAGTTTTTAATTATAGTTCTTTAAATAAATAATGTATAGATCTATAGTCATATAACAATCAATTCTTTTCAAATAAACCCCATGGAGTAAATTATACTAGTAATTTTTCCTGCTTTGTATATTAAAGACTTTCATCTTTGTTGTATAATATAAATAAATTAAATTCATTATTCTGTATTTGTTGAGGTTTTCTAGGACTTGAAACCATAAATTGAATGTGCCATAAGTTTGGAATCAACTACAAAACTTTGTTTATAAAAACCACATTCTTTTCAAATTTACTATAATTTCCTTGTAATTGTATATTAAAAATTTAAAAACTTTATTAATATATAAAATTTAAAGTTGTCTAAATAAATAAATAAAACTGATCTAGCAACTAAGAACTTAAAAACTTTTGGCAGGGCGACAAGTTCAACACTTGCTTTGATTCTCTTGGCTTACTTGGCGTATGTGCGATTTCTTTAGCCGTTTCTTGTTGTTCTTACCACATACCTGGCCAAGTGCTGAAACCACTCGCGAAATATTTAGCATGTCAAATGACATATTTGCGGCTTTTTTTGTGCCTTGGCAGCAACTAAGCGAGGTGAGAATATCATTCACTCACTCGCTCCCCTTTTCTCCATCTCATATGTCTGGCATATGTGTGTTTCTATCTGTCTCACTCTCACTCTCTCTCTCTCTCTCTCTTTGAGTGTGTCGCCATTTTTGCTGTTTTGTGCTTCATTTATCACTTGGAGAGCAGTCGGAATTTCCATATACTCAGCATATTTGCTCGCATGATATATGGATGTGTCTTTAGTAAAGTCAAACGACGGCATCATCCACTAACCCAGGGTAGTGTGTCATTTTATTCCAACGATGACAATGTATACCCTAACCCCACCTTCTACCCTCCCCCTTTGATCACTTCCACTGCTCACACACATGGTGTAATTTAGATAAGTGGTCATTCTTCATATTTTTAATGCTCATAATTTCATAATGTGCCACGCATATGCAGCTTTCCCCTCTCTCAACCACGGCAGATAAAAACAACAAAAAAATCAGTTAAGGAGAGAGAGAGGAAGAGGGAGAGGAGGGAATTTGTTAACAACATGGTCAGCGTCGTGCGTTGCCAAAGCCATTTATTTTATTTGGCGCGACTTTTTGTTAGTTCAGCCACCTTGCAATGAATATGAATATTCGGTAAAAGAGTGGGCAAGGGGGGAGGGACTCCCATGAATATGGAACATGTGAATTCTCGATTGTTGTTGCTATTTATTTCTTTCGTTGCCCACCGTTTGTTTGTTGCCTTTGCTCTAATTTATGAGACACATAAAAGTTAACTTAATTAAATGGCTTTTGGTTTTGACTGAATATTTATGCGACTTTCCTTTAAAAGCAGAATATATGATGAGAGTAAATAAATTATTATAGAAACTACATAGTAGATAAATGTAAAAATGAAAAGCAGTATGTATTTATCATAGTTTTTTTCTGTTCTTTTTAATGACTTTTCCAAAAGTTTTAGTGATTAAATACTAGCATCCTTTATTTTATATTTGTGAACTTTACTATGACTTTGAAATAATTTTAATTTTATTTTATTAATATTTCTTCACACTTTCCATATCCATTTACCCTTTTTATTTCCCCATATCAATCTCTTTTTCAATGCGTCTATACTTTCCTACACTTGTTTAATACTTCTTTGTTCGACACTCGTTAACGATTTAACAAAATGTCATTCTAAGCAATATTTTTTATTGATTTTAAAAAGGACATAAATTCAATTGAAACAAAGTTATTCAAATTGTTAGATTAGCAGTCTGCAAGTGAAAGAAGAAAGAAAGAAAACTACTTTTAACTGTGTCAGTTGAAAAGAGACGGAATTATTAAAATAATTTGCTTAAAATTTACGATGCAAATGTTTTCCGATAGAGGCGAAAAAACTTTTTAATAGTTAAAATTTGCAAATTTCGTTTGAAATTTTGGCAGCAGATAACAAACAGGTTCGCCAATAAATATTGACACCATTTTGTGTTTATGTGAAGGAAAAGTTGGGGAAAACTGAGACAGATAACGGTAACATTATATGAATAAACACTTAAAGGCAGAAGAGACTGATACTGGAAACTGGAAACTAGAAACTGAAACCGATTTCAATAAGAATGAAAGGAGAAAGGAAAAATGGAGAGTGTAGAGAGAGAATGCGAATGCGAATCGTAAAAAATAAAATTATGCAAATTTTTATTATTTGATTATGCAAATGTTCGCGCTTGACGACCCTTGGCATAAGGACGACAATACTCGCATTCCCGCTACCCTGTCCCCGTCCCTGCCTCTGTCTCCTCCCCTTTCCAAACACATGCGAAGCTTCCGTTGTAAGCACGCGAGATAAAAAAATAACAAAAAATGGAGGCAAACAGTTAGTTGGCCAACATTTGTCCCACCCGACACCAGAGAGCTCCCTACAGCGGTTAAATTTGAATATTCGTTGGCGATTTCTTCTCTTTTTTAGGGGGAAGAGAGGGAGCAGGGAGGAGGGGTGCCATTGTGGAGCATTGTCATATGTGGTTGGAAATTTTGAATCTGTTTGCAACCCCTTCGAGCGTATCCGTTTCCTTCTGTCGCGTGCGTTTCCCTTCCCCCTTACCAACCACCTCCCTCCCTCCCTTCCTGGTCGCACTTGTCGTATGCGTATTTATATTTTCTCATATTCTGTTTTGTTATTGTCACTCTTCCTCCCATTCATTCACTTTCTCCCTCGCGATTTGCGCGCGATTTGAATCTTTTAAGCGAAATATTGTTGAAATCACTTTATGCCTGAGTAACTGAGCACATTGTAAGGATATACTCAACAGAGGGGAAAGCACACCTTAAATGCTCTCTAATTGATATACAACGTTAAGCCTCCTCAACCCCTTTGGGAAAGTCACGCGGAAAGCGTCTAAATTACAAAGTCGCTGATAAAAAACGAGAAGCGCACTCGTAAAAGCCAAACTGATAAGACTTTTGAGCATTCAGCTTTTATAGCTGTCTTCTAATCAGTTTGAATAATTACCAAAACGTGCTACGACAAACTAAAACACAAGTTGCCTAAAAGAGTGGAAAAGAAGTTGAAGAAAACGAGGTAAGGTGAAGAAACTCCTTGAAATTCAACTTTAAAATAAAAACTATAAAATAAACTTAGATGTAAGAAAGATTTTAATAAATTATTAATCATCAAAATTAACTAGTTAGTAAAGTTCGAGCTTGCAAAAGCTTAGATCTTCTAAATTAGTATCATTTAAATGGGGAATCAGTTCAGAGTTTAAATACTAATACTAAAAAGATATTTAAGTTTCTTAAATTAATATACCTAATTTAAAAAGGTATTCAATTTAGAGGTGAAATATTAACTAAAAATTTATTCTTAATCGAAATCGGAAAAGTTTTGTTGAACTTTTTGTTAGTTATGAGGGTTTGTAGCTTTTGAAATAATGGGTTATATTTCTTTTTAAACTACAATTTTTTAAGTAACTACCAATTTAAGAAGGATTTTACACATTATAATTAATTTAATTTTTTTTACTACACACTTTTCTACATCCAACCAATCCAATCTACCAGACTATCAAATAGTTCCCGATTAAAAAGCCAAATTAAATACAAATGCTTTTAGCTAAATGATTGATTGAGTCGGAGTCGTCAAAAAGACAGTGTATACAATTATTAAATTTTGGCTACAAGTAGACAAATATGTAAGTCGAATCTACTTAACTTTCTAGATTCCTTTTCGCCCTTTCCATTGATGGCTAAATACAATTTGTAAGCAGTTAAACAAACTAAAGACTAGCAGGATGGTCAGTTATGAATCTGAAATGTTCACAAAACTGATGAAGCCGCTCATCAATCACCAGGCAACGGAACATAAATCAAGCTAAGAGTCAAAGCAAGAGAAAAAGTTGAGAAAAATCCAAAAAGACAAAAAAAAAAACTCTTTAGCCCAATGGCAATAGGCAGATCCTCATCAAGTTTGATTGAGCAACAGTCATCCAACTTAAGCGTCACTTCCGGGCAATAGAGAAACCATAATAAGTAATACCCATGCTAAAAAAATAAGAAATACTTAGAAAACACAGAGAGAGAGAGAGAGAGAGAGAGAAGCAGAGCAAGAGAAGTTGCCATATACAAAGACAGTCTGTTTATTTACGCCGCATCGTATGTAGAAGCTTACATATGGGCGCCTCCAGGCTCCCAGCTGCTGGAATGAAGGAGTATGGAAAAGGGGAGCTAAAGTAGGAGGTAGGAGGTTGAAGGAGGTAGGCACTCCCAACTGCTGGTCCGGTTGTTGCGGCGTCCATACGGCGGGGCACATATCACACATGTTGTTCCGAGTACACACGTATGTTGCCTGCAAGCGATAGCGTCAACGTCAACGCTGACGTCTGCGTCGACGTCGACATCGACAGCGACATCGCCATTGCCATAGCTATTTTTTTTTTTTTTGGCAACGCTTTGGCTTCCAATCTTGGGCAGAAATCACAAGCGGCACATATGTGCAATCATGTGCAGCCCGCACCAATGCCCCAATCAACAGAATTTTGTATAGAGACTCCATTTTGGTTTTGCCATTGGCGCTGGTCCTGAACACGCCCCTTACCAAGTCAGGCGCATGCTCAGTGCCCCCAAGTTCGAAAATGACAAATTCGATGTCGAATTCGAGTTGGTGGCAGTAGAAAACATTTCTCTCGAGACACGCAGCTGCTTAGTGTCAACGGTGAGAAGCTGGCCAAGCGGATAAAAGACGACAAAACGACGGACGATGGCTAAAAATTTAATCAAAACTAGATAAGATTTGCAACAATAAAAAAAATGACAAGTGCACTTGACAGAGAAGAGGTGAAGAGCGAGGGGTGGAGGAAGAAAGGTTGCATCATACGTGGGTCATAACATCATAAATCCTGTGCGAATCAGAAATGCGTTAAATTGAAACTTGGGATTTTACGCAGCTTAAGTTTTTTAGCAATTATGCGAGAGTGAGCAAGCTATAGCGGAGAGGACAGTGCGAGTGAGATAGTTACATAAATAATAACAAAAACAGGCGTTAACACTTGTCAGCCGAGACAGGAATATGTCACCTGCAATTCAGTAGTCAGAAATCAGGAGTTGGAGTATAAATTCAACTGCTGATAGCCCAAATTCAATCAGATTCATCCCTCAACCTCTCATCTAGAAATCAGAGTGTCAAAAACTCGCACATAAATTCATATTTATGGTCCGAACATTTGAACCTTTTTGTTTTCACACACACACAAGCACACACCATCAAAAGTCGATTAGCATGCGGCGTGCCCCGGGGGCAGTTACCAATGTGGTGGCAACCCAAAACTCTGACTATAAGCCTACAAATAGGCAAACGCAGGTAATCGCATTTCAAAATTGTCTCCCTCCCTCTCTTAAAAAACCCAGCAAACAGCAAACAAACCAATTTTCAACCCCTGCCCACAAAAAACGCCTGAAACTTTGTGTTGAAAATCTGCTGAAATACAATGAAAATATTTTGCCATCTCCACAAAGAGTGGAAAGGGAATTAAGGGGGTGTGGCTGTGACAAGTACAAGCCACTTGTGCGTTGATGATAATTTTTACATTTTTGGGAACATCCAACATTCAGAGAGAGAGAGAGAGAGAGAGAGAGAGAGGAAGTTGGACTGTCCAAGTTGAGCTTCAGATATCTGAAATCGGCTTATGTCGCCTGCATTGTGCTGACAATGCTGGAGGAGCTTTTGTTTTAACATTGGAAGGGACTTGGTTAACCTGTGTGTCCAGGCATTCTATGATTTATGCCCAGTTTTAATTTAAAAGCAATCAGTTTGAAATATGGAACCCAAAAAGAGTTTAGCTTGCAAGAAAGTTGTCAGATAATTTGTGGAATAAAAGATGGTAGAGGTTGCTCTCTTATTAATGATGCTATCAATTATGCTTAGGAAGTTCAAAATTAAATATGAATATAACTAGTAGCTTGATTGTCATGTTATTTCTAAGTAAGGTTGTAAGTTTTAACTGTAACCTTACCAAACATAACAATAATAAAATAATATATAACAGCAAAACGAATTTGAATAAATTATTATTTTGGTATAAAAAGTCAATTCAAATTTAAATATTATTACGTATTTTTAAAAATGAATAGAAAATTGAATCAGAAATAAAAAGATATTTTGCTTAAATTTTTAGATTAAATCATAAAAGAATATTCTTCCGAAACTATGAAAAAACATCAACTAAATTGATTATAGTTCTTACTATTCTTAATTTTTTATGAAACAACTCAAGATATTAATATATATATAGCTTTATATATTTATTACAAAGAACTGCAATTTGTGGTTGTGATTAAAAATAGATATAAACTGAGTTTCTGAAAATATAAGAAGTTTCTCAGATTCTCTAACTTTAAATGAAATTCTTATTATGAATTTGACTGACATTAAAATATAATAATCTTTTTCTCAAGATATAGAATATTTAAGATAGATTTGATTCCACAAAAAATCTCTAAAATATTTATAGCTCAACAAACTGAAGAAATTGTTTAATCGCAGTGAAAACCCAGATATTATTTTGACTTTAGCTAATTTAAATTTGCTCATCAGATCACAAAGACATTTAGAATTTCGAAATGAGCATCAGTTGTACTTCTAATGAGCTAAAAGACATCAGCAAAACTTGCTTAAAAAAAGCATTAAAAAATTCAATTATGTCAAACATTTAGGCATTATCTTGATGCATTATACTTGGCTAATGAGCTGCGTTTTAGCCAACACGTTAAGAAAGAAAGAGAGGGAGAGATAAAGGGAGGATAGAGCAATGTTATATTCAGAGTGCCTTAACAAAAGCCAAAGACTAAAGTGAAATCAATTAAAATTTATCACTTTATTTTCATTAAGACACAAAAGCCAAGTCTCTGATGTCCCCAAGGTGCAATTCGTTATCAATTTGAGTAGGACAATGGCGGTCAGGATGTGGCATGACTGTAATTTGTCCTGCCGTCGCGTCAGCTCTCAGTTGTTATCGGCATGAAGAAGACAATAAAACGCCACAACGTTTGTCGCTTTAAATAATAAAAACATTTGATTTGCCAAAGTCGGCACGTGCCAAAAGGACGAGATTTGTGGAAAGTCCTGGCTGAGAGAGAGGCTGGCAATGCGCAACCAAATCGCAGATAAAGCTGGTGAGTAAATTAATGGGCGGCACGTGTCCTTGACGCTGTCACAATGAGAACAGTTAGCATTGAGCTGTGATTGGGTTTGTGATTCAGATTGAGGATTTGAGTCCACTCTGTCCACACTGGGTGGTCTGCATGTGTCTCGATGGTCTGTAAATTCATCAGCAAATTATCGAGTCTCATATATGAGTCTCTGTTTGTCCTTTAGCTGATAATTGAGGCGTAAATGTTGACACACGTCCGCGTACTTCAAATTGAAACATTGTCGCCGTCCTTAACTCCAACTCCAACTTCAATTGGATTTTATGAACTGCAGATTTACGAGTCGAATATTTCGCGTTTATTTTGATTACTTGCCACATTGTTGCTGATAACCCTATTAAAGTTTTATACCGCATGCAAACCGAAAAAACCTCATAAGCTCATCATTTGTCGTGCATTTTCCGAGTGCATAAAAAGTTAATAAGCTTCCCAGTCATATCAATGAATGAAACAAAGAAGTTCACATAAACAATAGCTTCGTTTGATTTTCCAGCTGATGGGTTGGTTTCAAAGTGCCCAACCGAAACCTTTGACCATATGCGATAAAAAATATATGGGATTGTAGAGGGGGATGAGATAATAGAATACCCTTTCAAATAATATCATGTTCATTCTGCCTTAGTTAATAAACTTTTGGATTCTCGTTTTATGATTCATGATTTAAAATGTAGCTTTATTATCTAGATAAATTGATTTATGATAGTATTTTATTTCTTCTGTGATTACAACTTTTTTATTTTGTTAAAGAGATCCTATTTCCTAACTATTAGTTTTTGTAAGATAAGATAGTATCTTTACCTTGAAGACAATTAAATCTATCTGTAACTAAAGTCGCAGAATCTCAAGTTTTGCTTATTATATTTTTAAGTATTTTCCTTATATTTTATAGACATTATTCTTTATTAATTAAATTAAATTTCTCGCTTGTCCTTAGCATATTATTTTAGTTACTAGTAACTCCAACAGATATGAAGAAAACATTCCCAAATCTAAAAACCCCTTTTTTTAATGGCTACAGGGTATAAGCATAATAATAAGTCACACCACAAAAACGACTGGTTTTGCTGATGATGAGGGATGTCTGACATATGGCCACTTGGCCGCATTGGCAAATCAGTGAAGGATATGCTAACATCAAGTCCTAGGACACGCAAACAATTGTGAAATAACCACAGGACATGCACTTGAGCGCATCTTGTGTATGTGATTGAAAAAGGATGTGTGAAAGAGTTAGGAAAGTGGATGATATAAGGCTCCCATCCAGTTACTTTGATCCTTGATTGGAGTTGGTGTTGTCCACTCGAGGCACAGCTGTGACACTGATTGATGATGAGCCATGGGGTCCTCATCTTTGGGGGCAGTTGAATGCCCATAAACAGCTTTGAGGATTCCGCATCAACGATTGCTTTAATCGAGTTCTGTGGCAGGACAGAGAGGAAGGGAATGGAAGGAAAGGGAAAGGGAAACTATGTAATGGGTGTCAACTGTAGGTTGTCATAAAAAATAATGACCAGCAGAGATAAAAGTATATTTTATGTTATTGCTCCACTTCGCCAATTTCAGAGCAGCCGCAAACAATATTTAAATTTTAAAAGTTCCAAGTGTACCAGTTAAATGAAGCAGAAGCAAGATTGTCGCCATTCCCCGCCCCTTCCTCTCGCACTCCCTTTTCCCAAATGTGGAGTTCAACAGAGGGAAAATGTGAAAACAAAGGCAGGACAAAAAATCTAGACTACATTTGTGCTGACACGCCCACTGCAGCAACGCCCTTACAATCAAATTTGGAAATTGATACATAGTAGAGAGCAAACAGGACACTCGGAATAGACAGGATACAGAGTACAATCCCTAGAACTATCAAAGTATTTGACAATAAATCATAAATCAATATGAGACGCTGCCGGGCAAAGGACAAAAAACCAACTCCCTTGTGTTCTTTTGCCGGCCATTGGCTAATGATGTCTTAAAAAACGATTTTCTTGGCTAGGTTGGCAAAAAAAAGAAGTAGCAATGTCACAAATCGAGGGCAATTGATGTCCTCAGGTCAAACGCATTAACAAAATTGCCGTTTCAGCTGGCAGCTCTTATAATATTTGTGTACGTATGTGTGTGCGTGTTCGTGTGCGTGTGTGTGTGTGGCTGGGAAATTGAATTTCCACCGGCGCGCTAAGTGTCGACGTTGACGCCAGCAGAGCAACAATATTCTTGCAAATCGGCTTTAAGTCATGAAAAATAATAGACAACCCCCGACGACGTGTAGTAAAAAGCAGATTGCGAGAGGCGTCAGCAGTCCAAAAAAGATTGTGGAACACATGCTGTGCCGCATATGATGGCTGACGATGAAGACAACGACGACGACGACGTCGACGATGAGGATGTCGACGGAGGAGTCGCTTATCAACTGGGAAACACGCATGGGATGTGGAGGGTTAATGCAACATGTGAAACTCTCAGCCAAATATAATAAATGTACATAAACATACTTATTTTAAACTTACGAAAGAATTACTTGGAATACAACTATACGGTTACGTACATTTCATATTGGTTTTATAATTAAAAAAATAGTTAAATTCAATGGATCTTATAATTTTTCTAACAAGAAAAAATTATTAAAAACGTTTTGTCTTTGTAATTAAAATATGTTGAAACAATGAAAAATATTCACTTATTTGTATTTAATTTTTAAAAATACTTAAAGTCGCTGAATAATAATATTATTTCTTATTATTCCTTGCTCTAATAACCAGAAGACTTTATATACACTAACAAATATGAGCAGGGTTTTCTTCTTGCAAAATAAAGAAAAAAGAATAAAGGATTTGTCAATGCAATAATTTTAGCTAACATTGTATTAATCAAGGTTGCGGGGCTCCAAAGTTGTAGTGAAGGTTCGATATAATGGACCAAGATGCATTTTAATATTTTTTGGTTATTTTTTAAATAATAAGAAATATCAAATAACTTTAGTTTTTAATTTGTAAAATTATATAAAATAAATTGTACCATTTATAAATTATTTTATAAATTTTTTATTAAGATTAAAAATAATATTCAATATTAATTTTTATATTCAAAAATCTAGGATAACTCAAAAATAATATCGTTGATTTTCCCACCCATTCAGATAATTTTCTTCAGGGGTGATTTGTTTAAAATCTTAGCTCCTATTTGCGATCCTTAATAAATATACTAACAAACCCTAAAGTTGTAATACAACTACTCAAATATATAATATAATAATAAATCATACCTTTAGCGAGTGAGAAGTCCAATGAGAACTCATTAGGTCGTCTCCGTATCGCCAGGTATCTCAGAGTCCTCAATTGTCCGTGTTGCGGGTATATAAACCTTGAACGCAAATTTGGACTTGACAAAAGATCCGGTGTTCAACACCGTGCAGTCATGCTGAGTGCTTGCAAAGCTCTGACAGGAATCACCCATGACAATAAGATCTGGCAATGGATATAGCCACAGTGCTGGATCGTAATCCCAGTGCACGGGCATGGCAATCGGATGAATGGGCACCAAATGACCCTGGCAAACAAGGGTCCTAGCAAAATGCTGTTCAATGTGTGTTGTGTCTGGCGGAAAGTGCAATGTATTACGACAGAACTTGGCCATCAGATCCAGACGACAGACTACAATCTGTTGGGTGCAATACTGCAGGCGGCAAGGATTCGTAGCCAACTGGGTGCGAGGCCACGCTTTGAGTAAGCCAGCGGCCAGACACTCTGGCAGCGGAGCACGTGGAAAAATATTTGGTGCCGTTGGATCCTCTGTGGAAGGCACCAGAATCAAGTCTGTTTGCTTTTTCAGCTGTTCACAGCCGGCAGCCAAAGCGCCTAAGGCATCCAAATGATGACGCAGCTCATGATGATTCCGTGTGCTTGCCGTAAAAGGACCCATAAGGACAATGGCTTGTGGTGGACAGGAATCATAGCCGACAAAGAGCTGTCGCAGTTTATCCATAACGACAGGCAGATCTAAACGTACATCTGAGAGAAAGACCAGTGTGGTCTCTGTATTTGTACGCTCCAGTTCTTGCAAACGTGGTGAGTACTTGAGCAGCTTTGCGGACTCTCCGCCCCAAGTGTTGCCAGTACCGAAGAAGGCTCGACTGCTGCTAGCAGGTTCAGCAGGTGGGAAGCCCAAACCATCGACTGTAAGATAAATTAGATGAATCATTTATTTATTTACTTATTTCTGTAACTTACCTTTCAGCACACCGTTTGCATAGCTGCCCTCGGCCAAGACAAAGCAACCCTCGCAAAAGAAGCCGGCATGAAAGCGTGCAGCGCTCAAATCAAGCTGAACACTGCCTGTAGGATCCTCTACATAGAATTTGCCCTCCTTGAGTTGAGTGAGCAGACCGAGGACCACAGCCTCCCTCATATTAGATGTCGCCAGTAAATTCTCTGCAAACTGTAATTTAAATTTCTTCGTCTGTGCCTCGGCAGTAACGCCGTCTTGGATGACAGCTGGTGCGAATAGATCGTGACGCAGTGTTTTCTGCAGCAACATAGCATATCGCTGCTGTAGATAATCTGATTTCATGCGAGGCTGTGTGAGAAGACGTCGAAGTTGAGTGTCCCGCTCAAACTTCTTGACGCGAGTGTTGTAGCGATAGCGAGGGATTGTGAATGCATCAATTACTGCAAAAACAGTCTCCCCCTCATCCAAACCCACACGGTTTAGTTCGTTGATGGCCTTTTCCAATGACTCTCGTTCCACATGCGGCGTCGCTAGCTTCTGACCCTGCAGATTCTCTGTAATGACCGTCATCCATTTCTCGCGCTCGGCAGGTTCAAAGGGAAGCAGCTGCTCGGCGAGAAAAGTACTGTTCTCGGAGCGAATAAGAAAACCGCACAGCTTGAACGAAGTTGTAATGCGTTTCCGCAACTGTGCCAATTCGTCCATGGCAATAATTAGTTTAATTAATCACAATATTAAGAAAGCACAACCTGTTGACCACTTTATTTTTTTGGCGCCATTTGAGGTGATGAATACAGCTGACCAGCTCGTTGCCAGACTTCAGTGAGAATCTAGTTCTGAAAGATAAGAACAATTGCTGCTGGCGTCGCTAATAAACAAGAGATGGCGCCACCACGGCTTTAAAGCGCCTTATGCTTCACTTTGCTTCACTCACTATCGACAGATTTACAAATGAGTCATCGATAGCTACCTTGTGAACTTTCCAGCACTACAAATGTAAATTGTGGTGGTTGGTCGCTAAGTACTTGCAGTCGATACTTGTAAGTCAAATTTATCGGAGCTACTAATTTCAAAAGTAGGCGCCACATAAAAATTTAAATATGGAAAACAAGAATCAAAGCAGTAAAGAACGCAGAGCGATTGATAACGATAACTGCTTAAGCTTCGACGACTTCCTGCCGTATATTGGAGAATTTGGACTCTATCAAAAGCGTCTAGTGATCTATGCTATACCATTTTTCTTTCTTTGGGCTTTTATTTACTTCACGCAAATCTTCTTAATTATTGTGCCAAATGATCATTGGTGTCGCATACCAGAATTACAAGACCTATCGAAGGATGAGCAACAAAAACTAGCCATACCAAAGATTAAAAACAATGAATATGATAATTGTTTAATGTACGACACAAATTATACAAAAGCGATAGAAAATAATGTGACGGCGGCAGACAAGAGCTGGCCTCGAAAACCTTGCACGGATTGGTGTTACGACAAGGAAGAAGTACCTTATGAATCCATCGCTACACAGTACAATTGGGTGTGCAAAAATGATCACCTGGCTCCTTGGACAGTTACAATTTACTTCTTAGGCTCCATTGTAGGTGGTCTCCTCTTTGGGTATGTAGCGGACCATTGGGGGCGCATACCAGCCGTGATGTTAAGCAATTTTTGTGGCCTTATTGGCGGCATACTGAGCGCGTTTTGTTCAAGCTTCTTATGGTTTTCCATAACTAGATTTGTGGTTGGACTGGCGTATGATAATTGCTGTATGCCAATTTATGTACTAAGTGAGTTCTGATCCCTACTTTCTCTTATAAGCTTCTAATATTTGTACAGTTATGGAATATGTGGCTCCAAAATACCGTGCGCCAATAACAAACTTTTGCATGACTCTCTGTTTCCTTCCTGCGGCTTGTCTACTGCCTTGGATAGCTTGGTGGTGTAATGATTGGCGTCTATTGGCAATTGTCACATCCATTCCTATAGTGATTTGCCTCTTGATGTACTTTCTGTTGCAGGAATCCGCCAGGTATGCTATTAGAATTTAATACTTATTATTAAATTTACATTTATGGTTTTCAGATGGCTAATAAGCGTCGGTAAATTAGAAAAAGCCGTGACAATTGTAAAACAGATTGCTAAAGTAAATGGCAAAACCATACCAGAAGATGTAGTGCTAACATTTGAAAAATGCTGCTTAATAGCTTACAACGAAGAACAAATGAGGAAAGAAAATACTTTCTTGGATTTGTTTAAAAGTTGTAAAATGTGTCTCATAACGTTGGATTTAGTAATTATTTGGATGATTTGTGCTTTAGTCTACGATGCACACGTTAGAGCCATCATCGAAATAGGACCTGATGTTTTTATAACATTTTCCGTTGCGAGTGCGGTGGAGTTGCCTGCTTGCCTAGTTCCAATGTTTTTCTTGGATCTTGTAGGACGCAAATGCATGGCTTTTACGGTATTTATGGGATGCGCCGTCGGAAGTATAATCGCCGCATTACTAAAAACAAAATGGCAAATTGGCATAGCTGCCATTTTTGGTAGGTTTTGCGCAACTATCACTTTTAATATTGGAATTCAGTGGGCAGCCGAAATTCTACCCACAGTTGTACGTGGTCAAGGAATAGCATTCATTCATATAATGGGATTTGTGGCCACACTAATATCACCTTTTGTTGTGTACACAAAACACTATACACCATGGGCCCCAATGTCGATTATAGGAGTTCTTTCAATTTGTGCAGCCGTATTGGTTTTATTTTTGCCAGAAACGACAAAAACCGACTTGCCACAGACACTGGCCGACACTGAGAAACTATTAAAGAATCAAAACACTTTGAAATTATTTAAGAAAATAAATGCATGAATTTGAATTCAAATTCAAATAAACTGTTATTTTGCAGCACTGTTTGGCGACTGTATCGCTTCACTATCGGTGCCCACGACCTAAATTATCGATATCTCCTTCTATCGATATCTATCAGCGAGGCGAACGCACGTGTATAAATATAAAAAATATTCAATTGCTGTTTATTTCACACAAAATGGATGTTGTTAAAGCGGTATTAGAAAAACATCAAAAGGAATTGGACAAATACAAGCCAATTGCAGTTGAAAAGCACCTGGAATGCCGATTAGATGTGGGGACGTTACTTATTACGGATCCCAATGACTTGGAAGACCGGGAGCTAGCGTAAGTCTAAATGTAAGATACTTTAATGGACAAAGTAATATAAATTAAACTGTGCAGCAATAACAGAGAGGAATATCTAAGTGCCTTAACACGTGAGAACACACAACTGCTGGTAAATGCGATCTGGGAATTGCCTACAGAGCGTGTGGACGAGAGCATCGTAGCCAAGTTGCCAGAGCCAACAACGATTCTGCCCCGCCTACGTAAACCTCCAGGCCCACGACCACTGACCAAGTGGGAGCAGTTTGCCAAGGAGAAGGGCATCACGAAGAAGAAGAAGGACAAGAAAACCTACGATGATGTTCTGGACGTAAGTACTTGAATAATTACAACAGAACAATTACTAAACACAGAAAATTCTTCCAGAAATGGGTGCCTACGTATGGCTTTAAGCATGCTCAGGCTGACAAAGACAAGGATTGGGTGCTGGAGGTGCCCCAGAATGCAGATCCCAACACAGACATGTTCCAAAAGAAGGTCGATTTGCGTAATGAAAAGGTGGCCAAGAACGAAATTCAACGTATGAAGAATATTGTGCGCATCAAGAAGATTGACATGCCACGCAGTGGTTATCTGGGTCCAGAGGCGGCTTCATCAAATCAACTGCTAACTGCTGTGACTGTTGCCAAATCTTCAACTGCATCGGTGGGCAAATTCCAAAACAAACTTCCTAAGGAGAAGGAGGCTCGTGGCTTGGGAGTAAAGGAGCTGATACCAGGTGGCAAACGTAAAGCATCGCATATCACAGCTCAGCCCGAAAGGGAGGCCAATTTGGATCTCATCAAGAGTGTGCTGAACAAAAAACCTAAACTGGATGTAGAGAAGGCGATATCACTTCAAAAGCAAGACGAGCGATTGGAGTAAGTCAAGCAATTATCAAGAGATTAGGCGATATATTAATGTTATGTTTGTCTATTCTTACAGGCGTGAGGCTGAAGGTGCTAACAGACCTGCTAAAAAGGGAGGCAAGAAGGGCGGCGGAAAAGGCAGTCGCAAGGCGGTGGGCAAAAAGCCAAAGGGTCATCAAGGCCAACGTGCGCCAGGCAAAAAGGGTCAGACTGGTCGCAAACGTCGCTGAAAACCACTACCTTTGTAACTAGGACATTTTTATTAACAAAAACACAATCTACATGATAAATACAATGATAATATTTAAGCACATTTGCCCATTCTTATAAATATTTCTTACTATACACGATGGAAACGAAAATCAACAGGCTCCTTGTGCCTCTTTAGATACTCATAGACCCAACTGCGAAAGACACGATTGAAATTACGCATGGAAGGCCAATGAAGATTGGCAGCATTATCTCTAGGCGTATGCCAAGTTGCCGGAAAAGGAGTCGCTATCAAATGCAATATGGGAACATTCTCCTGCAAAAATGGACGATGATCATCATCGACTATTCCACCAGCGGGACGATTGAAAAACATTTTATTATTGCCCTCGAGCTGACCAGCAGATCGCAGCGTTTGCTCAATCTCCACCAAACTGGTATGCAGACCATGTGTGTTCTCATAGAAACTGGAGAATTTCGGATTCTTAGCGCCAATTAAGTCCAGCAGCACAAGTACCTCCTAGAAACGACATAAATTGTAATTGACGTTGAGTAGTTGTAGTCATAACTTACAATGCGATCAATGTGACGTGATGGAAGATTTGCTTGGCCACCCACAGGGTTACCACTACGCTTACTGGCCAACTTGCTAGCCAAATGACGTGAGCCATAAACCGAGTCACTGTTAGTCCAGTCCTTGAAGGCTTCCTCGCCATCAAAGAAGATAAGCTAGAAAAATCAATCAAAAAACTTTAATTAAATTTGATATTTATGCAGAGCCCTATAATGTATAATATTTAAATTAAGTTTTCAAGATTTTTTAAATGATCTTCTATTTTGTAAATCCCTTAAAGTAATTCCCGTTTTGACTCACCATGAGACCCAGATCATTGCGATTACGGAATTGCTGGAGCAGATAGGTGTTTAATACCTTTGCGGTGTTTAAAAGTATGGCGCAGGGTACAGCCGAGTCGGTGGCACCAACAAAACCAGGATCATTTGGGAAATACTTGCTGTCGTAGTGACAGGCGAGTGCCAAGAAATTCTCCGCCTGGGGATTTATATATCCGATGACATTGGTGAATGTAAGCTCGCCAAATATTGGCACCCGCTGTCTAAACTCATCGACTTCCGTTTGAAAGCCAAGGCCATTGAGGGAATTTAACAGATAATTGGAAACCTGATCATGTCCACGACTTCCAACGACTCGTGGCACGAGAATTGAATTCAAGCTGTTATTGAAATGCGTCTCTTCGTCGGGAAAACTTTTAAACTGCGGCTGTTAAACAAAGAGACAACTTTATGAGTCAACGGGGTTTTTCTTTTTTTTATTAACTTTCTTACTTTGGCTTGTTGTGCCAGCGTGTAATCCGCTGGAAGCAAACAGATCGTAACCAAGAGCAATGGCGACAAAAACAACAACAGACGCGACATGTTCCCAATCTCGATCTTTACACAGCGATGTGTGACGGTGAACTGAAATCGCGCTTTATATTCAACCAACACTCTGTTTAAACAAATTATTGCTACGGCTGTTGTTGTTGTTTTTATTGTTGTTAACGATCTCTTTTGGTTCCTCATGGCGCGCAAACTAAAGCACACCCACACATATACATCAGTATACGTAAGAGAAAGCTTTCGGCCTTCGCATCCGCATATTATTTGAGAGAAGCTTTTGCCTGCGCTCAAAGAGCGTAACGGTCCACAATGTATGCTTAAAAGTTTCACAGATTTTAAGCTCTCTTGCAAATTGTTGGTGCATTGACTTTGCTCAGCTTCTCAAAAAAGCTTTGCCTTGACATATTTTAAAAATTAAATGTTTAATGAACGTTGAAAGAATGTTTCTATAGTCTGAATTTTTTGCTTTTGTTATTATTATTATTTTTTTATTATTATTATTCTTTTGGTAATTTTAATTTTGAGAAAAATTTTAATTACATTTTCAACTTCTGCTCATGATCTAATATCTTAATTAATTTAGCAGCTGAATTTTAGAAAATAATATTTTCATAAATCTTAGGAACATGATTATAAAATAAAGTCGCGTCTGTCGATAATATTTTCTTTTATTCAACTAAATAATTAATGTTTTTATAAAGTTCTAATTAAACCGACTTTTGTATATCCTCTATATGATTACTTAAATATTCATAAACAAATCGTGTAACTATTAAGTTCATATTACGAATGGTCGGAAAATTCAGCTTTTCGAGAGTATCAGATTCGTTATGCCAAACTTCTGGATAAGTATGTGGCACAATATGCATCGCTGCCACGCCTAAAAAATTCAAAAAATTTAATTTGCAACTTCAAAAAGAAAGAAAGTATACGAACCCTCAATAATAAATGGATAGTGATCATCTTCAATATCGCTGTTCTGATCTGTCAGCTTATGGAACAACTGATGACATTTGCTAAGCTTTCCTGCATCTCTCAGCTCCTGTTCAATATTTGCCATACGAGTGTGAAATTTATAAGTGCTCTCATAGTGACTCATATAGATATGATTGGGGGCTCCTATCAGGTTGAAGGCGATAACAACTTCCTAAGAATTGACTATAAATAATTTAAAAAATATGCTTAAATAATTTTAACTTACAATACTCTGCAATGGAATAAGTTCCACCTCGGCAAAGTGTCGGGATCCATTAAGTGAATTAAAGTCGTATTGCACATCCTCAAAGGACTCGTGCCCATCGAAGAAAACTAGCTTCAATTGATATAATAAAATATTATGAATATATTAAATATCATCTCAAAAAGGATCACCTACCAATAAACCAATGTCACGTCGCTTTCGAAATTCTCCTTGTAGATAGGAACTTAAACTCTTCATCACATTTAAAAGAAGGGCACAAGAAACGGCCCCATCTGTGGCACCTACGTAATTCTCAGAACCCTTTATAAACTTTGAATCGTAATGACAACAAAGCATTAGGTAATTTGATGCCTCCGTATTTATAACAGCCACAATATTGGTATACTTTATGCCATCCAAAAACTCATCGCGTACCGTATAAAAGCCTAGTTTCTTTAAGTTTTCAACTAGAAAATCGCTCACCTGGGCATGTCCCAGACTTCCAGGCCAACGCGGTATTAAGATGTTTTCAAGTGTTTTATTAAAATACTTCTCATCGTTGGGAAATTCCGGATCCGACGGCTGCCAAGTCCATGAGATGAACGTATACTTAATAATCAAACAGAAGAGAAATATTCCCCAAAATATACGAGTTCTTTGTGACATGTCCGATCGAAAACTAATATTATAACTTCTAAACTTATCTTGAAATGGGTAAATAACTGTTTAATTTGCCGAATCGAATGCATTAGATATATAGAGTATGCACCATAGAGAGTATATGCTCTAAGTTCAAAGAAGTTTATAATTAAAAAGTAGCAGCAGAAAAAACATACCCTAACTTTTTAAAAATCCAATCGGTTTAGTCTAAAAAGTATTATTCTTAACTTAAAAAAGTTTGATTAAAAGATTCATTTATTTATATATACCGATATATTGTTACAAGCAGATGTACATCTAGCAATCTTCAGTTTATGGTAAACGATCAAACTTATATGACCTCTCCATTCTTTCCAGAACCTCCGAATCATCACTAACCATGGAAGGTAACACGGAATGGGCTCGCCGACGACTTTTTACAACGGCCACTCGAGTAAGTTTCCTAGATCGATACTCATCCCTCGAAATGGTACGCAAACTTGATCCCTGATGCCAAACAGGACGTGGTCGCTGTGATTTTCGGGAACCTGGTCCACAACAGGGAAAATGCCAGAGACGTTGATCCTTGCCAAATAGATTGCCGTCACTGAGCGTTTGCGGAAGATCCTGATGCAAAGTCTCCGGGAGGAATAGAGTCATCAAACCACCCAGAATACCCAAGGCTCCCAGAGTATTTAACATCAATGAGATGGATAAATTGGACATATAAATTATTGGTGGGGAGAGCAGCATGGCCACAAATCCCAAAGTGTGGATGAAGGAAACTCCTTGAGCTCGCACCACTGTCGGCAATACTTCGGCTGCCCACTGTAATCCAATGTTATAGGAAATGTTTGCAAAAAACCGTCCAGTCAAAGCAGCAGCTAGGATATAAACGGAATTTCTAAAATTGGCGGCCAACAAACTGGAGATGCCACTAAGTGCGGTAAAAATAAAAGAGCACCAACGGCGTCCAAACCGATCAAGGATTACGGTTACCAGGAGATCACCCGGTATCTCTGTGGCACAGGCTATGCTAAAGACCACGAATATGTTCTCTCTATCCAAAACACTTGCAGCACGCACATGTCCATCGTATACCAAGGAAATGGTCATCCAAATGAAGATCATCAGGATCATGTAACGTGCCAGACGAGCACGCTTAAAAATGGAAACCACCGTAAAATTGCGACCCTCAATTTCCTCTTTATAAAATTGTTGGCAACTCTCACGAAATGTTTGCCATTGACCTTTTGTAACTGTCTTATGATTTTTATGTGCCACCTTCTTAAGTGTATCTATAGCATCGTCGATCTTACCCACTGAAACAAGCCATCGTGCCGACTCCGGCAGGACACAGAAGCCAAGGAGAGCGAATGCAATGGGCACAGAGGACACGGCGGAAAAGGTGCGCCAATTACCCGTGTAGAGAGCCATCCAAGGGATCAGTACGGTAAAGGGGGAATAGAACAGGGCCAGCGACATATTGGCCACAAAAGTACGATACGAGGGTCCCACATACTCGAGAACTGCGGAATGAGAAGGAGAATGTCAGTAGGATTATTGGGAAATTAGTTAAATATTAAGTTGAATGCATAGATCATTAAACATTCCTACCCAGTATATAGATCATTGTAAAGCAAGTATCATACGAGGCTCCCACAATAAATCTTGTAGCTGCAAAGGCCACAAAATTCTGGCTAACAGATGTAAACAAGCTGCCAAATAAGGCCAAGGCACAGCTGCTGACCAAGGCCGGAAGACGTCCACAATGATCTGCATAGTGACCATAACCCAAGCAACCGATAATGGAGCCCAGAAAAAAGATCATTTGAGCATAGGTCGCATAAATATCATCACCACAAAGCCAGCCAAACTCCATGGTTGCTGTGCGAAAATTAAGTTGATCATGATAGACATAACCCTGCCGACAGGGTATTTGCCTCAGGGAACTGTTGATGAACTCGCTACGATTTTCGGATTTGTAGACAGCCGTATAGTTGAGATCATACATATGGCAGTGACTGTAGCTGCCGTCATTCTCCTTGGGTATGGACAACATCATGCGCTCTTCCTCGCTATCAATCAACGACAATTCCTGAACGAAACAATAATAATGCTCTGGAGGAAGAGTCATAAATATCTGACCCAGATACACAAAAGCGGCAATAAAGCAAAATGGTATCATTAGCAGAAACATGATTTTCTGATATAGTCCAAACTCTCCAATCTCTGGCAAAAGATCATCAAAATCAAATAGCAAATAGGATATGTGAGATTTTGTTCTGTCCGCATCATCCGAGGTTTGACTAGATCGTATATTTATTCTATCAGTGTCCTGAGTCTGTTGACCCGTTTCCACCCTCTGGGGTATCTCTCTAGATAAGAGTAAATATAAGTATAATACATTTTCAAGTTCAATTTCCTCATCAATACTCACGCATCTCTAGTAGGAGAGTTTTGCTCCTCATCATTATCCTTCGCATTATTGTTCTCATTACCATCCATAGTCAAAAGTTTTGGATAAAGCAATTACGTCTCCAGTTAACAACGTCGCCTGTTGGGGTTTTATTTATTGTGAACTATGAAGAAAAAGTATTTTTCAAATCAACTATTTTTAAATGTAGAATCAATTTATAGGTCGGGTAATGATAAAAGCGACATTCCGCATTAAAATCGGATCGGTTTTGGCGAAGGTATTCAAGATTGAAGTCTATCGACCGTTGGAACTGACAACATTACATTCTTATTACTGAGCAAAACCCAAAAGAAAGTAAAATTATATTGTTTGGGTTTCATCAATCTTTGGACAAGAGTGATTCAACAGTTTTTCCACTTGACTTGCTTCACATCCTGGCGTCCGTTCGAGGCCATCAGTTGCGGCTTATCGACGCCAATGATTGTCATTAGTCTTATATAGTCGAGTCATCAAGAGTCATGCTTTAATTGCGTTTACCTCCCACTCTATTTGTGGTAAAAATAATTAAATTAAATGGACGCACAGTTGCAACTAAGTATTCTTATCATTTCGTATACGCCGCGTGGGACTTTGCCACCCGTTGTCCCTTTGCAATGTCTTGCTTTAAATGCAAATGTGGTCACTGCCAATGCCAAAGCAGCCTGTTGCTATTTGGCCAACAAACTGCGCAGGCGTTAACAACACATGCCACTTCCCCCTGCTCTCACTCATTTTAGCCAAAAGTGTCTTACGCTATTTCGAAAAATTCATTCATAAATTGCCGCTTTTTCGAAAAGCTAAGCATATTAAGTTCTCTGGTCGAGAATTTCGAATCAGTTCTGGCGCGTCTTTCATTGGGAACGGTTCAACATTAGAACAAGCTCTTGAAGCACTTTTAAAATGGATTAAATAAATATGGTCGAGACTTTGTCAAATAAATCAGTGTCATAAATCTGCGTGCGTTGTATATTAAAATAAGTGTCACTGTCCAGAGATAAGCAACTCTCGATGTCAGGCCAAAAAAAAGTATCCTAGAATTTCAGCACGGCAACAAAAATAAAGAAAGGCAACACAAACACAAACAGAAACACAAACAACAAACAAGCCAATAAACAAACTGGCGGAACTCTAAGACAAACAGCCCCCGAGCAAGTGTCAAAAAGTAATGTGAAAGTGGCGGCTGCCGTTACAGTGGGACCTCCTTCTCCTTAACCTTTTACCCGCCATAATATAGGATGTTAATGCATAAGGAGTTGAATAAGTAATAGCCCACAAAATGGCAATACTCGAGTCCTGCTGCTTCTGGAAGGATGTGCGAACGGGTAGCTTTGCCTGTGCCCTCTATACTCTGGTATGTCATCAATTAAAAGTCACTTGATTTGTGGCGTCTTTAATTTAGCATTGGATAAACAATAACAATTGAAGCTTATCAACTTAAGGTCAGCTTAAGCCAAGCTAAGAGGGCAAGGGACAGAGCGTGAAGCAAAGGACAAACTTAATAGAAAAGCAAAGCGAAAAGAGAGTCAGCAAAATATTCAAAAGCAATAAATAAAGTTAGAACATATTTTAGAGAGTTTGGTGAGTCAGAGATGAAGAAATTACAAAAAAGTTAATTGAGAAGTTTAGCAGGAAGTAAAAAATGAAGAAAGATACTGAAGCGAGAGTTGAAACTAAGACTAGTAAAGAAGCTAAAGAAGTATTTAAGTGTGAAGTTAACTGAGAAGCACAGTGATAAGTATAATGAGAAGCATAGTAAAAGATAGAATTAGAAACAACGACAGGAGAGGATTAATGGCAAGGAAATTGAGAAGGAAATTGAGAAGCAAATCGAAAGAATTTGAAACAATGAAAGAAAGAAAGAAAGGAGCAAAGCGAGTGACAAACGATGAAGCCAACTAAAATGCAAAGTTATAAAGAGAAGCTAGAATAAGTAAAACGAGAAGTGAAGCACAAGACAGACTTAGAAGCTACTAATTAAACGATAAACAAAAAAAGAACAAGTTATGAGGGCTGTGGAAAAAAAGGGCAAAGAAATGCAAATAATACGAGGCCAAAAGCTAAAAAAATTGCCTCTTTCAAATAAAAACAAAAATCAAATAGGCAAAATCAAGTTTCTACTGTACTTTAAAGTCATTATTTGCTTTTGCCTGTGTGGCAAAAATGGATTACTTCTGAAAGACTTTCATTACCATAATTACAACAGAAAAAGCGAAATAACAAAACAGTTATGGAAGAGAAAATTCAGAATATAAGTGAATTCTAACCTAAGGATACTTTTTCTCCCTCAACTCCACTCATTGGCACTCTGAAATAAGCCAGAAAACAACACTTTATGAAATACGGCAACAGTTGAATAAGGATTTAAACTGAAAATGTTTTATGGTATTAAAGTGTTTGTGGCCATAATCTGCGCTTAGGAAAAATACAGGAAAATTTATGAAAACACGAGCAAGAAATTTTAAAATAATTTCAATAAAACAAGCATTATATTAAGCACCTTTTAAATTGCTTAAAGCTATTAAAGAAGCATTTCAAGTGACTTAAAATTCAGAGAAAGGTCGTCTAATAAATAATGTCTTAATCTCCGTTTAACCTTTTACAACTTCTGACCCTTTTGAAGAACACTTTCTCCGATTATGTTGTTGTTCTTGTAGATCTACTTTGGATTGTCGACGCTCATGTTTACTTTTTATGTGAAGGAGGAGCAGGAATTTCTACTTGGAAAGAGGACACAGCCCGTGGGAGAAAGCATTCTCGAGAGGGGAGATGTAACTGTAGGTGAGAGAGATGTCTAAAGCTTAACAGCCCAGTTGCATTTGATTGACAGTATACTTATTGCAGTAACTGTGATATTCAACGTTTTGTTTCTGTTTTGCTCTGTGCTGATGGTATTCTCCTCCATCTTGTTGATTGCGGGTCTGCGGCATGTAAGTGTTTTAACTGAATTGCTCAGTGGACAGAACTAAAATACCCTTCCTTCCTCTTGGCCAGAATAAACGTCAATTGCTGATGCCCTGGATAGTTTTAATGATCTGCGATTTGCTCATTGAATGTGCCCACCTTTTCAACTTAACAATATCTCGTCGCGTTAGTTTTGATCCAATTGTTGGCTTTATATTCACCATAGATTTCTTCATACTCTGCTTGAATGTGAGTGGCATTTATAATTGATATTTTGAATGTAACTTTTTAATTTTATGTTGATTAATAATTGTTTTATCTACTGCTTTTTGTTGAAGTTATGTTAAATGAGTAGATAATTTTAAAATATAAATAAATATATTTAATATAAAATATATTAGTAAACAAACAATCAATTAAATTACTAAATAATCAGAAAGGTTTTACAAATCTCCAACAACCCAAAAGCAATTGTCTTCAATTCATTCGATAAAGTTTTAAGGTTGTCGAATTAATTTAAACTAAATCTATTATTTTAGTTTAAAATGTATTTTGAAGTCTTTTCTTTATTGTATTAAATATGTCATAAATGTCAAAAGAGAATTTGAAAGATTTGATAAAATTTCAAATTTAATTTTTTAAATTTATGAGAAAGGCATTAATTATATTTTTAGCTAATTTGTTCACTATAGAATAATATACACCATACATTAAAGAATAAGATTAGATAAAGCTTAAACTAACTAAATTTAAATCTTTAACATTTGATTCGCTTGTTTTAAAGGATATTCTTAATCAAATCTGTTGAGAATATTGAAGCACTCCTGTGTACTTTTAATTAACGAAAATTGCATTTTCTTCGCAGCTTTACTGTCTGCTCTGCGTTGTCTCACAGTATCAGGCTTATCGACGGGCTGCAGCTGAACGGCAACAACATCCTGCCATGTCGGTGAGTGCAACCAATTTATCGTTGAATCCTTGACAGTCATATCATAACCAGGTACCTTGCTACCTATAGCCCACGGTGGTCTTTACAGCACCAGAGAAACTGAGTAAATCGAAGCGTCAGAAGCTCGCAGCTGCCAAGTCTGGTAACGGTAACGGTAACAAACGGCATTCACATAGGATGCTAGCGGCAAGTCCATTGATTACCTCACAGCGTCCCACCAACTTTTCTACCATCACCGAGGAGGAAGAGCAGCAGCAGCAACAACAGCAGCAGCAACAACAATCAGAACAACAACAACAACAGAATAGCATAGCATCAGCAGGTAATCAGCAAAACGAATATATCTACGGACATTTGAGGACATCTAAGGACATAATCTCTTAATTCTAATCGTCTTTCTGCAGCTGCAAATGGCAATGGGGATTGTGGTCACATTTCCGAGCAGCCGACAAGCAATTTTAGTGAATCGGATATCCAATTGAATGTCAATATACCAATTATAACTTTAGATCCCAATTCGCTGCAATGATAAGCTTATGTTTTAAGCTGATAAGAGTTGACATATTTTTACATGAATGTTTAAAGAGAACAAAAAAATAAGTAAAATTCACAGAAAATTTAACAAGCACTCTAGTCTATTTATTCCCATCCACAATGGTATCGCACACAATTTCATTTGCAGCTTCCGCCAAGTGTCTCTCTCATTTCCGGTTCTAACTCTCCCCTCCGCCCCTTTGTCCAGCGGAGAGACAAACAGAGACATAGAAGAGACACTGTCAGAGACAGAGACCGAGTTGATGTTTCCCTTTTAGGAGCAGGAACTGCGTGCAACCAAGTGAGATTGACAGTGAGTCAAGGACAACAAAAAATGCCCCTTTTACATTCTTTCACAATTCACCTACGTTTAAATCTAACAAGTCTCAAAGAAATTCCAGAAAATCAATTTCATTTAATCAACTATTGAAAGGAATTCGTGTTTTCCGAAACTTGTGTCAAAAAGTCTTTAGAAAAGTTGCCAGGAAAAAATCAACTTGTTTTAATAGGTCAACGTGAAAATCGAAGGAAACAGTTATGAACTTTGCTTTCGATTTCCACACAATTCGACAAGAATAGTTAAACCATACACTTGGGACCGTCAATCATCTTGAAGGTTACCCAAACGGATGTCACATGTTTTCCTTTAAATGGAAAAGGGTTATAAATTCAAAATGCATCAGAAATCATTTCTAAGTTTTGGCTTAGTATATTTATATTTTTTGTTGCCATTTCTATTTATAAAGAGTTTCTCATGAGACTTTAATCTTTTCGTAAAATTAATTTAACGGAATAGAAAAATCCTTGGAAAATATTGTTATAAAAGTACAAGAAAAGTATTTTCAAAAACCAACTTGAAACATTTAAAAGTTGACTTGAACATAGGTCAAAGGGGACCAAGTATTTATTTAAGGTTGAAAGTCAACAAAAGGAATTTTCCAACTAAATTAAATTGTTTTTAATGTTTTAACTTAAATCTGCTTTAGCCAGACAGACAATCAAATGGTAAAGTTCAAAAGGGAGAAAACTTAAAACTGCAGTTAAATTGAAGGAAAGACCTGCAAGTGAGAAATTGCATACAAGGCTACAGGGAGTCCTTGGTTCCTGGGTTATTTACCTGCCTTCAGCGAGACCTGCTTATCCAGACGAAAATTGAAGTAATTAAATGCTACTTAATTACATATCTGGATTGTCTCTCTTAATTACGACTCTATTGCAATCGTGCTCTTGGAATGACGGCACCGCATCCAAATTAACCGACGAGTCCTTGTTTGTCTCAACTACAAATGGATGACAATTTTGCAGGGGCAGGACTACACTCTGATTTCAAATTAAAAAGGAGCAGAACACTCAAACCTATCCATTCACTTATAGTGCTTGACTTTGTTTCATTTTAGCTTCTGCAAAAGTCGAAATTTGTTCGCAAATATCAACACAGCTGTCAGAATCCTCTCAACCCAAAGGCGATAAGCTTGAAACACCAACGACAAGCTGCGACATGGACTTAATGGATTTTTAAGTGGTCCACATGAAATGAATATAACATATCCTAAACAAATAGTCGGAACAGAATTATTAAAGTGAAAATTAAATAAAATAAAGTTGGAAAAAACTTTGACTTTTTTCTATTATTTGTTATCAAATACGCAAAGCAAACCTTTTGATGTTCATCGTATACACTGTTCACTTGAAAGACCAGCAATCCAATTAACGTTGGGCTTCTACATATCCACATGTATAGGGATTCATTACAAATGATTGCTTGCCAGACTAGAAGATATCCAGTAACTAAAGGGATGAGGTTTCAGTTGCTATAAAGAGCAGTGTGTTTAAGCAGTCAGCATATTATTTAAAATTGTGGCTAAAACATGTGCTCAAATGGCACCTATACTGCACTGCTTGACTAAGAGATACCCTGTACACAAGTAGTGTAATTTTGAATAGGTAATAGACTGCAACAAACTTAGACTGTCAACAAAACAGTTTAATTTGTGAAGTGATAATTTTATTCATATGCACTTATGTTGAACAGAGGAGTTTATATATATTCTTGTATGCAAAACTAACAACCCGTATATTGTTTACTTTTACAGGTTATACCTACGAAAATATTATGCTTTATTTTAGGTGTTTTCCAATTAAACATTGTTTCGGTCTTGTTTACACGCACTGAAATGATAATATTCATGCATAAATGCGCATCAAATGGTTGTCGTTATTTATGAGTTTCTGTTTTGTACACAGTAAATTTCCATATAATTTTCATGGGACATGAAACTGAAAGAGGACTGTTTCAGAGAAACTACTCTCGTCTATGATTTGATATGCATTGACATGTGAGTTTTAATCACAAAGAGAATTCAGCGAAGCAACATTGCATTTCAAAGTAATAAGACTTGATGCAAGTTCCCTTCTTGCCTCTTATAGTTAGTTGTTTGATACCACAAGGTGCTTAGTAGCTGCTTGACAATCGCACATGCCACAATAATTGGCTATAGGTATACTTATGCGTGCCACGAACAGTGGTATTGTACTTAAGAGGAGAATGTCTAATTGCTGTAACTACTAAGCCAGGATCTGCTTTCTCTCTCTCACTTCCTCACAGGATAATGAGTTTTCCATTAGCGTTTAAGTACGTAGAGCAATGACAATATTTGCCAGCCATCAAGATGGGTATTGCTTAAGTGAAAATTCAATTACCGTAGAAGTTAAATGGAATTTCCACATTGACATTCCCATCCACTTGCACTTTCTAAGCTAGTTGCGTGATTGGCATATAATCGTTGCCATCAAACTTGACCTTGGCCAAGTAAAACTCACATTACAAACTTTATCAAACTTGGAACAATGCCTGTCGAAGTGTACTCATATTTTCCTACTTGCAACTTCCCGAGTAAACTGAAACTATTTGCCCATCAAATGTTTGTATAACTTGTATACATATTTACATAAATTGTAGCACATACGTATATTAAGCTCATCTCATATGTGGTAACCAATTTTGGGCAACTTAAATGACAAGCAATGTCATAAAATGTACAAGTAAAGGACTTCTTAAAGTTCTACCAACGCATCAAAATATTGACAAATTTAAATCCTTGTTGGAACTTGACTCGCTGCCTGCCTGCCTGCTTGATTTATGGCATATGACAACTGAGCAAAGTTATAATTTAAAAAGAGAGAGAGAAGGAGTGAGAAAGAAAGTGATAGAGAGAGTGCGATAGATAGAACGAGTGATAGAGAGGCAAAACACAGTTATATTTCTTTCTAATCCATCCTCTCTTCACTGCAGACTGTTTGTCACTTGCTTTATTGCGTATACGCAGCGTGGTGTGTATTGAGTTGAACTTTATATTGGCCCAGACATTTATGAGTTTGTAAATTTATGAGATGCGTATTAGAGCAAGTTATACCACAGATGCCAAACCGCTCAATGGGAAAATTAGCATGTCAAATAAGACAGATTAGCACTTCAAACAAACGAATCTTGCTTCAAAATGAATTTATACTAACTGGAAAACAACACCAACTAAAAAGTACATATATTAAATATTCTTCTTGAACTCTTCTAGAAAGTTTGGAATGAATTAAATAAAATGTGTTGCTTTTTATTTAATAAGTCGAGATTTAAGGATTAAGAAAAAGCATTTCAAAAAGAGAAAAAATTATCCAAGTCCGATGATTAATGATTACTCAAAAGGATTCAACGAAAGTGTTTGGCATGTACTTTTTTAAAGAAAAATAATATGTTTTCTTAAAGCAGAGTATTATTTAACAGAGTACTCTCTCTACATCTACAATGTTTGCTTTTTAATTATAATTTTTTTTGCGGTTCTGCAGTACATTATGCATATGTATGTGTAAGCGTGTTTTTGTTTGCCAACAGTCTGAAATGAAAAACAAACTACACGACTCTACCAAAAATGTATACGTTAAAAATTTTAATTAATCAACGTTTTACAGAAAAGCAAATTCTACATAAGATTTAAGCAACATTAATGGAAATTCCAGGCTCAACCAAAATGTAGAAGACTAAAAATGGAGGAGATAAATATGCTGTCATATTTCCGACAGACAGAAGAAGGCAGAGAAATGTTTTGTCAGCTCGTCTATTTTAATGCCATTAGACAAATTACAATTACGCACGTTTAATGGACTGTAAGTGGCAATAAAATCTGTTATTTAATAACTTAATAACAAGCGTAAACTATAAACAGCTTAACTGAAAGCCTAGACTTATTTACAGTAATTGTTATGTCTCGCAAAGTACCTCAAGGTCTTACTTATCGAGAAACCTTAATATTTCAAGGCACTTTACATAACTCAAGAGCCTGGCTAATTAGGTCTTAGTCCATGACGCATTACCGTTACATGTTACCGTTTAATCAGACTTTCCCCGTTTGTCAGCAATAAATCCTAGGCGGAAATTATGTGGGCAATGGGGAACATCAATCTTGTTAAGTAATGGCAGCCTCCAATGTTGAATGACACCTTAAATTCTCCATGGAAATTGTGTGTATATTCTAAAGCACATATGTACGTTGCTATTGAGCTCAAAAAGAGCCGCGTAATTATTTGCGATTAAAATTATATTATTCAGTTTCGAAACAAAAGCAAACGTTCACCCTTTTCATAAAGCATTAACTGGTTAAAAAAGGTTGAAAAACATTTGCAAATACCTTTGGGTAAATAAATGAGGGTCGCTGTTAGCGTACTCTCTACTTCAGTTCCTCTTAAGCTTAAGTCACTCAAACCTTTCTGGGTAATGGCCCTTAAAAGGCTTTTAATAACAATTTTATTTCAGTGCATTTTGTTTTTTATTTATTTTATTTTATTTTATTTTACTGTATTTATTTATAGCAATTGCATTCACAGCACGTCTGAGGCAAGAAAAGAAATACCTCAGCTTCGCAATTTTCATTGTTTGCTATAAGCTTCAGTTATTTTAATAATCCTATCTGCGTTGTATGTTGCGTAGAATTAGGAATTTAGCCATAAACTTTTGTTAAGATTTGTGTAAAGAAATAGTTTTATTATCTAATTAATTTCATATTGCATACTTAAAGGAGCAAGCATTTCAGATATTTTTAGCTGACTATTATTTCATTTTTACTTGAATTATCCATGTATAAATTTACTATAAATAATGCAATTCAAGGAGTATAATTTACATTGCAATTTTGACAATAGTATTCCTGCAATTTTCTGCAGTTATGAGCTGCAAAATATGCTTAGTTGACTTAAGGCAATCAAACACTGTGATGTAAGTATTTGCATTTAAATTGAACTTGCAGTCATCCAAATAATTCAGGAAAACTCCTATTCATTTTCCTTGTAAATCCCTCCCCCAAGACTAGAGGAAAAGTGAGTGCACAATGTTGTTGATGTTTCATTAGAATGTTTTCACTGTCAATTTCGTATTTGTTTGTTTTAATTCGCTGTCAAAACTTTGCCACGTCAGCAACTCCACTTGACATTGTTGCTTCAAAATGTACACAGTGATGTGACGAGGGTGTGGATATACTTTTGGTCGCGAGTATGACTCTTTCTGTCATTCCTTGTGACGACTCTTTGGTTAAGATTAAAGATGATAAATCGGGCTTTAGTACATTCGCTTTAAACGCAATTGACAATTGATATATTTACAAATGGATAAATGGATATTCATTTATTGTCTTTTCATGGGCAATAAGTAAAAGAGCTTATTCCTTAAATATCTTTCTCCTGAATTACGACAAGCTGCTTATGATAATTCTACTTTGCATATGTACATCTTCTATTAATCTTGGGTTCAATTTCTGTTAAAATTGACTGATTTATGCGAAATTACAGGATGACAATGCGATTTCTATTCTCTTTTCGCATTATGCTTACAATTTGATGGATTTTTCCCATGAAAACTCTGTTGGGAGCGCAGCGTTTTATTTTACACAGTAATTTATAACCCCTGGCAAATGTCTAATGCGCTTTACGCGTCCATTGGGTCACATTTGACAGCGTAGTCTTCACGTTATGGCACACTTTCGGGATCCATTAGTTTCAGTCAAATTTCATAAGCAAACATGGCAAAACCAATATACTTACGAGCATTGTAAATATATATTGGCAGAATAAATAATAAACATACGAGTACGAGCATTATAAATAGCTTCACGCTCAGTCTCTGCCATCAATCAATGCCCAATGATTCGTTAGAGAAGGTTTGGGACCCGTCCATTTGTTTCGCCATCGCATTACTCAGCACATTTGACACACACACCCCGAGATTTTGGCTTTTGTCCCTGCAACAACAACAAATTGGACCCTTAAAGCCACATTGACCAATGTATAAATACGTATACATATTAAAGCCAAAAGTCTTGGACCTAAAATGATGACTCTTAGCCATCGATGTCGGCCTGTCAAAATATTTTCATGGTTAATTAAAAGCCCTTTCTGATTTGCATATATACTAAGCCAATTTAACCAAGTCAATATTGTCATGACTTTAAATTAATTAATTCATTAGCCTTCGTTGTTTTTGCACACTTAAGATCCAATCCTAGTGATGTGGTTAAGGATGCGGTCTTGTCAACTCCTAGAACTGTTACTGCCAACAGTTTTGGACAAGTTAATGCCTATGTTGTTGCTGTTCATCACTGGTGTAAGTCTTGAACTTTTCTTTGGCACTTTTCTATTGTGGCAAATTAAGACAAAACAATTACAGACTTGAAACTTTTGGCAAAAGTTACAAAAGAAAAATGAAACGTTATTAAAATGTAAATTTTTGGTATTATTTAACTCATTAGAGTTGTCTTAAATAAAATGTATTGTATATGTTAATGTAGAAAGCAATTTCAATTTATTTTTCTTAATAATTTTCATTTTTGAAATAGAAATAAAATTTTAAGTTTTTTCTAAGCGAATAAATTGAATTTGCAAATAAATATTGTTTTTAAAAATATGGTACTAGTTAAAGCATCAATATAAAATAAATGAAACTGAGCAATGTCAAAGGTCAAGGAGCACAGAAATCAACTTGTTATTTAGAAAAGAAACACACTTATATTTTTTCTCATCAATTACAATTCCAAGTCTCTAAAGAGACAGCATAATAAGAAAACATAGATAGAAGGAAAGCAGAGCTTACAGCTTATTTATTTGCCATGGAAAAACTGCAGACTTTGCACAAAAATAAACATTGTGATTCTCAAAAATAAAAGAAATAATATAAAAATATATTCTTGCCAACTATAAGATGAAATAGTGGTACTGCTTATACATATAAATATCCAGGATGTTGTCAGAAAGTTGAAATATACTTGACTGACAATTTGCATGTGTTTTGCACTGTGGGAAACATTTTAATGATGTCTGAGAATTATGCTCAAAAGAGGGAATGTATGTGAGTCTCAGAGCTCATCCTATCTGTGTGGGTGAAATCAAGGAAATCCCATTACGATTTAATAAAGCACGTATTATTGATTGGTAGCTGAAAATAACTGTCATAAATTCAATGTACTTGGAATAAAGTTTTTAACGAAGAGATTAAATTACAATATCCCAAAATTCTATTGAAGACCAAAAAATTATGTTAAATGAGATTCCGCCTGTTTTTTGTGAACAAATCCAAACCAATTAATTGCTTTGTGTTAACAACCAAAAAAGCCACACATCGCGGATTATGGCACACATAGAAATATGCTTACATAACACTGGAAAATTGCAATTGGGAAATAGAAGAAAAATGTACTATGCAAATGCCAAATGCAAACAATGTGCAATTCAAAACAGATTACCAAATGCATTCATTGTGATTCAAATTCAAATCCAAGTGGGGTACGTTAATGCAACCAACAGTCATGAACTTCATTAGCTTACACCAATAAAGTTCTTTAAAAGCATACGCACATCTTTTCGATTGAAGGCAATTATAATTATTAATTAAGTTTTTACACCCAGCAATGTTGTCCATGGTAACAACTGGAGAATGCAGAGGTCATGAAATTGACATTAATTCAGCTGAATTATTCAATGGAAGTAGGCGAAATGGCGTTGACGTTGGTGTTTATCGTATAAATTGCAATCAGGCAATGCACGAAGACAAAGGACAATGCAATGTTGCGTATACGCAATTTGCACACTCAATATTTTCACTGCACACATAAAATACACATACGTCATGTTGGCAGCGCTACAATCGTATTCCCGTTGCCATTGTGGTTGTTGTTGTTGTCGTTGCTATGCCAAATATGAATAGCATCTATGTATACACATACATACATATTATATATGTACATATGTAGAGAGAGAGAGAGAAGGAGGGATTTATATATGGCATGCCGAGATTTTCAGCAGTTTCCTTGTTTTGCATTGTTTACACATCGCAAGCAGGCAATTCTGTATACACATGTGGGACATTCTTTATAACATGTGTGTGTGTTTGTGTGTGTGTTTGTGTGTGTGTTTGTGTTTGTGGCTGTTTGTGTACGTTTGTGGTACGTGTTGTGCGTCTGTCAAATCAATGAAAATCTGCTGTGACAGCAGGCCTAAGAACCCAGAAAGAACGTGTTGAAATCCGAGGCCTAAGCAACGCAACTTCCTTTGAAAATTGATTTGTGTTTACGGTAAAAGCTCAAACGTCACAAAAAAACTTTTATGCTTTTAGTGAGCAGGTTAAATAAAGGCGGAAAAGCAGATGAAATACGCAGCTGGTATAAAGGAAAATTCATTGCTAAGCAAATTAAAGTAGCGACAATCCTTTCTCAAAGCCTCAAGCAAATGCTTATCACTGAGCCGCATCTTTTTGCCTGTGAAATAGCGTTATAAATGTTGCTAAATTATGACACACCCATACCACACACACACTCACTCACACTCACACATGTAAATACGCAGTTTTCGGTGCCCTGAAATAGCGAGTGTTAATGGCCGGAAGTGTACGCGCCTGGCTGACAGTGTACGACGCGGCTGACACCACAGCTGCTGGTCGGACTAACATTCAGATATTAAGATATCGCTGGAGTCCCTGCGTTGTCGCGATACACCATCAGACGGGGGAGGAGAGGAGTCACAGGCAAGCGTCCTTTGTTGTTGTTTTTGATTCCATCCCTTTTTTGCACACGTATTGTTTGCAAATATATCCCGCCGATATTTAAGTTGCATTACTATTGCTGCAAAGCTCACAGCTGTTAGCAGTACTGCAAAACGCATTAATCACCCAGAGCTGCATTCAGCTGCAGTCAGCTGGTGTGACGTCACAATTGGGCTGACGTCACAATTGGGCTGCTGGCCGCCCGAAGAAGAGAAGAAAGCATTGCATACCCTAGGGAGCGGTTGGACTGTACTGCATAAGTTACGGTCGAACTTTTGCTGCATGCTGGTAAACTGTGCAAAAAGAGCTAAAGTCACGGAACAGACTAACTCCAACCCCTTACGCCTCAGGCGGTGCTCACACAAGGGGCTCTGGGGGACCGAGGCGGGGCGGTATAACCCCCACCGGTCCGGTCAAAAGTCGAGGGAAATCTCTGGCCACCGCTGGATTGCATCAGTAGACCAAGCATTCCGGGTTTTGTTTTAACAGGGTGTTCAAATAATATGGGCAATGGAGATGATGCTCTGCGGGCTGAGGCAGAGCTTCTATCAAACTTCCATCTGCGCCCGAAGATGACTAGAACGCCACCAGGTGGTGCGCCGGCGTCAGCGCCGCCTTCTGTAGCTGTTTCTGTGTTTCACTTTGGCCAAGAGGACAGCCAAGAAACTCCGAAAAGGAGCAGGGATGTGCGCAGCCCAGAAATCTCTCCGGAAGCTGCCCAAAAGAAACCCAAAACCCAGAGGAGCCTCATCGATGTCTCGAAGGAGCTAGGAGGGCTCATTGACTATTTGGTCAAAAACTTCAGACCAAAGGCGGTTCGCCATATTACTCAAGCGAACAGAGACTCTTTTGTTCGTATGAAAGAGCTACAAGCTGAGCTGAGCTCTAGGCTCGCCGAGAGGCAGCCAGTTCCGTCAGAGCAAACCGTCCCTCAGGCCGAGGGGCCGAGGCGGTTACAAAGCAAACCCGTAGGAGTCCAAGCGATGTAGCAACGCAGACGTCGCCGAAAAATAAGTTTGCGAGTAACATCGGTAGAAATACTTGCGATGCGCTAACTCAAACGTCACCCCCAGCAAAACGCGGACCAGCCACTCCAGCAAAATCCCGTCAAAACACCAGAGCAGAAATCCCTCAGCCAATTTCCAAACCGGCAGCATTGGGTACCAAACCGGCAGCATCGGGTACAAAACCGGTAGTAGCGGGCACCAAACCGGCAGCATTGGGTACCAAACCCAAAAACGGCTCAAGCGCAGCTCCTGAGAGTAGCGATTCGCATCCCACGCAAAAATCGCATACGAGAAGAACACGGGCGGATGTTATTATTATCCAACCGGAAGCGGGCAGCACATACAGCGACATTCTGCGTCTGGTCACCAGGAGCAAGGACAGCAAGCTCCAGAAGGTTGGCGAACATGTCAGGCGTGTTAGAAAAACAGCAGGCGATGGCTTGGTGCTTGAATTGGAGCGAAAGTGTAAGGATGTTTTGGACCAGATGATGAAAGCGGATATTGGAAACGCGCTGGGCCAGCAGGCTAAGATCAGGTCTGTTGTCCAAGAAACATCTCTGGAGATCAGGGACATCGATTGTCTGGCTACCAAGCAGGATATAATCGCTGCCCTAGTTCCATTTACGGAAACGCCGATGGAGGAGAATATCGTGAGGACGCTGAGAGCGGGCTACGAAGGCATGCAAACTGCCGTTGTTAGCCTTCCCGTAGCGATGGCAAATCGTGTTCTGGCTGAAGGAAAGCTAAAGATTGGCTGGACAAGGTGCAGGGTAAGAGAGCGACCGCATAGAAGAAGATGTTACAGATGCCTGGAATTTGGGCACATCTCAAGCACTTGCAAGAGCACGTTTGACCGGTCAGGCTGTTGCCTTAGGTGTGGTGGTGTAGGTCACAAGGCAGTGGACTGCACAAATGACGCTAACTGTTTCATCTGTTCTACGGCTGGAAAAGCCGACACAAGCCACCATGCTGGCAGCAGGAGATGTCCATTAGGGGTCACCAGTACTACACAGTCGGCGTCAAACGGCGTCAAAATGAGTGTTAAGCTGCTCCAGCTGAATCTAAACCACTGTTCTGCTGCCCAAGATCTACTGAAGCAATCAGTTCGAGAGCTTTCTGTGGATGTTACAATACTCAGCGAGCCATACAAACAGATTGAGAGCCCGAACTACGCTACAGACCTAAACGGCAAAGCTTCTATTTGGGTCTGTGGTCCCCGGAATTACCATCTCGAGTCCCTCCGCCCAGCGCGAGGCTTTGTACGAGCCAAGGTTGGAGATTACTGGCTGTACAGCGTCTATTTGGCACCCAGCATCAATCTGGCGGACTACGTGTCCTCTTTGGACGAGCTGGTTGAGGACACGAGGGGCAAAACGCAAGTAGTCATTGCCGGTGACTTCAATGCCTGGGCTGTGGACTGGGGTAGCGACTCAACAAACGCAAGAGGCAGGGCTGTGCTTGAAGCTTTTGCATCTCTGGATGTGGCGTTATTAAACAGTGGCACTCAAAACACATTTAGCAGAGCCGGAGTGGGATCCATTATTGACCTTTCGTTTGTTCGTTTGTCAGCTCCTCGCTTTGGGGACAAACAAAATGGGCCATCAGCGATATATATACCGCAAGCGATCACGTCGCGATCGTTTTTGACCTCCACAGACGAGACTTGCCTGCAGGAAACCAGATGCAACCTCAAAAGGCGTACAAGGCGAACACGCTCAATGCTGCGGCCTTTGCTGAGTCTTTCAATGCGTCGAGCCATTCTCCCAGCATCGGCAGAAATGCTGAACACAGCGCTGCACTTTTGATGCAGGCCATGGAAAGAGCCTGCGACGCCAGTATGGTTCAAAGAAAGGGGTACAGACGACACCACGAGCCGGTTTATTGGTGGACGGCGGGAATTGCAGAGGCTAGGCGCAGATGCGTAACTGCCAGAAGGATGCTGCAGCGCTCCAGGGGAAGACCTGACTTTGAGTCAAAAAGGCTGGAGTATGGTGAAATGAGGAGAGCATTGAAGAATGCCATAAAGCGGAGCAAAAAGGAGCGTTTTTTGGAACTTTGCGACGAAGCTGATAAAGATGTTTGGGGGCTGGGGCTTGCCTACAAAATTGCACTAAAGAAATTTAAAACATTGAAGTCCACGGCTACCATGGAGGAGTCAAAAATGCTAGGTATAGTCGAAGCGCTGTTCCCAGGCACCTCGCATATACAAGTGGAAGAGACTGCACCCGTGCAGCACGAAGCCCCTGAAGTGACAGTAGAGGAAACTCTGAAAGCTGCGAGTATCATCCGGGACTCGAAGGCACCGGGCCCAGATGCAATTCCGAACAGAGCGCTGAAACTGGCAATGACACTACGCCCAGAACTTTTTTGCAAGGTGTTTGGCAACTGCATCAGGCAAGCAGTTTTTCCAGGCCAATGGAAAGTACAAAACCTGGTACTTATCCCAAAACCAAATAAGCCGCTCGAGATGCCCTCATCGTACAGGCCGATATGCCTAATAGACACAGTTGGGAAAGTACTGGAGAGAATAATCTGCAACAGGCTGGAGAATTCCATTCGGCAGGCAGGAGATCTTTCGCCAATGCAGTTTGGTTTTCGGAAAGCAAAATCAACTATAGACGCTATCAAGCAGGTCACAGATCTGGCTGGGAGAGCGATTGAAGGCAGCAGATGGCGCGGGGGAACCAAGGAGTACTGCATTGTCATGACGCTGGATATCAAAAATGCCTTTAATTCAGCAAAGTGGGATTGCATCCTTGAGGCATTAAGACGATTTAATACGCCGAGCTACCTTTTGAGCATCATAAAGGATTATTTTAGAAATCGAATTCTTAAATACGACACGGCTGCAGGAAAACGTGCATTCATGGTGACAGGAGGAGTACCACAAGGCTCCGTACTTGGCCCACTGCTATGGAATGTCATGTACGACGGCATACTTCGACTCCAGCTGCCAGAGAGAGCAACAATAGTGGGCTTTGCAGACGACGTTGCGCTCGTTGTGGTTGCAAAGCACCTCAGCGAGGCAGAGCTGCTATGCAGCGCATCGGCAGCAGCAATCAAGGACTGGTTGATCTCAGTGGGCCTGCAACTTGCCGACCAAAAAACTGAAGCGGTATTAATCAGCAGCCGTAAGATCGTCGAGGTGGCGGTGGCACACATACGCATGGACGGGATGACCATCACATCTTCCAGGGCCATTCGCTATCTTGGGGTGTGGATAGACACGAGACTCAGTTACAGAGAGCATCTAGAACAACTCGGGAAAAAAGCGGCAGTCATTGGTCAGGCACTAAACCGCATTATGCTCAACACACGAGGGCCTAAGCAGAGCCGCAGGCTGCTGCTCCTAAACGTAGTTAAGGCAACAATGCTATATGGCGCCCCGGTTTGGGCAAATGCGATGGAAGTGAAGACGTACAGGAAAGGACTGCAGTCAACGTACAGGCTCGGAGCACTCCGCGTATGTAGCGGTTTTCGGACTGTGTCCGGGGATGCGGCGCTCGTCATGGCAAGTATGGTGCCACTTGACCTTCTGGCCAAGGAGAGAGCAAATGTCTACACGGAGAAGCTCAGTGGCGTCTCTACAGAGCATCACCAAATTGCAAGAGCGGCGAGAGTAGAGAGTCTGAGGAAGTGGCAAGCTAGGTGGGACGCATCTGAAAAGGGCCGGTGGACGCAGGACGCACCGCCTCATCCCGAACCTGGCTACATGGATAAACCGGAAATTTGGCTTCGTCAATTTCCACCTGACTCAGCTCCTGAGCGGCCATGGGTGCTTCAAGGGCTATCTCCACAGATTTAGGCATGAAGACGACCCCTACTGCCTATGGTGTTACCCAGTGGTGGAGGAAACCGCCGAGCACATCCTGGTGGAGTGCAGAAGATTCACCAGCGAAAGAAGCGAACTTCAACGCGTCCTGGGAACTTGCGTCACAGCGGAGAACTTTGTGAGCCTTATGCTACAGAGGGAGGAGTGCTGGTCAGCGGCCTGCACATTCGCCACGAAAGTGTCAACAACGCTTCGACATTTAGAGAGGGAGCGCAGGCGGAACGAAGGAGGGGCAAACTAAGCCCGCCCAGGATCGAGCGAAGCTGCCTCGCGGTAGTACCGCTTGATCTTCTGGGCCCATCTCTATCTCTATCTACCCTTTATGACCTATGCAAATTCCTCATACATTCCTTCTAACTTTATGTATATATTTTCGTTACTCCCTCCTTTAATAAAAGAATTAAAAAAAAAAAAAAACACTCACACATGTAAGTAGCCTAATAAAAACGCTCAAAATTGCCTCCTTATCTAATCTAATGGGCCAAGAGGGCATCAAAGGATGTCGTCTGAACGCCGTTGATCACCATCAATGTAAATTCTGTAACTAACGCAGCTGGAGGCCAACTAAAGAGGAAAATGGGAAAAAGTAAAAGCTTAAAAACATACAAAAAAAAAATAAAAATAAATTCTGACAATCAGTGCGATCTGTATCCTGGCAACGCATCGCAAACAATTGTTAGCGAAAACTGTATATTTGCATTCGGCCAAGTTAAAGTTAACAGCAATGTAATTGAAGATTATCCATGCACAAAGTTGCAGAGTACTCTAAAGATAATAATAACAATTCTTAAATATTTTGTAAGCGGGTTTTCGTAGAAGGCACAAATATTTATGCTGAAAACACATTACAATAAAATATATGTATCATTCAGTAAGGAGGGCCCTACAGTAAAATACCCTGTGGAAGTAAATGACGACGATGTTAATTTGGTGTCCCTAGGTCTTACCATCTCTGAGATCCTTTCGTTCATATGGACGGACAGACAGACGGATGTACATGGCTATGTCGACTCGGCTTCTGATGCTGATCAAAAGTATATATGTTTTATGGGGTCTGCCACGCCTTCTTGTTACATACTTCTTTTTTTTAACAAACTTATATACCCCACAGGGTATCATTAACAACTTATTTGAAGGGAATTCACAACAGCTTTCAGCTGTTTTTCTCGAAAAAAGGAACAACACACAAAATGAGATAAAAAATTAAATATAAAATGTGCAGACAGCAAATAAAGTAAAGAAATTTCCTTAAGGCGAAACGTTTTTTCTGTATAGAAATTTGTTACAATGATACTTCCACTTAAAAACAGAATGTCATCTCACTTTATTTGTGATGTTTTTCAATATATTTCATTTCTTTTAATTTTCGCAAATTTATTGCATCGATTTTTATTTGCTTACAATTTAAGCATTTTTTTTCAAACTTTAAAGTTATAGAGTGAAAACTGTAAAGTATGTACAAAAGGCTAAAGTAGCCTTATAATTGACCAGCTTTCTCTAGAACACAAATAATTAATTCTCATTAGTTATTTATATAATTCTTAGTTTAGTAAGAAACCGTTGCACAAATGCGTATTTTTAATATAATCATTAATTCAATTTAATATAATAAGCTGATTATTTGACACAATTTATTGCTAAAATGTGGTTTGCTGTCACAGTCATTAAATTGGACATAAATCAATAACACATCAATCATACGCAGTGATAGGCAAGTAAACAGCTCGCTATTTGGTTTTGAGCAACATCTTGAGAATAACATAAACTTTTAACTGTGTTTTAAATAGTTGGCAGTGTAAGCAATTTAACTTTTAAAACTATTCCAAGGAAATTGTAGAGCAAACTTCATGTTCAACAATTGTAAAAGTTCAAATGCCTGTAAAGCAAGTTTTCTTTGCGAAAGTAACTTAAGTTATAAGTGTGTTAATAATCTGGTCTAAGTAAAAGTAAAGTACGTGAAATTCAAACTGTTGTTAAACAGATTATTCTACAATTTTCAGCAATAATTTATTTTGACAGTGAGAAAAAGAACAACAAGAGTAAAGCCATCAATCAATATCAAATGAAAGCAGCTGTGACTAGGCTTTAAATTCCAACCACCCCCTGAAATATTTCAACAAGAATCTCTCAATGCAATCCCTAAAGTAGCTTTAAGGCTGGAGCACATACTACATGCCTCATGTGTGTTATATAAGAGGCTTCTCCCCTCTGTTTTTTTTAGCCAGAAGCTTAAAGTCGACAAATTGTTTTTTGTCTTCTTTTGTTCACAATTGTTTGTTACTTGACTCTAAGAAGTTCACTTGGCAAATTAATTGCTACACACGTTAAAAGAATAATGAAATATAATTTGAAGATTAGGGAACCCGAAATAGAAAATCGCTGAAGGTAGAAGAGATGGGGTCTTATCAATGCCATTGCATTGGACTTTGCATACAGAAATTGTATAGCCAATAAATAATTTTTTTATGTTTGCTGATTAAAAATCAAATATAAACTCGTATATATGCAATAGATTGGCACAGTAGCTCGATAAGCTCGACGATGTTCATAAAATGTAAACAGAATCAAACATTTAAATGCCAAAACCTGAATACAATTGCTGTTTTCGTGTTTAGTACCCTGTAAACAAATAAAGTCATTAAATGGGTATTTAGGTACTTTTAAAAGTAAGCTACAATTTTTTACATTTAACAATTAGAAGTACTTATTTATTTTTTCAATATCGATTGCTTTTAAAACATTTGAAGATATTTTTAACCACAAATTTGTTTCTAGGGTAACTTTAAGTAGTTCCAGTTCGCAGTTCCACTTATAATGTTTTTATTTACGTATTTCATGTCCCTGACAACAATAGTCAACTGTTACTTTAGCAAAAACACACAAAAACGGAAAAACAAAAGCTACCGTAAAATGTTAACAAAATTGTGTCACATGAAACGTGATGTTGCAGCTAAAGCTGATGATGATATTGGTCCCCAGATGAACCCATTGACACGTACAGCTCATCATGGTAGTTCAATTGAATCTAGTTTAGTGCCACACTCACCCATATTCCCACACTCAAACCACATGTGTTTGTTATTTTATATTTACGTATACTTAATATTTGTGCACATAGAGATAAAATTACTCGACTCTTGACTGTTACTCTATTTTCTGTTCCTTTTTTCTGTGGTTGCACTATGCACACAGATCCTCTACAGATTCGCCTTGAAGCAGTAAACGTTGTTGTTCATTTTTGTGCTTCTTATTGCCAGATTTACCGCCAGAGCCGCCAGCGGCCTTGCCACGCCTACGATTAAGCACACCATCTGTGTCATCCATCATGCGCAAAATTGTGGTCTGAAAAATATAAAGAAAAATATATAAAATGACAGAATGACTGAACTATCATTTCAAAGCAAAAGTTTTGAGAGCAAGACGGCTGAAATTTTCACAGTAGCTAGTAACTTCTAGTTACATTCTGTACGTGATTGTGTAGTAAGGAAAAGTCAAGACAATCAACTAGCCAAAAGGTAAGAGCTAGATGTGTGGAATTTTACAGTTGTTTAGTTAAATTTCTAAGAAAAATAAAATAAAACAATTTATATTTATAAAGCCTTACCTGATCTGAGCAATCCATGGGAGCCACTGATATGTCGCGTACCGCTCGAAACTTGCCCACATTGTTAAGATGCTCATTCTCCAGTCGAAAATAGTTCCATATAAAGCGTCTAAATACCTCAAGGGGACTGAGAATCGTCATCATAACGTCACCCTCAATGTAGCCCGCTTGGATAAGACTCATGGACAGTGTCCAGCTGAAACGCAGTATCAAATCCTCAATTATGCCAAAGTAATAGAACCACTGCAAGAAAAAACAGAGGAGAAAATAGGAAGAAATGTAATGGATGCGTTGAAAGATTGTTTTACGTGCCGTCCACTTGGACAAATATTTATTGCCACCATTAGAGGACACCATGAATGAATCCATGGACGAGGCCAAACTCAAACTCAAACTCACCGTCGATGAATAAACAATTTCCTCACGCAAGAATCGATTTTCACCCGCCTTCGCATCGAACAGTCCCCAGTCCATCTTGATGTCCCATATGTAGGCGTAACAGGAGGAAAATAGAGCTGCTGTTATCCAGCAATAGAACCAAGGGTTCTCCTTCGACTGTCCATAGGTATCTGTAGAAAAAATGAGAGAGAGGGAAAAAAGTATGGTTGTAAAAGGCAAAAAAAAACTCGTGCCACGTGCTTTTGTGCTCAAATAAAATTAACATGAATTTGCGGTTGGCCATGAAGCTAACTCTAATTGGCAGCATATCATAAACACGCATAAAAACGCATAATGAGCCACTGACTCCGAGAGTCCGTGTTCTGAGTGTGTCCCGAGTGTGCCGTGCTTTAATGAACCTCCTCATTCCTTTACTTACCCGATGTGGTGTGAAATTTGTGCGCAAAGATCACAACAAAAAACGAGGTCGCATATTTGGCAGCATTTACCAGATGAGGAAATGCCTCCTTCGTATCCCGGTAACGTCGTATACATTGGGCAAACCGAAAATACGCCGGAAGTATGGCCACAATGGGATGCAGAATGGATACATACTGCACACAATGATTGCCAGCTAAAGAGTAAACATATACCCTATTGATTAATCAATTCAATTAATAATAAACAAGTCAAACATAGAACTGTTTATATTAGCATGGACAATTAACTGGAACTTTGAACTCAAGGCAACAAACTTTCGAGGTTATTCTCGTATAAATTAAAATGTTTAGCAATTTAATTTCAATTTAAAATTTTGGTGTAGATAAAATGAGTTTTCCTGAATTTGGAACAAGAGTTTGCCTTAACTTTTAACAACATACGCATAAATGAAGAGCTCAACTTTTGCAGCGTATAAAATTCATTACCATAGAAAGTACTTTTGTAATACACGTGCATAAATTTAAAATAAAGTGCAAATATTTACAGCAAAAGTTTGACCTAAAATTTAAACAAAGTTTAATTAAAACTCATGATATAAAAATTTAAATTCTCTCGAAGTAATTTTGTAATTACAAAGAATTAAATGCAAAAATAACCCGCAAAAATTTCTGTAAAATTTAAGTTTAAAACGAACTGAGCTTTAGATTAAAATAAAATAAACAAGAGGAAAACTTGGGAATCACGTGCATAAATTTAAATTAAATGTAAATATTGACAGCAAAAGTTAACTTAAAAATTAGATTTTAAACAGAAGTCAAAATTTCTGAACTTAGTGTTTTCACTACTAATTATTCTCTAAAAACCGTTCATAAAAATGCAACATAAAATCAACTTTGTAGCGGAAAGTAGATGCTAGAAACTTATCCTATTACTCACCCTCTCCTGCTTTGTGCCACGTAGGATTGCGTCCAAAGAAGCACATTAGGAATGGTATATCCAGAAATGCTGGAACCATGCTGTTTAATTGATCCGCCAGCCAGAAATCAGCAAAGTTAACAAAACAAAATGGGGCCATAATAACACGACTAAGGACGCGCAGCGCCCAATAGCGTGCCTCATGATGAAAGGTCCTTGTGGGATTCAGCAAAAAGGCAATCATCAAGGAATAAAGAAATAATGGAGCTGCATACTGAGGAATGCCCAGAGGTTCACAGAATATATAACAGAGAACACAACAGGCCCAAATCACTCCAAAAACTGAAGCAATTTCCATAATATTCTGCTCGGACAGATGATTACGAGGATCCAGCTCAAAGATGAGCACATGGTTGACACCAGAAGAGCGCCAGCCATAGACATTGACGCCCCAGAGGAAGAGGCATTCGGTGATCAGGAAAGGAGCTCGGAACATGCGAAGACCGACACGCCAATTCTCTCCAAAGCCATAGAACATGGCCGAGATGATGACGGTCAGAAAGAGCACCACAAATGCACCCGAAAAGAGTCCCACCTTGAATGTTGTCCAAGGACTCTGCTGTTCACCCAGCGGAGGAACTCGTAATCGCTTCATAGCACCTATAAAAAAGAGGAATATCAATAAAATATTACTTTAATATTATTAAATTTTATACGTACGTTGTCTATCGCCGCCCTCAATGTCCTGGGTAACCGCCTGTTCCGTTTCCTGTATAAGTCGATCAATATCTTTGTTTGTATAGAAATGTGCCGCCTCCACGTGATCCGTGCGCCAACGTGCTCCGTAATCCACGCTTAGCAGCTTGTCGTGCTTCTTGAGAATCTTACGAAATCCAGTAAAATTGAGATTCTGATAGTTCTGCAGCAATATCAGACCCAAATAAAACTCGCTAAATGCCAACTTGAGATCCTGTATCTTACGCGCCGGAACATTCTTCTTGCCCAACGGTGTGCGTCGCTTCCAGGCGGGCTGCTTCTTCACATGCCCCATTTCCAATGCCTCCGTCAGTTCACTCCGCAAACTGCCGTATTTACGTGTTGCCTCAGCCATTTTCTCCGAGTAAAAGGTGTTAATCTTTGCCAGCTCCTTGTCGCAGTAGTGAAAGAACTCTTCGTCGAACTTAGCAAAGTAACGGGTAAGCATCTCACGATCCACAAGCTCCGCTGAGGGCGATTGTTCAATGGCCGCATACAGCATTGCTTTCATTTCCTATTTAAAAACACAGGGTATAATAATGTTGATACAAATAAAGATAAGTTAAATTGCCGCCCATTTTGTTTTTACTCTTTACATTTGCAGAGTTGGTAAACACTCTGATCAAATTTATCGATATATTTTATTCAGCTAAAAATATTTTAAAATGGCGTCCATCTTCATTTTGCATTTGCAGTGTTGGTAATTAGCACAATTTGAATAAATATCAAACTTAAATGAAGACGCGATACTAATCACGTCTTAATAAACGTGAACAGCTATGCATTTACTTTTCCAATGCACTGTGATGTGCATACTATCTTGAGCTCTTTTGCTTTGTTTACGTTTACAGCGAGCAAAACAAAGAGACCGCTTGACAGGCATGTAAAGCGCATGCGCCAAATGCCCGCCACAACGAAAAGCTCTTGCTGACATTTGACAGCTGGTTGGCCGTTTTTCACGTGACGTCACAAGCAAACTGACAGCTCGGAAAAGCACACACTTGTGTTTTCAACGGATACATACTATTTTCATTTCATTTTTCGCACACTTTGTATGCATTTTACCTCATAATTAATATACTGCTTGCGCCATTCTGGCGTTATATGCGCCGTCAAATGCTCGGCGAATTTCATCTTTGGCGTAATCTACTCCTGTTGCACTGCATCCACATTGGAACAAAACGGCCAGCGAATCAACGAAAATGAAGGCGTTCCACGCGCACGTTTTCACGTAAACAACAGAACTGGGCCAACGCCAGAGAAAGTTTTCGATGATGGTCTAAATGCCATGCCATGCCAATGGTTAATACTTGATGGGGGGGAAAATGAGGAAAGGGGATGGTCCATCAAGGAGCTTTCAATATGTAAATGTTTTCGTTTTATTGTTATTGTCCTCTTGTCATTCATCGCAGCATGCGCCGACCAATGTCAACAAAAATAAAGCGCCAAACAGATGAAAGTGTTGCCAAATAAATGAATTGGTAACAAATTGAATTAGTTTTTTATGTAGTTTTGTTTTATTTACTTTCTCAACGCTCCAGTTATTTTGAAAATGCATTATAGTAATAGTTTCTACATAAACAAGTATATTATGATGAGTTGCTAGCCAAATATTTAGCTCGTTTTTATGACCATAACAAATGGCGTTAATAGCTTAGAAATAAATAAGGAAATAATTAAAAACAGGTATTCAGATTACATGAAAAATAAAAAAATAGTTTAACAGCTGTAAAATAAATTGCTAACAAATATATCTATTTAGAAGTTCTAATTAGTATAGTTTATAAATGCATGCACACAAAAACTTAATTTAACTCAGGAAATACTGAGAATGCATAAAAAACTTGCATGTAAAATTTATTTAAATGTTATAAAAGTTTTAATTTTTTGAATTACCGGTAAAACAACAAGTAAACCTAAATAAATGTTAAGAATATCATAGTTCAATTCTTATTCTAAGAGAAATCTAATCATCCTAAGAGTGCATTAATCAAATAAAATAAAAGATTAATGGTTGTAGGAAACCCAAGAAAATGGGAACGAAAAAACCTTTTATCTATATGTATTGATACGCTTTCAATGATTTCTAAGTTACAAAAAAAAAAACATAACACAAGTAGTCTAAAATAATATGAGTTCAAAATACATTTCCTAGAAAAACTCGTTTAGTTCAGAGATAAGAAAGCAAACATATTGTTAATGCCTTAAATGCAGCCAAACATCTGTAGATAGGAGTACCTAATCAACCAAGTACAGAGGCAACAAAAATAAAAATCAATTTCCAAACTGTAGAAACAGTAATTGCTCGGCTCGTTCTCTCGTTCGCTCGATTTGTTTGCTCGGCTTTTTCAGTCTTATCGCAATTGCTTACTTCTCCCGGGAAATCCCCCGTCCGCTCTGTTGTTGCTGTGTCTGTTTGTTGCTCGCGTAATAGTATACTTTTTTTAGATTGATTAAAGAACGGTCTGTTTCGGCTGCCACCCGCATTGAATCGCTGCATACATGATCGTTTAGAACCGGAGTACAGTCATTCAACGGAGAGTGGAATGAGTAATTGAGAGCCTCTCACAATCTCAGAGTTCTGTCAGTTCTTGATTGCCCTCCACAGTGGCAAGTCATTCGGTTATCCACGGCAATTGCCCCCATAGAGAGAGACTGCTTTTTATAACTTATCAGAGATTAACGATCGGTGCACGGTAGCTCGGCGATAAGTTCCTAAAGGTTTTTGATATAAATTCCACGTATAGCCGTCACATTGACCAGTCCAGTTCAAGATGCCAAAAGGAGTACAGCCAACAGCCGCGCAGGTTAACGAGGTGAAGACCCGTTTTCTGCAGAACCTCGAAACGGATCCACCAGCAGGTAAATTCTAGGCTGTTTTTCCGATCCTCGAAACAATTATAACTTTTATTTAAACTTACCTTAGTTCCCATCGATCCCAGAGATTTGGCTAGGATTAAGGATAGCGATGTCTGGATCACACAGCTGCTGGAAGCCTACAAAGGAGATGTGGAGAAGGGTATAATCCGTCTCCGTCAGAATTGCGAATGGCGTCAGAGTTTTGGCACCAATGATATCAACGAGACCAATGTGAATCAGGAGTATCTTAATGATGGTGAGATCTTTGTGCATAACCAGGATAAAGATGGCATGCCTCTGCTCATTGTGAACATGGCAAAGCACAACAAAAACAAAAATCAAGATGATCTGATTCGAGTTTTGGTCTACTGGGTGGAACGTATCCAACGTGAGACTAACTACTCCAAGAAAATTACACTATTCATGGATATGACTGACGCGGGACTAGGAAATCTGGATATTGACTATATCAAGGCTATTATTGGAATATTCGAGACAAAATATCCCAATGCACCCAACTGGATTGTTGTGCATGAGTTGCCCTTCCTGCTAAATGGTGAGATTTATTAATATTTAAACTGACTGCATATTTTTAACAATTTTCTTATTATTTCATTTAGCTGCTTTTAAAATTGTAAAGGGATTCATGCCCGCGGAGGCCTTGGAAATTCTCCGCGTGACCACAAAGAAGGACATCACTGAGTATGTGGATAAGGACAACTGCCTGAAGATCTGGGGCGGCAATGATGACTACGTCTATAAATTCCAAGCTAAATAAGTCTATACTTTATTTTTGAGCATGTAAATAATACGATATTTATTTATCTGAATAACAAAGAGTACTCGTAATAGACGATCTTTAATTACTAAGCACAGCTCAAAGTGCAACTTTTGAGTGTTAAACTTAAATGAAAAGCTTGAGTGCAAGCTTCTCTCTAGCTTTTGCTCTCGCTTTTTAGCTGAAGCTTTCACTCGATACGATCTCATTTAAATGCAACGGGCATTTCAGTGTTGATCACGTTCTATTGCAGACAACTGCCCTTTTCAAGGGAACGTTTTTGGTGCTCCAAATCACCTCGTACGCCGGACGACTGCCAAATTGACGATCCGATCGATCAGCAGCGATCAAACACCGTTAGTTAGCCGCGGTAGCTCGTGCTAAGCACCCGAATTCGTATATTGTCGCATGTTGATTGTGTTTCGGAAATTTGGGAAATTCAAATCTAATCAAGATATCGCTGAGAAAGTGGATTATCGATTGAACTAGAAGTGCGCGATAAGTACAGAACTACAAACAAAACTTGACTGTTGCTCTGTGATTGTAGCGCGCAGAGTTCAATGTTTAGTCTTTACACGGTTGTCGTTGGTATCGAGTGTTAGAAAGAGCCAAACAACGAGCCATCAATCATGGGTGTCAAGGTTAAGAATGTAACGAGTTCACAGATCGAGGAATTGCGTCAAAGATTCAACACCCAATACGCTAACTCGCCTCCAGCAGGTGAGCAAGGCCTTAGGTTCAAATAGTTCAGATTGTTCATAAAGGTGTGAGTTCTAAAATCTCATTGACTAATGCCTTATGTATCATAGGTATATTATACTAAATCTACAAATTTACACAACAATCGTTGCATTGTAGTTTGAACACTGGCAAACTGTTCGCATTCATAAACAAAAGCAAATACTGATTGCTTAGAAATCGATTGCTTATTTACGCTGCGAAAACGAATTGCTTTGTCTAATTACAAAATTGTGTAACTGAGGGAATCAGTTGTTCAAATAACGATGCACAATGTAGAGGTGATTTAGAAATGCAAATTGAGAATAAAAATTCTTCTTTGGGTAACCAATTGACTTGGCTTCCACAACCCTCATACCTGTTCACCACAAAGTCCATTTTAAACGCATTCAAGCTTCTGCCGCTGTTTAAAATTTAATGATAAGCCAAGCAGTGTTCCCAATTCAGCGATTTTTCAAAAAGATCTGTCTGTCAGAAAAAAAATTTTAAACATTGCCTACTAAAAAATGTATCCTGTTTTACGAATTGTAAATATGATCATTCTTTTTAAGTTAATTAAGATAAATATTTAAAAAATTATAGTACATATGCCAAGCATTTTTGTGTAAAAGCCTTCTTTTTAAATTTATCAACACGGTAATTAGTCTCATATCTCGCTGAATTACAAGCAATAACTGATTAAAAAATAGAAAAATAAATAAAGCTATTTCTAATCTACAAACAAGATAACGAAATAAAAGTTAAGAAATTCGTATTTTAACAATTTTACTGCCTTTATTAATAGAACCCTTTCATCCTAACGATCTTAATCGTATACGCAATGAGCAACTATGGCTGCAACGTTTTTTGGAAATGCACGATCTGGATATGGATGCAGCTTTCAAACAGCTCTGGGAGACATGTACATGGCGTCAATCATACGGTACCAATGATTTGGATCATACTAAACTAAACCAGGAGTACTTAAATCAAGGTTGTGCCTTTATACACAATCAGGATGTGGATGGCAAGCCACTGCTCATATTTCGTGTTCGATTGCACAACAAATCAAAAAATCTCGATGAACTCATACGCATTGTGGTCTATTGGATTGAACGCACACAGCGGGAGAATCATTTGACCCAACTAAGCATTTTCTTTGACATGGCCGGAACGGGACTGGCCACAATGGATTTGGATTTTGTGAAGCGTATTGTGGAAACGTTTAAGCTCTATTATCCGAACTGTCTCAATTATATACTGGTATATGAGCTGGCTTGGGTACTTAATGGTAAGCTTGCCTTTAAGCTTTTTTCTGACTGAGCTTTTATTGACTTGCATTTGTTCTTTTTAGCCGCCTTTAAGGTCATCAAAGCTCTATTGCCTCCCAAGGCAGTTGAGATATTGAAAATGATATCGAAAAAGGACGTCACTCAATACGTGACCAAGGACAATTGTCTAGTTAGCTGGGGAGGCAATGACAACTACGAGTTCAGCTTTGTCCCAGAGGCAAAGCGAGCAATATCCAAACCCGTGGCGGCAAATGCCGGTGACGCCGAGCAACCGCATCAGGAAACGACCAACGATAAGAAGGTAAGTAAGCCAAATACAGTTAGTCAAGTCCTTTTTTTGACAAGGAAAAAAATAAAATGTAGGCTTTTTATTTTCAAAGAATACCTAAAGTCAATCAAGGTAATATTTCGTATTTCACCTAGCTTTTTTAATTTGGCGTACAGTACGTATACACAATTTATAAAACATCTTTATAAACCTCCCACATTTCAAAAATTAAATCAAATACCAAAACAAAAATTTGGCAAATTGAATATGTGAATTCAATTAGAAAAGTATCAGATATTACTTCTTACATGTGAGAATAAATTTAAATCTATTAATAATTAACTTCATTTGGTTAAACAATTTTTGAAAATTAAACAACAAAAATGTTTATTTTTTTCCTTTATCAAATCAATTACTTGACCCACTGTATATCTACGCACATACATATGTCCAGTCTAATGTTTGGGTGTGTTTCGGCTTAGCTGTTGTGCCCTAAACCAAGCCGGAAGTCTGTCTATTAATTGCTTTTGCTGACCGACAGTCACGCGAGCCTTCTTTTATTTCTCTTCTATATTAATTGATTTACATTTGAAACGTGTATTGATTTAGGGTGCTGCTGACATTTGCGTGTCCTTTATGAGTGTCCAAAAATTGTTAATAATAAAGCCATAGAGTCCACACATGGCCCATTGGCAAACATGGTTATTGCTATTTATAGTCATTTATATGACATATTGCAAAACTTTCGCTTTCGTTTTTGCTTTTCTACTATTTCGGAATGACCAGTGAAGCATTACGAGGCGTTGACCTGTAAATAACTAGAACACTCATGGAATAAATTATAAAAATAATTCCCAGTGTGGCAATTACGGGGTGTGCGGGCATCCGCCGGATAGGCTTCTGTTTCTCTCACTCGGTCCAACTTATTTTGTCATTTGCTTTATTTTCTGTTCTCGCTCTCGGCATTCTTCCTCCCCTCCTTTCTCTCCCATTCGCACTTTAGTTAATTTTAATATATGTAATTTGCACAACGCATTTTAAATGCAATGGACTCAACAGCTGTTACGAGAGGCCGATCGTAGTATGAAAGCTTTTTTTGTCGCAAAGCTTTTGTTGTTTGGCTTTTGCATTTGCTTTTGGTTTTGCTTTTTTCTGATTCTGTTGTTGCTTTTTGGTGTGCTTTTAGTTGTGTTTCCACGTTTGCCGCGGCACGACGACAATACGTCATCACCTATCAGCAATATCAATGCAGTCGCGATACATTTGATATTTATACCGCTTTTCTTGCATTCTGTGTGGTTTAAATTCAAGTTCTATTATATATTTGTATATTTGTGAAATACTAAGAAGAAAGAAGAGAAATCAGAAGACGAAACCACAGCAAACATGCCTAGGGTAGGTGGCGTCGACCAAAATGACTGTGTGTGTGTGCGTGTATATTTAAATGTGTGTGCTTGCGTTGATGATCTTGTGTATACTGTGTGTGTGGTGCTTATGCTAAACAAAGCATAACAATGATATGCGTAGAGTCGTATAAAAGTAAAATAAATTCTAATTGTTATTCAAGGCATAAATTCACGAATTAACATTGCATAAAAATTCGCTTTATTCCTGGTTCTACATTAGTCATACAGGCCGTAAATCACAAAAAAACAATCTTAATTTTATTTCTTGTTTTTAAAACCGTTTAATTTTTCTTATTGGGCAACTGTTTCGCATATATTGCTGGCAGCTACGTCACGCCGTTCAAGCGATAATTTTTCCGCAGTGCTATCGATATAATTTCCTGTGACGCTTAAAATAAACGCTAGTAATGTAGCTCACAGCTTTTTTCTGTTAACTAAGCAAAACAAACCGAGCGCGCAATTTTAAAAAAAGGTTAAGCTATTGTTGAAATAAAAAAAATTCACAAACTGACGTCATAGCCCGCGCTGTATCTGTTTTGGATTTTATTACTACTGTGGTGTATGGACTGGTTTGTCTTCTAGCGGACATATAACTATAACTATCTATTGCATAGTTTCAAAATCAAATTTTTATCAAGAGCTGTTGATATAATTCTTTTTTCGCTGTAAAAACAACCACTTTAATTTAGTGTTTTTAAAAATATCAACATTGCTCATATTTCGATAGGAAAACAAATTTATTATTTTAGTATAATATTTTTGACAAAAAATATCGATATATCGTAAATCAATTTTTTATGATTCCACCTCAAATTGGTCTTGAATCTACTAATTTTTAACATATTTCTGCAAAATATGGCTTTGAATGCATTTTCAACAGGTTTTTTGATAGAATTGTATTGATATATTATCGTCAAATATTATCGACAAAGTGCTTATCGACCACAACTCTATTCAGTCGGTTCAGTTGGTCCAGTTGTTTGGTTCGTTCAATCTGTAGGAATTTGGCCCGGAAGAACAATTATAATAATAAAAACGTTTAATACTAAGGTTTCGTATTTTAAGCATCAAAGTGCCGAGCTATATAACTAAGGTGTGTGGGTTAACAAATTTATAACAAGTTTTATTTAGAATTGTTGAATAAAGAATACTATTTATACAAAACAAAAATGATGCGAGGCGTGCAAATTATTTAAAAGTGAATCAAATCAATTGGCCTCAAACTGTGTGCTCAAGTGCTGCTAAATGTGTGAGATGGCCACTTGTAAAAATAGCCTAGCTCAGCATGAATCGATTGAATATCTTGTCCATGAGTATGAGAAATGGGGACGTCTCCCACTAATACCCCTTTGAAATTGAAACCATTTCCATTTTTGTTTTCTTTGTGTTTCTCTCATTACCAGGTACACTTCGCCAAGAGCTCTCCAATGGTGCTGCACGATACAAACATTGGAGAACTGCACACACCCTCGGATGGTGAGGGTAAGTTAAAGTCCATCATATCGAACATTCACATACTGTTGGTTTCATATTCAGCACTTGCTTTTAATGTCAGGCACTTGAATCTCGATGATGTTTAAAACAGATTCGTCGTTTTTCGTTAACTTCAGAAATTTACAAAAATTTATTATTGTTTAAAAATCTAGAAGTACCTTTATTTACACATACATATATATTGTATATTCTGCTTAGGTATGTTGCAAGTGGAACCATCAGAATATGTCAATTTTTGCCCAATTACCGGGGATGCCAAAGTGACCCTTAAGAACATTTCGGATCAGCCGGTTGTCTATAAGGTGAGTACATCTAATTCTTCAATATCTCATAGTTATATAATTGTCCTTTCTCCGACCTTCCTATAGATACAAACCACATCACCAGAAAAGTTTCGTGTTCGTCCGCGTTGCGGAGTTGTTGCAGCAAACAGTTCTGCTGAGGTAAACATTTGGTTGAAATCGGATCATCAGCTGAGTACCGATGCAAAAGATAAATTCCTTGTCATGGCAGCATTCAGTCCAAGTGCTGATTGTGGTGCTCAGGAAATAGCTGAAATGTGGAAAGAGCATGGCACAAATGATCCAGATGTGGAAAACCATCGTCTTGTTTGTCGTCTGGCAGGCAAATCCAAAGAAACTGGCGCCAAGGGCGAAGGACAAGCAGGTCAAGGCAGTAAAGTGAGTAGAAAGCTATAAACTATATTGATTCCTTGTTAATACTTTGATTATTTTGCAGGACTTTGGACCACAGCAACTGCAGGAACAAAACAAAGAATTGTCGTCTCAACTGAAGCACACTAGAAATTTACAATATGCAACATTATTTTTAATATTGCTATTATTTGCGGGTTTCGGTTTTTTGCTATTCGATCGCTTCCATCATTCCATGGATCACTCGGGCTCTTGCCAAAAGACGTCGGCATTTAAATGTGCAAATCATAAATAATATTTACTGTCGCAATGCAATCTGACCAGGCTAGACGATGCCACTGTTAGTCATCAAAATCATCACAACAGCAATGACAATGAAAATGAAAATGATAACAAGAAAAATAATAAGAATAACATCAACAGTAATATAAATAACCTCGATATGCACAAAGAGTATTGCATTTGTGATCTGGACTACATTGATGCCCTAGATGTTGATAATGTCGATTGCCTAGAAGCCTTACTGTTGGCCCAGCTGCAATTGTCGTTGCGCAGTCATGGCCATCATATGGGAGGAGGCGTTGCCAATGGCGGTCATCTGCTTGGTCTCATTGCATTCGCACGTAAAATCGCCCGTGTGCTATTATCCCTATCATTGTTATGCTGCATTCTGTTTCTTAGTTTCTACCTGGGCAACAACTATGATACAGCATCAGATCACCCTCATTCGACAGCAACAACAATAGAGACGTCCTTGGTCAACAGCAACAACTTATCCACAACCACCACCAGCATCGCGATCAACAATTCATCGGCTGCGGCAAACAATAATCGTTCAGCAGAAACATATTCCATATAGTCCGCTTATATGCATATGCACATATATAAATAGTAATTTATATATATTTATATGTATGTATTATATACAGACAAAATTACTATATAGCTTCTCAGATTATCAATTTGTATTGTATTTGAAAAAAATTCGAGTGAATGGGCGCCCCTTAAATCTCCCGTTTGCATTTATAATACAGAAATATGTATTTACTCGGGCGAAAAGAGCTCAGGTAATAAATTTGTAAACCTCAATTTCTTCAAACTAAAACTTGATTAACAGCCGCTGGAAACAATGAATTTTTGTAGTAAACTCTATGTACGATATGTGTAAAGTATATAAACAATGATTATTATTAATGATTAAAAGTTGATTAGTTTGTAAATAAGGTAATGTTTTTAATTCAATTTTTCTCAATAGTCTACGAAAACTTACAAATTTACTACAGTTATAATAATAGTAGATATATATTTAAACAAAAAATCAAATAAACATATTTATTCAGTTGGCTTACTAAACGCTGTTGCGCACATTATGCTGCCTGCGTCTATAAACAATTTTGGAACGTTCACAAGCGTTCCACTTTAATTCTTCTTGCGTCCTCGTTTGGACACTGTCTTTTTAGCGGGCTCACTGGCCCCGCTTGTCGATGCTTCGGTGTTGTCATTGATTGCCTCCGGTTTCTCCTGCTCCTTGGGTGTTTCAGCGGCAGGAGCAGTAGCAGCAGCAGAAGCAGCAGTCTTTACCTTCTTGCTGGCTGGCACATTCTCCTTTTGCTCCTCCTGTACATCGGACTCGGCCAAAAACACACTGTGCTGTCCACCACCGGTAGCCAGCAACATTCGTTTATTTAACGTATTCTTGCTGCTCACCAAAACAGGCTCAAGTTCATCATCGCCATCGCCGACACCCAGCTGCTGATTGGAGCCCATGCCCCAGGAGTAGAGTTTACCATCATTGGTAATGGCATACGAACAAGCTTCACCGCAACCCACAAAAGCCGTCTTCCCGCTTAGCTGAGGAATTGGCGTTAGCTCGGCAACAACATCCTTGACATTTCCTATACCCAATCGACCATAATCGGCGCGTCCAATTGCAAATAATTTTGAGGCATTGTCCAATACCAGAGTGTGATGTTGACCACCCGCAATCTGTTTGACATTCTTCAATTCGGTCTTAATTGGTATAAGAACGCGTTCAGCTTCCTTCGCGTGTGCCAGTTGCTTGTAGTTATTTAAGCCCACGGCCCAAATGATTTCCGTCTGCGATTCTCGCAAAAATGTGCAGTAATTAGTTGCCCAAATAGCCTCAAACGGCTCGGTACGTTTTATTATCAACTGATCCGGACGCAACAAATCGCGCTTGCCACGACGACCTAGGAAATCAAAATCGTTTATTGGTAACAATCACAATTTTGGCTGTTGTCTGATGCACGTCGCAGAGTCTCAAAATACTCACCCTCGCCACCGACTAAACGTTCACCGATGCGTCCCAGTTGTCCTTGCTCGGCACATCCCACAGTATAGACCTTGCCAGATGTGGTCAGAATGACCAAGTGATCAGCGCCAGAGGCAATGCTGCAACAGATGGTGCCTTCAAGCAGATTAATGGGGGTACGCTTGTTGCCATCAATCGTAAGTCCCATGTTGCCATGTGAGTCACGGAACGAGCCCCAGGCATAGACGGATCCATCCTCAAGCAAACAAGCCGAATGCGAGTCGCCTGCCGAAATACACAGAGCCTTGCCTGGTAAATCGATTAATGCAGGCGTTGATTCGCTGCCTTCTTCGCTGGTGTCACGGCCCAGAGCACCTTCATCATTGCAGCCAAAAGAGTAGACATCGCCATTCTTTGTCAACACCAGACAATGCATTCCTCCAGCACATACATCCACAGGGTTGGGTATGTTCTCCACCAGGGCTGGACGTTTGCGTTCCAAAACTTCTTCACCAAGGCCCAGCTGGCCGGTATCTCCAGTGCCGCAAACTAAAACGTTGCCAATTGTTTGACGACGCTTTGGTAAATCCAGATGAAAAACAATGCGCGCCCTTTTTGCTTTTGTGGGCTGCATCGACTTATCTTCCGGGTTGTTGTTGTTTGTGAGCACTTTGCGGCGTGGCATCTTTACTATTACTTAACAAATTTCACAATTTTATTTCACAAAAACTAGAAGAAACGTCACCACAGGGAGATAAATAAGTTTATATTTATATGTATGTATTCTCTGTACATACGTACATATGTATGTGGGTATTTCATACATACGATTGTATGTAAGGTTAAGTTGGCGATGTGTGTGGTACTTACAATGGAATTTAATTAACTTTGGCTGCTTGGCAAAAGTGGTGTGACTGCTTCAGTAGTTTTTTGGCGAGTGAAAAACCATATAGTCCAAATTCTGGTGGTTGATCCTACGGATATGCTAAATCCAGCAGAAAATGCGCGGGAAAGACAAAAAGCGGTGAAATGTGTTCAAGCCAGTGATAAAGATAGCCAGACCCACCATTAAAATCCTAGTTCATAAAGTAGACAGCTACCGCTAGTGGCGGCGCCACCTCCGTTTTGACGTCTGGCAACCACATACAATTGTATAATCGCTGTTTAAATCGAATATCTTTTATTTTCCGATACTTAACAGTGATTATCTGAGTGCGATATGCTATCGATACTGCAATTACTTGGCGCCATTATTGATATTAATTCAACGCAAACAAGGTTTTATTAATTAGCTAGTTATCAATATCAATGTAGTATTCGAAATAACCGTAAACAAATCTAGTAATGATTGCGTTTATATTACGTACACTAGGCCAATGCAAATTCTCAATATTATCCGCTTCTTTTAGCCATACTTCTGGATAAGTATGGGGTACAATATGCATTGCTGGCACACCTATGAAGTGTAGAGCTATAAAATTAGTTTGATAAAGTAAGAGTTATTTTAAATACCAACCAGCCTCAAGGAACGGATAATGATCGTCTTCCATATCACTATAATGATCCTTCAGCTTGTAAAACAGCTGAGGGCATTTCTGAAGCTGTCCCGATTCTTTCAGTTCCATTTCAATGTTTGCCATGAGCTCGTGCAATGTAAAGGTTCGCTCGTATTTACTCATATAGATATGATTCGGTGCTCCAATAAAGTTTAAAGTTATGACCACATTCTATCGATTGTTAAGATCAAACCTTGTTAATATGGTAAGTATGTGTACGTCTTTGTCAAATCAATTACTTCATATACTGTATTATAACTTACGATGGTTTTTAATGATATGATATCACTTTTCACAAAGTTATGCGAGCCGAACATGGGATAGGAACCATCATTAATGCCTTCTGTAGAATGATGACCGTCAAAGAACGCCAGCTAAAATTCAAGATATTTGATAAGAATTGAGAACTTAACGTATCTGAAACGATTACACACCACCAAACCAATATCAATACGATTAAAAATGTCTATGTCTGTTAGTGAGGACAGAGTCTTGGCCATGTTTAAAAGAATGGCACAGGAAACTCCGGCATCCGTGGCACTCACAAAAAACTCAACAGATTCCAAGAATTTCGAGTCGTAATGACAGCTCATTAACAAGAATCTTTCAGCCTTTGGGTTCGTAATTCCAATGACATTAGTTAGAAGAAATGGTTTATCAATTTCATCAAAATGTACTGTAAATCCGAGTTGATCCAATTCCTCCCCGATGAATTGGGAAACCTTGGCATGACCCTCGCTTTGCGGCCAACGTGGTATTAAAATTTTATTGAGCGTTTCATTAAAATGCTTCTCGTCGCTGGAAATTATTAAAGTTGGAGTATACCGAATCCAGGCAAACAAAGTGATTATCAGAATGACGAAGTATATCCAAACTATAACCCACTTTATGCGAAACATTATTCAAAGGTGTTCAATGTAATACAAGAAACTGAAACTTAGTAATTACCATTGTTTAAGTCATGCTTCAATGAAGTTTCTTCTGCATCGAATGCCATTAGCCATAGAAATTCATATATTTATCTTACTCTGTAGTAGACGATTAGATATTCTGTAGAATTTCGAATTGAAATTGCGATTTTTTTAATTTCAGATACACTTACATTTTTATTTAGAACCCTGAAATATACGATTTTTAAATACACATTTTAATAAAGAGTCTTAAAACGATTCGCATTTAGTTTAAATTGTGTTTTCTGTTGCCAGTTCATTGGGTCTTAAGTTACGTATAATAATTAAAAATATAATTATAGTTGGAAATTAATTTCAGCCAGTTGTTTGCTAAGAACTAAAATTTCTATGAAAATAATATGCACATGTGTCCAATCAACAATGTTAATAACAACTAAAAACCATATTCTATTTGATTATGTATCTAAGAACAAATCTAATAAAAATCACTCGGAAGAATGTAAGAGTTTTAAAGGCAACAAAAATAATGTTCGGCAGACCGAATTCGAAACACCCTTGCAGATATAGTTTCACTTAAATATTAACTAAATGTCTTTTGAATTTGTTTCTGAAAATTTCGAATAATTAAAGCTCATCGAACACTTGTTCTTATGGCAAGACTAATCGGTGGAATTTACAGACACTACGAAAGTCAGATAACTTGGAAAGGGTTTATATAAAAATGTACATAAGATCTGCAAGAGATTGTAAGTATAGTATAATATAAGTGTAAATGTAGATAGATGCACTAAGCAGACTCACGATTGAGATAATAATCAATTTACACATATAATAAGAATGTAGTAGATCAATTGCTGCACTAAGTAAAAAAAAGCGTTAGAATTTACAACATTTACAAGAGTGCCAAAGATGGTGCTGATAGTTGACCATCTACAAACACACAATCACACATTGGACTGGGCCATTAAATTTTGGTCAATGGTCAACTCATCGCTGCATATCGCGTCGCTTGAGCACATCGAAAATGACATCGGATGCATTTTGTTTATTTGTTGAATCATTGGCCGAATCCTCTTCAGAGTCTGTTTGCTCCAGAAGCGGCACACTGAGTGTTGCATGTGACCCCGATGAATTTCCATGGACACCAACGATGGGATTGCCTTTGTTGAATTCATACTCTGCAGACATGTCCTCGCCATCGTTGTCCAACTGCAACGCCAACTGTTGCTTGTTTAGCTGCGACATGCTGGTGTATTTGTGCCACAAGTGACAGCAGATGCCGGCCAGACAAACGCCGAGGCCAACTAGGTTAATGGAACTCAACTGATCACCCTTGTATGCCACAGCCAAAGCCAGCTGGCAAATATCCTTGAAAATGCCTGCTATGGACAGCGATAAGCTGGATGTTTTGCAAAGCACCAGAAATTCGGTGACCTCCATGAGAAAGGCTATGAGAGCACCAAGCGTAACCTTGGCAATGTTCCAAATGATATCCTCCTCGGAGTGTTTGTGCAGATCCAATATGCCTTGGTGCAGCTTAGAACCTGACAAAGAGAAGACAACAGATTGAAATTTAAAAAAACATACTAGAAATTGTTGAAAACACAAAACATTTCAGTCAGATACAAACCTTCAATGAGAAATACTAGCGGTAAGAGTGCTGCAATCATCCACGGCTGCATGTGAAAGATCATGTCGATGGGATTATGTAGACCCAGCTTTGATTTTTGCATGATGAACTGAGCAAAACTCCAGCGAACTCCACTACTTAGCGAAGCAATGAGTATAAAGAAGAAACCCAGAGCATTGAACTGTGTCGACTTGTAGGTAAACATAAATAGACCCAGGCCAATCAGGCCCACAATAAGAAACAACGACCAGCTCTGTAAAAAAGTAAATAAACTATAAGTGTCTTTATGATAAGGAGACATAATCCTACTCACCTTGCGCTCCAATCCCAGCAGTATGGCAAAGATCAGTATAAACACGATTGTCGAGGATTTCGTCATCGTATACAATGAAATAGGCACCAGTAAAAGGCCCCAATTGGAGAAACCAATATCAATACCGCTAGCAATACCAGTTGGTGCCATTTTGCGAACAGCCACCCGCCAATCCAGTTGAACCCGGGACTTCCCCATTCGCATCTTGTACAGGTTTCGTATGAAGGCAGCGAGCAAGAATTTCAATACCAAATGATATGTGACAATGGTAAGGGGAATGGGTAGATCTCTTATGATGTCCGTTTGATAGAAAGTAAGTGCGATAGACAGTGTTAAATAGAGGAGCACGATGACCAAGGTGGATATGGCCATCTGCATAAAACGTGCATCCGAATGTCGTGACATTCCGTCTTGTTGTGCGGACGTGGCTATGTTGTTGTTGCTGCCACTATCACTGCTGTTCTTAGCGTATTTAAAGTTGGCATGCGTCGGCAGTTGTCGACGCTCTTGACTAGTTTTGTGGTTCTGAGTCAATTCCAACTTCAGTTCGACTTCCTCATTATTGTCATCGACATCGGCGTCGCTGCCAACGACTTCGCCGGTATTGAGACGTTCATATTTAGGGCCAACCATTATCTAAAGAACATATGTATTGTACACACAAGGCAACAGCCTGAAAGAGTATTTGACACCGCGTTATCTAGAACTTTATTGATATTTTGGCCATGCCATATGTTTCACTTTCGAGTATTGCGATGTTAATATTTTTACTTCTCTTTGTCTCGTTACGTTATCTACAATACGTAGCTTAATGGATTGCTTTCGGTCGCTAACAGGGCGATAATGTTATTTACGTTTTCATTTCGCCTCTTAGCCACTCTGTATACGTCTGCTATTTAGCTGCCAACTGTTTATAAAGTGTTTGTTGTTTTATTTTTTTTCATTTGGCCATGTTGACGTTTGCACCGTGTTGTACAATGCTGCAATTCTGTGCCGATATATCGATATAACCCCGGTGCAATTAGCTATGTATGTAGGGATTTTTAATGCATTTATTTGTTTTAAACGAATTATTTACAGGTGCAAGTAGTTTCTAAAAACATTAAAATGTGTGTTTTGTAATATGAATTCCCTTCTAGCTTACAATTAACTAATTAGCCGCAAATTGTATGTGCGCTTGAATAAATGCATATTTTTTATTTATTTGTTTTTTCCGCGCTTCATTTGCTTTGGCCCTCATAGCATCCCAGATGTTTGGTTTAAAAGTTCGCGTTTTTCAGCTGTTGCAGTACAATGGGCGCTGTTTATTATAGAAATGCCGAAATTAATCAAAAACACCTGTATTTACATAAGCTGCGCACGTTTTTTACATACCCAGTCGAATAGCGGCACAGAGGGCTCCGAAAATGACAAAGTTCATTCTCACTTCGGATGAAACTCGCTTCTGCTCCTCCGCAGGGTCAGGTTGAGATTGTTGCAGACGAAACATTGTTAGTTTATTTACTTTTTTGCAATATTCGCAATTGAAAAGTTATATATCGAGGTAAGCCCACTTTAAGTGTTGGGTTGCTCATAAGTATGTTCACCCAAAAGAGTGGTCCTTACCCAACACTGGTCCAGGACCACTTATTACAGCTGGAAAAGATATCGATATATTAAAGTATCGAATAGCCGACTTAGCAACATATAAATTTCTCGTCTAACTGAAATTTAAAAGCCATTTCAACCAATATCCTCTTCCATAAATAAGATTTCGGTTTTTTTTTCATTCTTCTGTATTTTTTGTATGTCCGCGGCTTTCCATTTTCTTTTGCAAATATATATAATATTTATGCTTGTAACTAAGTACACAATTACATACACATTTACATATAAATACATCTACTGCACATACATATATGTATGTAAATATATATACATATATAAGTATATAGCTTTTGTGTATAATTATACAATATTATCGCGTCGTTTTGTTATTTTTATATTTTGTTTTTAAGCTTTTCGCTTTATCTCTGTAGGGTTCTATTTTCATTATTTTTATAACTTAGTTTCTCCTGTTTTCTCTCTTGTCTTTGTTCATTTTATGTCTAAATTCTTTGCAGTTTTACATTCAAATTGTTCACACACAACTATTTAATTTAGGCGCTTAATGGCTAATCTCACTACGACTCCTAAATCTCATTAAAAATATACATTTACATACATATATATGGGTTGGAGGAGCGGGTGCCGTTCTTTATGCAGATCTGAATTAGGATCAGGATCAGGTGGTAAAAGGCTTAGATTTTTGATCGAATTGCAGAGTGGTAATGTAATTATTGAAATTATCTTTAAAACAAAATAGCATTGAATTATTGAAATTAATTATTAAACTAAATGATCTTCTACTCAGTTCGTCTCATATAATTCTCAAAAATCCCAAATTCATTCTCAACATTTAAGATGTTCCGTTTAAGCCTATACAAAGCAAAGCACCCTGTATTTCTGCATATGAAAATATTTAATGCGGCAACCTTTGTTTTTATAAAACGATTTTTGAAGCGTGATTTAGAATATTTATCTTGCTGCACTTTTACATTTAGTAACTACAATTATGTTTTTCTGCTTTTGTATTCACTTGTTAACACTACACATTTATCAACATTTATTATTTATATTATGTATATGTATTTTTATGTACTAGTTTTATGTAATTCGTCCGTTCTCTCAACGAGCTTGAGTCGTTTATTTAAATCATCCTCTCGTATACATTGGGAATTGTGTATTTTTCTTTTCTATTTGTTGCTTTGAAATTGTTTATCAAAAGTTTTTAGGAACTTTATGCAATAATTTAAAAATCTTGCTGTAGTTTTAAATAAATATTCAAAACAAAAGGCTTGGCGAGGGTGCGGGGAAATCAACACAAACCAAAAACGTACAAAATAAAATAGGCAAATATTTATATTTTTAGAAAATAGTGTTTTCTTTTTTTTGTTGTTTCTCCGTCTGTCACTTTATACATACAAAAATTGGAGTTGGGCTTTGTACAGAACTTGTTGCAATATTATATGATTAATATTAGCATTAGTTTAACTCGTAGTTTGTGTTTTTACTCCAGTATCTAAATAATATTAAGATTAAAATAATGATGACTCTCATCATCTTTATGTATTAGTAATTGCTTCGTTTTTCAAATTGTGCCAATTTGTAAAATAAAACTATAACGACTAAAATTATAATTAATTCTTTAAAATTAACAAAACTCACTTTAAAGGACCCTCATACGGGAAGTGCCCGCCAAAAAATTTACAAACTAAGGCTCAACTAATTTCTATAGTATGCTCTATATCTGTATCTGTATCTGTAGACTACGTAATTAGGTTTCTTCTGCTGCCACTTAAGATAATTTAAAATTTGTTTAGTAGTGTTTTTATGTAAGTGTGTGTGTGTGTGTTCGAAGGGAAGTGGGGAAGGTAGTTGGAACAGCTTAGAACAAATTTTAAATAATTAGGCTAATTTTAAAAACAAATTAAATTTGTGAAAACTTTTTGAACAGCGTCTAATTATGATGGCGGCATTTACAATGATTACAATTATTAAATTGGGTTTAAAACTTTTTTAAATTACCTTCTTATTGTTGTTAAAATGTTGACTGTGTCAAGTGTCGAAGCTTGGACAATTGTACAACAATCTTGCTTAAACTTTAAATGCTATAGAACAATTTGAAATTGAAAATTAAGTTTATAACAATCTATTAAAAACATTTCTCTCACTTTGCTAGAAAACTTTCAACTTAAACGCAATGACTTTTTGCCTTATAAATGATTTAGTTACTTGGGGAGTTTTTTGCGCTTAGATTATTAAAAAGGAGCTGGGAAAGAAGGAAGATATAGATTTGTTAGGAGCTTTTGTTGTAAATCTATTGCCTCGTAAGTAATTGTTATTGTTATTGTGTGGTTGTGGCTATTGACGACTCTCCAAGTGTGTGTTGATTGTGTGTGGTTGTGTTTCTCTGATCATTCTCTTCTAAGAGGCCATTGGAGCGCTAGGTGCTGTTGGCGACGGTTTTTCTTTTTTATCTTTTAACTTTTAGCTACTATTGAAGCGTTTTGCTATACATTCAGGTCTGATCGGGCTATAACCTTTATCTCTCTAATCAAGATTTAGCTGATAATGAAACGTATTCAATATCTTTCGAAATTGGAGAGTGTTTAATTATGAGCACCTTTACAGACCTGAGTTAATTCATCTTGGTAAGTTCTTAGTCACATTTAAACCTTAACAACAACAACAACAATGTTTCGCTACAATTAAACAACTAACAACAACGTAAGCGTATACACCAACACCAACAACAACAATAATAATAACAATAACAACTGCAACAGCAATAACAACCAACTGACAACTGATAAGTATTCAATGCTTATCAAATCGTCGTCGTCGTCTTCGATTATGTTGCTGCTGCTGCTGTTGTTGTTGCTGTTGTGGTTGTTGCTGCTCCAGCGCCATATGCTCATCATTATTATCACTATTTTGCTCCTTGAGCATATACTCGAGGAGCAACTCATCGACTCATCCATCGCGTTGAGCAGCAGCTGAATTGCCATTCGTTGGCGATTCCATTTTTATAACGCCCAACTGTTGCAATTCCTCACTTCTTGGATGTTGGATGCGTCCAACGACAACACCTCCCATGGTCACAAAATTACCATCGGCAGTTACAGCTCCCAGTTGCATGGCACTGGACAAATCACCCAAAGCGGCCACATTGAAATGATGATGCGGCGAGGTGCCATTGCCATGCGTTGTAGGCTGTAGATGCTGCGACTGTTGCTGCTGTTGTTGTTGATGTTGTGCCACTGTAGTTGTCAAAGGCAACGTTGTAATTGTAACTCCCCGTTGATGTTCGATGTGGTGTTGCTGTTGTTGTTGTTGAGCTGGCGTTGACGACTGTTGTTGATGATGTTGCTGCTGCTGCTGTTGTTGTTGCTGCTGTTGCTGATGGAGATGATGATGTTGCGCCAACGCCATGCGTCCTAGTCACCCCTCGTCTTCCTCGGTTTTGATCTTGACAGGAACGTACACCTTGTCCATCACATGAATCTTTATGTGATTGTTGAGTGTGCTGGATTGCCGGAATTGTTTCTTGCATATGACGCACTCGAACGGCTTTTCACCTGCAAAGGAGGCTAGGATTAGCTTGGAACTTTTAAGAATTGTAAATGTATATACGCTCACCCGTATGAATCTTCACATGATTAGCCAAAGTGCTCAGCTGACGGAAATGCTTGGGACAATAGTTGCAATTGTATGGCTTTTCGCCAGTATGAATTTTCAGATGATTCGTCAGTGTGGACGATTGACGGAACGTCTTTTCACAAACGTTGCATTTGTAGGGCTTCTCACCGGTATGGATCTTCACATGATTGGTCAGCGTGCTTAACTGACGGAAGCGTCTATCGCACACAGTGCAATGGAACGGCTTTTCCTGCTCCCGGCCACCGCCACCGCCACTGCTGCTTGATCCATTCCCTCCATCACCTGAATGATCATTTCCAGCGTGCCCATTGCTCACATAATGCGATTCCCCTGCTAGCTGTGTTGGACTATGCGTTGCATTGGCCACCAGATGGGCTAGGCCACCAGGAGCAGAGGATGGTTGCTGTTGATCCGCAGCAGCTGCTTGAGCTGCCGCGGCCTGCGCAGCTGCCATTGCTGCCGCTTGGGCAGCACTATGTGCCTCTGGTGAAATGCCACTCAAATGCATGTTAAAGGGAAGCGGGATTTCTGTTGGCGCGGGCGGCTGTTGTTGTTGATTGTGTTGCTGCTGCTGTTGTTGTTGCTGCTGCTGCTGTTGTTGTTGTTGCTGCTGCTGTTGTTGTTGTTGCTGCTGCTGATGCTGTGCATGTGCCACAGCTGCCACATGGCTGGCATGGCTTGCCTGTGTAACGGTATCATTGTTATTGTTGTTGGCGCTCGTTGTTTGCGGTTGTGCGGCAACAATGACAATGTCACAATTGCTCATTGCCGCAGCAGCCTGATGTGCGTGTGGCAGACTCTTGATATGCATCATCGGCTGCCTAAAAGCACAACTGAATGACTGGACGTGAGAACTGGGCGGGTATGTGTCTGTCTGTCTGTGTTTGTGTGTGGATGGAGAGGGCGGAGATGGCGGCTCAAAGCGTACGTCAATAACACAAGAAACTTCGTGACAAGTTTTTTGGCGCGCTTGCTCACAAATGCCACGACATGCTGGCTGGCCTGGTTGTGGTTTCTGCTGCTGCTCTTCTTCTTGTTGTTGTAGCTGTTAGTGCCTGCGCAAGATAGAGAAATAGAGAGAGGGAGAGAGAGTACGATTAGAGATGAGCAGTGTTGTTGTGATTGTCAAATATGCATTAGCGATGGTTACCTCGAAATTCAAAGAAATATACTATTTTACAGGTACAGTGATCACTGTCACACCTGTTCAACTCAAAGAGAGAGGGCTCCTCAACTCAAAGAGAGAAGGAGATTCATGATATAGAGATGAGCAATAAGAAACGTGATTGCTATGAAATATAAGTGATGCCATCACATCTAGGTTACCCAACATAAAAGGTATTCCCGGCGATTTACATATATTTTACATGTGCAGTGATTACGATCACACGATCACTCTTGCTCAACTCTAACAAAGAGAGCTCGAGGGAGAGAGTGTGAGATTAGAGATGAGTAAAGTTGTGATTGCTGGTAGCAACTGTGACTATCAGCGACAGGTATCCCCTCTCAAAAACCAACAAATATCGATTTTTACAGGTACAGGTACAGCTACAGTGATCGCAATCACTCCCTCTCCAATGTTGCCCAGCTCTAATAAGAGAGAGCGAGTGTGAGAGAGAAATCCAATTGGAGAGCAAAGTGAATGCGAGAGCGAATTAGTTGGCGGCATCTTTACATGTTGTTTTTCGGTTTTTTTCGATATGCAAAAATATGTGAGGAATTCCCAAAAAACTAACTGCGAAATGTTGGCAAAATGATAATTCCATTTAAATTATGCATCACAAAACTGCCTTTTGTTGTGTGGGGCTGTGGGCAAAAGTTCTCTGGCTCTCTCTCTATAACGAGTGTTTAGCATAAATTATAAAAAAGTGATATGGCGATTATGCATTTGAAAACGCGCCCCAATGCATGTAATTTGAATTTTTTGGCTCTGGTTTTTACGTGCGCCGACAGGTTCCACGTTCCAATTGGTATTGCTGTGCTGTGACTGTTGTTGTTGTCTCCGTTTCCCCCACTCTCTCATATACATTTACACGCAATCGGACTCACAAACACATACACACGCGGACGCACACACATTCACATGTTGACAGCGTGTTACTTTCTCGCGAATTACATGTGTTTTTCATCATCGTAACTTGATTAATTTTAAGCTGAAGCGAAAGCTTCTAAATCTGAGCATTCTTTTTAGGTTGTATTTTTGGCGGCTATTGGTGAAGTTTAATTTTTCCTTTTTCAAAATCCACTTTAAAGTAGTTTTTCCACATTCGATCTTGTCGTTCACGTTCGCGCTTCTCACCTTGTCGCTGTACCCCCCTTCACCCACAAACGACAACCACTTTCAGTCGACGTCTTCATACACACACAGACATCCATTAACACACAAATATATATTATATATGTACACACGTACACACTCATACATAAGCTCTCACATTATAACAGCAGCAGCGAAAACCAAAAACTCTTTTGAGGTTATGGGCCAATTGAAATTTTCACTATTTTTCACATGTTTAATAACACTAATACTCTTCAGACGTACGCTTTTTTATTTCGGGCATGTACACACTCTATACTCTATACGCTGGGCGCGCTCACTCTTTGACCTACCTTTCCATTTTGTGCTGGCGCTGGCCTTTCAGATTTCTGATTGGATTTATCGCGGGCCAGGCAAATGCCCACCAAGCACAAGTTTCGCTTTGTATTTTTTCAAACTATGCTTTAAAGCATTTTTTATTGTTGTGTATTCATTTATAAAACGTAGAAAAATAGTAAAAATTGTTTTTCTTTTTTTTTGCTTTTACTGTTTGCGTACCAAATAGACGCGAAAGTAGTACTGGCAAAAGTATCGAGCCAGTATCGATAGTATCGAATATTTTAGTATTTTCCAGTATCGATATATTGCAGCGATACTCACATTCTGAGCCGCCTGAATGCCTGTAACGCCATCTCTTGCCATTTAGCGGAACCATAAAGCGCCATCTAAGGCGTAATTTTACAAAAACATTCGATGGCGTTACGAAACTTTAATACGCCTTCTTTTGTCCAGCTGTGGAAAAGTCAATGCGCGACCTACCGTTTAGTGGCGCCATTTTATGTTTGCTAGCGCCGCCAACTTTTTTGCTGGCTACTTTTCGAACTATATTATTATCGAAGTGACCAATCTTCGCCAAAACAGTTTTACAGCTCTAATTTGTTTATTTTAAATCAAATGCAATTGCTTATAAAAGTGGGGCTTAATTTGGTGTATAGTGCGTATTTTATAAAATTGTGCAGACGCGCGACGATTGCTGTGCTCCATTTTGGCCATTCTGCAGGCTCAGCTCGCTGTTGACTTTGTTTTTGCTGTAGTGTGGTGGCTGTGACGACGTCTGAGGCGGTGGAGGCTCATCTGCCGGCAAATGAGTTAAAAGTGAGAAGAACAACAAACGTTTACAGGTGGGTAGCTGTTGATTACTATTGTATTTTATAATTACCTTCAATTTGTACTGCCTTTTCGTTGCGACACGAGAGTCGCATGCCATCTAGAATTTGCTGGACAAATCCCTTGCTTTCTGTGCTCTGCCTTCGATTATCTTCAGTTTTGTTGTTGTGGGCATGGGGATGAGACCGCTGCTCTTCCAATTCACGTAGCTCCTCCTGCATGGCCTTCTTGCCACGCTCCACGACAGCATCCAGAGAATCATCCTCATAGGCATTAATGGCGTTGGGCTCAAACATGTTATTGCCATTGCCATTGCCAGCGGAATTGTGATTTGAATTCACGGATGCCGTAGTGCGTTCATCCTCCTCTCCCTCAACGGATCCCGCTGTATCACTCTGACCCTTGGGTCTGCCTTCTTCTGGAGTCGATGTCGGTGTTGTTGTTATTTGCGTTTCCTTAGCTGCCTTGATTTGAAACAACGATGATATGTTCTCCTTGACGCCATCAACTTCAGTGGATATCTTGTTGGTCATTGAGTCCATGGCTTTGCTCATGGATTCTTTGGTGTTTGCTGCTGCCTTGGCTGCATTGCTGCCTGCCAGCTCCATGGATTGCCTCGCATCGCTGGCTATACGCTGTGCACTTTTTCCCGCCGCGTCGACTGCATCTCTAGCTCCATCTGCCATGCGCTGAGCTCCCTTGCTAGCTGCATCCACTGCATCCCGTGCTCCATTTGCCATACGATCCCCAGCAGCACCAACGGCATCACGTGCTCCTGTTGCTGCTTTGCGCATTACGAACTGCATGGAATCTCGCTTTTCCAAGAACTTTGATTCAATGGCATTGCCAACACTTTCTGTGGCCTTTGCTGCTTCCTCTGTTTGTTTTGCCACTACTTTGTCCACATGCTGCTCTAAATCTTGAAGCATTTGTTCACCTTCTGATTCGATTTCATCTAAAGATTCACCCAATGGTGTGTCTGGCATTTGTTCTTCCACATTGGCGGTCACATCGATGCCATTGTTAATGAAACGTATTTCATTTACCAACTTGGTGCTATCCTCTGAATCCTCTTTGGTTGTTATTTCTACAGCCAGCTGTTCATCCTCCTCTGTGGGCGGCGTGGGCGTGGATATCTGTATGTCAGTATGTGGCAAGCTTTCTCTTTCTAGCGGATTCTCTTCCACAGTATCCAGACTGTCCACAAGTTCTGGTGAGGTTTGTTCAATTTCATCATGATTCATGGCCGCCTCATAGGAAAAGTTTCTTATAGGCGTCTTTTTAATGGTTTGAGGAGTACTGGCATCACTACTCTCCGGGTATGGAGTGCGGGGACGTAGTTTCTTGTCCTGGCTGCTCGGCGTGGGCAGTTTCTCCTGGGATGCGAATTTGCTCGAGTTAAACGATTCTGTAGACGATTTCTGAGGTGAGGGCGTCTTTGTAGGTGGTGTTGGTAGCTTCGCTATGGCTTCCACTGCAGTTGTGATTGTTGAAGTTTTAACTGGACTCTCAAGTGGTGCCGAAGGCTCCATTTGCTCCGATGCCGGTTCCTGCTGCTGCTCATTCTCTTTTTCTTCTTCACTTGTGGTGGCTTCAGCTTGTGGAGTCTCCTGTTTATTCTTTTCTTGCTCTACTTTGCTGTCTTCCATTTGAGACTGCTCCACATTGCCATTAATCTCTTGCTCAACCTCCTTCATATTGTTTTCCTCTTCCTTGTTGCCTTTCTTTTCTTCTTTTTCCTGTTCCTGTGCCTTGGGTTCTTCCTGCTCCTTTGACATGTGCTTCACCGCCTCCAAAGTGGCTACACCAGCTCCTACTCCAGCTACACTTGCTCCCATTGCACTAAATCCTTCTTCCGTGTCCGTTTCCGGCTCTTTTAAAGCCTTTTGCTTGATAAGACTTTTGCCACTTGCACTACGCATCTCGGAATTTCCATTAAGATCCTTCGGCTGCATCACAAAGCTGCGACTCATGTGGCTATGTGGCTCTGCTCCAGGTGTAGCCGATTGGTTGGAGGATCTAGGTAAACCCTGGACTAGAATATGCTGTTCTCCCACTGCAATGTCGAGTAAACGTAAATTCTTAAACTTGGAGATTTCGCGAAAGGTCTTAAGATGATGACCACTCTCTGAGAATGTGGTAAAGAACTTGTTGGCCTTGCTAAGCACTGCGTAGAAGGAGAAACCCTTCAATAGCTTCCAAATGGGACCATTCTCCTCGCTATCATAATCGTAGAAACGTTGAAAAACTAAACTCTTGTTCCTCAAAGATTCAAAACTCCGATAAATACTTCCCACATTGGTCACAATGAAGATTTCGCTCGCCTTTGATATGTGCATAAAGAGAATTCTCTCCGTTTGCGAGAGATTCTTCTGCAGCTCTGTGAACTTGGGAAAAACAAACTCATTGAGGCGACCTGTTAGAAAAAGATTTCCACTTGCTGTCAAGACCAGAGTTGACTCTGGTCCACAGGCAAATTGTTGGACTAAAGCATCCAAACGAATTTCCACAGGATGTCCATCGTAATCCACCTCCAAATCTCCCAGTTGCTGTTGAGCATTCGAACCACAGCCAATTAAACGACCCTTGGCTAAGGATTGAGGATTAAGTAAGGCATAATTTTTAAATCCTGTCAAGATACTCACTGGTCAACACCACAAAGTGCTCATTGCCCGCTTGCACTGCTATAAAGTTGTCTGTCTCCTCGTTCTTTGACAGATAATCATCGAATTCCTCCAGGCGAAAGGGTTTTCTTATAATTGCACATGTCTGCTCCTCCACGACGGCATCTATGAAATGTTGTGCCACATGAGTGTCCAACGGAAAGATGTTGCGTCCCGTAAAGAATACCTCATTGGATACTGTATAGGAAATTGGCGGGAGAATATGGTATAAACTTAAAAAGAAGTTATGAATAGGAAATTTAATTAGAAGCTTGTTTATATTAGGAGATGAAGATTTCCATGGAGATTTCCTTCCTCTATTGCTTCTATTTTCTTGTTTCTTTCTCTATAATTCTTCCTTTTTCTCCTCTTGGTTTATTTCTCTATTATTATTTAGCATGTTTCCTTTTTTGTCATTCAATTTTTTCTATCAACCTCTCTTCTTCCTTTCAACTCCATGACAACATTGCCTCTAATACAGAAGAATCTGAATTTTATATATACAGAATCAATCAGCGATGTCTTCTGTGATAACTAAAAAAAGTCTGACTGGGCCGTCATCTAACTTCTCTTCTGCTCTGCTAACATTAATTTTCCTTCTATATTATTTGATAATTTCCATTCTTCCTCCTCTTCTTTCTATTCATCCTATTTGAACTGTTCTTTCATCCACTCTCTTCTATTCTTCTCATCATTTTCACGGCTTAAACTTTATTTCTTTCTGTTCTTCACTCATTCTTTCTTTCCCCCTCTATCCTCTTACCTTTTATTGCCCCTCTTCATTTTCTACTTACGTGTCATTATAACCGCCCAATTGTTGCCAAAAGCGGCATCGTTTATCTTTAGGCCAAGAGTTTTTAGCGATTTCACGCAAGTTGGCTTGCTAACAATATCTCCATTGTTGTTATTGTTGTTACTGTTGGCTTTGTTGCCGTGTCCGCCAATGCCGAGTTGGCCATAATGATTCTCGCCCCAAACAAAAAGACGTCCAGATTCTGTAATTGATAAGAACAGTTTTTGGACATAAAACTTTAACCAATTTTACTGTTGCTTTAACTTCTGACTTTTATTGATTGTGTGCGTGTTGAGAGTGTGTGTGTGTGTGTGTGTAGGTGTGTGTTGTTGTGTGTTACTGCCAATCCCCGAATTGTACTAACTGTTCAAAGAGCCGTCAACTGTTCATTTTTTTGTGACCCGCTTTACGTTTCAATTACGAACGCGCTTCGGTTTCAGGTTTTTCAGATTTCGGTTTTAGCCTTTATGGTTTTTCTACTTGATTTCCTTTACATGCTTCGTGAGTGTGTCCCATATTTTGGTAACACGCCCCCCTTTTAGCTGACCTCATTAGACGGCTTTTGGTTTATTTCTATTTTTGAAAGCCAATTTTGCAGTGATTTGAAGTGTTTGGTCAGCATTTTTAAAGTCAATTTCAGTTGCTTATGTAATGTAGAGAGAGCTGTACTTAATCAACAGCCAATATTGGCTAATTGAATTGGCCAAATAATGTGTTGGTCAGTTGAACTCCCACTTGTAGTAGTTTGAAATTCGTTGGCTTAACATAAAAGTGAAAGTGCGCTGCGTGATTATTATTTAAAGAAAATTGCAGCCAACATGCAACATTCGTGACTCAAAACGTGCCACAGACACCACAAAAGACAAAGGGCCAAGTCGATTTTGACCACATTGAAATATGCAAGAGGAAACCACTTGAAGGGAAGTCCTGTTTTCCCTATCTCTCCCTCCCTCTCTCTGCCTGTCTTTGTGTGTTTCTTGATGGACAGACAGTCCAGACAGTTAACTGGAAATAGGGTCAATTGTGTCTTAGACATTTACCGCATATAACCGCACTTTGATGCGGTCCGGATATCAAGCGTTTGACCGGATCGTTCTTAATATAGAAATAACTTTGTGTATTCTCCGCCAAATGGGATTTGCCCAACGTAAATATGGCACCACTGCTGGGTATATCCATTGTAAATATCTTGATTTATATATCACTTGTTTAATTTGTATTTATTTAAATGTTATTTAATTTCTTATGATAATATGTCGTATTTAAACTTCTTGTGTTTAGGCCAACTCATTTAATATGATTAATTTCATTTATATATTTTATTTGTATTATTTAAATGTTATTTAATTTCTTATGATAATATGTCGTATTTAAACTTCTTGTGTTGCGGCCAACTCATTTAATATGATTAACTTCATTAATATATATATTATTTGTATTTATTTAAATGTTCAGGCCAACTCATTTAATATGATTAACTTCATTTATATATGTTATTTGTATTTATTTAAATGTAATTTAATCTCTTATGATAATTTGTCGTATTTGAATTTCTTGCGTTGACTTTTCTTTATTGATTTTTGTTTGAACATTTGCATATTTTGCCGGCAAAGTCATTTAAAATGTTTATCAACGCGTCGCATATGTGCACGAGTATTTATATTACGTATACGTATGTATTTAGACACAACAAAAGCATTTGGAATTGCGTGTTCTATTTGATATCGTTGGGAAATAAAAATTAGAATTTTATATGAACTACGAATCCGGACACTTGTGGTCAGTTGAACGTTTCAGCACGGACTGGTCAAGTTAGCCGGATTGTTGGCTAGTTCTAGCCAGGACTAGCACAAACACACACACACTCACACTCACACACACACACACACTTTCTTACCATTTGTTTCCCCCTTTTGGGCCAACACTTATAGACTGACTGAGTTGCCCCCATAAATATGCTATGATATTTGTTGCTGTGCTGTTCGCCTGGTCGACTACGCTTTTAGCCCTGTTAGGTCTCTCATTAGGCCTCAATTGTGAGTCACCCTACCCCAAAAGTCATAGCTTTAGTTAAGTTATTCCAATATACGTAGTATGCAACACCCAATTCCCTCTCTTTCAGTCGGCTTTTTTGGGTTATGGCCTCAAACTTGACGCTATTAATGGCATTTGTGCGCAAATCTTCAACTCGAATGTTAAAAATAACATAAAATATATGTGACCACTTGACTGACTGCTGACTGAGTTGTAGGAGGCGTACCACGCCCCTTCTGCTGACCTGTTGACATTTGCATAACAAGTTGGCAAGTATAATTTGTTTTTGCGAATTTCTCTAGGAATTTTTCGTAGATTTCTACACTAAAACTTAATTAATTCGTTTACTTTGTATGCAGACTAGCCGAAAAATGGGAATTGGCTGGTTCTTTTTTTATGACTCTTAAAGGCGCCTCGTAAAATGAATTATTTCAACTGTTGGCCACGTTAACGTCTTACCAACTTGCCTTACCTCACACTTGCACTTTCGCAGACAATTTACGTCAATTAATTGATTTCTTGCGCCATCTGAGAAGTACTTTTTTTACAATTGTGCAATTTTATTTTCCGTTTTCACCTATACCTGCTTCCCTTCTGTTTGCTGCCCCTTTTCCTAAATATCAGGCCAATTTGCATGCCACTTAATGTTTAGCTAAGCAGCTGTGATGGCCATTTAAATTTCCACAATCGGAAATGCTATTTTAAAAGTAGGTAATACTAATATTCTAATTGTAAATAATTGATTAGGAATTTCCACATGACATAAGTTATGGTAATGAAATCATTTATTAAACTATACTGCATAAGGAATTGCATTTTTGAAAACGAACATCTTTAAATGTAGAATCAATTTATATGTAGATCAAAACATAATCAAAATGATATTCCGCATTACAATTGGTCTGTTTTTTATTGGACTCTTGGGATCTTCTTTAATTAGAAATAATACCTATGACTAGTTGTCTGATCTTTCTTAAATAAAAACAGCTATGCAAATATTTATCAATTCGAATAACCATAATTAAAACAATCAACTATTTGTGTACATAGGATCTCTAACTGTATTTGTATTTTTTCACGCATATTCAACGCTATAAATTTCTGTAATCTTTTGATTTTCTTTATGATCTATATCCAATAGAAAAAAAAAGTTGTACTACAAGTTGTACTCGTATATCATATGACGACTGCGCCCACATTTTGTTAAGGGCTGCAACAGAGCACGAAGGCGCAGTCTGTTCACAAATGTACATGGAATGAATATAACGAGTACCCAGAGAATAACAACTATGAATACGAGTATAGCGAATAACGACTATATACACTCGAAATGCCTGTCTGTGTAATTTATGAGTATCGTCCAAACGAGTTTGTGTGTTAACCTGGCTCTGACTGCAACAGAAAACTGGCTGCAGTTATGGCCAGAGTCGAAGGTGGTGTCAGTTTAATGGTTCAACCTGCCTCTTGCTACTTGCCACTTGCCACTGTTGCATGCCACCATATTCCGATATGTGTGCCGACTGTCGGCCAACGTGCCAGTTTATGCCCCTCGGACAAAAAAAAAGGAGTGCAAATCTTATGCGAATGCAAATTTGCACAAAAAGTCGCGAGTTACGTTGAACTCTGAAACTCAGAGGTCGAGCGGGAATTACAAACAATTGCTGAAAGAAGATACTCTGCCTTGGAATTATCAAGTTACTCTGTTAAATTTTAAATTTTATTAAGATATCAGAATATAAAGTTGAGAAAACGTTAATCTATTTTAATAAGATGAACCTAAAGAAGTGTGTTGTAGTTCTCCAAGTTTATTGAACTCTTGTTTATCCCCAAGCCCTCTCTATTTATATTTCTACTCTAAATATCTCAAACCGTAACTGAATAATAAATGAAGGAAATGCAGGTATCAAAATAAAATAATTAGCCATTCGTACATTGAACTCTATTGAACGTCTTCAATGCTGACGTAAAACCTCAAAAAACGTAAACAGCTGTAGGAAGTCTCAAGATTTGTTGTAATTCCAATAGGTTTACAAATCAATCGGTCGAATTTTTTTGTTTGGGGTACTAGGAACTGGAAATCCCAGGTCAAGTTGTCACCAACTTTGGCTTTTGGCCAGTTGATTGAACTTCTTCTAAGCGGGTTCAAAGCAATCGATTTAAAGGTGGCAAATGAAATGTTTCTTGGGGTAAGTTAAGCTGCCCCAAAAATAAATAGAATTGTTTGCCTGACCTTCAACAGCTGTCAAGCTAAATATCCTGTAAAGTCCAACTAATCAAGGGTGTATGATGGGTGAGAAAAGGATTTGTATTGTTATATATAAAAGATAAACTTAGATTATTTGGCATACAAGTTCTTCATAAATCTGTATATATATTTTAGAAGAGAATGTTCCGAGGGAATTTACTTTGATATGCAACTTTATTTAATTTGTCTCTTTTAAGGGGTATATTCAAGTTGTAAATAGCTAACTAATCAAATAACAATTTCTAATGAATGAAAAATATATTCCGAAACTTCCTATCTTAGTTGTTCGCTCAAATATTACTCTTCTAGAAGTCGTGGACAATAAGAGAAATAGTTGGGAGGTTTGGTACCTAGTTTTTAAAAGATTAAGTAAATTTTAGAAGAGTAATATTTGAGCGAATTTTCCTATTGCATAGTCAAATGAACTTTCTCTAATATTGCTTTTTCAAGGAGTATATTTAAGTTGCCTTTTGCTTACAGCTTTCAATATTAGTTTCCTATGAATTGAGGGTATTCCAGAACTTGTAAAAGTAACTTCCTAGTAGTAGTTGCCCTTGTCTGATTTTTACAGGGTATATTTAGCCATTTTATGCAGTGTATTTTAGTCAAAATCGGCTTAAGGAGTATCTCTTAGTTCCGCTTCGCTTCGTTTTGTCACTTTGTTGTTTTGCCGCTTTTCTTTAGCCATAAGAAAGGGATTTGTTCGTCTTTTTGTGGGCTTTTCTCTTTTGGAGTTTCGTGCGCTTTTCATTTCGTTTGCATTTTATCGAGTAACCCTCAGCTTGACCAACACACACACACACACGGAAGAAGAATGATGGTAATCAGTGGAAAAAGGTGCAAAAATGTTGACTGTATTTTTGTTGTTTACGTTTTTCTTTTTTTTTTTTTTGGTTAGTATTTATCCACAATTCCCTGAATGTCAACGTCATGAGCACGTTTTTCCAATTTATTTTGCCATTTTGATTGTACGAGTTGTGAAGAAGGAAGTTGGGGCAGGAAGGAAATACAGGAAAAATATGAAATTAGCTGGAAATTAGCCGCAACGAACTAAAATGTAGTCTACTTTTGTGCGTTGAACACAGAGTCTCAACGCTATAATTACAGAAGCCCACCAATGGACGAGGAAAGTGAAAGCAAAGCGAAAGCGATGGAGGAAACAGCTGGAGAAAGTGAAACTGTTTCCAAGGAAAAGACCAAGGATAATTCTCCCTCTGAGCCTGAAAGTGAAATTGAAGAAATCGCAGCGGAAACCGCAAATGAAACTGAAAAATCGTTGTCCAATGACACAGCAGGCGATGGAGTCCAGGGTCAGGTCAAAGGTGATGCCTCACAGCAGGATTTTGCGGCCTACGAGGAGCATGTAACCTATGCGGCCGATGGTGGCGCCATCTACACGGATCCTAGTACAAAACAAAAGTACAAATGGTGCAACACGCAAAACAATTGGCAACCTTTAAGTGAAGACGAGGCATCAAGTGCGGGGAATCTTTATGAGAACGAGCATTATAAATGGTGCCACGAGACCCAAAAATGGCTACCCAAACAATCTAATCCCACGGATACTGAAACGGAGCACTACAAGTGGGATGAGAAGCAACAAAAGTGGTTACCCAAGCAAACACAGTCAGCTCCTGGCCAGGATGTTGTCTATGGCGTTGATGAGAATGGAGATCGTACTTATACGGACAAAGATGGAGCTGTTTTCTTTTGGGATGCCAGCAAATCAGCTTGGTTTCCCAAGATCGATGATGATTTCATGGCACGTTATCAGATGAATTATGGATTCATTGATAATACCACTGCGGGGGAAACTGAGAAAGCGGAACGAGAGGCAGCCGAAGTTAAACGAAAGGAGGAGGAACTTAAACGCATGACAGCCGAAGCTGAGGCGGCAATGAAAGCCCCTATTGTAGGAGACAAGGATGGTGTGCCAACAACTGGAACTGCTGGCAAGCGAAAGGCACAAGAACCGCCCAGTAAGTGTATCTCTTACAGATCCTTAATTATAATAATTCATATTTTATTTTTTGACATTTTAGAATGGTTTGAAGTGGATCCATCGCAGAACACCAAAGTCTATGTTTCTAATCTGCCCTTGGACATCAATATGGAAGAGTTTGCCGAGCTGATGGGCAAGTGTGGTATGGTTATGAGAGATCCTCAAACTCAAAAGTACAAGTTAAAGTTGTATACGGAAAAGGATGGACAAATCAAGGGAGATGGATTATGTGATTATATCAAGGTGAGTTAAGGTTTTGCTTACTACAATTGAAAATAGGATAAACAACATCAGAGATGATGTAAAGGTAATCAAAAAACCAACTAAGATGTTCATTCATTCATTGAGATTAAAGTGATTTTTTAGATATGAAAAAAATAGCTAATTATTTGGGTTATAAGATTGATATTCTGTGGAATAATTAGCTTACTTTGCTATGGGAATTTTTATACAATCGTTGTAATAACCTCATAGGATCTATCTGTGATCCTACGAGGGTCTTTACTTGATCTCATATCATATATAAATATGTTAGTCTCATATCTCTGCCTCTTAAAAATCTACGAAAACTTTCCAAGCAAAAGAAAAATGCTTTTATTTCATTTAGTTTTTTTCTCAGTGTTTTGTTTAAAACTTTATTTGTTTGTTTATCTAAATTAAATCTGCTTGCATTAATATTATAGATATTTTTTATATTGTTTTTATAATTATTTATATTTGTGTTGTATTCTTTGCTTCATATTGATAAATATTCACCTTAGTTCTGTTGACTATTTCGGATCTGTGTGTGTGTTTATTTAATAATATAATAATGATATATGTATGTATATTTTAAAATTGGTTAGTTTGTTTACTTGGTAATTTTTGTTTAAAATGCATTTACTTGGCTACAAAAATTGCTTTTCATCTCAATCAAATTTCATTATCATGGTTTTAATAATATTTTATTATGTTGTAACATAAACAAAATACAGTTGAATATAGAAAATAATAATTATGTCACGCGTAGAAGGAGACACTAATGTGTTTTTATTTTAATTTTTATTTTTTTGTTGGTTTTTGTTTTGTTTTGCATTTGAGGTACATATTAAAAAATACAATAAATTTACATTTAAACATACAATAATTATTAAAAATATAAAATATATATAACCTAATTAGTTAGTACAATAGTTTCGCTTAGCCTTTGCATCTTTACATCATCTGTTTTAGGCATGTTATAGATAAAGTTTGTTATAAAAAGGTTTTTCATATTATTATTATCTTAAAACTTATTGCTTCTTGGCCAATAGAAGAATCTTGTAGAGGCGGGGGGTAGGGAGTATATTCTAATTCAGGAGCGTAAAGAGGAGTTTATATAACATATATTTGTTTACTTTTTATAAGCTGTTTTTAATATATTTTCTCGGTGTTTTGTTTGTGCTCTAACATTGTTAAAAATGTGTTAATGTTGTGCTTATTTATCTCATTTTTATTTATTTGTGTTTTATTTTTTTAAATTTATTATAATTTATTTGAAATGCTTTTGCTAATTGCTATTTTGGTTATTAAGGAAACACTGTGGATGTGCGACTGTGTGTGTGTGTGAGTGTGTGTGAGTGTGTGTGAGTGTGTGTTGTTGTTTCTATATGCTAGGCCTATAGTTTTTTTTTTAATGCATAGTTATTAATATATTTATTTATTTAATAGTTTAGCTGTACATTGTGGAGAGACATAGAACTCTATAAATTTTTGACTGAAAATATGTGAAATATTTTCCCAAAAATGAGGGCACTACTATTGCAAATTTTGTTGTTCTTGTTTCCTTATGTTTTTTTCTTTCTTTCTTTTTTTAATAGTTTTTTTTTATTATTATTGTAAATAATACTTTAGCGTGTTTGTCGAAAGCATAAAACAAAAGATAAAGAAAAAAGAAAAAAAGGAAATTTACTCCCAAAAATGTTTTACGATATGTTTTCGTTTTGTTGTTGTTGTTGTTGTTCTTGCATTAGTGTTGGTTAGTGTGTGTGCGTGTGTGTGTGATGGCTTTGTGCGTGTGTGTGTGAGAGAGATTTACTGCATGTCGTTGAGCCTGATGGCTTCCTGTATCCTCTTGAGTTTCTTCTGCTCCTGCGCCTTCAACGCCTTCTCTCTCATCTGTTTACGCAATTTACGCATCTCGGCAAATTGTTTCTGATCCTCGGGCTTTAGGTTGGCAATCCGAGAAGCGTATTGTCGACGCTTTTCCAGAAGAACGTCTGCCACACGGGCATTCTCGATCTGGTTGGCCTCCTTGAACTTCGCCTTTTGCGCTTCTGCCTTGGCAGCTGCAGCTGCTTTCTCTGCTTCCTCCTTCTGCTTGCGCTCCTCATCGGCACGTTTCATTTCCTCCTCCAGTTGACGGTTACGTGCTTTTTCTTCCTCCTCGAGTTCTTGACGCAGTCGCTCCTCCTCGGCGGCAAGTTTACGTTCATCTGCTTTGCGTTGAGCAATCTCTGCCTCACGTTGACGCTCCCGTTCCTCACGTTTTGCATTCTCCTCGTGGAGACGTGAGAGTTCACGCTGCTCGAAACGACGTGTCTCCTCTAGACGCTCCAGTTCCAAACGCTTCTCTTCCTCCTCCTGTTCGCGACGCAATTGCTCTTGACGTTGACGTTCCAGCTCCTCCAACTGCTCCTGTATAGCCTGCTGTTCACGTCTCTTGGCCTCGTGGGCTTCTTGGAGTTTACGCTCCTGCTCGGTCTTGGCCTCCTGCAGACGCTTTTCGTGCTCTTCACGTAGACGCTTCTCCTCGGCTAAACGTTTCTCCGTGTACTGTCGATTAGCCTCCTCTTGATCCTTCTTTTGTTTGCGCAACAACTCTTCCCGCTCCCGTCGTTGCTCCTCTTCACGTTCCCGCTGCTTCTGGAGTCGCTCTTGACGCAATCTTGATGCTTCATCATCTGCGGCACGTTGACGTTCCTCCTCGTCGTGTCTCTGTTGCAATTGTTGCAATTCACGTTGTTTTTCTTGCTGGAGTTGTTGTTTCTTCTGCTTCTCCAGTTGCTCTCGCTGTTCTCGCTCCTGTTTCTGTTGCTCCTCGAGAGCCCTTTGACGCAGTGCTTCCGGTTCGCTTTGTGGCTCATGTTGCTGTGGTGGCTCGGCCTCATGATGTTGCTGTTGTTGCTGTTGCTGTCGCTGTTGTTGCTCCATTTGCTTGCGTTGACGTTGCTCCTCTTGCAACTTACGACGTCTTTCCATTCTCTCCTGTCGCATACGTTGTTGACGTTCCCGTTTCTTTTGTTGTCTACGTCTCTCCTTCTCCCTTTGACGTTGCAACTTGCGATCGTAGGCCGTCATCTGTTGTTGGGTTGTGGGCGTGCCAGGCTGACCAGCAACTGTGGATGCCACCTCATTACTGATGATCATCGGAGAGGGAGCTGGAGTTGTGTTTAAACGTGGACGCTTGCGAGGACGCTGCTGTTGCTGTGGATAGTTGACATCGTTGTGATGTGCTGGCTGTTGTTGCTGTTGCTGGCGATTACGTTGTGGATAGCGACGATTGTTCGGACCACGCTTGCGTGCAGGAATAATCATCTCCTCAGCACTGCCCTCGGCCTTGACACGGCGGTGATATCTGCAAGCAAACAACAGCAATTAGTTATAGTTCTCTGTTAAGAGAATAATATATATATATATGAAATATGGTTAGTCCTTCCTTAATTAACGGACTCTGGTAACTTAAACAGGTTACTGTCTAAAATATGTATTGCTATTATAAAGAAATTTATTATTTTCCTAACATTATTATCCCTTTCCTAGTTAACATATTCTTCTAAGCTAACAGATAATGTTAATTTTGAATTAAAAAACTTACTGTCTTAACTGCAAGCTTTCTTCTTTAATATTTTAATACTTTAATTTCTTGCAGGTGGAATCTGTAAATTTAGCTCTGGAAATACTGGATGAGTATGAACTCCGTGGTCATAAAATTCGAGTGCAACGCGCACAGTTTCAAATGCGTGGGGAATACAATCCGGCTCTTAAGCCCAAACGCAAGAAGAAGGACAAGGAAAAGTTGCAGAAAATCAAGGAAAAGTGAGTATTATCTCGTATTTAATTAAAGGAAACCATTTAAACATTATTATCATACGCAGATTGTTTGACTGGCGACCCGATAAAATGCGAGGAGAACGATCAAAGAATGAGAAAACGGTTATCATTAAAAATCTCTTCACGCCGGAGTTGTTTGAGAAGGAAGTGGAGCTCATCTTGGAGTATCAAAACAACCTGCGCGAGGAGTGTGGAAAATGCGGCATTGTGCGCAAAGTTGTCGTCTATGATGTGCGTGAAATTTTAACTTATTGTCTCAAAATGTTTCTAATTAATTGACACTGCTTATAGCGCCATCCTGAGGGCATAGCTCAGGTCAACATGTCGTCGCCAGAGGAAGCCGATGTGGTTATACAAATGATGCAGGGTCGTTATTTTGGACAGCGTCAACTAAGCGCTGATCACTGGGATGGCAAAACTAAATACAAGTGAGTCTCAATTGTAGAATTGCTTATTTATAAAACTTAAATCTTGTTTTTTTCCCTTTACAGAATTGATGAATCCGCCGCTGAGGCACAAGAACGTCTGTCCAAATGGGATGAGTATCTGGCAGCCGAGGAAGCAGCCAAGCAGGAGGCAGAGGAGACGCCTAGCGACAGTCCTCCAGCCTCAACTGCCACTGCCTAAGGTAAGCTATATTTATATCTTATTAAATTCCCCACTAATAAGTCTTGATACTCTCTTGTAGCTTCTTTTTGTTTAATTTTCTATGCGTACCTGCGATCCTTGCCACGTCGATCGATGACCTCGAGTACAACCTCATTGGCCAGCGAATTGGGATAGGTGACATTCCAACGATTGTAGATCTTATAGCGATTCGCCTCACTCACTTTTGGCATCTTGTGTTGGCAAATGAAACGCAATTTGTCTGGACAGGAGCGTGCCGACCAACGATACTTCAAATTTGGATCGTAGACAGCGCAATTGTTTTCCAATGGCTTGCTGTTGGAGATAAGTTGCACATAGCTAAAATAGTTGCTTTAACATTAAACGACATCCTCCAATAAACAAACTACAAACAATTATTGTTATATTTACGTACGTCGGATCCATTTTACTAAATGCATCATAGGTCCAGTTTCGATTGCTGATGCTCCATTGCCAGAAATTGTTATGATGATCGTAGGTAGCGCCAATCCAAATGGGATCGTGTTCTGTTGATGAAGGAGTTAATAGATTTTAAATTATAGTTTTTTAAACAAGGTACGATGTTAGTAAGCAACATAACAATTCACAAAAAGATACCTTCAAAATTTCTTACGAGAAGTTATAACTATTATTATCTTACTGAGACTTTAATTTGTATTGTGATCATAATTTTTCCTTGCCGTTATTATATCCTTTTCACAATTCAATTTAATTTTCTTACTATTTCTCTATCTATAATTCTGCAAAATATATTTGGTGGTCCTTATTCCCTATTCCCTAAGTCCCTATTCTTTTTATCTGCACCTTCTTTTAATGATTGTTTCTTTCCAATTTTATTCCCCATTTAAATTAGCTTTGTTTTGTAAACTAACTCCTTGAATTAGTTTGCTCATTAGTTGTAGTTTGTACTTACCGTTCGCAAGCGTATCCTGACGCTGCAGGAAGGTTCTCAGCTTGCGATCCGCATACTTTGTGGGCTCGGCCAGATTGGCGTTCTTGTCCTTGCAGAAGAAGTGAGCCTCCAGCCAGCTGCTGCGCTGTGAAACCAAAGAGTAGCAATCGGTGCCAACACGTTGAAATTGTGGCGGGCACATGGCATACATGCGACGATTGTGCGGCTTTGTGGCGCCTCCATCCGCTTGAGAGGGTGATGAGGGGCAGAAGGGGCATTACCAAAGCTGACACCAGCGCTGGAAACGCTTGAATGCATCTGTGCCTGGCTTGTGTGTGCCACTAAAATGAGCAGGGAGAAAATAGATGATATTATTAGCTGCCAGCAGCAGAGTACAACGCGGCGTATGCGCAATTTACTCACATAAACCTAAGGTAATTACTAGGCAGCTCAACATCATTTGGCTGCGGTTGCCTCTCATGTTGCACGCTTGATGTGATTCCTTGTTGCAACTACGAGATTCAACTTCTTGTTCCTATAGTTGTTGTTGCTGTTGTTTTTTGTGGGGATTCAAATTGTTTTTCTTGTTCGCTTGGCAGCTTTTAACATCGCTGTTGGAAATATTGCTGAAGTGCTGAAAGCATAAAAATGCAAGACAAATGTTAAACATTTGTTATTTGTCTTCTGTGAACTCTTAACTCATCATCATAATGAAATATTATATTTTTTTGCATATGAGTAAAACCGCTAACAAGTGTTTTCTTTGATAAATGACCGGATATTAAGCTAGTGAAATAATTCTTGAAGAGATTTATTTGATTTATTAGCACTTCATTCATAAACAAATTTAACGCTCGTTTAACTAACCAAAAAGCATTACCAACTGTCTTGGCCAACATTATCTGTGTGAGTGTTTGTGTTTAGAATTCCTCTTAGCACTTTCATAAATTGGCCAACAATCGTTGCAGTTGTTATTCCATTCTATTTGCAATTTGTTGATTTATTTGTTCGTGTTGTAATTTACCTTGGCCCATTCTGACACACACACACACACACCTCACTTCCAAGAATTCTGGCTTAAATTGTTTATATTATGGCAGCTGCTTCTAATCCAAAATAAGCTCTTAATTATACATTTTAAAGGCGTTGGCTATAAGTAAATAAGGCTAAGCAACAGCTTTCAAAATTTATTTATTATTTGTCACCATAAGACATTTATTAATATTTGTTTATGCATTCAAATGCAGTCTCTTTGTGGCTCAAGTGACACATTTGTTGTTTACCACACTGACACTAGCTGCTTGTGACGGTAAATTTAAATTTAGCAAAGTGGGAGATAGTGTAGTTAGTGTAACTAGAAGTTGCATCACTTCTCTAAGAACTTTTAATAACCCTCCATTAAGAAACTCAAAGAAAAGTTGGAATTCAACTAATAGAAAGTGCCTTATTGAAATAAGTACTTTTAATAAAACTTAATAACTTTAGGCCCTTGGGATGTAAAGTAGTCTACAATTCATGTAATCTTTCAGAAAGTTTTCGCTTTTAAAAAGTGCAAGTCAATTTAAAAATGAAGCAGTTCTTTCTGCTTTAAATATTATTTATGAGTATTAACAAATAAATAATATTCTAAGCCACAAAAGAGTAAGTAAACTTTTATGTAGAGCATCAACAGTAGATTAGAGGCTTAACTAAATGCATTTTCCAGCTAATTGTCTTGTATGGGACATTAGTTTGTAAATTTATTTGACATTAAGAGCATTGCATCATTTTATTGCAGTTAGTTTGAAGATAATTGTGTTTGTTTTGGTAGAGCATCAAGTCGAGGAAAATAAATCTATACAAAGAATTATATCTTCATATGCATTTACTTCACCATTTAAACGCAAATTTCATCAGCGACTAAATAATGTTGATTTTATTGTATATCTTAAACTATTAAAAATATATCCTCATTACATGAAAGTTACCTGTCAGCCAGTAACCAGTCAGGATAAATATTCTTATTATATTTTATAATAATTATTATTCTTTTAAGATCGTTTTCTTCTGACGCTGACTGTACTCATAGCACAGTCGCTGCCAAATCCCTAGACACATTTTCAATAGTCGCTGATCCTTAAATTCCCAAGAAGCAATTTCATATTGAGCTCTTATTAGTTTCTTGGCCTGTCGTAGTTGACCACGTTGAATTAAGGATATACTGTAATAGAGCTTACAACGGGCTTGTAACATAGGATTTCCCAATCTTAAGCCAATTGAGAGCTGCTGCAATGAGATCTTGCCCGCTGTCTCAGCACATCCTTCGTATTGATCCCCCAAGGAAGAGTATCCTCCACCCAAAGTGGACAGCCAGCACATTAAACGTTCAAGTTGAATGTGTTCCTGTATGGTTTGTGTTAATAACTCAGTCCACTTGTAGTCAATGTTGTGTTGTGTTGGAGGATGCAAAGTTAGCCACAAAAGTTGGACTCCCTGTTCATGTTGGAGGAACTGCAGCAGCACCTTTTGCTGCAACACTTCGCGTAAAACGTAGTTGCCACTTACAGCATCCAGTTGCAAGTTCAATCGACGCATAACATTACCCTCAACCCTTTGCTTGCCTTCGCCAGCTGATTTTACTTGGAAAGGGTCTCCGATTGGGCGTTTATAGTAATTACGCCCCTTCCAATAATCGATGACGCATACAATAAATGTCATGCTGTTCACAGCGAGGAGTCTCAATTATTTACAATCCTCACAAATAACCAAATTCGATTCTTTGGCTGATGTACAAAATTGAATGCAATTTGTCTTCGTTTTGTCAGAAAATTCTTGTTAACTTGAAATGGATTTCGAAAAGCCTGCTAAGTTCAGAGACTATAAATTTAAGACGTATTTATATAGAAAATTTTTGTATTTAATAATTTGGCAACAAATCTAGTAGAGAGTTGAGGAAACTCTAAAAGACGTAGCAAGGGAAACTTAGTGACTTGTAATATTTTAAAGTGATTTAAGTGCAGTTCAAAATAGTTGGATTAACCTTATATACTTAAGCTGATATATTATCTGTTTATTCTTGCTTTAAAAGGGTAATGCATCAAAGTTAGTTATTTATATGACAGAAATAAACACTAAAATGTGCAGGACAGATACGGAAATATTTAAGTTGCGTTCAACAGATAACAATTTTAGTTGGAAAAATAAATACTGTTGGCTCTAGATTTAAAAAATGTATTTATTTAACTGCAAACTTTTCTTAAGAATGCAAATGTTGTAGATTAAAGTTAGAATAATGTAAATCATAAAAGTAAATAAATGCAAGTTGTAGCTAAGGTCAACTTAATAAATATCTCTTGACATAGATACAAATTTAGATAATTTATATCTTATATTAATACATAAATGTAGATATAGCTGAGGAAGTATTTTTTACCATTAAAAAACTATAAGTAGAATTCCTCAATAAAATATGTTAATTGTTAGTGAAGCTAATAAGAGACGCTTAAAGGTCACATTAGCCAAGATCCCTATCATAATAATAGCATCATTTCAAATAGACAACTATAACAACTCGGCTTCCGTCTGTCGCTCTCTTTCCTCCACTTTCCTGTCTCTCTTTCTGTCTATCTCCATCTCATTCTCTCTTTCGTGTCACATAATTGAGCAATTTGAGCTTGCGGCTAACCCAAAGTTAAAGCCATTGGCATCTGGCGTCTGGCGCTGTTAAAGCGACAAACGTGCAACATCGCATCATCATCCACAGCAAATCATATATAATTTTTGTTGTTTTGTAAAAATATGAAAATAATTCGTGCCTCTGCACAAATTAAAGCAAAAAATATGCCGCCAGTCTCCAGATCTTGCCTCCAAGACGAAGATTTCTTTCCATCTCACTCTCTTCTCTATCGCTCTCGACACGCATAAGACTAGCTTGACGGCTTTAGCAGACACTGTGACTATTGTTGTTGTTGTTGTTATGATTGTTGTTGCTGTTGCTGTGCCTATTGGCAACTTGGAGACACACAGCTGAGCCAGAGTCGACGACAAATTCCACAACGATGACGTCTGAGACGCCAGCAGCTGAAACTGCGTTGACATTGGCAATGGGCCTCTGTCTCAGTTGTCTGTCTCTGTCTGACTTTCAGTCTGCGTTTGTTTATTAAAACCCTGTACTATAAAGAGAGCAAAGGGTCTGTTGCGTTTTTAGTAAAAGACAGAAGCAGGTGTGGCAGTTAATATAACAATGTCCCTTTGTGTGGGTGAACAGCATGATTTTAGAGAATTAAACTAGACTAGTTATAAGAGCTAGAAACACCTATGTTCTGTATTAGTGTAAGTCAAGCTTGCACCTGGGCGTTAAAGCTCTTTCAAAGATAAAGAGATATTTTATTATATAATCCCTTCTAGTTTAAGTTATCAACAACAAACACAAAGCTTTCTCGCCCGCGTGCAATTAGAAACTAAAAGAGTTACAAGAACAATTTAAAAACTAGATCTTTGAGTTATTTACTATGCCAGATTTCTTATAGATTAAGTACAGGGTCTCTTACAGTCAGGTTCTCTCGACTGCAACCTTTTCTGCTACTTTTTGCCTAGCCTAAGCCTTCAAGGCGCTGCATATTACCGCTTGACATGTGTTTGAATAGCCCCGTCGTAAGTAGACACCAGGGCAGGCAACCAATATACACCCACAAGCTACTCATGAATACACTCATAAAACTGTTGTTGCTGCACAGCGAGTGGGCGACTGATTTGACTGATTTATGGCCGCCTTTGAATGCAGTTCAAAGTGGGAGACAACATTCAAATGGCATTCGATGACAATTCACAATACGAGATAAGTATCTAACTTTATTTGTCTGTCTCTCGGTCTGTCTGTCTCTTTGACCTTGATCTTGAACTTGTTGGGCGTGTCTGGACTTGTTGATTATTACAGCATCGCCGCATATACATATGTATATCGGAACATCCATCAGACATGCAACAGCGATGAAATCACTTCAGTTGTTTCTCTCTTTTATTTTTTTATTTGTTAGTCCCAACAAAAATGTGTTTTTAATTTGATTTTCGAAAAATTCAACAAGTTCCGGGGAAATCGTAAAAACAGAACGCAGTAAATGACAAAAACTGACACGAATCAAATCAATCAACGAACCCCAAAGGCTTATGAAACACACATTTCATGAATGAGTTGATTTAGGGCGATAGAGGAATAAATACCCTGGGCAGCCTTTAAAGAATATCATAAAAAAACTGTAGAAAAAGCGACCTACAATAAAAGGTAAACCAAAAATTCTTAAGAAATATCATAAAAGTATAACTTAAAGCAAAGCATACCCAGTTTAGCCTTCCATTTAACATTAAAGGGTATACAAAAATTAAGTTTCCTGCCAGTATGCTCAAAATTGGCTCTGCTATACCATTTATTTTTTTAATAACCCAAAATAGAATTGAATTAAACAAACCTCCAAGAACGCAAAGCTTTAAAGAATTTAAGAATTGAAATAATGTTGAAACATTAACAACATTCTTTTTATCTTTTATAAGTTGATAAATGAGCTGAGGGCGTGTCTGGTCTGGAACTAAATAGTTAGTTATGTTTGTTTCACAAGAATTTAAATAAACCTTGAAAGTGAGGCTTAATATTTATGCGAAAATTATAAAACAGACAGAATTCGTGGAATTCATAATAAAGTTGTTAATCACTTAATGAAATAAAAAGATGAAATATGTTGGAAAATTAATTAACAAAATAGATTGAGATACAGATATTTATCGAAATGTAAACATAATTTGCAGACATCATTCAGTCAGCACTCAACAAAATTAGGAAGCTAGTTGAGTGTTTTTTTCTCTTTTTGTCTTATAGCCTTAATTGAGATAACCACCCACACATCAGTTCACTCAGTCAGTCAGTCAGTCAATCAATCAATCAGCCGGGCAATCAATTGAAAGCGAAAAGTTGAATGTTCGCAGCAGCATCTTTTGGTCTTAACCTCTTCACGCGGGTTCAATGCAAACAGCTGCCTCATAAATCTTCAAAGAAAAATATATTCTCTTGGTTGATTTGTTGTTGTTGTTTTTGGTTTTTTAATATATTATTTGTCTAATCCGGCAAACCGGTTGTAGTATCTGACAAATTGTCGACATTATTCTTACAACTTCTCAGCGAAACCAAAACAAATCAAAATAAACCTTTAAAAAACAATTTCAAGCTAATACATATTTGGCATTTGTTGCTTCCAATCAATTTAGATTAAATGTAGCTAACCCGTTTATTTTTTAGCATCTTTAATTAAGTTGCAGTCATCTAATTACAGTTCAAAGTAATTAACATATATTCCGGAAAACAATTTAACAAACACAAAAAATCAAGATGTTTAAATTTAAACTAATTTCCAGTTTGCGTTTTCAACTTTATAAATATTCCTGTTATCAGCGACTTAAATACGAGTATCTTTATAATTATTTCTGTTTATTTGTTTTAAATTCGTTTTAAAGTTTTTCTCTTTTTTTATTTGTCGCCGTGTTTCCGCTCTTAATTAATTTATGCGCATTTTATTGATTCCGTGCGCATCATAATTGAAATCAAACTGAAATTTCGTTCAAATCAAACCAGATACCAGCGGTACTAGTATTTATACTAGGATTGGAGTTAACACAAATACACACAATGTGAGATACCCTGTAGTGTTATAAGACAGGTTTAAAAACAGAATTGAACAAAACTTAGCTATATTAACCTACATAAGTTTAGTATAGTAGATATTTTTATTTCTTCTTGCTGTCAATATTTAGTTATTTATCTATGTAGAAGAATAGTTTATTCAGTATCCATATACTCCATAAGTAAGCAGGCCGTGTAAAGAGTTAAGAACTACCCTTTAAATATGTACTTGAAGTCAACTCTATTCCAAATTTAATTGAAAATAAGAATGAAATCAACATTTTCCTTATCTTTATCATTAATTGTTACTTTTTCCTTTTGAAGCTTAATTTAATATTTTATATTTCTATAAGTTTACTAAGATTTAATTGTTATGGTCTTATTATAATATAATAGAACTATATTCATTTAGATATTTCTAATATTTTTTGTCTGTTTTTAGCAGTTTCCCTACCACTTTCCATATTTCTCTTTTAAATATTAATCACTCCTTCTTTCTCTACAAATTTTATACTCTTTATTTGTGCTAAAACGTTTCTGAAACTGCATCTTATTGAATTAGATTTGTTTTCAAATCGTGGCATAATTCAAGCGCCACTTAAGACTTCCTCTCGGTAAGCCATTCCGCTCCAGGGCTCAGTCAAGCTGAAAAACAGTTTCCATTTCTTCTGTTTTCCTTATTCGGGCAGCTCTTAACGCATTTTCACAGACAGACAGACAGAAAGACAGACAGAGACACAGCTGCAATGCTGTCTTTGGCATGACTATGATAACTTCAACCAGCTTTGTTGTTGCTCTTAGTTTTTCTATATTTGTACCTGTAACTGCTGCTATCAGTACTGGAGAAATGGATGTGGCATGGCACGTAGTAGCATCATTCCATCCTTACTTGGCCAAAGCGCATCTGATATGCCGTTTGGCGTTCCTTTTCCCATTCCTTCTTTTTCATATTTTTTTCTGCTTCGTTCTCTTTATCAATGCGAAGTAATCTCATTGCCCCTAAAGCTGCGTCACGGCTGTGACTCTTGACTGTTTCAGTTTTGCAGCTTATAGTTTGCAGTTGCCCTGCCTTCAATGTTACTTATATCACAGCACAGGGCAATGTTCTGTTTAGCCTTTCACAAAAAAAAGAGGAAATAAAGTGAAAGTCATTTTCCTAATGCTCTGCATTCAATTTATTTGTAGACACGACATTGTCTGAAGATGCCAAACTCCTTTGACAGCTCAGAGCATTTTTGCAATGATAGCAAAACGCAATCAGATCGTTGCGTGGCCCTCGGGTCGTATGCGCAATATCACACATACGCATTGAAACCATGAGGTTGCACTTTTAATTGAATTCGAGCGAATTGAAAGTTTCAGTCAGTTGGATGTTGTTTGTGTGCAAGTTTTAAATTAATTTCCAGTCGAGTTTTTTTTGCTGTTGTTGTTTTTGAAAAAGTTGTTTAATGAGTTTAGTTGATGAATTTTTAACAATGAATTGCTTTTCTCTACCTCTTTTCTATATCTATAGCTCTTTTTCAATTGAAGCCAATAAAAGTTATACTATATATCCGTGATAAACGAGGTATGCCAATCAGCTGCGTCTGCTTTAATCCACACAATCGACTCATCTGTTTGGTTAGCCCAGCCCAACCCATTTTCTGGGAATTTCTTGAGAATTTGGCACTTAAAAATCAACGCTTTTTGGGTCACTCAATGCATGCATCATCGCCTTTTTCGGTTATCAATCATTTCCGCTCCACAAGAAACTACCTGCCCCAAAAGTAGTTTCGAGTCCTATTGCAAAGTATGACATAATGTCGGTTCAATATCAGCTGCATCAATCACATTAACTCTGACTTTGACTCACACAACACGTACTCAGCACCCAAGTATGCGCTATGTCTGACTGTCTGACTCTTGCCTCCCCCTTTTCCTTTCACCAATCCCCTCTCCTTCCTCTCAACAATCCGCATTTTATGCATTTTAAATTTTGTGAGCACAGCGTCATCGACCAAATAAATTTGCGTATGTGGCGCAGGCGCCAGAGACACGTATAAAACACAAACTACAACTACACCAACTACAAATAACAATAACAGACAGGCAATATAACTATGTGAATATGTGAGTACGGCAACAATTTGCTCTCAAGTGATGTCATACATTTGAATTTATGCCGATCTGTAGCCCCAGCCTCTTTAATCTCCATTCGTTCAAGTCGCGCGCTTATGTGAATGTTTTAAAGCAAATGCCTCGATCTTCGTTTCAATTACAATTTTAGTTTCAGCTTCAATTTGTATACCCTCTAGTCATAGATAAATATAATAAAACGTTGTTAATAAAACTGTGCAAATCTTTAAATCAGATAGCAAGAAGAGACTGCAATGAAACATACTGTATCTGTAAGATACTAATACTTAGAGCTAAACACTTGAAAACTAAATATCTCTAAATTTTATCTAACCAATTTTAGGATAATCCAATTATAAACACAAAATTAAGCTAAGGGAACATTATATTTAGTACAGTGAGAACTTAACTTAATGATAACTAATTTGTCTAGAAGGTAGTAATACTTAGAGCTGAATATTTGAATGTGAAATCTTTTGTATCTCTAAGTTTTATCCTACAAATTTCATGATAATCCAATAACAAACACAGTAAACATTTAACTGCAGGAAAAGTGTGTTTAAGTTTCCTCAGTCTTAATAATTTCCAATACACTTCTATCAAAGCTTTTGATTCTACAAATTTTATTTTAATCCAATAAAACACAAAGAATTTATTCCAAAAGAGTTGCCTTCTAACTATTTTCTGTAAAGAGAATACAATGCTTAGTTTTCTATTTTATAAATAAAGCTTTGATTTGGATTATACTTTTCCCTTAAAATATAATATTTAACCTTGAATCTAGTTTAGTTATATTTATTACAGAGCATTTCTAAGTCTTGTACTCCCTAATAGAGCATTTTTAGTGGCTTTTCAGCTATTTTACAGTCATATTTTTATGGTTTTTCTGTTTTCATTGACATCAAAATGTCATTTGAATTGGTTGTGTTTTTTTCGCCATTGTCTTTGATGAGAAATATTTTCGATTAATTATTTGAGAAGCTTAAGAATGAGAGAAAACTGTTTTTAATTTATGCCAAATATTTGCGCAAATTAATGCCAGGCAAACACGCAAATTTTGTGAGAGAGTGTGACCGCACAAAGTTTGCTTTCATAATTTCTGTCAGCTAGGAAAATTGCTTAGCCAAAGGAGGAGGAATGAAAGGGAGGGGAGGGAAGGAAAGTCATTTGCCAAGTGGACAAGCCATTGTTGTGCTCCATGTTGCTGTTGTTGCTGTTGTTGTCTCTCTGTTGTTGGGTCAACAATATTTTTGGCGCGTGTCTGTGGCTCAGTTGACACTTTTCATGTTGACCCCTGACCTCCTGCCTTGTACTGGGTAATTTGTGTTAGCTGCAGCATCCTCTATTCTCTTTTCTCCACCTCCTTTGGCTGCTCCAGTTGTAGGTGGACACACGCATTTGAACAGTTAGTTCCGCATCCTGTGGCAGCCTGTTCCAAATTCCCATTGTTGTTGTTCGTTGTTCATGTCAACAATAAATCAAAAGTTTTATCTTGCCTGCCTCCGTGTATGTGTGTGGGTGTGTGTGTGTGTGTAAGGGTGTGTGAACCAACCCCAACCCCAGCAAATGGACAGACAGATTACATGCGTCAAGCCATGAAATCATTTGCAGCCTCAACAATTTTGTTTGTCCTGCTTTTGTGTAAAATTCTTATAGGAGCACTCGGTATCATAATGAAGGATACTCTTTGTCAGAGAGTCCTTGCCAAGAATTTCCATTGCAGTCGGTAGTCCCAGCTCAATCATGTCGCCAAATTGTTTGCCAACATGTTGAAAATCCGCTTGGTAGACGCCAAAGTAAACACAAACATTTTTCAGTTTGATTTCCATTTGCATTTGAGCGAGTTTTCCTTCCTCCTCTTAATTTTTTTTTTCCAACATGGAAATTATTTCCGTTTAGCCGTAATTTATAGTCCTGCAACAGCAACATCAACAGCTGCCACGAGTTGTGGCTGCCACATGTGTTGACTTAACGGCTATGCAAAGTCTGCATCAATTTATTGACCAACTGGCATATGTATGACTGCATGGGCGAATGGATTTGTGTGTGTGTGTGTGTGGGTGTGACTGATTAATAAGTGAACAGTTCTTTTGGCCCATTTTGGGCATTCGATCAGCTATTTTTTGTTGTGTGAATACAAATACAAATGTCAAGGCGAGCTTCAAAATTTGTTGCGCGTCAAAAAAACAAATCACACAAATCAAATCAAATCATACAAATTTAATTCAAAATCTAAAACCTAATCTAAATGCCGCTTCAAGCTACAAATTTGGTAAGACAGAAACTCGACTTGACAGCAAATTGCATGCAAATTTACAGACTTAAAGTATATTTTTGCAAAGGTGACTAATCCTATTACTAATACCCATTTGGTAGTTAAACTCAGGTGGGTCTCCAACTAAACTGAATCATCGATGTTGGCCCCATCAACTGACGGACAGTTTCAAGTACTCAAAGTGCAATTCACTTTATTCAATTCATTACTATTGCATATATTTGCTTGTAATTTCATAAAAGCATCGATTGTTTTGAATGTCGCAAATTGTATAAATATTTGATAAGTATTTCAATTGTAACAATATTTGTTCTTGTACTCGTACTCGTACAAATTGTTGTGGCTATCGTTGTTGAAATTTAATGCCACAATGGTAGCATTGACAATTATTACGCATACGCCACGTGCACCGCATAACAGTGACCGATAAATGCAATTGTCATATGCATGTGAATGAATATTGAATAGCTTATCGCATACCCTGTAAAACCTATGAAAACCAGGCTAATGGGTTTGTTAAACAGTTGAAAAGCGATAAAGTAAATGAATAAACGAATAGTTTATTTAGATAAGAGTTTATTTTAAAGATTGTTTCTGAGTTAGAGTAAAGTTAAACGATAGTGTGGTTTAATTTAGTTGCTTTAAAACATTTATGTTTTTGGAAACTATCAAATTGAGCATTAAATTATTCTTAAGTATGCAATTCGATATATGCAATAGTCTCGGATTAATGGTTTTCCCAACTAATAAAACACTGAACATTGAGTTTAATTTCATTCAGTTGGCCAAGTAATAAAGTCAAACTAGAAACAATTTGGGAGGTAGTTTCAGCTGGATACCTTTTAATATCCACTATCAATTGTATCCTTCACTCATAAATAATCTATTTTTGTATTCAAATTGAAGGTGGTCCTTGCAGGATATCTTTCAATTACTGCACTCTCAGCTTTTTATATTCCCATTTTATTTAATTTCCCACTTTGGTAATGGGCAACCTTATCGCTAACCGGACGCCTTGTCCCACTCTTTTTATAGTTGTTGTTGTTGTTGTGGTAATGGTGGTAGTGGTTATTGTAATGGTTGTGGTTGTTGTGGTTCCGATATGGAAATGCAATTTTTGTCACCCAACGTCGAAGAGTGACGGTTAAAAAAAATGCACGTGACGATAGTGTTAAAAATAAACATAAATAAATGTGGCGCTGGAGCCGTGAAGGCAAAAGCCGATGAAAATAAATATAAATAAGTGCAAATGAAAATGGAAAACGGAAAAGCGGAAAACCTGAAAGACGAAAAGCAAAAGATGAAAACGTAAATCGCCGACTGGGGCAACGAGCTAAAAGTGTGCGGTAAATATTGACTGAGATGGAGACTTGGCCAGAAAGTGGGGTAAGATATGGATTCTGATAGAGAGGGAGAATGTGGTAAGAGGGAAGAGGTGAAGACAGAAATAACGAATCAAATTGCATTAGGCAAATGCTTAGAGTAAATAAAGAAAGGATTCAAGTTATGCGAATGCATTTGCAACAAGAAAATCATGGAATTCATAAAAGTTGCCTTTTAACTTGATGAGATTCAGTTCAATGTATTTGAAGAGATATGTGCTATAGATTGGTTACTACTTTAATCTATGCTTATTTTAAATCGGCTACAATTTGTTTCCATTTCATGAAATAAAGGTATAGACTAGTTTGTACTTTAATCTAAGTTTATTTTAAAATCTTCTACAATTTATTTCCATTTATAAATCATTTATAATCATTTTCTTACCTTTTTAACCGACTTCTCTGTTGTCCAGCTGATGATGCAAGAACTGGCACAGCTGTAAATAAAAGAAAAACGAAATTAGTATGTTAATAAAATTATTAAAGTAGACTTGATTTCGCTCAGTGTATGCTGTAATGAGTAGGCTCATTTACAACGTCAATTACAGCAATTCGAAATCGGAAAACAAGCGTTAACTGACACATTAAAAACGGCACGACTTTCTGCAAGCTGAACACTTAATGGTTAACGACAATTGTCAACAATGCCAAAAAAATGTTTAACTAATAGTATGAAATTGCATAATAAATGCTGTTACCAATCAACAACCCGCTGAGCTCTTGGCCAACCAAACTGTAAAGGCTTTAACCCCAGTAGCCAGTGTCCAATTGTTGAACAATTTAAGCTGTCGAATTGTGTAAAATGACAACAAATACGAGTACTTAAAAAATAATAATAATAGCTATTGTCAATTGTGAATTGTAAATTGTAAATTGTAAACAGAAATGTGTTAAATCAACAAGTTTATTTGCTAAAACTTGAACTCTACAATTTGATGTCAAGTTGGAATATCATCAGTGTTAATTTACAGCGATATGTTTTGAGCAATTTCAATTGTTTAATAAAACAATATTGTTTGAAAACTTTAAGCTGTTTGCCAACTAATAAATGAAACGCTTCTTCCACTACAAGTAGAGAAGCATATATGGTGTACTATAAGTATATACATAAATGTACATAAGTATCTCAGCTCGAGTGCATTTAAGCTGCTTAAAGATAGTTTTTTAGATGTTGTTTTTCTTGCTGAACACTTGCTTAAAATACTATAGTTGAAGGAGTTTGCTGCACAGTGGCAACAACTAAGATAAGAGGTTGTCTAGATAATGATAAACAGTACTCTAAAACGAATTAAGTTAAAATATATATCAATTGCATAGAATTTATAATAGTTTGTAATATAATGTGGCTTATAATAGTTTTCGAAACCAAGCAAAACTTTTTAAATTCCCACAATAAACATTTGTTTATTGTATGTCATAAGTTTTGCTGTAATATTATCTTCTCTGCAACAATTTCTCCTAGCTGTTCACCTACTTTTAGTTACCACTGTGCTGCATTTGTGGTTTATTTGTTTTTGCTCTTCGGGTGCCACTATTCAAGGCATTTGCACTTTGAAAGTTTTTATGTTGCAAGATCTCTAACAAAGTTTTCCCTTACAGACATTTTGAATGTTGAAGTTTCCTTTTATGCAAATCGAATATTGGCGGGTGGAAACTTTGTCACATTTATGGAGCAGACAGGCGCCACATTGTGCGAATCCAAGACTCTATTTAGTGACTGCCCAAAAATGTGGAGCCACGCCCAGCTAAAGTGGCACAGGTGGCAACGCCCATGAATTTGATTAGTTTTAATTGCCTGAAATTGGGAGCGTTTCTCTTCTTTTCTTTTCTCTTCTCTTTAATTTTTGTATATTTTTTTTATTTAACACGCTAATTGAAATTTCTAACTACAACAACAATGTTAAACCGAAATTTGTAATATTAAATTGAATAATTTATCAATTGTGTAGCGTTTTATTAACTACTTCACTTTCGTTTCATATGTATGCAAAATGGCAATTAAAACAAGGACAACGCAAAATTAAACGAATTTCAGAATATCGAGGAAATGTGTGCAGAGTGGGGAAGGGAAGAAGGGAGTGCCAGACTTGGGAGCACATTTATTAATTCAATTCGTTTTGGTAGCCACCATAAGAAATATGAATAAAATAAAAGCAAAGCAAAGCAAACAAAAAAAAAGGAATACAAAGCAAATGCGAAGCAGAGCAAAATATTCGATTGAAATTTAAATTCAAATCAACTTTCCAAGCTGGTGGCAAATTTATGCAGAGATATTTCTATACTTCTTTATTTTTTGCACTCCTCTATGAATGTCAACGGAACAAAATGCTCCCAAAAAGAATGCAAAATTTGTGCTAAAAACCTTTCTAAACAGAATTACGAAATATTCTTGGGAGTCCATTGTGACAAAAACAAAAATCTGGGACATTTAAGCTTGAATGGAGATGTAGAATCCACAGAGAAGAACAACAATGAGCAGTGTGGGATATTTGAGGATATATCGATAATTGGAATCCACAAACAATAACAGTGTGAGAAATTTAAGGTTGACATATCCCATATTTCATATACCCATATACCATATCGCATAAATAAATAAACAAACATAAAAGATATGTGACAATAACAAGGAAAGACAGAGAGAGAAAAGTAGAACCAGCAGCAAAGGCAAACAAACAAATAATAAAAAGCAACTAAAAAAAAAACAACAGTCAGAAAATTGCAGACGCAAATTATGAAAGAAATTTTAGCTGCCTTTAGAGTAATGGATAATGAGCGGGGGAGAGGAAGAGAAAGGGGATTTCCACGTCAAACTCAGTGACAACTTCGAGTGGATGCCATTCAGCTGCATTCTCTCCATGTCCATTTGTCTATATGTCCATCCGTCCGTCCGTCCAGATACCCCATTGCAAATTGGACTTTGTCTTATTCACTTGTTTTTGTCGATTTTGTTGTTTCGGTTATTGCAGACGTTTCACACACTTGCAAACACACACATACACACACACTCTTACACTCTGTGTTATGACATTAACAAATTGCAAGCATTGCATTTTTATCTGCTTCCTTCAATAGGCCAAATTGGATTTATGCAGTTTTGAAGTGTTCGCTTGGAATAAAAAGATACAATTTATGATACCCAAATGTCTAAGAGATTTATAGTTATTGCACATAAGAATTAAAAACACGGAAATGAAGAAAGTGCATTTGAAACAGTTTCTATATGTGATGCAGATATGTATATTCTTTATGCAGTGTCTAAAATTAAGTTGCTCTTTTGACTAGAAGATTCAAATTGGACAATTTTCGAAAAAATGTATTTCAGAAAATGTATTTTCATATCAAAGTCAATTAAGAGATTAAATACTAATTTAAATAAAATTCTGTATGAAATTTAGTTGAGTTTTGATAAAAATATTAAAGTTTGTAGTTCGTTAACTTTCGGTCTGTCAAAAAGTATCATATAAATTCGATATCGACAATTCTGATTTTTTTTTGTCTGACTTGTCATGATTTCCTTTTAACATAAACTCATTTTGAATTGAAAGAGTTTTATTTCAACAAGCTCCTGCACTTTACTCTAATTAAATAACATTTTTATACCTTTTCAGAGGGCATTAAATTTTCTACCTAATATGAAATATTGGCCCAGACAAGTTATTGAAGTTCGTGCAGTAATGTCTGATTTGGACACGTTCTTAAGCACTTTAATGGCTTGCAGCACCTGTCTTAGAATCTCCGTTACACAAAAGAACTGACAGTTCAGCTGAATTGCAAGTCAATTCCAAATGACTTGTGGCAACATTGGTATTAGGCTTTTATGGACAAACCAAATGCATTGACCTGCCCTTCTCCAGGTTGCAAGTTATACAGATCGTGCCACACAGTTCTAAGCTAAGTGCCAGGCAAATTGCGTGGGCTTAACGGTATCACAGAGAGACAGAGAGAGAGAGAGAGAGAGAGATAGAGGGGCAACCCAATTGGGTATCTCAATAGATTTATCTGCTGAGATGGAGGGGCACAAAAAACTGGAACAATTTGTTGGGGCCAATTTGCACCAGTTTGCAGTTGTGCAGCATCGACAGCAAATGCCGGCAACGACTTCCAGAGTAATCTGCCGCTCAATCAATTTGCAGCAGGTTTGTTTAACAGTCGATGTCAGTGTTGTCAATTTAGCTATTAGATAGTTAGATAGATAGACAGATTTGTATTTTATTTAACTAATTTAGCATACTATTTCTAAGGGCTGATATTAATATAAATTGTTTAGAGCTACAAGCTGCTTACTGTCACTTATATTTATATTCATATTAAACTAAATTGTTATTATCTAATTTTATTTTAGCTATTTTATTGCTTGATAGAACTTTTTAATGTTTTTAAGTCATTCTAAACTTAAGAAGAATACTATAATCAAATGATTTTCTTTTTACCATTATTGTTATTATATCTACCTACATATTAAGCCTGTTAATTTTTATCTGTCAACATTCCGGCAACACTGTTCGTTGTCATTGAGACAGAGACAGAGACAGAGAGAGGATGATGAGGAAATAGGAGCTAGAGGGGTACACTGTCTGCTGATTTGAGTTGCCAGCTTATCAAATTAATCGTTTGAATTAGCCTGTTCTCCTTTTTGCGAGAGAGACAGACAGACAGACAGGGACAGCTCAATTTCTGTGTGGCTTGCCACATAAATTGTGGCAATTACTTGAAAGACAAACAACATGCAACAACAACAATAACAACAACAAACTCGTGCTGCTAAGTTGCGCATCTTGTTAATTATGAATCAAAATTTATGCAACAATGGGTGCAGTAGCTCTCCAAACAAAACATCTTATAACATTTCCATACAGCAAAATGATTTAAATATTATCACACAGATACGCCTGGAGGGGCATTGTTGTAGTTGCCAGTTGCAAGTTGCAAGTTGCAGTTGCGCCTGCGTCAATTCATTGTTTGGGGGCACAGATTGAGTCTTTAACGTTGTTGATTTGCCTTGATAACAAACAACACAAATGTCAGCTGCGCACGCCCACAACACACGATCAAAGCATAGACTACACTTGAAAAAAATACAGGATGTTCATTAGAAAACTTGACCTCCATTAAGTAAAAGTATGTAAGTATCATGTAAAGTCTTCACAGACAAAATTTAAAATAGATATGGCTGCTTTTAGAACTATTTCTAGAGCAAAGATACCTTCAATAACTCTATATTGTTCTGATCATCAAATAAAAGTGTATTTTTTTCAGTGTAGGGTCAGTGGAGGTAATAGAGTGAGAGATAGAGGGATCTGGCAATTTGTTCAATTGCGGCAGCCTCTTGGGCGTCACTAATGCGAATCTCGCATTTTGCCGTCTGCATCTAAAATACTTTGCGGTTATTCCTCCAGACGATCTCCCTGTCTTCCGCTCCCCTCTCCTATGCACTATACAATTCTCCACTTCATTCACAACATTCGCTTACATTTCTACTGCCTCTTGGCGCTGCTGGAGTTCAATTGACACAGTAACCTCGTCGCTTTTTTGTATGTCTCATGAATGATTACCGCCTCCAGTTTGTACAGCAATAATAATAACAACAACAAAGGCAACTATGGAACGTGTATGATGCATTACGCTGTCTGTTTCCTCTGTCTCCTCATTTCCCCTTTTCCTCAGCTATCACTGCTTTGAATGCCTCTTGTGTGTGGCTTGAGAAAATTTGTCATTAGCCACAATACTCGCACATTCTCCTAACAGCTATATGGACTTAACAAGCTGTCTTGTTTGTTTATCAACACTCTTCTACCTCTCGAGGTAAGTGAACTTTGTCTTTAAGTTTGATAGCAAAAAGCCAAAAATGCTATCTAAAATATAAAGTGTTCTTGTATTTATTATGTGGAAACTTAGTTTTAACGACTTTACTGCATTGTTTGTTAACAACTCTCAAACAGTTTAACTCTAGGTTTCTAAAGAAGAAAGTATGAAAAATTGTTTATAAGATCTTAAATATTATATTTGATCATTTGAAATTGCATTGTTTACTTATTAATTTTTTATCTGATAGAATTTAGTAGAAGTGTTTATTGATATTCTGTTCTCAAATTAATTTATTCTGTTTCACTTGAGATAGACAATAAACAAAGAAACTGCTCAACAATATTTAGTATCATGTAAATTCTGTTAAAAACACTACTTAAAAACTTGAGACTTTTAATTAACTAAATAATATCATCCTAGAAGCTAAATCTTTTAATTTTGAATAAATAATATAGGTTTAAGTCATTACTCTTCATAAAATATTTACTGCTCAATAAGAGATGCATAATATTAACACAAATTCTTATTTATCCCATACCGAAATTCATCTTTCGAGCTTGCACAAATAATAACTATTATAAGTAACCAAATTTATTTTAGTAGGGTATCTAAATTTCGTCTACAAACTCACATATTTGGCCTTCTTTCTGGAAAATTGATTCAGCAACAAATATTTGCATAACTCATTAAGAGCGATGCGAGATTGTAAATTGCGTTAACGTAAACGTTAACGTTAGCATAAACACGTAAAGCAATACGTAAGTAAACTAAGTTCATTGTGCGTGTGTAAAATGTGTGTGCGTGTGTGTGTGTGTGTGTGTGTGTATAGTGTGTGTCCAAGGCAGACAAATGTTAAGCAGTTTGCCGTTTGTGTCGCGATTGTAAAGCGAAAATATTTTAATTAGTTTTTGGGCGGCGGATGGAGGCGCCTCCAATCGGTGGCTAATTGTTGGCATTGCCTCCACAAGCGAGACGAGCTTCCCCCTCCCTCCCCTTTGTGTTCAGCATTATGGAAAGATTATGCAAACATGTTAAGAGGTTAAACAAACTACAAACTACAAAACAGCTTACAAGTGGGGAGGGAAAATTACAATGGCAAATGGAAAATCCATGTAGAAAATGCTTAGTCAGTTAGATGGGAAAAGTTGAAACCACAGCAGAAAACAGATAAATGTGGAAAAGTGATATTCTGAAATAAAATAAATTAACAGACAGCCCTGTCAATATTGGCAAAAAGATTTACAATTATTGACAACTCTGCTATCGACTGCGATTAACATTACTTTCAAGCTTTTAGACAACTCTGCTTTCGACTCTTGGTAATATTTGTTGGCAATCTCTCAGAATTTTTGGCAACTCTGCTATCGACTGTCAAAAACATTTCTTGCAGTCTCATTAAAGTTCGAGAAAATAGTTTGACTATCAAAAATATTTCTTGCAATTTTTTACAATGAATCCTTATGAAGAAGTTTTAGGCCAATTTGTGGACCGCTTGTTGGCTGAAAGGGATGCCGAGGTTGAAAGTCCATTGGCGCATCAAAAGCTTGTCCAGTTAATGCAGACCAGTAAGTAAATGATATAATTGGTATTTGATATTATTTTATATTGAATATTTTTACACTTAATAGAGATCAAAGATATTGCAACGAGCATCTCGAACAATGGTAATCATGCAGGTCGAACTGTACCCTGTTATTTTGATGTGGAGCGTACATTTCAAATGATGGAAATTCAGGTTGAGGATTTGGAGTCTATACGTAATGCCCAGTCTCAGGAGCCTCAGCAGGAAGTAATCAAATTCTCGACGTTGGAAGTACGTGATGAGGATGTCCATACGACTCCTCGCTTGGATTTCGTTCAAGAGCGTAGCCATGTTCATCAACACCATATACCCAAGCATCTGCCTCCTTATCCCAATCCTCACACCTACAAAAACAACAGAATGGAGGTCTTTACTGATAGGACATATGTCCCAGAGCGGGAGCGTCTTGCACAGAATCGTCTTAGTGCTCGAAAGGCCTTAAATTCATTCTATCTTCGTACAGAACAAAAAATGTCACTATTTACCGAATCACCAGTGGAATCGGAATTTATGGGTTAGTTTTCTATGGGTTCCCAATGTCAGTTATAGCTAACCTATGATACTTGTAGCACTCTCTCGAATGTATCCATGAAACCTGCATATTTGGCGGCCCTAATGCCTAACGATGAGGTCTTTGATAAGAATATTTATGATTTTAAGGATCCACCAAATGATAAAGGTAGTTTTTATAATGTATTTAATACTTTTTATACTTTAAACTCTTTATGTTTATAGCGCTAAATAATCCATTTCTAAAGGAGCCAAGAGTGTTGAGCCCTAACTCAATGAAAGATTTTGAGAGGGAAAGGCGTATGGAATTTAATATGGTGGATCCACCAAATGATAAAGGTAGTTTTTATAATTTATTTAATACTTTTTATACTTTAAAAAACTTTTGTTTGCAGCGCTAAAAAATCCATTTCTTAAAGAGCCAAGAGTGTTGAGCCCTAACTCAAGTAAATCTCTTGAGTGGGAAAAGTGTTTCGACTGGAATCTACAACAATCTCAGGAAGAGCACTATCAGCAACAATATCTGGAGAAAATGGATGATCAAGAAGAGCAGGATGGGCAAAAAGAGCAAGAGAAGCAAGAAAATGGGGGCGGTGAACATCAGAATGAGATGGATGATCAAGAAGGTCAGGAAGAGCAGGATGAACAAGAAGAGTCGGATGATGATGAAGAAGATCAGGCGATGGATAACCAAGTAGATCAGGAAGAGCAGGATGAGGAAGAAGATTCGGACGATGATGAAGAAGATCAGGAAGACTCCTCATCCTGCTGAAGAGAAGGATGATAAATAGCTTTTGAATAGCGAAAACAATTTTTTTTTTTTGGGGGTAAATCTTTTTTTACTGACACTACTTTAAATCAAGATATTTTATTTGCATTTAATGTCATTGGAATTTAAACAAAGCGACTAAACAAAACTTTTTATTGTACATTGATTAAGTGCAATAAAAAGTACAATTTACAACTGGGTTGTGAAACATTTTCATCTATGCTCTACATTTTATGAGGTATACAATTCGTGTCCAGGTCATTTCAGTTAATTGCCAAGTGTTCTGCAACCAAATAATGCAATGTGAGCAATTTAATTTATTTCAATTACATTTCATTAAAAACTGACACACGTTCTCCAGGGAATTGAACGTGTTCCCTGTCTCTCCCCTTACTGTCTGACACCTGGAACCTGTAACATCGTTTGGATTCCCTCAGAAAAAACAAATGAGACAAAAGGGCAAAAGGGTGCAAAAGTTCAAAGTGCAGCTTCTGCTGGTTCCTGATGCTGCTCCTGATGCTGCTCCTGATGCTGGTGCTGATGTTGATGCTGGTGCTAACGGTAACGATTCCAAAGTATTAAATAACTTTGTAATTTAATTAACTTTGACGACGTCGCGCCGCTTAACTTTGATTAACGTTTTGCAATTTTTCAACAAGTTTCACTTGAACTTCTCTCACGTAGCCTCTGATCCCAGATTCCAGTTCCCAGTTCTCAGTTCTCAGCTGCCAGGTGAAGTGTGGCAAGTAGGAAGTAATGAGGGGGACAAAGGGGCAGTCAAAGGATAAGGATTGCCGTCTATACTTATACTCGAAGAGTTCAGATTACATGCGACTTTTGCCAAGTGCCATTTTGCTTGGCTGCAGTTATTTGTGTCTTTCGAGTTATTTGATCCTAAGTATTTGAGATTTGATGAACTTTAGACTTCAACACGATGTGGCAAGTCGACTTTAAAAGTTTTTTTAAAAGGATTTAACAAACTGTGTGAGTGTGTGGGGAGAATAATTATTTACTTTAACTTTAATTGCGAAATTCAATTAGATAACTAATTAAAATCACAACTAATGATTGTCTACATTTGCTTGCAACAACGTTTGCCACAAGCTTTTTATATAGTTTTGCCAACTTTTGTTGGTCTCTTTGGCCAAATGAATTTGAACATTTCCGCTGATTATTTGATTTGGCAACAGCCTGAAAGCATTTCACACACAATTTGACTTTGATACGGGTCGGAACTGAGGGGCTTGGGGCATGTTGCAGTTGCAGCTGCCAGAGGCGCCGCCTGATTTGCTTGCAACATTAAAATGCATAAACATAAACAATGTGGAATTGAGGAACAGTACAATGTGTACATGGTAATAAAGGCTGGAGCACATTAAAAGCCAAAGTCGAAGCCAAATTCGAAAATCTAAAAACTGAACATTTGAAAATTCTCAATTCGAAATGTGCAATAATTACGCAAATGAAAAGACCAACAACAAACAAATTCTAAAATTGTTGCACTGTTTTTTTTCTCCTGTGTTTTTGCTCCAGTTTCAAATTGAATATTTTCTTTTTGTTCGGTTTTTGGCTTGCGCCCATTTCGTTTGTCATTTTAACCCATTTAACCCATGTTCGCCTGCCACAAAAATGACTGCGGCAACAGTTTTTTTTGGTTTTTTGTTTATTTGCGGTCAACTGAGATAAATTTGAAAATTATGGCATAGTTTTGATTTCTTTTCTCGTTTTATTGTTGACCAGCAAGGCCAGTGGGCGTGGCTGTGGTAGGCGTGTGTATCAACTGGAAATTGTAGTTTCAATTATTTATTTTAGTTGATTTTTTTTAGGCACAAAACGCATAAAAAACAAACAGATAAAACGACGGAAGTGGAAACGTGCAACAACATAAAAAAACAAATATAAAAAACAGGCAAAATACATGCGTGTAGTTAATATGTGTAGTAGGGTCTTTAGAATAAAAAGATACTCTGTAATATACTTTAAGAAACTCTACATTGCTTATATTAGTAACATCTAAAAAATCAATCGAAAACTCTGTTTTCTGACCTCAATTTAATCTCTTATTGTTGTTTTCTACTACAAAGTTAACTTTATTTTATTAATCCCAGAATAAAAAAATTCTCTTTTTTATAAAACTATGATAAAAACAAATATAAATCTATTTATTTTTGCTGAATCTATATTAATATAAAATGTTTATAAGTTGTTTAAATAATAAACTATAAATATTCATTCTTCTGTAATATACTTCCTTGAAAACTTGTTAATAAATAGTTTATAAATCACATAAATTTCCTGCAAATTCTTCAATTGTGTTAAAATCGATGTGAAACTGTTTCTAGAGTTTAAACTTTATAAAAATTTATTTACTATATTTCACAGTGAGCCAAAAACTCGATTTTGTCATAAACTTTACATTTTCATTTCACAGATCACACACACACACTCTTCCCCACACATGTGTGTATATGTTATCTTGTTTGTTTGTGACCCGCTTGGCCAAACAAAAGCCAATTTTTCATAAATCTTTTTCGCCCCGTCTTTCTGTCTTGCCGCACCCCTTATCACAGTGAACACCCCCTATATCAATTCTCAACTCACCCCTCCTGTGCTCCCCTAGTGTATGCTCGCCATTTTACGGTTGCATTTTAACCTTTTTCTCTTGAAATACACTTTAAATTTAACGCTCTGTTGTGTGGCTATAAAAATGTTGGTTGCTCATACGCCCCGTTGTTGCCTGCGCCCAAAAGATACAAATTGCTGGCTCGTTATAATTATGACGTCGTTTTTACTGTTGTCAAGGGGCAGACAAAACAGCAGCAACAACAGCAGCAACAACAACAACATCAACGTCAGACTGAACATGCCACAACATTTGTAGTCGTATGTAAAGAAAAGTCTCTAAGCAAATCAATTCAAGTTCACGCTTCTTTCAATGGCTTAAGAATTGTGGCGCGTGTGTGAATTTTCTTTTCATTTTTCTCTTTTACTTTGCTTTTGGCATTACTTTACTTTACTTTACTTTCCTTTGGATTCCTTTCGTTTTGTGACTGCTTTTGTTGGCTTTTAGCACACGTTGACTTTGGCTTTGAATGGGGCACATGGAAATGGCAATGGAAATGGGAATGGAAATGCCGATGCGATCCTAAAGTTACTTCAGCTGTTTGTTGCCTTTTGCTTTATTTGATTTTTATTTTGTATGTTGGTTTTCTTTGGCCTTCTTTCACTTTCTTCACTCCCCTCCCTTTCCAGCACTCTTCCAGCTACCTCATGTTATTTATGTGCATGTCTTTTATTATTTTGTATGCTTTTTAACGCACAGCAAGTGAAAGAAGCACCAGCAGCTAAAGCTCCAGCTCCAGCTACAGCTATAGCCACAGCAACAACAACAAATCCGGCAGAAAAACGCTGGCAAATCGCTCGTCAGACACGCGCGTGTTTAGCATAAGAATTCACCATTGACTTTCTGCTTTTCGCCTTTTGGGAATTGTAAATTTTTCGACGCTGTCTCCCCAAAGACGAACCGAAAAAGAAATGTACTTAACTAATGAAACGGTTAAAGTACAACTATTTCGCAAGCAAATCGCCCCAAAGATAATCTTTGAATTTATAGCGTTACTGATCATTATATTTTATTTGGCGAATAAAAAGATCTTATTTATGAATTAGTTGTTGTAAATAGGGATAAAATGGAGAACATACACTATTTACTTTTGTCTATTAACAAATTTTATTTATTGGCAAAAAATGTGAAATTATAGTTTAAAAGTCTGTATGTTTTGTAGTAGAAATCAATGAACTGCTACTTTCATTTAGCGAATTTATGCGATTTCGTTTGTGAGCACACAATAGTTAATATAACTAACTAGCCCAACCCTGTGCTTTGTTGTGTAGTGTCCCTACAACTGTTCATTTGTACGTGTTATTCGCACGTTTTGCTGTTGCTTTATGGCTGCCTTTATTATGTAGTCCCGACCCAGACCCAGACCCAGATCTGACATCCCCACGCCTCCAACATTTTCTCATCCTCCTTCCGAGTCGTGTTGTGGCAACAACATCCTTCTAGTCAAGTTTATTTCTCTAGTTATGCATGTGTATCAAATGTCTGTGCGTGTTTAAGTGTGTGTTATTTTATATGTATTTGTGTGTATATTTTGTTGTATTTGGTGTTGTTGGCGTCGTTTGTTACTCGATATTATGGCAGCTATATAAAGTACATTTACTGTATATGTATAACATATACATGATAGGTATTTTTAGCATCGCTTGTGCGTTTTACGTGCGTAACGTGTTAAAATTAACACGAGGCGCCACAAGCAGCTGCCACATTGCGCATACGCCCTGTGTGATGTGTTGCCCTGTTCTCTGTGTGAAAGTCTGTGCTTGATTAAATTGATTGAATTTGATTGCTGTCTGAGCCTGTTGCCTCCTTTTGTGCACTTTAGCCTTGCAACACTGTGTGTTGCAACGGCAAAAGCAATTAGTTATACGCTGAAAGCAGCTAACTTGCCCCTTGGCGGTATCTCAAAAAGGAGATAGAGGAAGAGAGAGGGAAAGATAGAGGGAGAGAGAAATAGAGTATGTACCTGTACTCAACAGTTATGCAAATTTGCATAAGTCGACACACTGGCGGCAATTTCCACGAAAATGCAACGAATTGCAATTGAATTAATGAGTTGACAGAGAACAACGTAAAGGCAAAGAGAAGAGAGGAGTGGGGGAGTGAGGGGTGTATAATGAGTACCCAAAGAAAATGTTTTGAATACCTAATGTCTCTATAATGCGAAAGCGTGCAGATTCACATTCAGATTCAAATTCAACTGCTGTTGCAGTTGCATTTACTTTGCATCTGAAAGTAACAACAAAACTTGAGATTGACAATTACAATGCCACTTGTTGGATCGGCAAATATAACTTCTCCATCTCCCATCTCTCGTGACTTCTCTCTCATCTCTCATTTCCAATTCAATGTCTGGCTTGTAATCTGAACATTTTGCTTCCGTCAGCGGCCTGTCTCATTAGCTGACTGCATTACCAGCGACTGCATTCTGAGTGGTTTGTTATCTTTTGTCAAAAGCAAACACAATAGGCAAATGCTAACAATAATAAATACACTCATTATCATGATGATAATGATAATGATGATGATGATGATGCTTATGATGAGGTTGATTATGTTGCATTAATCTGAGCTGAGCTGAGCTCAGCCGAGCAAGGCATCAACTTGTTGGCCAGTCCAAGTTTCACGTTTTACACAAACATAACAAGTGCAACAGCAGCAACATCCACATTTTGTGCCTCACTGAAGCTGCCTCCAAACCTGCGTCAAGCAGTCTAGATTCCGTATTTCATATTCCGGAACAATGCTAAACTCAATGTCGTGGCAGCAAAGACAGCAAAGTCAGTTAACTCACGAGACAGCCTTGGCTGTCAGCTGGCATAAAAGGTGAGTACTTGTGCTCATAGAACAAAAGAATCTGGCATTTTCTAAGCGGCACAAACAATTTGAATGAGCAAGAAGCGACCAGCAAACTAGTGAGAGTAAGACACAGTCGACTAAGAGATACTCTGTAACTTCATCACAGAAAGACGAAGTTGTCAATCATTAAACATTCCATTCAGCAGATTTAACTATTGCTGTCTTTACTGTGTACTTATTTTAATATTCTGCCACAGTAAATTTGAAACAAGTATATAATTATAATTAAATATAAATACATGAATTAATTTTCTCTTTCTTTTTAACTATATTTGTAGATGTTTGTCTTTTACTCACTTCTTATCTCTTTATCTGCTTTTTGTTTAAAATGTGTATCAAATACTTAAAACAGATAACTAGAGAAGGATTGGGACGTTATATTTATTTATATGTTTATTTTTAGAATTAAAATAAATTCTTAGAATTCTCATTCACCCTTAAAGTACTCACTCATTCGCTTAATTTTTCAGTAGAACTCTCTCTCCTTCCTTGATTACTCTCTCTCTTTACTCTCTTTACAACTTTGCCTTTTCTAAGAAGTGATTTACATGCCGTTCAGAGTATGTTTTTAATCCCATATACCCTTTCAGCTGCAGGGCATAAATATGCATAATCTTAATGTGAAAGCAGCTGAAAGAAGCATGGCAAAAAAGAAACAAGGGCAACGCATGCGCAACTCTAGACTTGAGGAAGCATTGTTGTTGCTGTTGATGTTACTGTTGCCGCTGCTGTTGTTGCATCTCTAATGCACCTGATAAGCATCTTGGAGGTAGCAGCTGGTAGATGCAACAACCAGAGGCAGCAGCATCTCGAATTTTGTAGCTTGAAGGTGGGCAAACGCTACTCCACTTGAAAATTGCAACATTTCAACGTTGATTTCCGCAAACAAAAAGAAGCAACTTTCCTGCAGTTTATTGTGTTGTGTGGTGTGTTGTTGTGTGTGGGATGAAAGAGTATGACCCAAGGGAGGGAAGAAGTCAAATCAGGCGCTGATCTATGTGGCAAGCACAGGGGAAGTAGGTTACTTTAATGTGCTGTGACGTTATCGCTATGCTTATCTCCATTCGCTGTCATAATACGAATTCCTCTCTCTCTCTGCTCTTACTCCTCCTCTCCACTCTTCTCTTCTTCCCCTTCAAATGCTGCTCTAATCAATTTCAAATGGCAGTCGTTGTTGTGAGTCGTGTGCCGCTTTCGGCTAATCAGCATTTGGCAATCTTTTTGAAAATATTTTTCCATATGGCCAACGCTTCATCTTGCAAAGATTAGACGCAGCAACAACAACAACAACAACAACATCGTGAACTGTCAGCGATTGCAGACAAACGAAGCGTTTAGTTTCAATGTTGCAGCAACTTGTTGCCAGCTGCATGTTGCCAGTTGGCATAAGTAAATCAAAAGAAATCAGCTTAGATGTTGCAGCAATATCGACGTCATTAAATAAATAAATGAACAACATTTAGAGGTCAAACAATTGTGGGAAGACTAAAGTAAGTAAGGAAAGTAATTACATATTTTTATAGCTTTAAGTGGTAAAGACATTATCGAAGATATTTAAACTTTCAGAACTTATCAAATAAAGAAAAGTCTAATGCAGAATATTTCATATACCATAATCAACAATATTGTTTTAAACAAGTTAACAGATTTATAAGTTTCAGATAAGTGTATGCCAAATTCCAACATTGCATTGTGCTAAAACAGATAACATTTTTATTGGAAGTTGTAAACTTTTAATATGAAGAAAACAAGAGAATAAAGACTATATTTAGATAGTTGGTACACATTTATGAAAACTGCTGCGATTTCTTTTTAAATGTGATACGAAATGTATTTTGAGATGCCAACAATGGCGACAACAGGCAACGTAAGCTGCATGTTGCTGCAACTTGTTGCTGGCAACATGTTGTTAATTGGTGTATATATAAATCACAAGTGGTGCCGTAGCCGTCGCCGTCTCTGTCGCCACCATCCATCTAATCCCATCCCAGCCCAGCCCAACCAAGCACATCAATTTTTATTGCCGCAGGTCATGAGCAGCCAATAAAATGAAAAAAGGCTTTTCGAATGCATTTTTCTCCCGATATATATTTATGAGTACATCGACTGATTTCCTATATAAGTAGTATGAGTATATGTCTATGAGTATATTCGTCTATCGATTCGATTTTGGGCCGTTTTGCAGTTGTTTTTATATACATTTCGTTGACCTGGGCCCAGCCCCAGTAATGATGATGATGAGTGAAGATCATTAAACGCTGAGTTTATTGTGCGAGTGGGTTGTCTATTAGTATTCCCTTTAACCTCCTCTCTCTTCTATTACTTTTCATATACTCAGTGTCGTGTGGCATTCCCCAGTTGTCATTGCATTGTGGCATGAAATAAGTTGTTAGTTTTACTTCTTTTTCTATTTCGACTTGGCCACAATGCAACTGAGACATTTTGTGTGTGCATGTGCATTCGAAATCCCAATCCCAGAGCCACAATACAGTTCAGTACAGTGAATTTCTCCCCCTGCCCTCTTTTTAGCCAGGACATTTATTCTCTCAACTGCTTGCCACACATGAGTCGGCACGTTCATGAATTTGAATTCAATTTCAGTTGCTCCCAGAACACACTCAGCCAGGCCTTACTTCCTTCCCCCCTCTTGTGACCTTTTAGGCTTCTATTTTTATATGGATTTTGTGTGCTCAAAAATAAAAAGAAAAGTTGATAAAAAAATGAACTTGAAATTGTCTGCTGTTTCATGTTGCGCTGTCAGCTCTCTTGGCAATCTGCTTTATATATATATGTATGTCTGTCTAAATATATATACATATTATCTGTTCCATTTTCAAACTGTCAGTTTTATCTGAAATATTAACGGTTCGTTAATTGCTTTTGCTTTGACATTCTGCATGAAGTTTTCAATTGTTTGTGACATTATTATTATTATTTAAATATTTATTTAATGCAAACGCTTTTAATGAGGCTAACTACATTATATTAGTTCAGTTCTCTGTGATTCGTTTATGTGCGGTAAAATAATTAAGATTGCACTGCGTTAATTGCATAACAACCAAATTGAATCCCATAAATATTTAACATTAAATGCACATTTTATTATCGCCGTTTTGTGCTTCATTTATGTGCACAAAAGTAATTTAAATTGTTTAATTTAAGGCATAGAAATTGTTGCATGTTTATCCGCCATATCTTTAAAACTGTATATGGTCTGTATCTGGTTTTTATATCCGTTATTATGCAGAGCATTCACGCATGAAATTTCACAATATTTTCAGGTTCTTTTATGCGCTACACTTGAAATTATAGGGCTTATTGCAATGCAATGCAAAGCAATGGCTAGCATTTAATAAATTTAACATCCACTCTATTTAAATAAAATATAAAGTTTATTTATCTAATAAAAGTATATTCTTTTGTATATCATATATATTATTATATATCCTTATTGTCCATAGCGCATCAGTTTATCCGACATGTTCTGTCAATTTATGTATGTTCATCTGCTTTTTATCTTGTGTACCTGACAATTTTAACATTTGTTGGAATGTCTGTCAGAGTATTGCACACATTTAAATGCATTTTTCACACACACATTTCTCTCACAGGTGTCAAGGAATTTTGTCACATAAAATTGTTGTAGAACAACAACTATAACAATAGCATAAATAATTGGCAACCGTGGAAGATACCAAGAGACAACGTTGTTGGAATTCCTAATAAGCCAAAGCTTTCGCCCATCGAACGTTTGGTGAGCCCATTTTTAAATTGTCAACACTTGGCATGAAAAATTAAACAAATTAAACAAAAAAATATATACGACAAATAAAAACAAAACAAAATAAATGCTAAAAAGCTTAACCTACATTTCATAAACAGCTAATTAAATTGCCTGACAGAACGTTGTCAATAAATCAAGAACTTTTAAGCGAACTATGACATAATGAAATCCCCCGTAATGCTCTCGACATTCATAAATTAGTTCACGGACTCTGCGAAATATGACAAAATACACAGATCACATATGTATATACCCTGTGTACGATATGTGACATAATTTACTGTCACCTTTGGTTTAAATTCAGCCTTCAGATCATAACAAATACTGCGGGATTGTCAGCCTGCCAAAGAGACAATTAATAAACAATTAGATGAAAGCAATGTCTCAACATTATGCTGTTGCAACAAGTGGTTGGGCTTTTTTTTCTCTAAATTGAAATTCAATGAAACCAATTCCGTAATATTCTCGTACTCAAATTGCTTTCTATGCTGGCAGATGACTAATTTCGTTGTTAAAAATAAAAATCTAAAGAAAAAAGCGTAGGAAAATTGCCAAGAAATTTGGCACGCTTCTTATTTCACGCACACATTAGAAATAAAATAAAATAATAAAGCTAGACGATGATATAATACTCTCGGAAAATCATTTTTAAAAAATATATATTAACAGGCAACTTGTTATTTATGAGCTAGGCAATTTATTAGGTTTATATATCAATTCGATACAGACTATATATCTACTTTATCAACCGCTGATAGATTATTAAGAATGGTGAAAAGTATACCTCTTGTTTTTGACCTATTTGTTATACCCTTTGTTAGGGTATTATTCTCTTAGCCAAGAAATAAAAGCGAAAATTAACAGAAACAGAGGCAAGTCAAAGACTTTGCGCGAGTGTGAACCAATTAACCAGCTGAATTATGGTGAAAACGCTTTTGGCTTATCTGTACAAGTGATATTATATAGAAGCATATATATCTAGATATATTTAAGTAGTTCTGTGGTTTTCTAGACATTTTCCCTGTTGCTTTGCCAAAAAGAAACCAAACGACAAATCGTTGTGCATTTATTAAAAATTGAAAATAGAAAGTGACGAAATTGCAAGAAGTTAAATATAATGTCTTTTGAAATTATAATGCAGCGGTTAGTAATTTTTCTATATCTTTTGATTTTGAAATTTGAAAACAATTTTAATGCTACATTTGCCAATTTTATTGTCAACATTCACATTTGAAATTTAAAATTGGGTGTTTTCTTGTTTCATAAACAATGTTGATATCATCGATGGCAAACATATATTTAGAATATTTTTTAATGACTGCTTTTTACGACTGGGAAAACTTGTGATGCATAGGTAAATGTTGGGTGCCAAATTCTGTAGAAGAACTCTACGGAAGTAGGCCTTAAATTTAAGTAACTACTGGGCACTTCATTAAAGTGGTCCATGGGAAGAAGTTTTAATGATCTCGAGGCACATGAAAATATAAAGAAGAAAAACTGTTAAATGTTGGCAACGTCTCTGGCAATTGAGATTGTAGAAGGGGGGCCATAAAATAAATAACTCTGTGGCACATGGGCGCCTAAGTTAATGAGGGGCCCCTTCCCAGTTCTCTCAGCTGACTGACTGAGATGTGAACTTCCGTTGCGTGGCAGGAAATGCAAATAAACAAAAAAGAAAACAGAAAAAATAGTCGCTTCGACTAAAAGTTCTCGCACATTTTGTTGGCCACTTTGAATTGATTTTTATGGCCAAGCTCGTAAGTATTTGATATTTATGAACGCCCGCAATTTGTATACGCATTATAATCTACACAAATAGCGTCGAGTACATGACAGGTTCCCTACCCTAACAGTTTTGGGAAACAACTGCCAGGGGGCACTGTTTGGCTGTGGCTGTGGCTGCTTGTTTATGTAAATGGATAGTCGGGAGCCGAAACGAGATGCCACACACGAGGATAAACCGAATCCATATCCGAGATACGTTTACATTTCAACTGCAAACAGCGGATGCCTTTAAATGCAACAAAACCGTTTCGGACAACCATTGAAATTCATTAAAAAAAAACATTAAAAATAATTTAAAAACAAAAAAAGAACTTAAGGGGGAGGAATATGGGAGGTATTCCCGCTTATTTTGGCTTATGTTGGCAACTCGTCCTCGTCACTGCAACTTGATTATGCTTTATGGCCAGGCTAAAAAGCTACTCGACCATGCCCAGAGGGAGCGTCCACATCCCCAGAGTGGTTAAGCCCCGATCCAAGCCGCGACCACGCCTCCCTCTTCGACCCACCGACCATCGCCCACGATGCCTGCATAACTTTTTCACTGTCCCAATTTATGAATTCATTTTTTTTCATTTCACTTCTTTGCCTTTCGGCTGCTTGTTTTTCCTTCACGTCTGTGTGAGCTTGTGAATGTGTGTGAATGTGTGTGAATGTGCTCCTGGACGTTGGCTTTTTTCCTCATTTTAATGCGCAAACATTAGCAGCCAAGAGTTTTGGCTTTATTATTGCTCATTTGCACAGCCGCGTCCTGAGCTAAGTTAATAACAACATGTTGTAAATTTCATTTGCGCGGCAGGAAAATAAATATAAATGAGAAACATCTTTAAAATGCCTCAAGCGTCATTGACAGTTGGTAAAAAAAACAAACGTAATATTTAAATAATTCTTTCAGCTCATCATTAACATATTTGAAAAGTTTCTGCATATTATCTTGAGATAATTTCTTAATTTTTTACATTTTAATTGTTGAAATATCTCTTTTCAATTGTCATCAGACTTTAGTTAAGAAGTTAACTTAAATTAAGCTGACAACAAACCTTTCAACTGAAATAAAAACAAATGAAAAACTTTCCTACCCGTAGAATTCAAGAGGTTTTTCTTTGCTTGTCTCTTTTCGTGGGCGTTCTTCTGCTCTTTGTTTTTTGCTAAAGTTTCAGTGCCTTTTTTAGGTGTTTTTTTTTCGTCAGGTTCATGAAAATTCAATAAGTTTTTCAGCTAAATGAATTTGGCTTTTAATGCATACACTTCTCTCGCAGCTCTTTTTTTTTGTGCTTTTCAATGTGTTTTTCTCTGTTTAATTTTTTTTTTGGTTTTGTTTAAGCTTTCGTTAACGTTGGGCTTCATAAGTTTTAATTAGCCGCATTTTATGCGAGTCCATTTAAATCAACAACAAGCAAAGAACTGGAACAGGGAACCGGCATAAGGATAACAGGAGTCTAACAAAAGCAACAGCGATAAGCCATTAAAATTGCAAAAGGAAAAATCATACTTGAATTGCTGCAAGGGCGTATATTTTTAGCACAGAGTGTGAGAAAATCAATTAGCCTAAACTTAGCAATCGACTCTGTAGCCAAGCCTACCCTTAACTATTGTATATATATTAGTCTATGGTCTATGGTTTATGGTGTGGGATACAATTCACTTCATATCTGGTTGCACGCTGCGCTTCCGTTCGTCGCTCGTTTCCGTTTCCTGTCTCCTGTCCTGCCCAACATTCAGACATTTATTCCTCCATCTGAATACTCCGAGCCTTGGGCAAATATTGAAACAACTGATTAGTTTGAGTGAGCTGCAATTGTTGTTGTCGAGTCCTCTGTACATATATGGATAATACCCTTCTACCCGCATTCGAAACAATAGTTCAATTTAGCATTATTGCACTCGAAACAATATGGCAATATTGAGATATTCATGGCATTTAATTGATTTAATAGGCCAAGAAAAATATCAATCGAATACAGTATGCAAAACTCTTCAAAATGCATTGAATCAAATAAATTGCAGTTTATTCATTTATTTATTTTATATGGGTGTTCATCTAAAAGTCTGAGTGAGTGTGTGTATGTCTGTGGGTGTGTGTGTGTTTATGTTGCTAATTCAAAGTGTGCTTTAAAGTAGCCAAGGGGCAGTTCAATAAACTTATATTTATTGATTGAAGTAGGTAATCAAAATAATGCATTAAATATGCCATTTTAAATGCCATGACTATAATTTTCTTTATATTATTATTTATGGAAATATACATTTATTATAAGCTCAAGTTTATCTAGTTTCTAAATTATGGAGTTTGTATATACAATTAAAAATACAAGGAAGAATATTCATTTATTATAACGAAAAGACATTTTAAGAATCTAATTGAAACAACAGAAGCAAAATTACTTGAATTTCTTAACATTTCTGCTCAAATTTCAATTTCCACTTGCATTTCCATTTCAAATTTGTATTTGTTAGCAATTCTACTTATTATAATTATATTGGCATTGCAAATTAGCTTAGTTTTCAGTGTCTTTGACACGTTTCAGCCATAGAACTGGAGTTGTTATGCAACACATATATACACATATACTATATACATACATATACATATAAAGGAATATATATGTATGTAATTTAGACTATATAAATGTCACCAAAACTTAAATGGCATGCGAGTCACAGACGTTTTCCTAATGGAATCACAATTTCTCCTTCTCAAACACACACACCCATGAAAGTTAAACCAGAATTTCTGTATTTTTGCTTTTTTTGTTGTACAACTTAACTGCAAAAGTTGAGCGAAAATAAAGCGACCTCTGCCTTTGGTCTGTGGGCGTGTCAACAAAAAAGAGTGAGTGAGTGAGTGAGTGAGAGAGAGCGGGAAAGAGATAGAGAATTTGGCCAAATTGAACTTAATCAAATTGGAAGAACGTTGAGCAACATTTGAGCATTTTGCACGCTTCGTTTTGTTTTTGGTGCGCCGCCAACTTGGCCAGACATTTTGGCTCTAATGGCAAAGGCCACTTTTAGTAGCAGGGGTCGAAAGTTGTAGCGGGGGAAAACGACAGAGGCAAGTGGGCATGAAAATTGAAATGACGAATTGTTGTCTGTCTCTAGTTGTGATTGATAAAGTTACGACTATACCCTGTAACTTATATGGCTAATAGAGATGCCACATAATAGTTGACATCATTAAGTATTATTGCCTTAAAAAAAGGAAGAACTTTAACTGTTCAGATGATTAAAGTCTATTTACTTGGATATTTATTTGTGTCGTTCAGTATTTATCCTTAACTGATGTAGTCTTTAAATTCTATAACAGAGTTTTTTATTTTGATTTAAATATATAAATAAATAAATAAATGAAAATCATAGAACAGAGTTCCCTATCTAGTTTTAAGCTCCAATAACTTTTTTTGGTGTCTGTTTTACGAGACATTAAATAAATTAAACTATACATAAAAAACATTGTCTAAGCTACTCTATAAACAGTTAAGGTATCTTTCAGTCTGTAGATATATTCTTTTATTATTTAGATACAATTCAGAGTGTATCTTTCATTAAACATGTGCTAAGTACTCGGATTAGTTGAGGCCTGATTACATACCTAAATAGAGTTTATAGTTTAATAAGAGCTTTTTATAATTATTGTTCTACTTTCTAACTAAAAATATTCTTAAGCTTCTCTATAAAAAGTCATGCTATTTTTCTGCCTGTAGTTTTATTTTTTTGTGATTATATTTAGCTAAATTTTTGGACTCATGTTCAAGTACTTGTCTTAATTTATGCTTAAATTCTTAGCTCGCACTTTAAACTGATTAGGTCGCTTCTCAGGGGAATGCGTCTCATGTTCAGGCCTGAATAGACACACACACACACACACACACACACTCAATTCTCCTTTGGGCCATGGATAAATGTTGCCTACATTACGGAAACAGCAGCAATCTTGGTAAGAGTTTGCAAACAAAACTCTTTTCTAATTGCATTTGAGTGCAATTTATAGTTGAGAGGATTCTATGCTAAACTGACCTACAAATTATGCAGTGCGAAAAGTGCTGCAAAGTCTGTTTCCCCTCTCCCCTTTCTTTACCCCCATCTGCTGCTACTTCTTCCAAACTAATTGAGTTGTTGCCGTGTTGCAGGTGCAGCTGCAACAACAGTAATGCCAGTCAATTAAGTGGCTAAAGGCGAATCTAAAGCCAAAGACTGAAGTCAACATCTTCCAACAATTTGAATAAGCGCTAAAATACATTTCATGTGACCTAATTAAAGTAGAGGGAGAGGGAGAGCAGAGGGAGGGGTAACAAAAGTCGCATTAAACGTTTTAATTACAAATTGTTACAGCAACAACAACAACAATAATGGTTAAGAATTGTCTTCAGTTGCCACTTCCGTTGCTAACAAGCGTATCCTTGTTTTGTTTTGTTTCCTTTTGTTTGCTTTTTTTATACCTCTGCGGCAAGTGAACATCCTTCTTCTCTCCCTCTTCCATTCTCCATTTTCTTTAGCTGGCTTTATCTACGAAAGTGCTACTGTTGGCCTGGCTTTAAGCACCTGTTCAGCCATTTCAACAATTTTCCCTGCATGTATATATAGTTATTATATATACATATATCGCACTGCTTTTTTATACTATTCAAACGAATTTTTATAGTGCGCGGACTGTTTGTAAATTGAGTGTTAACCCCTCCACAAACCATAGACTGTGGCTGCTGACCACCAGCAAAAGCACTCTCAAACGTTAACTGGGTCAACACACACACACACACACACAGAGCACACAGTGCATATAGAGATTATACCAGATGGACATATATGTATGGCCATGCATGTGCAGTATCTCGGCCAGCTATTAGCCTAGACAGGAGATCATCTTTTAAGACTGTAATTACTCAACATGTTGGCACGTGACGTGCATAAAAGCAAAATGAAATATGCTCAGCAATCAGATATCTTTCAGTGCATGAAGCATTAAATAAGTGTTATTAAATATTAAGTATATATATTTATGGTTGAATAGAAAAAGGGCATGAATTAAGGAACAAGGTTTAGGAATTATTTTCAATACAACTGCTGAGTAATTACTAATGCATGACTAACTTTAAATACTTTTTCTTAAGGCAGAGATAGTAAATATTCATTTTAATAAAAATATAAGATACTTATGAGCTCAGGATTTAAATAGTTCAGATGCTGGACTATTAAATAATTATGCGTATCTTAATATTTAATGTAAGTCTTTTTAGTTTAGCATAATAACAGGACAAGTTACCAACTCATATCTACTATTGTTTTACTATTTATCAAAGATATTTTCAGGTGTGCATTATAAACCAATTGCAAATTTAATTATGTACTTTACTAAAGACCTTAATATATGGTTAAATGGTTAAATTAATTATATGGTTTAGTATAAAAGACAAGAGTAAATGAAAAAATACTTTTCACCTCATACATTTTTATCAACTAATTCACTAAGAGTTCTAATTAATTAAATTCGCTAAGCTCAATATTTGCACTGTGATCGCTCTAAACTGGACTATTTCAGCTGCATAAATTGTTTTCACAGCTTGTTAGACGTGCACAAATACACATACATACACGTATGCATTCGATATGTATTCCCGTTTATTCATGTGTATTTGCTGAGTTGTTCTTGTTGTTGTTGCTGTTGCAAATGCTCAAAATTGGCCATGCGACATGTGGCTTGTGTCAGCTTCTAAACATGCGAGCCAAATCGATGAGCCTAATTGGCTTTGACCAATTCAGACGAACCGAAAGCCTACAATTCGAATACGAACATATGTATATACATATAAGTGTGTATTTGAGTGTGCAACAACAACTGCAACATTTATTAATATGCGTGGGTTGATGTCACACGACAAATAAACGCAACAACTTCATTAGCGATATGCCGCCGGCAATGCTGTTCCCGTTTGCTGACTGATTGACTGATTATGGTCAAGTGTTCGGTGTTGCCAATTTACTCCCCTCAGTCTTCCCCTTCGCATGTTGATCATAGTGCATTTTGTTGTTGTTGTTGCAGTTATTGCTGTTATTTTCTATTAATTATCGCGCAACTCTAAAATGTATTTATTTATTATGCACACGCCGTCGTCGCGGCTCTGATTATATTTCGCATTTATTTTTGGCTCGTTTTCTGATTCTTTTAATTTTTATATTGCAGCTCCATGCTAGCGCATTTTGTTTTGCTTAATTGCGCGTGTTGCACGCGGCGTATGCGTTATATACGCCATGCATTACACATACGCACAGTTGTACAATTGCAGGGACTTCGAATGGCAATTGTTGCCGCCGCCGCGTTGGCTCGAAAATCAACAAGCAAATATTTTGCCAACCCAGGCAAGGCACACACTACACACTACACACACACACACACTACACACTCACATTTTTGTTTGTATCAAACGTTGGAATTTTCTTCAATATTTTTCTTTTTTGTTGTACATTTTCCTTTCCGACAAAAATGTTGGCTATTTTTCTTGTTGTCCCGCTGCTTGTTTTAGTAGTTGGAGTAGTTGTTGTTCGAAAGAAAATTGTGTCATTTGTCTACAAGCTAAAGGGTTGAATTCTGTTTGGTCAGTTAACCAAATTCCAAGAAAGAAATGCTGTGAGAGCTTACCTAAAAATAGAACAAAAAGAAGGGAGATAACAATTGATTAGTTTAGTTATTCAGTTGAAATCTATTGTTAGAAAAAGAGTAAATTGCTTTGCAGGAAATTATATATTTGCAGAAAAGTATATAAATTTCATTTGTTCTTTGGAACAATTGGCTGTTTGCATTTTATTTCAATTAGATTGCATCTTACTTTGACCCCAAAGTTCATAGCCATCAACTGGAATATACTAGAATAAATGTGCATTAATTTTTCTTGTTGAGCTGTCACTTTGGCAAACAAGTTCAAATTAAGCGCTGCCACCGTTGAGATTCTATTTCGCTCGATTCTTTGAATAGAAATACAAGTATTCCATTGCAAGTTCCCACAGACAACAGACAAGCTAAATGACTTTGCTACCGAAACAATGCAAAAATCTCTGACAAGTCAACGAACAACTCGAAAATGTCGCGACTTTTGTGCGGGATTAGCGTAAGTATATTCAGGGGTAAACAACCCGGTTGGGGTGGAGGGAGGACAAAAGTGTGATGGCAACTGACAAAGACAAGAAAACTGTAGCAGCTGCACAAAGCAAATAAGTAAAACTAACAAAAATAAACGCGCAACAAAAGCGAAAAGAAGACCAAAAAGATGCAACACAACTGAAGCATAAAAGGAAGCAAGTAAAACTGATAGTGATAAACTCTAATATACCCTATACACAATGACAAAGTGAGCTGATAAGTATGCTACTCTAAAAGCGTTTGCAGTTCATTTGATTGCGTAAACTACCCTTCGGCACTCTGCTGAGAGGGTAAACAACAAACACGGAAATTCCCTTGCACATATTTCAATTTTGTAACATTTTTGTATTCTATTGTATCTTCTTGTTTGTGGCTTTGCAGTCTTTGTGACTTTCCCTCTTATATCGGGCAAGGAAATTACATTAAAAATGCAAATCTGCAGTGGAGTTTTTAGTTGAGTTCCCATTTTGTAAATGTATTTCAATTCAATTAACTATCAATTTAACGGTTCAGCAATCGTTTTAGATATGGTAATTTAATAAGTGAAAAGCCACAGAGTGAAATAAATTTGACATCAAATTAGGTACGAAAAAATTGCTGACAAAATTAGTGAAATGCTAATTAGAAATGGCAATAAACCACAGTAATATATAAATAGAAATTTCAATTTAATTTTCGTTTTGATTTAGATTTCAATTTTCGTAGGAAATGAGAAAGTACCAATGCGTACAATTTGCATAAACAGACGGACGGCATTTTTATTGTGTTCTTTTGGGGCTGAAATCCATAAACCCAGAATCAAGAAGAGCCTACAACTCAAACCACAGGCAACTCGCATTTATTTCAAATGATTTATGGAATGAAAACCGGTGGCAATATGTGCCGGAAATTTGTGCGTATTTTGGTATTTTATTTTCTATATTTTTGATAACATTTCAAACATATTAAATACACATTAATTTTGTATGCCATCAGCATTGATAGCACTTCTCCTCTCTGTCACACTCTCTGTCCCTTTCTCATCTTCTTCCTTCATCAACCAGATCTTGACAGCTCTAAGCTGGCAGAAATTGTTGTCATTTTTATTGCTTGGAGTTGACATTTTGGGTTGGCCATTTCGCTTTAGCACGAAAAATTGTTTTGTAAGGATTCCAAAGAAATGCAGATAAATGAATACACATAAGTACTTTTGGAAATGCCATTAAAATGAATATGAATAAATTGCTTGATTTAAAATACAACAGAGTTGAATACATGAATGTACAGTAAATAAAAAAGACTGTGAAATATGTTGCCTACTCGCTTACACTGCTTGTGTGCAAGTGAGACGACTAGAGCTGAAGTTGCAGTCAAATTTTATAGCAATAAGCACTTGAGAGAACTTTACCCTTGCAGTTTGACCTTTGCAAACTAAACAAAACAAATATTCTGATCCACAGCAGCCAGCTTTTGTATGTCTATCGCCTTAAGCCTTGCAAGCTATCGCATTCTCATTCTCTGACTAATATAAACCTCGAATCTTTGCCTACCTCACCCTTTTCTAATGCTGTAGTTTCCCATGCGTCAGCTTTTGTCTGTCCATCTGGCCTTAGGCAATAATTTAATTTCAAAGCTGCTACTGGAATTAATGAACAATTTATTTATTTATTGTTCACACTTCTATACGTACATAAATGAAATCAATGCTCACGCACCTTAAAAAATCGCTTTACAAAATGGAAAAACCAATATAAATTGTAAAAATTTCAAACTTAAACCATAAAATATGCTTTTATGACTTTCGGCCAAGTATTTAAGCCGGCAAAATATGGCAGCATTATAATTACAAACACACACGCACAACAATTTCAATTTAGCATGCTAAATTCTTTTCAACCATAAAACGAAGTCGCATAAAATGTGTTTTTGGGTGTGCTTCAACCAAAAATTAGCGACAGCGACAGAGAAGTGAAAGAGAAAAGACGGAGAAAGAGGAGGAGGGTGTGGAAGCGAAGCTAAAGGTGGTGCCTGTCTCGTAGAGTGATTGAAACAAGCTCAAAAAGACAAAATAAAAAATAAAACAGTGCTGAAATAACCCTAAACTCAAATCAAATATTCAGTTCGTGAAAGAAAAGGCCATAAATGCAAAAAAGAAACCTGTAAACAATCTTATGGCATCAACAGTTAAATCGAAAAGCCATACAAAATACAACAACAACAAAAAACCGAAAAAAACATCAAAGTTTATGCGCATGGCATGCGAAATTCAAGATCATGTTAACAAAACGCCCAAAAAAAAAAAAACAAACAAAACTATGGCAAAAGCGACAAACTGTTTAAAACCAGAACTGAGAGCAGACCAAGAGAAGTTAAAAGATAGAGCGAGAGAGAGAGAGACAGTTTCTCGACATCGTGATAAGCGATCACGCATGAAAATTGAAGACAATAAGATACAAGAATGTCAACTAGTGAAGAGTAATCGACTAGCAAATGCCCTGTGTCCTCAAAAGAAGCAAATAGAATGCCTGCCCATAAGCACAAAATTACACTACCTCATTGTAGTTGTACAGGGTATGCAAAGAAAAAGGTATCATAAATAAAAGTTACCCAAAGACAAGACGAAGTTTGAATACGTAACACAATTCCCTCCGGTGGCCAACATAAATATAAATATATCCAAGTATTTAGGGAATACCAAAACAGGAACATACTTTTGAAATTAATCATTCTCGCAATAATTCTCAACTATTTAAGCTGCGCTGAGTAAAGTAAAGTTGTTAACAAACCTGTTGACAAAGTTATAAAGCTCTTTCAACAGATTTAGTTTTGTAGTCTTTTGAGAACTTGTGACTGTCGCTTGACGGGTTTGCACAGCTCCCCCAATTTATAATGAACTCGACGAAAATGGGGACCCAAAGTATATACGAGTAGTTATTTTAGGGCATGTTGTAAAAAATGCAAAACGCGTCTTGGATTACGAGGCGTCAAAGTATTTTTGTTAATTAATCCATAGAAGTGGTCATAAAAGCGTCCAAAAAAAAGTTCAACAGAAATTAATCAAAGTTGAGAGGCGCTGTCTTGATGTTCTTCAACTGTCAGCATGGGTCCACTTGATGAGTTTGGTTCATTGAATTAATGATGTAATGCTACATTACGAAAAAATAAATAAGGTAACCAAAGTTTGGGAAGCGCATTATAAATTCTATGGGAGGCTGAACCGTTTGGGGAGGGTGAAAAATGTTATAAATATGCAAAATGATGTAAAACGCGATTGCAGATGATCATAATGTTGATGATAATATTAATGATGGCAGCTGCTGTATTTATTTAAATGACTAACTTGGTCAACAAGTGAAATGCGTTACATTGGCAGGGTTTTTCAGTGGAAATTCATGGTTGTTTATCAGTCTGTGTTTATCTTATCTCAGTTGAGCAGAGTAGTGCATGAGGTTGCCCAACTCTTCCTCCTCCAGACAGTTGGCAACGAGCTCGCTCACTTGCGTCTTATCTAGAGACCAACATCAACAGAAGTAACAAAGTAAATTAGTCCAGAATACTTGAAAATGAGCAACAATGACCCAGAAAGATTTACGAGTATTCAATTAACAATTAATTAAGTGGTGCAAAAACCGTAAGACGAACAACAAAACTAAATCAATTAATTAACTGATTATTTTCTTAAGGAATGATTAAGCGCACAATCATTCACTTGATAATCGCAAAGGTTGTGTTGTAAAGAAAGATAATTAGCTACGAATGTAACTTTATCTCAAATGAAAAGTTCTAGAAAACAACTTCAGTTACATTTTCTGTCAGTGTAACTGCCTTCAAAAAGAACTCACAAATCATGCACGGCTTTCTGATTTGTTATTACAGCACATACCTTCAACTTATGAGCTTGAACTTTGATTCGTTTATAAAACAAAGATATAAGAACAGAAAAGCAGAAAAACAGAAAAACAGAAAAAAGAGCTGAGTTCCCCGAATGACACTTCAGTTTAACGAACTTGCGATACGCGACAATATTATAGCCAGACGCCAGTCTAAAACCAAATTGTCAAAGTCAGCAAAAAATGAGAGATTGAAAAGAAAACACGAAAACAAAACCCTAAAAAGGGCATGGCACCATAAAGAACCTCAGTCTGAACATATAATTAAGAATAAGACCAGAAATATTATCGTTTCAATTGAAATTGTCCAACGTGTTGAGTTTTGATTAATAAGAAAACTTTTGATTCCCAAATGCTTAGCTAACAATTTTGTTGCTGTCAACATTGTGTGCAGTATTTGTTTAGGGGTCGTTGTTGGCCAACAAAGTTTATTTGAACTGCAGTTGCATATTACGATGGACTTAATTCAGTTGGGTGTGCTATAAACTCTTAATTAAGCGTCGCACACAAAGGCAAAGAGCAACCAAAAACAGTCAAGTTCAAGTTTATGCGCCGCGCAACGGGGCGTATGCGCAATGTGAGCACAGCAAGAATCCAAAAGGCAACAACGACTAGGGAATACTTTTTAATGGAAACTAAACACTCTGCAGGAGGCTTATCAAATGTATTGCAAACAATTAATATTGTAGAACTTTTAAATTTAAATTTACAGTACAACAAAACTTTGTATACCCTCTCAATTGTAGAGTATTGAGTGTAAACACTTAGTCCATTAGCTTTGGCTTTGGTTTTTTTCACAGCCGTTGCCTTTGCCTTTCAGTCTGATTTATTTGTATGCCGCGTGGGACGAAGGCACAAAAGGTCAAGGACGTAAGCTAAAAACACAATCAGGAAATGTTTTAGCCAATGATGTTGAGACTGGGATTGAGACAGAGACTGAGACTGGGGATGGGACGGGGATTGAGACAGAGACTGAGACTGGCGGCACTTGGCGATAATCAAATGGCGCCAAATGCCAAGGGAATCGATAAGATTTTAGCTATTTATAAGGCACATCACTTTCATTTTGATGTTGTTATTGTTATTTTTGCTGTAATCGTTTCGCTCAATCAAACGCAATTGAACATAAACATATCGACAACAACATCGACCGTTCATCACATTAATGTCAACGTTAATGTCAACAATTTGCAATGCATCAAACTGGTAACAACAACAACAACAACGGTTAAAAGCAACTTTAACGTTGACGCATCCATTTAAAAAAAAACACCAAAAAATACCAGCTGCAAATGGAAATTGAAAATTCGAATTTCGAATAATATTCGTGCTTCACGCTCGTAATGTTTCAAATTAATTTTAATGTCAGTATTTTAAATGATTTACTGCAATTTGTGGCACACTCGTATAATTAACGCAATGCCGACAGAAAAAATATATAAAGCAATTCAATATTTATACTTTCGAGTGTTAATTATCAACTGCACATTTTAATTGCAAATTAAATCAGTTTCCATAAGAAAACATATGCCAAAGTTACAGAGAACCAATTAAATTACATTTCCACAAAATATTTTACAGTCAACTTTTTTTATAGGTCAGCTACTGTATTTAACAGACTTTCAACTTTTATAACCTTGTCGAATTTAAGAAAATTTGCATGTGAAAGGTTTTTTGTTCAATAAAAATTAGCGAAAGATTTCGAGAACTTTAGAGAGTATTCTACATAGATTAAGATCTTCATGATAATATGTTGAGATTTTTAAGATTGTTCCATTTTAATCATATACAATTTGTTTAGCAAAACTTAGTCTGAATTTAATGCTAATATGCTTAAAATCTACAAATTAATTCATTAAAGTTTCTTCTGTTTACATTAAGATAGTTTCCCACTGTTAAAGGCCTCATTCCTCAACAAGTTCCAAGTTTATCTATTTATAAAAGACCAATTGTTGTTTTTGTTAAACTGCCTAAAATTATAAATACGAAAACTAATCAAAGTGTTAAACTGGCTCTATTCAAGTGGAATTAAATTCCAAATCGCTTGAGCGATTTACTAATTTAACTTGTTTTTGGTCAACAAGAAGAGCTAGAAAGAATAAACAGAAGAGCGACGACTCTTGGTTATCTAATCGGAGCTTAGTTGGTCATATCTTTATCTAAACATTTGCGCAATTAGCGGGAAATCGTTGAAGAGATGAAAGACCAGATGACACAAGTGCGAGCAGCAGCGAGCGAGAAAATGAAATTGAAAATGTGGAAAATGAGAATTCCATGCAATTAGCAGCAATTGCAAATTAATAATCGTGTCTCGTCCAAGGACAACAAGGACACTTGCAACACACGCAGCAGCAACACCCACGTAACGTTGACAAACGCGTGTCCCACTTAATAGAAAATGAGCCACACTAAAAGTGGGTGGTTGGGTGGTTGGGTAGTGGTTGGGTAATGGTTGGGTTGTTTTGTTTGCATCAAGGTGGTTGCGTGGGTCGAAAAAAAAAACGAACCCATAACAATTTGCAAGCGGATGAAAAATGTATGTGGAGCAAACTTTAAATTCATTACACACACGCAAAGTCAGCATAGAGTGAGATAGCTGCTAAAGGTGTGAGTGAAAGTGAGACAGAGCGAAAGAGAGAGAGTGAGATGTCAAATGCTGGTGACAACTTCACGTGCACATGGCCAGAACTAGCGAGCCAAGTAAGTTTGCCAACAGTTTGTTTAAACTGCGGTCACTGGGCAGGATAAACATGAACGTGGCCAAAAACCAAACAGCCCAGTCGGATTTGCCCCGCATGAGATTGCAAAACCCAACAAAAAAAAGGAAGGCTTATTTCAATACCGAGTGTTGGCAATTAAACCTTTCAGTGATTAGATTTATCTTTCAGATGGTAAAATTGTTAAACATTTCCTTTGCGGAAAACTTTCCTATTTTATAAATTCTAAACTCAAATAAGCAAGCGCAGTACGTTAATTAAAATTAAAGTTATCTCTTTTAACAAATAAAATAATATAAGACAAATATTAAAAAAGGATAGACTCAAATAAATGCTTATGCTAATGAAAATATTACCTAGAATAATATTATCATTGAAGGAGTCTTATATTTATTTGTTTCCGCAATATAAACTTAGTTAAACTCGACACTTTTAAAAATATTTGTACAATTTTCTGTCCTCCTTTTTAAAATTTTTTTATATATACTTTATTTTCGAGGCATCACTACTTACTATAGGGAAATGGTTTTGTAAATTTATTAGCTGCACTTAACTATTTGCTAAGCGTTCTATTGGCAAGTTTCCCAAATTTCACTTGTCATGCGATATTTACTTCACATGCATGACGTAGGCATGTGGAAAAGTAGACAACATTCCCACCTACTTGATAAGAAAACCGCTAATAAAGTGTGTCATAATTGTTATCTTATAAGAAACGTATTCGATAGCTTGGATTTCGTAGAGTCTATTACTTAAGTATCTGTGTTGAGTATTTGAGTGTAATTTAATCTATTTCCCACTGGGTGTCTATATGACATTGTGCGTGTTTTTTTAAGTTGACCTGCCCACTTCCGTGCACATTCGCACTTTCTATACGCACACACACATACATACAGAGGCCTCTCTCAAAGGACAAGCACAAGTCTGGCAATCTAAAGCAGAAAAAATAAAACGAACGAACTGAAAATTCGTGCCACGCTTCTATTTACGCTTTTATCTCTATGCCCCACTCAAAGCGAGGAAAATCCCTACCTCCCCCACTACTGCCTCTAGCTGCTTTTTTATACAATTTGTATTTCGCCATTTTCTTCTATTTACTGGCACTGGCACTGGCTTCTGCTTCTTGCCACTTCTTTACTCATCATTATGTGTGCTTCGTGTTAACCTTGGCCCAAAGCATTAAAAGCGTGCCAAGTACCCAAAAAACGGCAGAAGGAGCTCAAGAAGGCGAAGAAGAAGTAGAACAAGAAGAGGAAGAAGTGTTCGTGTTCATAGTCCGAGAACTGGACACGGCATACATTTAAAATTCGACAAACTGTTAACTAAAGTGCGAGCCAAGCGATCCACCAAGTGTTTCAAATCCAAGCAAATGCTCCTTCATTTTACCCGTGTGCAAATTCGTGGGCTCAGCCTCGCTTATCGCTCCTCTCTTTCACTCTCTCTCTCTCTCTTCACTCTCCCTTTCTCGTTTCCTGTTGCTTCTGGGAGCTGTTGCATTTTTTATGCCATTTCTTATTTCATTTGGATTTTTATTTTTATTTTTATGCTGCCTGCACAAATGTGCTTTATTTTATTTTTTTTTTAAGAACCCTTCACATTCACATTCACATTCGTATCGCATCTCACATTCGCACACAAGTTTATCATATTGTCTTCTTGGTAATGTTTTTTGCTTCACTTTTATTTTCTCCTGCTCATCTTGGACTTGTGTTTCTTTTTCTTGTTTTGCCTAATGGCTAGTTTGTATTGTTTGCCTGCTTTATACTCTTCAATAAGAGATGAAGTTTTTAAAAAACAAATAGCATGAGAAACTTAAATTGTTGTTAAGAAAAAAGGATTAGAAGAAAACAAAAGTCTAAGTTTATGAAACAAATTTTAAATTAAATAATAAATCTTTTATCTCAGCTGAAATTCTGTATTTTGTGGAATTCTGCGAAAAGTGAGAAATTAATATATTTTTACTAACAACTTAAACTTGGAAAAATGTATATTGTGAAAAGAACAAGGAAAGGAATTTCATCTGTTATTTACGATGGGCAACTGAAAGGATGTTCCTTAAAGCTTCCAAACGAAAATCTATAGAAAAAACACAAAGTTTCCTAGAAAGATTTAAAAGTCCAAGTACTCAAATTTTATGGCTAAAGTTAGTTCCTTATGCAAGTGTATTTTCGATTCGTTTTTTTGTGTTTTATTATTTTCACATGTGGCATTTTTCTGATGTCCTAAGTTGAATCAAAATTGCCGGCAAATGTTTTCAGTATTTATTTCTTGTTGTTGTTGTTGACTGTTGTTGGTTTCGCATGCCTCCAACATTTGTGCAGGGCTTTATTTTCCTGTTGGCCGAAAATAACAGAAACAACAACAACAACAAAAAGAACATCAGCAACATCAGCAGAAAAAAAAAGAAGAAAGAAAACAAAGTATAAAACACACACAAATGTATTTTTAGTGTGCTGCTAAATATCTAAATATATGCGCGATGGGACGAGCACCTGAACGAGGAGAAACCTGGCAAGAAATGTGCCGTCTACTTTTTTATTTATGAGCCCACCAAAAACGACGAAGCGTTCGCCATTTGGCTATGGCCCGAATCTTTGCCACAACCAGATGAAGTGCAGGAGGAGAAGGAGAGGAGGGGGGGGAGGAACTGCTACTGCTGCTGAAGGTCATTGCGAGTTTTGGAGCTCCCCTCCTCAGAGCCAGTTAAATCGATTTTAACGATTTTTTTTCTTCTACCTGAGCTTTAGACACACACTCTGACAACTTATGAATATGAAATGCATTTGCATGGTCAACCAAAAGCAACAACAACAACAACAAGAGTAAATGTGCTTTTGATTGACAAAATTGTGGCAAGGACATGAGCTCATTGTAGGCTCGACATTAATTGATGAGCCAAGGATTTCAGCATAAAGAGAGAAGTCATCCCAATGGAACTTCATTACAACTGTTCAACTGTTGTGTCATCTTTATAGCGCTTTCTGCTCACAGCTGACAGCTCATTAATAAACGGATTTTAGCAAAAAAAAAAAAAAGAACCTAAGTAGGAGGGTAATAACTACTAGCCAAGGCTAAAAGCACTTCTTCCTCTTCTGTTGGCCCTTTGTTGACGAGCTAATCTAGAACATAAATCTACAGTTTTATTAACTCCACAAAAGGCGATCAAAAGGCAGCAAACACAAGCCGTCTGTCCGTTGGGTATAGAAGGGGCGTAACATGCGATTGGGGGCGTGGCTGTCAAGTGGACGGTCACACCAAACACAAAAAAGGGAGCACTGTTCGCACAGCTCGCACTTTTAATTAGAGTGTGTTTCAAACAGGGCTTTTGAGCTCAGGAAATAGACAGTTTCTAAGCTGCTTGAAATCTACTCCTAAATTTCCATTAATTGCTTCGTTTGTAAATAAATTTAATTTATCAACAAAGCACTTTAAATATTTCTTTAATTTTCAATTCATTTGCTGAAATACTTGTGGTGTTTTTTATTTAAAAAATACGCTTTGAAGTAGAAAAATTAAATTTTATTGAACATTTTCAGTCCAAACAAAAGAATTTATATTTTCAAATATAAAATACTATAGTTTTAGCCGTGAAAATACATATTTTAAATAAAAACTCATATGTAATTACACATTTTATAAACATTTTCTATACATTAAGGAAATTTTATGGAAACGCTTCAAATTTATTACTAAACTTTGAGGCGCGTGTAGTTAATGTTAAGTTAATGTTTTAGCACTTTTAACTTATGTTAATTGCAAAAATTTATTTCATAACCATATTTTTGGCGTTAAATTTTGCTTATCAAACGACTAGTTTTTTTTGTTTAAATTTCAACAAACTTTGTGTTAATAAATCATTTAAGTTGTATTTATGCATTTTCCTTGACAGTTGCGAATTTGAAGTATTTCAAGTTGATTGCCTTTTTATCTCGATATTTAACGACCTAAAACTGAGGTGAGACTTTTATAGTATTTTTTCAAATAAAAATTCGCATAAATTTTCGTAATTTTAAGTAAAAAAATTCGAGTTCAAATTGATTGGCACTAACCTTTAGGGTTTCCAATTCAATTCTTCTGATTAGCAATTCGACGAATCAACAAAACAAATTCCAATCAGAGTCAACGAAAGAAACAGTTGTTTTTATCTTTTGGCACACAACACAACAAACAATTTTCGATTTCGTTTACGATTTCTAATTCACCGGCAAATTAACAACTGGCGAATTGGAAGCCAGGACCCCCGATAATTCTCAATTTCTCGAGCACACGGTAAATATTGAAACTAGATATTTACTTTTGGACGAAAATCCACAGATTTAGCCAATTAGCGTTGACTGGGCGCGAATTAGCAAATTAGCCAACACACACTGGAGAAGACACCAAAAACTTCAGTTAAAAAGACCGCAGGCCTCAATTAGATGGCCTAAAGATAGCGCCCGGCTTAAAAGAAGGTGCCGCTAAAATTTCACTTGCAATTGTGAAATGCACTTGTCATGCGTTATTTTGTTAGTAGAATTTGTCGTTTTTAACGGCTCTTTTGAAGTTCCGTTCAATTTCTATTGACTCGACTCGTTGGCCGCGCGCACGTTCGGCCTCAGCGACAGTAAAATTGCGACTGTTCCAAGCAACCGAAAACGCAAACGCAAACGCAAAAGCCAACAAGCAGCAACAGCAAAACTTCGATATGCCACAAACTAAATACACTTACAGTAGAAGCTAGTGAATTTATGGTTAACTATGGGCAATTATTATAAGGTTATGTACTTATTCTATTTGATAAAAAGGAAATCGAAAATAGATGTAGAAATGGAAAAGAATTTAAAATATAAATCATATTTTATTAAAGTGAATATTATTTGAGAATTTAAATATATGACAAAAAGATATGGAATATCTACAACTCGATTAAACTAAATTTCCTATGCTTTTTTAAATAAATACTTATAAATATTAATTGAGAATAGCGATTCCTTAAATCTTTGCATCTGAGAAACTTATTTATTTAATATTTTAAGACTTACAATTATATCTATAGAAAGCCATCTAAAAATATATTAAAACATTATTTAAATAAAAACATTTTGTAGTAAAATTGACATTATTAAATGGTTTACTGGCATATTAAATTATAAGATTATACTAAAGGTGCTGGGAAACGCAGTAAACAAATAATAATAATAAAAATAATAATACAAAATTTTAAGGTATGATAAAAATTACAGAATATCTACAGCTTTATATTTTTGAATTGATTTATTTTTACAGATTGGAGATTTCATTAATCTGAGCATTTTAAGAATTGACCTATTTAATATTTGCAGACTTAACTATAAAAAAAAAAATATTTAAATAAAAATGTAATTCATTAAATGAAAGAATTGTTTTGTTTTAAGTATATTTTATAATGAACTTGTACATACATAAATTATAGCTTTATAAAAAACGATAAAAAAGATGTTTTTAAAGAATGTTTAAAAACTGGCAAACGCATTAAGCTTTATCAACGCTTTTGACAGTTCAATAAAGTATACAATTTGTAGATGCTATGCAAAGTTAAGCATATTTTGTGACGTAATTGCAATACCCCAAAGAGAGCGTATAAAAAGCAAAAGCCGAACGAAGGCGGCCGGCTCCAATGTCGACGTCAGCAGCAGCAGCAGCAGCAGCAGCAGCAGCAGCAGAAGCAGCAACAGCGGCTGTTGATGCTGTGTTATGCTCTCGCTCTCTTTCTGTCTCTCCCTCTCCTTCTCTTCCGCTCTATGTGTGTGTCTTTTTGCGCTCTTGCGCTCAGTGTGTGGTTTTGTTTTTGGCTTGAAATTCGCCGGCTCCATGTTTATCAACATGTTGCAGCTTTTCTTATACTTTTGGCGCGTGCTTTCAAACAAAGTTGCAGGGCTTCAAACAAATGCGCAACAAATAAATTGTATTCGACTTTTTCTTTTAAGCCTTTTTTTTAGATTTGTTGCTGCTATTTTAATTGGGTGGGCTGTGTGATTTATAATTTATAGTCTATGTAGTTTATTTTCTTTTTAGGTGCGTCTGTTGCTTATTTATAAACACATTAAAATTTATAGTTGCCGACCCATTTGTGGCAGATTTTTTTGCATGAGATCAGCATCAACTAATTTATGTGCCAGCGCCACAGTGCGTTGTCATCGCTGTTCTACATTAATTTATGCTTAAACCAACAAACAAACATTTTATTTATGTATTTGTAGTTTGCTTGTTTCAGGGCCACAAACACACAAGTGTTGCCAGCTACTTTCACCCCCCACACACAATGTTGCAGGGCAACAAAGTTGCTTAACCAACAGATCGTTTTGTTTATGCCGACAATATTTGATTAGTCAGTTGTAAGAAACGTTGCTAATAAAAATCCGCCAGCTCAATTTATATTCATAGAATTCGTTCAAGCAAACAAATGATGCAATATCGTGACGCTGTCTATTCGTTATACTTTATTTATAAACATTAACGTATACGCCGCGTTGCCAATCAGTGTTTCAATGACAGCACTAAATATATAATCTCAACTTGATCATACAAAATTCTTATCTTCTCGTTACATTAATCCGTGTCAGTTCAAAATGAACTTGCTTGCTTATTAAAATTTTTATATTTTCATTTTGTCAAACTTTGCTGCACTTGGAAAGTTCCTTGCTCAATAATGTAAACAAAAGATTTCACAACTTTGGCAACTTGTTGCTGCGTTCGGGAACTCGTTTATATTGTGCCATGATGATAAAGAGCAGCAATAATATGATTCAAAAACTACAATAACAACTAAGAAAAGAACAGTAAAATAGTCGCATTTCAATTGCTCTTACTTTTCTTATTTAAAATGTATTTATCCATTTATTTTTATATTTAAATTAATAATGTTTTCCCATAGGAATTATGTCCATTATAAAACTTGTTAAGTTTACGATAACCAACCCATTTAATTTCTCTAATTTCAATGGGATAGATTTCTCAATTAAATTCGATTTAAAAATTATCAAGAAACGATATTAAACTGTATAATAAAGTTCCCAGAAATTATTTGTATAATTTTACTTGAAATTATGAAAAAAGAGTATTAAAATATAAAATAAGGAGAATTAAGCAAAATTTCAATGTCTGCTCAAACCTGACCCATTTAAATTTATTGACAGAGACTGGACGGATACATCAGATAAGTGGAAGTCTGGACAAAATGATGCGACTTCTGCCGAGACAGTTTATTATTTAATCTGCGGCACTTATGAGCCGATAAACAAAGAGACGGCGCAACTTGTAATGCCAATGTTTACATTGTAGAAAAGACGCTGCGCCGTTTGCAACAATGTTGCACAAACACAAATGTTGCTAATGATGTGGTCATTAAATGTTGGTTGGAAATCATAAATGAATTAATGTTCAGAATGTAAACAATAAGGAAAAGGAATATTATTAATGAAGCGTAGGCGATTTCATATGCCTCAATATGTGGCGCACACAACCAGAAAGTAGTTGAAACTAAACAAAAAATTCTTTAATAGAACAAATTAAAAAGGCAAATGAATTCGATTAATTTATGATACAGTTGATGGGCAGTGCTCGCATATACAGGGTGCTCTATGTTGTATGAATAACAATGCTAAAAATAAATATGACAACAATAAAACATCAACATGATCGACGTCATCGAAATGAAATAGAACCTAAGTAAAAACCGGTGGCCAGATGACGACAAGTGGTCAATCTACACGATCCCTCCATCCATCCAACCAGGGAGGGAGGTACAAATAGAACAGCATCTGGAGCGTGGGCGTCGACATTGAACCGATGATGGCGCCAACTTTAGCATAAACAACAACATTACACACAGCTCTTACATTATGGGGCATGAACATGCCCTGAGATGCCCACAACGAGCTGAAACAAATTACAATTTGATAGTTTTTGATACTGTGCCGAGGTCAGCATTTGGGGCTTCTCTTGATGGCATTGATTTCCCCAAAAAAAAAAAAAAGAACGACACGAGTCTCAGCCCCAGACTGGCTGTCCAATTAATGTCTAGCATCGAGTTGATTTAAATATAATTTAACAGATTCTTCATTCTATCTGCTCTTGAACCTTGCGCAACATTTGATGTAATTTATTACAATTTAAAGCTGTTGTGGCACCCTTTTACGAAAAGGTCAACTGATGTCAAAGAAAGCCCAAGAAAATATGCCTTAGTTTCCATCTTCTCAAAGATAGAAATCTATGAATTAATTTCTTTATTTATTCACTCTTGCTGTGAGTAATACAAACTAATTTTTATGTGATTAAACATTAGACCAATTATAGTACAATTGTATTGTTCTTAACTATTTTGAGCTACATGCTCCAAGTGCACCAGATGTGCCAAAAGTTTTCCATTTTTTCGCACATTCCAAGCACATTTCGATCTGGCTATGCTCCAGTAAGAAAGAATCTTAAAGAACACACTCTGACGGATTCCCTGTACAACCCTCCCCTCAAAATTGGGTCAAATTAAGCGCTAAATAGTTTCAAAAAGGAAAAGAGAAGAGAAGAGAAGAGGGAATGTAGAAAAACAGAATAGATGAAAAACTAACATAAATTTAAATGCCTGCCTTATAAATAAACAACCATTTTGTATGCACGCTGGCATAGAATTTAATGGGATACGCAAACTTGCACTTGTTGCGAGACTACAGACAGTACACACACATTTGAGTATGAGTTTGTGTATAAATATACAGCACTACCCACCCACTAGACACCACCCACTACAACCACTGGCCGAGCCACGAGCCAAAAGTCAGCACAATTTTAAAATTGGCCAAGAGAGACGCATCATATGTCGGCAAATCGGATCGTCCGATCGTCCGACCGTGCGATCTGTCCGGCAATTTCCATATCCCATTCCGTGCATGTTAAATTCGTTGAAATGCTTGCCAGACATAAATTTCGCATATAAAAATCAAATCTTATGTACAATTTGCAAACATTCTGGAACGGGATAAATTTATTATTAAAGCCACTGAAGGTCAAAGAATGCATAAATGTGATTCACAGCACCACTGAATAAATAATATGCAAATGGGTAATAAAAATGACACACATACACTGCAGATGATTAATACCGTTAACAACCATGTGTGTGTGTGTGTGTGTTGGTGTGTGTGCACAACATGTTTCCAATTATGCAAGAAAATATTGAAAACGGAAAAAATCTGCAACCAATAACATTTTATATTAAAGTTGCCGCCGTCTGGCATATTTTATAATAATAAATAACAATTTAAATAATCTTTGATAAGAGATACGAATTATTTGATATACGAAGTTTCACTTTGACTTCCCAAGCAGTTTGCAGAGTCAGTTGCAACGTTAAACTTGCAACGCAGTGTGTAAATGCCACTTAATTGGTTTTCGTTGTTGTGCGTCGATTGGCGCTAATTGAAGGCAACTTGTTGAGCCACTAACTGACCAGTTAGCACAAGACAGTCAACACTCAAGTCACAACACTCAAGATTGAAAATTGAAGATTGAAATTATTGAAAACACTGCAAAATGCCAGCGGCAGTAAACAAAGTTTGTCATTGGCTGCAACTTGTTGTTGTCCATGGCGCCTCCAAGGCTACCACAGATTGAGAGAAGAGAGAGAGAGAGAAGAAGAGGAGGAGAAAAAGAGAGAACCACCAGGGGAAGCCTTGGTATCTGCCTCTATCAGTGGACACCACTGCACTAATTGATTTTCATTCATTTATGGCATTCACTTCTTTAGCCTGCAGCTTTTGTGGCACACTAAAAAAAAATGTGGCATCAGCTGCTGGTTAAAAAATATAAACTACAATTTATTGTCCAGAAATTCTCCTAAATATTTAAACTACTTTAGTAATTGTTCCACATTTTTTCAGACACAATGAAGACATTAATTTCAATTGTCATTTAACACAGAGTTCAAGTTCAATTAGACAGTTTGGCAAAGATTATCAAAGTAATCAAGAAAAATTAACGAAAGTTGATAAATGGCTTGCAGAATACTAAAAAATTGTTGAAACAATTAATAATTGAAATAATAATATCTTAATAGTAAATAATTAAAAAGCTGACTTACAAATATAGTTTAAAATTTACATATGTGTTCAAATGCAAAAAAAGTGCAAGAAAAAAATAAGAAAAACCGAAACTGGTTTTCCCGTCAAAAACTATAGCCAACTTTATAAATAAACAATGAATAATTCTTGAATGAGAATGTGACAAACGTAGTTACTCGAGAATGTCAATTGTGTACAGTAATTTAGTTAAGAGTTTGTCACCACAAATGACAAAGTCATGAATGAAACTCAATTTCCTCTTACATCCCTGCAAAAAACCAATTTGCATATGAGTCACAATGCATTGATGAAGTTTATCCGTTTTAGATGAGAAAATATGACTAAGCACTAAACAAAAAGAGAACAAATAAACATTGTTAAATTTGTTGAGTAAAATTTAAATATTATTGACACACTTATCGACAGACATGGGAATGAATAGGGAAATGGTTGTTGAAATATGGCAATCAATTTAAATTGCTCATCAATTATTTATGCACTTGCGAATTCTACTTTCGTTTATTTGGCCAATTAATCAAATGTTTTGTTAATTGGCAAGTGGCGAATGGCGAATGAACGCCTGAAAGTTGCCCGCAGAGATAAACATACAAATTGGCCACAAACTGACAATATCACGTATACGCCGCATTGGACGCGCCTCTCATTTATTTCCACATACGCGACAGCAAGTGAAATTTAATTTGTACACTACAAATGCGCAAAATTAGCTGCAGTTTGCACAAAAATAATTGCATTTTGCTGTTTGGCTGCTTGGCTGTTTTAAAATTATGCAAAACGCATTTAAGATGCAAGGCAAAGTCGAAGCCACATTGCCACGAATCGTGTCAATGACACATTGTCCAAAAGACAACATCACAATCACTATCAGCACCAGCAACAGCAACAGCAACCAAATTGTCAGAGCCACAAAGCAATTGTGACCAAAACGAAACCACAACTGCGCCCAGACTCCCTCTTCTTCTCTCCTTACCTCTCATTTCCCCCTTTGGTGCTCTTCTGCCTTTATTTTGGCCACCTCTCTCTTTATGCTCCCTTTGTAACAACTCTTGGCCACCTCCAACCAACCACAATGCCATTGCCATTTGCCTTAATGACTTGCCAATTCTTATGCATATTTAATTTTATGCTTATGCTCATGTTTGCTTTATGGAAATCGGAGATTTTGCCCAAAAATGAAAATGAAAATTTCATGTAACAGCTAAAACCAAGTTATTGTCTGTACAGTGGTAAAAGCAACAAAGTCAACAAGTATTAAGTTTCAATATCAGAAACTATGGGCAGAAAAAATATTAATTAACCTTTTTATTTCTATAAAAATTATTAAGTAAGTAAAGAAGTATTAAGTAACTTATTTTAAACAAATATTAATTAAAATCATTGTAATAAAGAACCCAAAGATATTAAATTAAATGCATTTATTAAAATTAATTCCTAAACTCGCATCTTAATCTGTATTTCGGATAATTAAAAAGAAGCTATAAAGCTTAAGAAAGTCTGCAAATATTCAACTCTTTCTTATACTCTAAAAGTAATTTGGGATAATTTAGAATGTATTTTTAAGTTGCATCCCACTGTGCATACTTTTTACATACGTACGTACCTCTTGGACATGTGTAACACATTTTTTTGTGGTCTGCACTTTGGACTTTTGGTGGCGAATATGCAAATATGGTTAAGGTTGAAATGTGAGAAAAGCATTTCATGTAGCCAGGAATGAAACCGAGAACCAATGAAGCCAGAGGGAGAAAGGAAGGAAGACTGTAGTGAGAGAGAGTGGAAGCAAGTTCAATAAAAAAGCATATAAAATGTATAACAAAGTTCAATTGTATCAATTTGGGCAACAGCGCGATGGGAAAATAAATTAAAAACGCAGAAACCGCAAAATTTGTACGAGGGGAAGAAGATTGAATGGTCGAATGACTGACTACCCAATGTACAAATAGGCGACCAGTTGCGGCCAGCTTGAAGAACACATCAATCATAACCATCAATCAGACGTACGTACTCGTAACAAGAAAAACACGTATCTTTGAAGTTGACGGCGGGCGTCATAAAATGCAAAATGCGGAGGAGAGAGAGATGGAGAAAATAGCAATTTTGTGGTCCATTTCAATTACGGGAAGATTTAGAATGTACACAAATGTGTGTAATGAATGTGTACTCAACTATAGGGAACTTTGTAGAAATGGAAATTAGTGTGATAATAATTTACACAGCGCATTTGTTTGTTCAATTCGCTAAAGATAAATTGGCAAATCCTTTGCTCTCTAAATTATTTACACAACAAATGAAACTATTTTAACCACAAACTGTGATGATCTCAGAACTATTTTCATTTTTTTTCGCATTGCACTGATGTCACTGCCACTTTAGGCCAAATGGGCTAACAATTAATAAATGCAGCGTTAATCAAGCCAAAACAACAATAATATCTCATCAATTTACACGCTCTTCTTGGGAAGTGGACCAGTGCCAAAAAAGAAAATGTTATAAAACGGAACTGAATCACATCCCAAACATTTGGGGTAGTCAGAAAAAAGTAATTAAATCTGCGATAATTAAACAGAAAACAATAAAATCATGAAAGAAATTTAAGGTATTTAAAATGTATTTTTCATGTGAACTAAAGTATATAATTCACTGAATTTATTTATTTTTCAATTTGCTTTGCCAATTTTATAACTTACGTTTTTTTCAGCTCTTGAAATACTATTGAAATATCATTTTTATTATGATGTTTTCAACTGGATTGATACATAGATAAATCTGTAAAGCGACAGGCATATTAATTGCGAGGTGCGATCAGATAAGATCACTTTAACTTTTGCGATACTCGTAATTGTAGAGGCAACCCATTTGCATTCTGGGCCAGCCTCTTTACCCTCTTCCTCTTACCGTGCGCCCACAAGTGGCACGCCCCCATTTTTCTCGTCTGTGCGCTGTCTGTTACCTCATTAATTAAACTATTCAATGACTGTGTGTATATGTATGTGTAATGTGCTGTGTTTTGGCAAGCGTGCAATTATGTACTCACATGTACTCAAGCTATTTTTAAAAGCATTTTGCGGTGAAAGGTCTTTGGCAGTGTCACAGCCCACAAGACAAAAAAAAAAAGAGAAGCGCCAACGAAAACAAAACGAAAAGGGAAGAGCAATAGAGAAGATCAATAAAGCACGTGATCTAAAGAAAGATCAAACAACAAATCTGATTGCTACTTTTATAGAAATTACGTTGATTTGCCATGTTTATACTATTTCTTAAGTAAGTAATATAATATTAATATAAATATAAATATTAATATTAATTATTCAAATGAAAATTTGTAATAGTTTAATAAATGCTTAAAAGCAAACTCAATTTAAATAATTAAACAAATGCATTTTTATCGTTTTCATTAATCATCACAGTACATGTATTCATATTCATAACTCAATAAAATCATATTAATTTAATTCATATTTTATTCCAGTGTTTTAGAGAATTATTTTTAATTTTAAAAAATATTTGTCAAAAGAAATTGTTGGTTTATTATACATTTTTAATAACATTGAAAGTTAAATATTTTCTATACATAAAAATTATTTAAGTAATCCTTTGCTACTTAGTTGCTTCCAGCCAAGTACAAGTAATATAAGTACATCCTAATTGAGAACCCAACCCAATTCAGTAATGATTTAAATAATGTTTTGTAATTAAGAACCCAACCCAGTTAAGTAATTACTTTTGACAAATTAAACACATTTATTTTCCTCGCATGATAGAATTTTATTTAGCAAATTCCAAAACTATTTATGATAAATTAAAATGTATTTACTTGAATGTTCGTCTCGTTGACAATTCTAGATGAAATGTCATTTTCAAAACAAATTGTTGAAAAGTGATTAGCACATGCCAATGATCATTATTATCATTATCATGTGGCTGTATCTGTTGCTCGGCAATTTCACACGTATTTCAAAAGATGTCAAGCGTTAAATAAAACACGTCATTTGTATCATTAAGCCATTATTTCCGCTTATTCCAGATACTAACCCGTCCATACACATAGTTTTCATTTGTCACTCGTCAAGAGGTTTCTCTCGCTTCATCTTTGGGCGACAGAAGACGCGCGCGTTGTGTTGTCATGTATCGCATATCAAGTGTCATTCAATGAGATTCTGGGTCTATCATTTGGGGGAATGACATCATGAGACATGGCTCTTGGTCATGCATATTTAGCGCCAGATCGCATTCAATGACGCTGTCGCCATTAATCACAATCGTTGCCCACAGAAACAGATATAGAGACAGCGACGAAGTCAATTGCAATTGGCTATGAATGCCAAGAAAGCCAAGAGAACCACCCACACTGAGTTATGAATAAATACGAGTGTATTCGCATTCGTGTTTTAAATGAATGGAGATGAGTTGGAGAATGAAATATGCACTGGCATAAGTAAATATTTTAATAAGTATTATATAGCGTTGGGTGACAGTAAGTCAATCACAATCAGTCGATTTACCAGGCTCTCTCCTCATAGACAATTGCAACATTTTCATTATGGTTTGAATAAGAAATTGTTCATACGTGGACTCCACATTGTCATTCAAATCTATCATCCTTCTTGGCACCGATATACAAGACTGACCACGACTTGTCCGGAATATCAATGTCCAACTTCTTTGAATTAACACTAAATAATGTACATTTAATTTATTTTGTAACTACTATTATTAAATAGTATTTTACCTTATTTGAGAGCTGCTCATACGTTCTCGTTGATGCTCTGGAATACAAGTCTGTTTCGGCGATGGTTTCAAGTCCAGGGCCATTTTACTGGCGAGTGCATTCATTACTGACGTAGCTCCAACTTCATCAGAGCCTTTTCCTCCACAATTATTCATACCGAACTGAGAAGCCATGATCTGTTTGCCTGAACTTAACTAGAAACTAACCGAAAAGTTGTACAAATTTGTCGTTTTTTACTGTCCAAATACTGTTTTCTTGGAAATTTGATTTCTTCAAAGTGCTCGAAGAATGAAAGGAACTAAACTAAAATGTAATCAAACTTTGAATTCGATTATTTTAGGTTGCTACTACTCTAAAGGCATAGCCTGCCAAGCGGAAACTATAATTATAATTTTTGACGCACAAATAAATATATTCTTATCAAAAACACAATATAATCTAATTTTTTTAACCGAGCTATGAAATCATAATTCGTACTTAAAATATTTATAACAAATGTATTCTAAATAAACATTTATCCTTAGCGAGGACAGGAGAACAAAAAGAAATGAGTTCCATTAAAAATAATTGAACTTAAGACCGCAGCCTAAAAGTATGGAGCACTTTTTTATTTGCAGACTTTTGAATGAAAATATTTAAATATAACGAATTTTTGCAAATACCTCCTTGTCTACTTATACATATACTACTTATATACTACACTAATTTAAATCCTTTTAAAATTAATATATTCTCTGCTTCCTTCGCCCAATCAAAGAGTATATAAATTTCATGCCTAAACATTATCCTCAATTTATTTGTAAATTCACATAATTAAAATTTTGCTCCCAAAATGCGCTGAAAGTGGAATCCTGTTAATGAATTAGCACCTGAAGAGCCAAAAGGTTTTTGCCACCATCGGTTAAGCGGCTAACATAACTGCCGGATAAAACCATAATGCGATTGCTTTTGTAAATGTTCTTCAGCTTCTGGCTTGAACGAATGCCGTAGACCTCGCTGGTATGGACCGAAAGATACTCAACCTTGGGATTACTGCTTGTTGGCCAAACAGTTATGGTGCCTGTAATTTTCGCATCATCTGGAATAACACAAGTCAGCCAGATGAGAAAGACTTCATTGTCGGAACCAGTATCATGAATAGGACGAGGTTGAAAATTTGGATCATAATTAGGAGTAAAGAGTTCAGTTAGACGAAGACGTGTGGACATTACTAGAACAGGGAACAACTCGGGGAGGTTGTTGGCAGTTTCATCAATAAACTTATCCATGACAAAGTAGGCCATGTTACACTTGGCCTTGTTGAACTCCGTGGTACGTGTGTCCATAAAGAAAGTCTTGGCCTGGCAAGTAGCAATGCGTTCTATGGCCAAAAATGGATGACTATGGGTTAAATGCTCGTTAAAATCTGAGATTAACATCAATTGTTTGCAATCACAATCGGGACAGTTAATGGGAGAGCGACAAACGTTCAAGGGACGTATTTGATTTGGTTGCAAAACTTCTGGCTTAATGTGCAATACATTAGCTAGATCCTGTCGAGCACATGGTATTGTTTGGAACTGTGGCAAAGGCGGTTCCCGCTGTTTCTGCAGCTCCGATTGATCTTTAGGATCCTCGGCAAAGCCATGAAATTTGGCTCGCTGCACAGTGGACACCAGTGTTTGCAGTTTGCTGGGTTTAGTGTCAAAAATATTCCCATCCTCGTTGGTTTCCACATTCACTTGGTCAGCAGGTGGTGCTGTAGGCTCAAATATCTCTTCCAGCTCCTCCCTTTCACTTGATTCGATTTTATGATTATGCTCTTGAAACTTATTTAGCACACATTCCAGTTTCTCAGCCAACGCAACTCCAATGGGTTTCTCCATTAAAAGCTCAGTTTCCTCTGCTTGGTTTGGTCGTAATGCCAAGATATGTATCCAGCCTTAATGCGATCCTTCTCCTCCAGCTTGTCATCTCTATGACGCTTTGTTTGAAGATTCGCTTGGAATTTAAGCTCATTTAGCTCCGTCTTGACACGCTTGTATTGATTTTCTACATGGCGTCGTATGTGTTTCCATTCGGTCATTTGATCTTTCTTCTCCTCAAGCTTCGTTTTCAGCTGCTTTTTGAGTTCCTTCTCCTGCAATTCCTGCATTTTCTTTAATATTTCAACATTAGGCAGTAGCTTTTTGGGAGGATTCTTGTGGAGCGTCTCCTCCTTGCCACATATTGTCTTTTTCATTTTTGGACTTTCCGTTTCCAGTTGTTGTACACGCTGTTGCCTTTCTTCTAGCCACGGCTTCACCAGATCCTCCAGCTGTTTCCTGTCATAGGGCATTTGAAGTCTATGTCGAGGACTGGAGCTGCGAGAAGAATCATCATCCATGTCGTGAGACAGATCTTCAAGAGCATTGCGTTGTTCCTTGGCATCATTGGCAGTTGGCAAATCTAGTTGGACATGTTTATCAGGCTTCAAGGCTCCTAGCTTGGAAATATTCCTAGCCTGGCGACTGCGTCTCTCCACTTCCTTTGCTCTCTTCGGCGATTCATTAAGCACAGATTTCGAGCGTCCTTCGATAGCGGGATTATCCCTTTGTTGGCGTCGAGAACGATTCTCGCTAAGGGATCGCAACTTCTGGTCCCGCATGAAACCACGTGGCAATTGCGATGGCAGTACGGCCATAACTTCTTGCATCAGTACTTTTTGCGCATCTCGGTGTGTCACATCCTTTGCTGACCAACACTTTATGCTCGCCTCCAGGGCATGATTTGCCAATCTCTTTTTAGGCTGCTGACCCTCCAAATGCTGCGACAGATCCTTATCTATGTCACACCTAAAAAGAACCTCAGAGCTTCGCATCGAGAGCACCAATCTGAAATACCCTCCAGATGGGACTCTTCATTTGGATGTCTTCGACGTCGAAACTCAAACTCTGGACTCTTACTGCCCAACTCAGACTTCTTTAAACCACAAATGGTGCAGATATACATAGTGGATAAAATCAGGTAAAATGTATGAAAAGTTATTTCCAGTAAAACTGAATAAAATATATAAAAAGATGTGCAAACAATTTTAAAAAATGACCGATAACAAAACTTATAATGGGAACTAAAGCAAAGTAGACTGAAGTTGATTCTGAGGAGTTTTAATTTTTTGTAAAAAGTCATGGCAAAGCTGACCAAAAATTTGACATGTAATTTGATTTAAAAAAAAACTATTTTAGAATCAATATATAGATTAAATTATGATCAAGATGGCATTCCGCATAATAATCGGTCAGTTTTTGACGAAGATACGCAAGTTACAATTCTGTTGACCCTTCGTCCAGGTAATTTTCACATAATCAGCAACTGCATAGAGTATTAACTCTTCGACCTTAACTCGATATGCAACTGTTCTTTTCGTTCATTCATTTCCACTCGTTGTTAAGCGAACTGTGAGATAATGTTTTATTTAGATAAACATGTGCATATGCAGATTGATTAGCTGCCTCTCTTTTTGAAAGCCCATTCACCTGCTTGACATCGATCATACAGTTCACATCTTCACCCTTTTCCCCTCTTCCCCTTTCTCTCCCTCAGGCACACTCGAATGTCACTTTGGAGCCCACGTGTTGACCGTGAAATTTACATGTTAGACAAGGCAAAAAAAAGTACATAAGTTGAGAAAGAAGAAGCAATTCAAGGTAATGCTCCATGCTCCAATTGAAGATCTCGAGAGGCTATTGAAATTGTCAAACGCCCCACGTTAAGAGGCTGCGTTGCCAAAAATCGGCTTAAAGCCGCAATGGGGATCGGTTTTTTTTTTGGAATTGTTTTGGTTCACTTGGGTTTGACTTTGGGCCATGATTCAGCAGTGTTTAAATGTTTGTTGATAAGATGCGCAAAAATAAAAGAAAAAGACAGATAGATAGATGGACAAATAACGGAACATGGCAACAAGACAAAGTAAGACAAATATTTAAACACTTTGCCGTGGCTCGAAGGTCTGTGCGAAGATCGTTTAAGTATAAATACGGAGAGTATCGACTTGGTCAACTATCAAACGTTTGACAACCAAACAACGGACAACAACATGGTAAGTGAGCTGGTCAATAGGGAAACAACTGTAGCTAATCCTACTACTATTTTGTATTACTACTTTTTCTACTACTGCTTTGTTTTCCTCTTTAGAAAACCTGCCTTGTGTCTTTGGCAATTTGTGCCTGCATCGCTTTGGCAGCTGCGGATGTATCCCACCTGTCGAGCAGTTATTTGCCACCTCCAAAACCGGAACAGGTGGAGCACATGACCATTGAGCAGCATGAGCTACGTGAGCTGCCGGAACAAGTGGACTATATGCGTGAGAATGAACAGGGAGCCATGGAGTTGACACCCAGCAGTCAACTGACACCTCCAGTTATGCCGGAAGAAGAGCAGATGCTCGCCAGTCGCTATCTTCCTCCAGCAGAGACGGAACAAATGCCTGCCACACGCTACCTACCACCTGCTCAGCCAGCTATGCCCGAAATGGAGCAAATGCCCGAGATGCCTGCCACCCGCTACTTGCCCCCAGCTCAGCCTACACAACGTGCTGAACCCGAACCGGAGCCCATGATGCAGCCTGAGATGATGCCAGAGCAAGCCATGGAGTATATGACACCAGTTGAACCTCAATCTCAGCCTCAATCTCGAGTTGAACCTCAGGCTGCACCTGCCATGCGTTATCTGCCTCCTGTTCAGCAGCCAGAGCAACCTCAGTACACCTATCAGCAGTACCAGGAGCAACTGCAACAGGAACAGGATATGCCCTACATTCTGGATGTGCAACAACCTGCAGTTCCTTCCGATGCTGAGACTTTGGCCTTTGAACCTGAGCCAGCTCATGAACTGCGCAATGATGGATATCATTACAAACAGGCTGCTGAGGAACAGCGTCTGAGGCATTAAGTCACCTTCTGACTCACTGGATGAATTCATTTTAAAGAATGATTCATGTGTTGTTAATTTGTTGCTTAACTTAGTACTTAAAGAAATCGATTAAAAGTTGTTGAGAGTGAAATTTATAATGGAAACTTACTTATTGGGCTAAAAGGGACTAAGGATTAGTTTTGGGTTACAAAAACAACTTCCCATCTAATATTACAAACTTTAACCCTAACTGGACCCAAATAATATTATCTCATCTGTAGTTTTTCAGTTTATTGCAAAGCCATTCCATTAAAATTGTCAATTAAATAATTACTAAACACAGACTAGAAAATTATACTATTAATTTCCACCTTCTTCCTCCTCCTCCTCATTCTCAACAGTGGCACCTTCCCTTAACATTTCCACTTTGTGTATGCTAAAGTCAATGTTATAGAAGGGCACATTGAGGGTAACCACGATGCAGTATAGAAGCACCTGAAGATGTCTAGTACGAAGGAGATATGAGGCACCCTGTTGCTTGGGAAACAATGGTTGATCCTTTTCCTGGCAATCGTACATAAAGTAACCACCATCGTGTCCTGGACAGAAGCCAATGGCCAAAGCTCTTTTCCTAACCATCACAATGCCATATTGATAGTGACTGAAGAAGTAGATCAAAGCCTCGGAGAGATTCATGCGATTGAAGGTAGGAACACGATAGAGTTTTCCATAACAGACATGTTCGATGTGGACCACAAAGTTAATGGTCTCCAAGGAACAATCAATATTGAGATTCTCCAGTGAGAACTCGTAATCCTCTTGTTTGATTTGCTCAACACTCTCCTTGAAATACTTGTCACCACTGACGACAATTGTGTCCAGTAATTGTGCACTCCAGTCCATAAGATTGTAGACACTTGCTGCACAGCAAGCAATGACATAGATGCCAAGATACTGACGTCCACGATTGAGGTCCTCAAAGACAGGAGCCTCGGGATGAAGATTACCCCAAAGGGACCACAAACGGCCCTCAATCTCCACGTCATATTTCTTGAGTTTACTCACTGGCAGATTGCGATACTTTCCAGCGGTATTCCTTCGATTCATGCGACTCCAGACAGGCAGACAATTCTCCAGTTCCAACCAGCCTAAAGATTCATTGGTGGCACAAATCTCATACTCAGGATGTCCATATTGATTGTTGGAGCACGTCATGGGCACCGAAAGATCGGTTAGGAGTTGCAGGATGCGAGCATTCGGAGCTGCCTTCTTATAAGAGAGGATATCCACGACATAGAACATGTACTGACTTTGCTCCTTCCAATCTGACTGGGCACAACGTTTATCGATATATTGAAACATGGAATCCACATCGGCAAACAGAACCCAGGAAGCAGTATTACGTTCAGGAAAACGTTTAGGTCCTTTCGGGCACTTTATCTTCTTCTTGCCATCCCCACCATCATCCTCCTCATCACCGCCAGCATCATTCTCTTCCTCTTCACCGCCTCCCATGTCCATGCTGGCATAAGGATCGAAGAGGTGATAGTACTCATCATGGTACAAGGCATAGCAACCATTGGGAGTAAAGATCATGAGATACTTCCTGGTATTTAACGTCTTTTGCAGCTTCTTCTTGATTATGCTGAGACCCGCCTCTGGGGTTAGCTTCTGAGGTTTCGGAGCTGGAGTCCACATACCTTGGGGCTCAAACAAGCGTATCCAGATATCGAATTCATAATCATCGATGGTCAGATGACGCACCACACGCTCAAAGATCGAGTCCAGCTCACAGACACGACTTGCAATCGATTTGGCATGAGTTATAACCCGATCAATTCGATAGGAGTTCCATTGATTGAGCGGACGGAGGGAACAACTGAGTATGGCCAAAGCGCAGGCAAAGTAACACGGTTTGATCTCCTTAAAGGAACCATCCTCACGTCCATCCATATTCATGCTGCCCTGGATCTTGAAGTTGCAATCCTTCTCCCGCATGCGATAACCATAAAGAATGGGACGAGGTTTATATGTTTTACGGATTTCTTTCGGAAGTTTTTTGCCCGGTTTGTGCTTCAGCTCCATCTCTTCTTCGCCCTCTGCCTCCTCCTCCATTTCCATGAAACCAAAGTCCTCTTCATTCTCATCCATTGCCTCGTCCAGGCCAATATCCTTATACTCCGCTGTTAATTGAATTTTGTGTTGTGTAGTGTAATTTTGATGGAATATGCAAAGTGAACTTACGTTTACGTTTCTTGCGATCCTCATGTGATTTCTTTGCTTCGAAAAAGTCCTGTATACGTTTGTTCTCCTTCTTCAGCTCCTCATCAATGTAACGCATCTTCTCTAAACGCTGCTCTCTCAATTTCTTCTTTCTTGCCGCCTCCGCATTGAACTCCGCATCCTCATCCATCTTGGCCCAGCGACGGAATCGACCTTCTACATTGTTATCCACAATCTTGATGGCAGCCACTATATAATTCATCACCGTACATCCCTGAGGATTACAGCCAAATTCGATACGTCTTATTAAGGAATCCAGTTCGATAAATCGCATCATGCAGGCGGGACCACCCCCACTTTTCCGATATCCTATGGCATTACAAGGGAAGCCAATAAACATATAGAGCAGATTATAACGCTTGAATATGACACAGGAAAAGTGCTGACAGACGACCAGGACCCGATTGCTATCGATAAGCAACTCAAGCAGATCCTGACGCAGTGAAGAGGACACCGAAGATTTATAAACCTCATTTACAACCAAAGAGAAATTGCTTTTCCCCACTGCAATATCCGGTAACTTCTTGTTTAGCAAACAGGAGAGATTGAATTCATAACTCTGGTAATCGTCGCTAAAACTGTTGACAGATGTCAGACAGAACTCTATGAGATCTGCATTCCAGGTGGACACTTTGTATTTAGCCGAGACTGCCATGGCCACCAAGGCGGAGAGAAGTCCTCCCAATTTAGTCATTTCCTCATCCAGAGGCGGCAGCTTTGTGGTGCCCATAATGATGTAGGCTCCATCATGGAGGGTCATATAGTTGGACTTCAGTTCCAGCTCCTCTTCTATGGTCAACACACGCTTAAGATCTTCCTCCTCCTCCTCGCCGAGCTCGTAGCCACGCTTGATCTTCAGACGCAACGCACGGAGATTCTCTTTGTCCGAGCGTAATAGAACTCTCTGTGCCTGTCTGTACAGGTGAGGACGATCGAATTTGGGTTCAGGTAATTCCTTGATAATATTATTGATGATTGAGAGTATGAGCTCCTCGACAAACTCTTTCTCATCCCGGACAGGAATACGCTCCTCTGCGGGAATGCTCTCAATGCTCTTCTTTTGCACCAATTCTTTTTCTCCAGCCTCATCCGTAAACGTTGGTAGTCCCATCTGCAGGGCAGGAAACTTGTTTGTCTGCTGTGTCATCACTTGAAGTGGACGTATGCATCCGGTTCTTACACCATGGATAAAGAACTTGCCACCACGACGCATCTTCAAGGCATTCTGATAAATAATACGTACAAAGGAATCAAATGTGGTGTGCATTTGTAGTACTGCCAGTCCTTTGATTCGATAATCATCGGGATCGACGACCATGCCCACACGATTACGTCGAAATGGATCGAACGCATAGAAGAATTCCCGATCTCTCCAAATGGATAAAACAGAGTTATCAATCTGAAGTAGAGCTCCCGGCCACTCCTGCATTTCAAACAGATGCTTCAGGGCCTGAGTCAACTGGGATTCTAGATAGGATGGACAGTCCGTTACATGTCCAGTTATCAAGAAAGGATGTTTGCGAACTGTAGCCTTAAAGGCACCCATCAAAAACATTTCCGGCAAGTCAACAATGTTCAATTCCGGTTTTTGTTCTTCCAACGCTTGCCATCCAACCTGAACTTCTTCCGTAGAGTCTTATAATAAGCAACGCCATATCTGATGATATCATCAATAGTCATGGGTCGCCACACTTTGGCCAGCTCGAATTCCGAGTAAATTAATGCAATTAGAGACACGACCAAAGATGCATTCTTTTCCGTACCGGAAATGGGTTGTTGTATACCGCTATTTCCGCCTGTTTTCACAGCAAAATGTTCATTAACCACCGCCCACAATTTGTGATAATGATGACTTATATCTTTGGAAATTTCCGCCTCCTTCAGTTTTCCATATTGTGTCAGCGATATTTCATAGATGTTGAACTCATCCTCCGGTTTCAAATCACTAAACTTGGTTATCAAGTGCACCAAGTGTTCCACATATCGGGTTGCCATCAGGGAACATTTCCCCTCCTCAAAGTCACGCAGACAAAGATCATTGCGACCATTTGCATCAAAAATAAAGAAAGAGTTTGAACAACGCTTCCAGATCAGAAGGAACATATCACGGGAGGTGAAAATACAGGCATTGTATTTCGAAAAGTATAGAGAAAGTGCTTTATAGACATTGGGTTCATTTTTAAACTGCCCTGTAAAGTGTATGACAATTTTAACAGCCGATTGGCGTTCCACCACTTGAGGTAAAATATCGAAATCATTGTCCTCAGACTTGTAATTAAGGCTTTGACTCTTTTTCAATAATTTTATGCCTCTTTTTAATATGCCATCCATGGTGCCAGCGGTCCAGAAATCGGGATTCATATGATAAGTCTCCACAAAGGCTATAATTATGGCAGCTATCTCACTGGGTCGATTATAGTAACTGTGATTTAATTTAAATTATTTGTCAGTAATCTAGCTCTAATTATAAAAACCCAAGCTGATATTTTGGATATTTAAACTTACGATTGTCGAAATGCTTCTTTTTTAGGTTCTGGAAAGATATTTCGAGTACCGAACACAATTTCAGCCCCAAATGTTTTTCCTAGCTGCTCTGGAATATTGTACACGGTGAGTTCGAGATCTTGAGCTATATTTTTTGTTGGGTAAGGCTAAAGGAATTTAGTAACAAAAGGAAAGAAATCCTTATTAACTACACACCATATTTGGGTAAGGATGCTGTTATAAAATCCTGATCCAAATCCATTTCACGCTTTTGCATGCCCATATTCCAGGTCCACAAATCTTGGGGATTACAGCCTTCGATAATGTCATAGGTGCGCAGATTTTCACCTTCTAAACCCTCTTGAATAATACGTGGATTATATGTGGGAAAAGGCAATTCTTCTAGAGGTCCAACTTGAGTTTCGTTTATATAAATTCGACTTTTGGGACGTTTCAATTCAAGCTGAGAAGTATGGGGAGTAAGGAGTTGAAAACTAAACAATTGAACAAACTTTGGCTTTAACTTTTTTCTACATTTTTAGTTGAACATAAATGACTATTTTTAATATATTTTATGTTTTGCTAACTGATTTGTTAGTATCTTATTATTAATTTCTACAGCTCTGTCAACAGTTGTTCAGGTTTCAGGGATATTATGGTAATTTGCATAATTTGTTCCATCGTAATTTGTGCTTAATTGAAGCTAATTGTATATGCCATTACGCATACGCCACGTAGGTTGAGCCTCGCCTGCGCATTTGGCCCCCGCAGTTGCATAAACTTCGCACAACAAAAGCAACAGCAAAAGCAAAAAGCGAAACCATAAAAGCGTAGAAATAAAAGTTGGAAGACAGCTTTATGATCACACACACACACAGACAGCCAGCCCTATAAACAATGAAAGTCCCGTCCATATGGTTAAGTTATCGCAAATACTCTATATGCTTTCACTTGTCCGAGAGTCCGAATCTTTCTCCTGCTCTGTGTCCCCGATAGACATTTATGTGCGAGTTAATGCGACATTTCAAGTTGAAAAGCTGAAAATAGCACGCATACGCCATGGATGCCGGCGTGAACACGCCTATAAATACAGTAGATACACAGTATATAAGAGTACTATGTACTTGTACGAGAATGGGACTATACATATATGTATGTGTATATCTAGAGCTAAATATGGAGGCCAGACCCAACGCTATTGTGGCTGACTATTGAAGTTAGTAAGCGGCATAAGGTAAGCACGAAATGCCAACTAGACTGGCTAACTAAATACACGACGGCTGTCTGTAGGTGTTGCTAGTGGTAGTAACTGTAAGTGAGTGTATGAGTATGTGTTGGTGTGTGTATTGGTGACTGCCTCTATGGCTGGCTGGCCACGCTGACGGCCACAAAACAGCGCACAGAGCAGTAAACAACGAACAGCGCTTAGTGCCACATCACGAATCTTATCGCAAGCGCACGAATGCCAGAAACAACAACAACTACAACAACAACTACAACAGCAGCAGCAACAACAAAAACCCGACTAACTCGAGCCGAGCGTAGGTCGCTTCACTTCGGCTGCAGAACAAACAAGTCATCTAACACACAAAATACGTAAGAAAATATAAATGGGAAAAGAAACCAAACGAAAAATAATAAAACACAGCACATAGCAAGTAAAAGCAACAGCAGCAACAACTGCTACAACAACAATAGCAACAGTAGCAACAACAACAACGACAACAACAACAGCAATTGGCAAGTGAACGAGCACTTATAGCATACGACGACGAGACGCCAATAAATACGAGTACGTAGTGCGATACTAATACCAACAACAACAACAACAACTACTACTACAACTAGAACAACAACAGCAGCAGCAACAACCACAGCAACAACAACTACAACTACAAACACATTGACAACAAAATTACGCGCAACCCTCTTAACTTTAAATGCTGCTGACGCGAGAGTTGGCAAAATGTCAAACCAGCTACGTAGTTGATGTTATTGTTGCAGTTCTTGTTGTTGTATCGTAGGCATGACGCAAGAAGGAGACACTAAAAGAGTGTATAATAACTGCAGGTGTTTTTTTATTTCATTTCGTTTAGTTAAACCGACTGCACTTAAAATCGCACATAAATAAATCAATTAAAAAGGCTTAAAATCAATAAAAGTTTACATTGTAGCGTAGAAGAGAGCTAAGAAGCAGGAATAAGACGAAATTGAGAGACCAAAATATATTTCTAATAGTGACTAGTGCCGTAAGTTAAAAGTTTATTAATTGTGGCACTGGAAACAAAAAAAAATAAATATCAAGAGTAATAATTATTTTAAAGCTGATTTGATAAAGATACATTTTAAATATTGGTAATGGTTATAGTACAAATCAATCATATGTAGACACATTTTTTCAGGGTCTATATAAGTTCTAAAATAGCTATCAGAATGTTAATTTGATCTCAAATAGTTAGGAACTATCTATCAGATTAAGTTAAAGTAGTCACTGTAAAAACGCTCCTTAACATTAGAATATAATAAATTAAAAGTCCTTAAATTAATAATTTTTGTTTTTAAATATCGGTGTCATCGAGCTTTTCCATTCTTTCATAATTTCTATTATAATTATATTTTTATAATTTAGTAACTGTATGTTAAAAGGGATTAAATATAAATTTTCAATGAGAAAGTAATTTTTCACTCATTTATCATAACAGTTATAGATATTCCCCTTAAACTAATTTTAAAAAAAATGCCACGTGTCCAGCAAGTGCAAGCACATGTAAGCACAGTGACTCATAGTTCAGCTTAGACAACATTTTATTAGTAGTGCTTAATACAAATAATTTACATAAATTAAATTTAAGGAAACTGCGTTTAAATTTTGTTCATCAAATCTTTCGATTAAAAGATAAGCTCGTTTCTAATTTGTAATAAGTAAGAGTAGTGGATTAAACAAGCAGTGAGTCACTGTATGTCCAGTTGTGTATGTGTGTGTTTGTGTATGAGCGTGTGTATGCAGAGCAGCTGCTGTTTGTAAAAGGAAGAAGCAGCAGAATTTGTAGCCTGTTTTCAAGTTCATCAAGGAGCAAAAGAGGCAACAAACAACGAAACACGTCAGCAAAGTCGAAACTTAATAACACTGTATATGTGTTTGCGTGTGCTTTTGCGTGTGTGAGTGTGTGTTTAGCGTGTGTAGCATATGCACATGCCATTAAGATGCTGAAGTTGCATAAAAGCCAAGTCAAACATACAAAAGAAGCCCATGGCATGCAATAAAGACTTGTGGGACCAGGTGTTGTTGTTATTGTTGCCTTTGCTGTGTTGGGTTGCCACTTTTTTCACTTTTTTTTTCAAACCTAACGAACGAGCGGCCATAACAACATAACGCACACAAAGAGACAGTCACACAAGCACACACGCATAGACAGCAGGCAAACAAACGACGTCAAAGTAAAGCGCAATAAGAGCAATGGCAGCTGCAGGGGCGTAGGCCACTCAGGGTAAAGAAAACAGGGCCAGCAAGGATCTGAGCAGCAAAAGTTATAGTCAAACATGCCAGCTAGACATAATGATTATCTGTTCAAATAGTTTGCTGTGATAAGGGGCACATTTAATAAACGCCCCATAAAAACACATTAAATCGCATTTTATCAATATCAATATAATTTGTTCGTGCTCCAACTGTAGACATAAAGCGTAAAAGTTTGAAGAGTTCACACACAGACAAACTGGCATTTAATGATACGTATATGAACATTTGTATGTGCATGTATTATTTGATTTTGCCTTATCTGCAGAACAGTTAATTAGCTTAGCGTTGCCCAGACAAAAATAAAACATTTCTTAAGAGAAATATTAACTTGTAATCAGAATACCTTTAAATTGGGCAATCTACTCATAATTAAATGACCAGCTACGCCCCTGGCATTTGAAATATACATAAATAACAAATAAAGCGCTCAAAAGGAAATCAAGAACGTAGAAACATGTAACTAACAATAAGAGCGCAAATGAAAGAAGCGAGCGCAATGCGCAGCAGCAGCAACAACAACATCCAATGCAATCGTTTCTGCATGTATGCGAGAGTGTGAATGTGCAAATGCATGCATGAATGTGTGAGTGTACAGCTGCTCCTCGCAGAACTATAGTTTGCACTAGTACTTTCAGCTGGAATAGCATTAAATATCGTTGTCCTAGCGATATTAACTGGGATGTTTACTAATAAAGAGTAAATGAAAGTAAAACGCATTTAAAACTCCCATCCTTATCTAACATACTCAAGCATCTAGCAACACACTCTAGCGCATTTCTGTTGCTACCACAAACAACAGCAAGCACACATATAAACTCATACACACACACATAGGCAAGCGGACTGTGGTGCATAGCGTACCGTTTTTATTTCATACGGCCACAGACACTCACAACGGCAACAACAACGACAACAAGAGCATACGAACATACGGCAAACACCTGAAACCGAAAAAAAAAACAACAGTGCACAAGTGTTACTCAGCGAACAAGCACGCGTGTAAAAATGTCGCCCCGGCAGCAGCAACAACAAAATCACTGAGAATACCACACAAAAACAATTGAACGACTGGCGACGAGCGTAACAAACAAAGCAGAGCAAAGTAAAAACCAAAATCTAACAAACATTTAGGCTTAATTTAAACAAATTTTCAATTTCAAATGCAAATTGCATTTATATTTATTGTAACAAATGGTTTTTCTATTTGCGCAGCATTGAAAGGAGTCGGCAACAATAAACGTGGGAGCATCGCTCTCTGCATTCGCTCTCTGAGAGACAAAGAGAGTGGCAAGCAACAGCGCAATTGGCTTTTTAGCAGCTTGAGCTATCATTTTTAGGACGCTGCGCAGCTGTCGACGTTGACGCCGACGGGCGAAGAGGAAGGAGACAAAGCAAAGAGAAAGAGAAGGGGGAAGTTAAATATTGAAACTGCATTTTGTGCAAACGCGCAGCAGCCATGGCCACAGCGACAGCAGCAACCACAAAAAAAGGCATCAACAGCAACAACAAAGGGGTAAGTCAATGTGTCTGTGTTGTTAACTTGGCCTTTTAAGCTGGCCGAGGGTTGATTTGTTATGCGCTATTGCTTATGACACATGCACTCACACACACACTCGTGCATACACAGTCGCAGCCGTGTTAGCAAGACCATTCATTGAAACACAGTAGCGTAGCCTTTCAATTTTTAAAAGGGGATAGTAGTTAAATTAACTAAATTCAATTAAATTAAATACTGTCAAGTCTGGGTAAATGTACAGAAGTTGTTACTAAATAAATCAGTAATAATACAATGTTGGACTAAAGTAAACACTCAACATACATAGTTAACAAATTGTCCTTGAAGTAATTCGTTGGCTAAAGAATAGAAGATGCTTCTACTCGATGGATCCCTTTTTGTCTACGCCGCTGTAATTTTGTATTCATTTCACAGCTTTTACTTGTTAATAATATTAATCAAAATGGAAACCATTCTATAAACTCATTCATTATTTCTTACAGGACAAAGGAAAATCTCGTCGTAATGAACGGAACATATTGACCTTTTATGAGAAAATTGCCGTTATACGTTACTACGATGAAACGAATATCTCGAGGAATAGCCTGGCCAAAATGTTCCATTGTTGTGCCACTCAAATACGCCGCATTCTGGAAAAGAAGCGGGAACTTTTGCAGCAACTAGCGACTCTTAGCGAAGCGGATGCATCCATAATTATTGAGGAGATGACGCGAAAACGTCGCAAGTTCGAAATGAGCGCCATTAGTTTTCTCCTGCATGAATGGGTGGAAAGATCTCGACAACTGCGTCTTGGAGTTAGCATAAGGAATCACACACTTAAGGAGACAGCCCTAAAAATGGCTGCCGTTCTCAATTTGCCAGCATTTAGACCATCTTATCGCTGGCTTAATAGATTTCGAGGAAAGTACAAGTACGAGGAAGATGATCTGGGATATACAGGACCAAGTCCCGTGGCGAGCACACTGCCCGTGGAACAGATTATAGTGGAGTTCAAGCATGCTCTGCCCAATTTTATGCAAAAAGAACTAGCCGATGTCGATGTGGATGTAAAGACGATCATGCCAACGACAGAATTGGTCAACTTATCGAGCGACAACAGTGAAATATCTGATGGAGATGAGCTGGATGATGATGGCGTCGAAATGGTGACCTGTGAGCCAAGTGTGCTGCCTTCACCGGCAAGCACATCGGATGGGGAGGATGAACCAACAACGGAACTGCCCCAACAGCAGGAACAGGATCCTTCAACTAGTCTACTTTTGAATGCAGGAGCCTGCACCCTGCTCAGCAGCGTCTTTCCCCACCTGGCCATCATCCATCAATTTGCTCTCATGAACTCTGATGTACAGGCATTGGAGCTGATCTCACAGCTGGGCGTGCACATGCAACAACAGGCAACATCGGGAGCCTATCGCGCCATTTCACTACCGGGAAATGGTGCGGAACCCCCAGAGTTGCCGCCAGGCAGCATTTATGCAGATATAGATGATATTGAGTTGATAGAATAAAACCTAACTTATACTAAAATAAGAAGTCATATATTAAAATATTTAAACACTTACCATGCGCTTGTCGGGTATTATTATCATATTGGAGCTACATTCTGGCGATGCCAATTGTGGTTTCACTTCGGTTTCTTCCTCTTCACCCTCTACATCCTCCTCTTCTTCAGCTTCATCAAGATTCATGGGACTGTTGAGAGCCACAAGATCTTTAGGGCATGTTTTATCAATGCGTGCATCGTGCTCTACAAGTCCCACCTCCATTTTGGACATTAACAATTTTTCACGCATTATGGCATTAGTTTTCAGTTCTTCAGGTGTTCTTTGGGGTATTGTGCACATGGTGAACTCATCGTAGAGGTCACACTTCTTCTTGAATGGACGTGTGAAACGGGATTCCTCAGCCTTCTGATGAAGACGACGCAGTTCATCCTCAATAGTTAGAACATGGGATATTGTTGAGTTCGGAGGTTTCTTGCAAACACGTTCACGAGCTGGACAATTCTCGGCTTTCCATTCCGTTATGACGTTGTCTCCCACATACGTACGCACTGCATATGGATTCACTGATGGACTTGCGTCCGCATTTACCTCAACAAATTTTTTAAGCATTTTGGCAAGCTATGCACTATGAATTTTGCAGCAAATAATAGTATAGAGTGTTAACAGTTAATTTAGTATTCTAATTTAGTGTTTCTTGTTGAATAAATCACACACGATTGATTTAAGTTTAGTTGAAATCAAAATAAGCCTACTAAAAATTTAACGGGCTCAGAAGCTACTATGTTGCCAGACCTTCAAAATACGATAGCAATTTGTTAATCGATAGCTTCCACTGTTAATTTACAGACCCGCGAAATGTTAAGTTTCTTTGCTGTAAAAAATTAGTGCTGCCACAGCTGTTAGCAGAACATAAATCACCACCTATGGTTAAGTTGTGAAAGTAGATTCTTATCGATACCGTCCCTGTCTTTTGGCCAAAAAACAACAACAAAGGCTGCAAGAACGGACAAACGACAAGTGTATAAAAAAGTGCATTCGCTGAGTTTAAGCGAATTAATTATTAAAATAAAGAGATAATTTTGCATTACACCGAATAGATTTGTCGCAAATGAGACACACTTGCTGTGCTCGCTTTTCGTGGCAGTCGCAAATTAGTTTTACATGAGCATACTATGAAAATTAACGAGAATTAATAAACGCCCAGTACAACTTAGGCAAAAAGTTAATACGCCAAGATGTGGATTCAACCGAAGGAGTTGTTGTTGCCCTCGGCATTTTGGTAAGTAAAAGAATTTCACAATAATTCCAATAGCAATTGGTTGGGGGGTGTTTCGTCTATGTGGGATGCTGCGTTGTTACCCCCCGCATACACCCGCTTTTCCAGCAGCTGATTAATTTAAAGCACACACATACACAAAGCCGTGTTGTGTAGGTGTGTGTGTATATTTGCATATGTAAAGTGTGCTATTGTTGTTGCTCCGCACTATAAGCTGATAACTAATTGAGCAGAGTTCAAGTCGTCAAACTCTCCACAGATTCCACATGTAGCTGTGGAACGTAGAACGTGGAACAAAGACGCAGCGAGCTTAAAATATGATTGTTCAACTGTTTTCTTTGCTGCGTAAAAAATCCCCATGGCCACACACACTCACACCTCTACATGCATATGTGAACGTTTTGTTCTTTCTCAACTCTGTTTTTCGCTTTTCTTTGCAGGATCGCCGAAATGTACTCCAAGTACTTTGTGCTGCAAAAGCGTCGCGGACACGGGGAATCCCGGGGATTTGGCTCGATGCTGGTGGGCACCTTTGATAGCGTTATGAACACTAAGCCAGCCCCCTATCGAATACTACACCAGACACCATCCTCTGAAGTTTCTTACGGTAGGTTATAATCTCTTTCTCAGAAAGTACACCTTATCAGCGTACTTTTTAAGTGGGCTGTGTGGTAAATATAAGAGGTGCACACCGGGGGGAGTGTCCAATCAATGGACTGACTGACTCATTCAATACATACATAGGGAAACACAGATTTATATATACTATATACACTCATGTGTGTTATTGGGGCATATTCAATTGATTGAGGTGACAAATGGGTGCTTGATAAAAAGGTAAAGATGTTATTGAAATAATGTTTTGAAAAACGTATGCACATTATTGCAAACTGTACTTTAATAATAATGTAGTTAAAGGTGAAAGTAACAACAATTGCTACTTAAAAATACTGCTAAGCACAATGCCATTTTTTATATATAGAAGCACATTTAGTAGATGGAGTCATTTACTAGAGGAATAGATTTGATATCTATCGACTTGGGTAACAGCCTGTGAGTCAGACTATTAGATAACTAATCATAATATAAAAACTAAATGGTTTATATGTTGCATTACACAATAAAAGCTTGGTGTACAATTAATATTAATATATTATTTTTCTACATCATTGTTGTGCACTCTTTATCATTAGAAATTGCCATTGGCATTACGCAAGATGAGATTGTTAAGGACTGGGAATGGCTACAAGCCAATCTGTTTAGCGTGCTCAATGAAATGGAAAATGAGGATGAAGTAACAAACTTTACAATATGCAAAATACAATCGTTGTATGCTCAAAATAATCAAGACGATACTGGTGAATCGCCGGACTTTAAAGTGATGACATCGCAGTTTCGAAAAATCTTCAAAATGCCTGAAGAGGAGCGTCTGGTCAACTCATATTCGGCCACGTAAGTCTACATTTACTTGATAAATCAATTGATCGATTAATATATAATTATTTTACTATTTCAGTTATGTGAAGAACAAAATACCGCGACAGGGACAATTGTACATCTCACTGAATCATGTATGCTTCTATTCGTATATTCTAAGCCAGGAGATTAAGCGAATTATACGCTTTGCTGAGCTGGAGGATATTAGCAGGAGTGGCAATACTATATATCTGAAGACTACCAATAATATGACCTATAATTTCACGCTGCTCTTCAATGCAAATGAACCGCATGTGTTGATTGAGCAGCTTAACAAGATGGCTATACAAAAGTTAATGCAGGATCCAGAGAGTCCTGTTGTCGATCATGACACCTCGAATTTTACACGCTTCGGCACAAAGGTTTCCAAAAAGCCAGTTCTATTACGCGATTTGACGGCACGTCAAAAATCTGAAGAATTTCGCGTCTATTTTCGTCTACCGCAAACGGAAATCATAGATGGCAAGATAAAGGCCGATATATGGACTCCGTATTCAAAGCGTTTTCATGCTGGCTATATTTATTTATCGCCCAACTTCTTTTGCTTTCGCAGCGATGTCAAAGATTTGGTTAGCCTCGTAATACCCATGAAAACTATTAAGGTAAGTACACACAAATTATATTATTATTAAGTTTATTTTATTATTGTTTGTTTAATACAAATTCTATTGTTGCTTCTAGAGTGTGGAGAAGAAGGATGATGGCCAGCAGCGTTTTGACAATCAAATTGTCATCTTTACATCGGAGAATGTGCCTTTTATGTTTTCAAAGATTGTGGATCGCGAGGTGCTTATCTCAAAGATTACAGATCTTTTATCTCGCATCCATGTGTAAGTTAATAGTTTAATTTTAGAATTAACTTCTATTATAATATGTGTTATTCTATTGTAGACCCGTCAGCAGAGAACGAGCTAAGTATGACATCTCTTGGAGTAAGCAGACCGCATTGTTGAACACATTTAAGACGCAATTCAGCGCAGACATACAGAAGAAGCAGGAGGTGAAGCTGGCACGCTGGGAGGATCATTTTCGTGATTTTGGACGTGGCATTGCAATGTTTCGCACCACAGATGTGATTAATTTGATTGTGGAGGGTATACCAGATAAGTTAAGGCAGGAGATTTGGCTAATCTTCTCGGGAGCCATACACGACAAGGAAATGAATCCCGGACTCTATGAGGATCTGGTGGAGAAGGCCGCATGCATTAAGGATTGCTTTGCCCACGATGAAATCGATAGAGATTTGCCACGTTCTTTACCCGAACATCCTGCATTCCAATGCACCGATGGCATTGGCGCCTTACGTCGTGTCCTTCAGGCATATGCACTCCGTAATCCTCAGGTGGGCTACTGCCAGGCCATGAACATTGTATCTTCGGTATTTTTGCTGTTTTGTGATGAGGAGAATGCCTTCTGGATGCTGGCAAGTCTCTGTGAGAATCTATTGCCTGACTACTACAAGGATAAGGTTGTTGGCGCCCAAATCGATCAGGGTGTGCTTAATGAACTGGTTGAGACACATTTATCAGATTTACATGAGCATCTGGAACGACTGGGCGTTATTAAGATGATCTCCATATCATGGTTCCTTACCATCTTCATTAGTGTGATCAGCTATGAGAGCTCACTTCAAATTCTGGATTGTTTCTTCTATGAGGGAGCTAAGATTATATTCATGATCTCACTGCAGATCATCGAATGGAATCGTGAGAAGCTGCTCGATTGTCAGGACGATGGCGAGGCCATGTTGGTATTGCAAAACTATTTGGAGGGCATCTATAATCCAGAGTACCAAGTGCCACCCTCCACAGACAAACGCAAGCTAGAGCGCCCACAAACCCAAACTGTCCAGACTCTCATCCATGAGGCCTATACAAAATTCGGCGAAGAGCTGACCCAACAGCGCATCGAGGAACTGCGCAACAAACATCGCCGCCTCACTGTGCGACAGTTTGACATTGACAACGAGAAAACTATTGTAAAGGCCCATGTCCAGAATGCATACTTTGAACGCCAGGAGCTGCACATGCTGCTCACAATCATAAGGGAGGAGAAACTGGCACTCAAGTCCATGCAGCAACAACAGAAGGCCCAGAGCCTGAGCGAAGCGCCTCAGCTGCAGCACCAACAGTCGCCATCACGTGATATTATGCCTGGTGGTGGAAGTGGACGTCATGAGGCATACTGCGTCAGCTTTGAGGTGTTCCACACTCTCTTCACAGAGCTAACGCCTTGGCGAAAGTGCGTCAGTGTTGACATTGCCGAAAAACTCTTCAGAGTAAGTCAAAAGTCAAGTCTCAAACGTTTGATAGACCCTGTATTATAACAGGGCCACTTATAGTCAGTATCACTCGACTGTAGTCTTTTATACTAGTTTTCAATAATAATTTAATACTATTTTCAGTTGACGGACAAGAAGGGCACTGGACAGCTGGACTTTGGACAGCTTATTAACGCCTTGGGCTTGGTCTGCTCCACCAAGTGTATGGAGAAACTGAAGCTGCTCTTTGTATTGCATTTGCCACCGCTGTTGTCCAAGGCGGAAATTGAACGTACTCGTCGTCCACGTCCACGTACCAAAGATGATGCCGAAGAAGCCATTGAGGCGGAAGACTTCTTTGAGTAAAACTTGAATTTTCTTAGGTTTCCTTGTGATTTGTTATGCTAAGCATATTGTATATTTTTTTAGTGAGGATGCTTCGAGTCGATTGAAGCGCTGCCGTCACCATCAGATAACAACTTTGATGCTGATGACTTTGCTTTGATAAGCGCCACACAACATTTGCACAATTTGGCTGGAATCTCGGGCAACACCTTTATGGACTTGTCGCGGACACCGAATCTGTCTCTAAACTCGAATGCATCATCGTCGTTGGCACAACGCAACTCGACATTTTATGTGGATCTGCCTGCTGCATTCCAGGGTACTGCAACACGCACAGATGCTGGGCAGGATGACGACCAAGACATCGGTCTACGCCAGCAGGGACGTTACGAATCGATTGACACATTTTCGGATATTTCAGATCTGGGCGCGGCCCCGACGACAACAACAGCAGGCACTGGAGCTGCCACAAATGCTGCCGATCAAATGCTTCTGAACGTTGAGACTATATCGAATTTCTCGCAGATTAGCGACCTGGTTGCAGAGACGCGTCTAGAACGTGCCGATTCAAATGCCACGGACACACGCAGCCTGGGCAGCTTGGGCTATTTGTTGGATCAGACGACTGATGGCGCCTCCGGCAGTGGACAACATCGGCTTGTGCCGCACATGCGCAAGGAAAATTTCCAGCTACTCTGGCGCAGCATTATCGAGATCATGGGTTGTGTCCAGGACGAGGATATGCGACGTGCATGTAAGTGGAAGCAAGTTTAAGCTACATTTGTGCTTCGTGTTTAACTGTATACTTTCACAGATGAAAATCTCATTGAGATGGGTAACAGCAACATCAAGAAGGAGCCAAGCCTGGAGAGCTTTACACAGCTCAATTTGGGTGGTAGCGGGGATGAGGTGAGTAAATAGGATCAGAATTTTAATAGATACTTTTAAAAATACAAAATATGTTTCATTTTGTAGTATCATTCATCTAAAATCGTATAGAACCAAAAATGCTATTAATTAGAAAACTTGTATCTCATTGCAGCAACCGGATAATAATGGAAATCCCACAACCCCCGCTGCAGAGCCTAGCAGTACGACACGTCTGTTTGTTGCGCTCGAGGAGGAGCTTCGACAGGCCAAAGAAGGAGGAGGAGCAGCAGCAGCTGGAACATCAAGAACAGCCACAACAACGACAACTAGCAGTGGCAGCAGCAGCAGCACAAACACCTCGGAAGCCTGGCACATATCCATTAATCAGTTTATAGCCACTGCTCTGACATGCGACTGTATTGTGAAGGCATTCCAAACCCACATACGAATTGTGGAACAGATTGAGCAATTGCAGAAGAAGCGACGCAAGTGTTTGTCCACTAATTATAGCTACTAAATCCTCCCAGCTGTTATCTAATATTCCCACTAGAACCCAATGTATTAGCCATATAAAGAAAGCCCTCAATAGAATTGTGCAATGCGCCGTTAGCTTTCAACTGTATCCCGTTTTATATATATATATTTATGTGTACTCTTATCTTACCCGATTAGTTAAGACAATTGTTTGTGAATATAGTTCTATTATAAATATTACAAATATATAAAGCCACAAGTCTAAGTTATGAGCAACATAATTTTCTTTCCAAAATAGGTCAATAACAACTTAATCAGTACAATCAACGAGTGCCAGTTAAAGTGTCAGAACGGCACTTAGCATTAACAACGTTACGCCCTTACACTGAAGATTAGACTGTTCGGATCAAAATTTTTTAGTAAGATAAGACATAAGGCACATCGACATGTCTTTGGAGTAATATACATATATATATATATATGGTATACGAAGAAACTAAAAAAAAAGATTCAGCAATTTATTTACTTGAACTTGTGTTGTCCTGTTTGTGGACATTTTTGATATGCCTTTCTAAAGTGTACTTTCCTTTAAATACCACTGGACAGTGCTCACATTTGAAGGAGCGTTCGTCTGAATGACTCTTCATGTGTGCTCTTAGCCTGGATTTTATTTTAAATGACAGTATGCAATGCTCACACTTAAAGGGTCGTTCGTCAGAATGAATCAGTAAATGGACTCTTAAATCGTGTTGGATTTTATACTCATTAGGACAGTGTTCACATTTAAATGAGGTTTTGTTGTTTAAATGACACTTTTGCTTATGCGCTTGTAAAGAGTTTCTCCATTTAAACGTCTTGAGACAGAGCTCACATTTTAAAAGGTGATTGTCAGAATGAATGGTCTGGTGGGATTTTAATACGCCACTGGTTTTAAAAGTTTTCGGACAGTGCTCACATTTGAAGGGACGTTCTTTAGAATGGTGCCCTATGTGCTCTTTTAAATGACGATACCACTTAAAGTCTTTCGGGCAGTGCTCACATTTGTATGGACGATCGTTAGAGTGCATAACCATGTGGTCTATTAGTTTACTATGCCTATGAAAGCCCTTTGTGCATTGATTACACTTGAAGGGGCGTTCATCGGAATGAACCAGTAAATGGTCTCTTAAAGCGTTTTGGGATTTACACTCCTTCGAACAGTGTTCACATTTTAATGGGCTTTTGTTGCTTAAATGAAGCAACATATGCTTGTTTAAATTGGGTTTGGTTTTAAACGACTTCAGACAGAGCTCACAATTGAAAAGGCGATCGTCAGAATGACTGGTCACGTGTGATTTTAAGTTATTATTAGTTTTAAAACTCTTCGGACAGTGTTCACATTTGTATGGACGATTGTTAGAGTGCATTACCATGTGGTCTTTTAGTTTGCTATGCCTTTGAAAGGATTTTGGGCAGTGCTCACATTTGTAGGGGCGCTCTTCGGTTATTGAAATTCGTTCAATGTTATCTTCTTGCCCAGATTCAGCTAATGAGTTCTCTTCGCTACCCTCGGAGTAATCTTCATCTTCAAATTCATTTGGTTCTCCTGTTGTTGAGCTTTCTTCATCGTCCTCAGAGTAATCGTCCTCTGCAGTTGATCCATCGCCCTCAACGATAAATTCATCTTCAGTGTCATCCTGCTCTGTTTTAACGTAGACCTTGCCTAAAGCATTATCTGTAAGGCACCATTCGCCTGCAGTGATCTCATCGATGATGGGTTTCTGTTCACACTCGTTCAGGAGTTCCTTAAAATACTTTTGGCTTTGCTCGCCTTTGAGCTTAAACTCGAATGCATTCTTAGCAGCTGATGTGCAGGGTCCACATATGGTTTGAGGCAACGAATCCGACTTCTTAATTTCACAGCCTGAAGAGGTTTCCAGCATAATAAGGAATGACTCTTTATTTGTCCACACCCGTTCGGCATATATACTCTCAATTGTTGTACAGCTTATGTTGCAAAAGCGGCAAATGTCATCTACTTCGTACTTGATTTTCTTTTTTTTACATAAGCTTAGGAGTTCCTTAAAATGCTTTTGGCTTTGCTCGCATCTGTGTTTAAATTCAAATGCATTTTTAGCAGCTGATTTGCAGGGTCCACATATGTTTTGAGGCAACGAATCCGATTCCTTAATTTCACAGCTTGTACAATTTTGCAGCATAAAAATGAGGAGTGGCTCATTCTTCGTATGCTCTCGCTCAGCAAATATATTCTCAAGTGTGGTGCATCTCATATTGCAAAAGCGGCAAAATTCATCCATTTCATTTACTGTTTGTTTTTTACTTTACGCGACCATTGAAACTATTGGGTCGTACTCGATATGAAGCTATGTTTACTTTCGATAAAGTATATCGATAAGCTGATGGTAGACATCCGAACAAATCGTTTTGACCCAGTACTTTAAAAGTACAAATGGGTCTATTACGTTTGTGCAAATGTGCGTAACAGGCAGAAGGAGGCGTGGCAGACCCCATATATATTCTTGGTATATATATTCTTGATCAGCATCAACAGCCGAGTCGATATAGCCATGTCCGTCTGTCCGATTTTTGAGTTCCTAGATCTCAGAGACTATAAGAGCTATAGACACCAAATTTGGCATGTAGGTACATCTATATCTTGCATTGATCAAGTTTGTTTTAGATATTTGCCACGCCCCTCCGCCCCTAGAAATTGGAAACAAAATTTTAAAGACGAACCTTTAAGACTAGCGCTAAAAATTTCATTCCAATCGGTTGATAAACGCGGAAGTTATTTAACTAACAATGTTACAGGCAAAGGAAGAAGAAGAGACGCTAGCGGCCTCAATGTTTATCAAGTGGCGCCATCTATTGATGGTACGCAACTAATTTGATTGGTAACTAAATATTTTTTGTAAAATATTTTCATTACAGAATTAGTATAAAATGGGTACCGCATATTTTATGTTTTATAAAAATCTGTCTAACAAGACACTGTTTTCATCAGTCTTGTAGGGAGGTAAGGCACATCGTCTTTGTTATATGGGCAAATCTCAGAAACAGTCCACCGCGTCGAAAATCGAAAAATGAATCAAAAACTCACATCATGTGAAATTTTCGTCAAAAACTTAATCATGTTCTTTATTTAAACAGTTTACCCATAAAATAATTTATGTTAATAAGCAAACCAATTGCGTTTTTGCACAAATTAAGTTCTTCTGTATTTTTGGCTATTGTTGTTAAAATTGACTTTTGGAAGTATGAAATAGAAAGATTATGCCAAAATATATCTCTTGAATGAGCAAAAATCTTATTAAAATGTAAAGAGAATACTTCAGTCTTGATAAATCCGTTTTATAATATTCAAAAACTTAAGCATCATTAGTTTTTACATAGATCAATATCCCTTAATCTTAGTGGAAAAATGTTGCGTGCACTCGAACGACACTATGGGTCCAAATGAGTTTTGTTTGCATTCTATTATGCTCAGCTTTCTTTCAGGTATTGAAGTATTTGGGCTTTATTGTACATATTTCGTTAAAAACTACAAATGAAATTGTAAATTTAAAAGTAACTGTCATTTTATGTAGCATGCTTTACAACACATTATGAGCAATTATTTCGCCATTTAAAAGTACATTTAAATTTCTATAACCACTATACAATAGTTGATGGTATACATTGGAAAAGACCAAAAAATGTTATATTTTAATAAACAAAAACGTACGAATCTTACGTGAAACACGCGAGAATTGTCCATAAATGACCACGAAGAAATTAAAGATCTTTCGACGTTTCATTTACTCGAATAGGCGCTGTCTGTTTGTTGCATTTTTTGATGTGCCTTTTTAAATTAGAACGGGTTTTAAAAGCCGATGGACAGTTGACACATTTGAAGGAGCGTTCTTCTGAATGAGACTTAATGTGTGATCTTAAATGGTTGTTGGTTTTAAACGCCTTTGCGCACTGGTTGCACTTAAAGGGGGATTCAGCAAAATGACTCGGAATGTGTGATTTTAACATGGATTTGGATTTAAAATCCTTTGTGCAGTGATCACATTTGAAGAGAGTCTTCAAGGGACCTTCGCCAGAATGAATCTCCTTGTGGAAATCTAGACTCATTTTGCTTTTATATGACTTTGGGCAGTGCGCACACTTAAAGGGGCGATCGTCTGAATGAGTTATCTCTTGTGGTTTTAATTTAAATTTTGCTTTAAATGCCTTCGGATGATCCAGTAAATGAACCATTAAATTGTGTTTACTTTTATACTCCTTCGGACAGTGTTCACATTTAAATAGGGTTTTTTTGTTTTTGAAATGAAACAACATGTGCTTGTATAAATCGTGTTTGGTTTTATACTCCTGCGGACAGTGTTTGCATTTTAACGGTAATTTGTTGGTTAAATGAAGCGTTTTATTATGTTTCATTAAACTGTTTTTCCATTTAAACGTCTTAAGACAGACCTCACACGTATAGGGGCGATCGTTAGAATGAGTCGTCAGGTGTGATTTTAAGTGGCTATTGGTTTCAAAAGTCTTCGAACAGTGTTCACATTTGTAAAGGCGTTCTTCTGATATTAAAATTTCTTCAATGTTGTCTTCTTGCACAGTTTTAGTGACTGAGTTCTCCTCGCTACCCTCGGAGTAGTCTTCATCTTCAAATACATTTGATTCGTCTGTTATTGAGCATACTTCACCGCCCTCAGAGTAATCTTCGCCTACAGTCGCTTCATCGATAAATTCATCCTCCGAGTCATACTGCTCTGTTTTAATGCAAACCTCGCTTAAATCACTTTCTGTAAGGCACCAATCGCCTGCAGTGAGCTCATCGATGACGGGCTTCTGTTGACATGCGTTTAGGAGTTCCTTAAAATGCTTTTGGCTTTGCTCGCATCTGAGTTTAAATTCAAATGCATTCTTAGCAGCTGATATGCAGGGTCCACATATGTTTTGAGGCAACGAATCCGATTCCTTAATTTCACAGTTTGTACAATTTTGCAACATAACAATGAGAAGTGGCTCATTATTCGTCCGCTCTCGATCCGCAAATATATTCTCCAAAGTGGTGCATCTCATCGTGCAAAAACGGCAAAACTCATCCATTTCGTTTATTAATTTGTTTCTTATTTTCGTTGTTAATATTTACATGACCACCGACACAAAAGTGTTGAAATAAAGCGGAGTATTTATCGATAGAACTTGAGGGATAGGTATCGATACAAGTATTGTTTATTGACATGAAGGTATATCGATAAGCTGATAGTGGACATACGAATAAATCGTTATTCAAAAATACCTACAGTTTGCGTGCTATTTCGTTTACTAATTACACATTTTTAGGTAAGATGAAACAAAAGGAACATCGAAATGTCTTCGTAATAATATATTTTGACCACGACCAAATTAAAGATGTGCCGGCAATTCATTTACTGGGATTGGCGTTGTCCTGCTTGTGATATAATGAAATGGGTTTTTTTTAAATAACAAATACTTCTAAATGCCATCGGACAGTGCTCACATTTGTAGGGGCGGTCTTCGGAATGAATCACACTGTGCTTTCACTTAGGACAGTGTTCACACTTAACATGGCTTTTGTTGTTTAAATGAAGCACCATGTGCTTTTTAAATTTTGTTTGGTTTTAAACGACTTCAGACAGGAGTTCCTTTGTTTGCTTTGCTCGCATTTGAGTTTGAACTCGAATGCATTCTTAGCAACTGATATGCAGGGTCCACATATGTTTTGAGGCAACAAATCCGATTCTGTGATTTCACAGTTGGTACAATATTCGAGTAAAACAATGAGGGATGGCTCATTTTCCATCCGTTCTTTCTCGGCAAAAATATTCTTCAGTGTAGTGCAATTTATCGTGCAAAAGCGGCAGACTTCAAACATTTTGTTTTTCTTATTTAACAAATTTACACATTACAAGAGTTGAAATGAACCGTAGTAAATTTCGATAGCACCTACAATCTTGCATAGGGGAGAGATATCGATTAACGAGTATTTATTATTTTTTTTATATGTATCGACGGTAAAAATCAAATACACAATTAAACCAACTCATACACAAAGTATATAACAAGTTTAAACTACTTTGAGGCCATTTATTTCCATATATGCACTGATATATATAAATATATACATATTTATAAACATTACTCTTATTCCATGTTTACATCGTCGAGTTGCTTTGAGTTTCTACGTGAAACTGCGGCAGCCTCCTGGCGAGCATGCTCTGCACTGCGCACAAGACATTCCTCATAGTTCCACTTTGGGAAGATGCGTTTGTAGAGATACATGAATGCCGTATCATAGGAACGCAGCTGTCCGTCGAAGTAGCACTTCATGTGACCGTGCGTGCCGAGGGATTCCTTAATGTGACCAAGACGACCGCATTTCGTGCGTAGTTTAACCGGCTTGAAGTACTCCACGTCCTCCTTGTAGAAGAACATGTACCGTATGGTTGCCGATTTGCGATTAATGCGCATCGGGTGACCACTGAGCACCACACGCTTAAGCACAATGCGATCCGGATTGCAAGAGAGTAGACGACCACGGGCAACCAATGCCAAACTGGAATCAGGATTCACCTTGAACGCAAGCACGGCGGCGGGAGGAAACTGAATGGGAGCATAGAAAGTGGCGCAAACAGTTTCATACGGCCGGAAGAAACGCTCAAACTTATGCTTATCCCCATTGGTGTGTTGGCTGTAAATGGGATTAACAACGAAACGACGATAGCCACATTGGACAATGAGTTGCTCCTTAGACTTGAGTGGCACCTCCGAGTCCGGAATACGCTGCAAAACAACATTCATCACACACATTTGATGTTCGTGTGGCAGCATTCCATAAACAATCACGTTATCTGTAAGCTGGCCAGATCTAAAGGCATCCCAGCGGCTGCCGGGCACATTAATGACATGCAGCGTGATATATAGGCCAGGCTGTGATAAAAATGTTTCGTATTAGGTGGTGGTCAAACCAAATGATTTAATTTACACTCACCAGAACACCTTCAAATTCCTTTGCCTCTGTTAAAATGCGTCGCTTGGTGCGATCAAAATTCTTAAACTGATAGATGCGCGCATAATCGCTAGGAAGATTCTCTTTGACATCCCAGGGTGAAGTGCGAAACGATTCGAGGCCGCGATACTTTTGGAAACGCTCGTGAGCGGGCACATCCAGAGGTGTGTCGATCTCGTCGGGCCACAACTGATCCGTGCGTGCTTGCTGTAGTTTCTGTAAGGTTTCACGCTCCTCCTGGAAATCCATTTGCTGATCATACTTTTCATCATTAACGGCAGCTTCCGATGAGACGGAAACACTGTCCAAATACTCTTCCGTATCCGAGTCGCGTTTCTCGCACTCATCTTCAAAGGATTTATTATCACAGGACATAAAGTCCTCGTCATCTTCATTACCACTCATATCGTCATCATCTTCGTCGTCGTCATCATCGTCCTGATCTTCCACCTCCTCCACATCGGGTATCCAGGCGGCCTGATAATCGCTGTAGCCCTTTGGTACACGTTTTATCAAACGTATTTTCTTGGTTTCCCTTTGTGAAGCCTCGATTTCGTCTTCTGTTGGCCAGGTTTGTTCCGCGTCCATGGGGTCGGGTATATTCTCGCTCTGTAGGGATGTTTGTTTCTCTGGATTACTGCGATCAAGCAGACGCACCTCAGCCGCCTCCCCTTCACGATTCTTGTCCAGCTTATAGGGATCGGGTGGCGCATCGACTTGACCCAGTTGATAATCCCCAAGGCCTGGTATGTGCACCAGTCCATTGACATTCAATGACTGTCCACGCAGATAACCCGTTATTTTAAGTGTTCCCAGTTCCCCATCCGGCACATATTCCACTAGATCACCAAACAAATGTGGACGATTGCTGACATTGTGCAGTGTACGTTTCTTCTGTCCACCAATGCGTCGCATGACATTCAATCCTTCGGCAGCGCTGTCCAACTGCATAACCTTCTCCTCGGGCAACAGTTTGGAGATGAACTTCTGCGCCGCTTGCTTTGTGGCTGTGCGACGCTTTGGATTAATAGATTCCAGATCCATCAGTGCCACAACCGGAGTCGGGATGCCCTGTGCTGAAATCATATTAAACACACGCTGGCCCCAGCGATCGAAGATCTCGTCGTCACCAAATGAAGCCGATGTCAGCATCAGTGTGGTATCACAAACCTTTAGGTAATCAAGCACAATCAGTTCATTTCCACGGCCAACAGGAGGAACAACAAAGGCGAAGCGTTGCTTGAATCGCGGCAGATTCATGTAAACAATCCCACTGCCAGATTTCTCCACAACGATTTCACTGTCGCAGCTTTCAAGAATGGCCAGTGCAGAGTTTGCATCGATTTGCTCGTGCATTGGAAGCAGACAGACCAGAAATGGAGCCGTATTCTGTCCACCCAATTGACGCTTCTGCAGAAGAACTTCATCACGTTTGTTTTTGCGCAGTTGGTTTAATTGATTTCGCCTTTGCTCCTTGCGTTGCTGCTGCTTATGCTTATGCGAGATGGCTTTTAGTCCGACCTTGCCTATGTGTATCAATAAATAAACAATTTAATAAATTCTCATGCACTTGTTGAAGTACGCATACCCTTAACGGCATTATCGATGGCGCCCTTGGACCGATGACGGCCAGTTTTGTGAGCCTTGTTTGTTTGTTTCAACGGGCCAGGCCGATGAAACGCATGATCCGCCATGTTTTGGCTAATTTATTTGCTCAAATTCCAACTAAATATCAATATTTTCACACCGTATTATTTTCAAGACAAGGCGAGCACATGTTCCTACAAGACTTATCGATACAACAGATATATCGATGACAGATTTAAGAAAGTGTGACCACAACTTAACTCACAGTGCTGTAAAATCCGGATCATGCTGAACAAAGAGCGGCGGGCCAATTCAAAAGTTTAAAATAAAACACGACTCTTTATTTTTAAACCACATTCAATGTAAATATGTATTTGTTGGTATGGTATATTTTTAATACATTACATGTGTATGTTTATGCACGCAAGACAAGACAAGCAGCTTGCTTAAACATAACGCTGTTTATTTTATATTTACGTTTATTTTTTTTAGTATATGATATAAGTATGCGTTGGTTTTCCGAATGCATCCGTAGTTGAATAGTTGTAGTAAGTAACTGCATATATTTTGTATTGCATATAGAGCATGCCAAAGTTTAGATAGAGTTTTAACTAACTTAATAGCATAGAGTATTTAATAGTTACAATTTTGGGTGTAAATAATTTAAAATAGTAGTAAACATTTCTGTCTTCTTTTTTTTTGTATTTTGTTTGTTTGTTTTTTTTTGTGTGTGGGTTTTAAAACTTAACGGTAGGCATAACACTTAACGATTCATAAACAAATCAGAAGTCTCAATAAATATACATAATTAAATAGTTGTTGTTTTAAATGTTTTCAGTTAAGGTAAATTGAGTGATTGTTTGTCATTAATTGGGTTTGGTTCAATCTAGGTTGGTTTGCTCCTTGGCAATGCCTTTTTATATTTATATATACTTGTATGTACGTGTATGTATTGATACATTCAATTTGTTGTTTATTTTTCACATATTGTATGGCCACTAACAGCACTATTAATAATAAATACGAATTTCCACATCGCGTTAGTCTCGACGACGTGTTGGACAAATCTCAATGTTGCATGATTTTGCTGCGCTTTGCGGATTTTCTCCAAGGGTTGTAGTTGTATTCACCAAGGGACTTTTCTGCACTGTCCCACCAAAAATAAAGTATGTTTACTTTGTATATAGATATATATGTATATGTATTCAATGTATATATTTATCGTTATTTATGCTATCAAAATGCCGACACAATGCACTCTGATTTTTCCCCTCACATTGCGAGCAACTTTGTAAAAAATAATACATTCCTAAATGGAGAGTTCCCATGTACGTACTCCCCGTTTCCCATTCCCGTTCCCTTCCAAAAATCCAATTTACATACAAAATGTTCGGACACTACGGTTAGGGCCGTAAAAAATGTTTGCCAACGCGTGCTCTCTCTCAATAGCCAATATCCTTTTTGTTGTTGTCGTTTTTGTTATTGTAATATAGTTCTTTTTTTGTTGTACAAATTTGCGCTTTGTTTGGTGAGCTTCTTTTTGTTGATTTCTTTTTGTTTTTTGTTGGTTTTTTGTTTTTGTGCAAGTTTTCATTGTGCTGTTTGGGGGCATAAACAAATTACATGTTCCTGCATTGAGCGCAAACAGATCGAGCCTTTGTATTGTCACGCACAAAATCATGCACATTGAATTTTCCATCATCGCCATGGTCATAACCGCGACACTTCAGTTGTCTGTGGGATTGAGAGAAAATGAGAGTTTTTAGTGAGTTTATCATTAGTTAGTAGAGTCAAGCGCAATTGCGAAATTGATAAAGAAAAGTAATTAAATTCTCTTAAACTTAAAGTCATGCTCGGTCTGCCGTGTGGCTTGTCTAAAACTTTTGTGGAAGCTCACCTTGCGACCGCTGTGAATGCCAGCTCCACATTGAGTCCCGTCTTGGCCGATGTCTCCATGAACGGCACATTGTGCTCACGTCCAAGGCGTTCGCCATCCTCGCGTTTCACCTGTCGTTCGCTGCTGCTGCAATCGGCCTTGTTGCCTTTTAAAGTAGAGCAGACAGAGACAGAGACAGAGAAAGAGAAAGTGCAGATGCGTTTGAAAAGCGACAAAAAGTTGCAAAGTTTTCACTCGTAACTCAATTAAATGGCCAACAGCTGTGAGCTGAGCTGCCTTTAATCAAATCTATTTGGAAGCCTTTTAACTCAATCTCACCTATTAAAACGATGACCACATCCTCCTGCGCATACTCACGTATCTCGCCCAGCCAGGCGCGTATGTTATCATACGTGGTCTTATTGGTTACATCGTACAACAACAGTAAAGCTAAAATTCGAAATCGAATTGAGATATAAAATATTAAATAAAAAAACAGAACAGAACAAAACAATCGAATAATCTCACTCAAAACGCATTACTCACCATGGGCATCCCGGTAATATGCATGCGTCACACTCCGGAATCGTTCCTGTCCTGCGGTGTCCCAGATTTGCAATTTGACGCGTGTTCCATCGACGACGACAACTTTGTTCTGCAATTGAGTTATGTATGTGTGTTTTTGTTATGCAAAAAGAAATGTAAACGCAATTGTTATACAAAATGCAATTAATTTACGAAATGTGCATGCCAAAGAGAACGTCAAATGGAAAAGAGACAGCGAGCGACACAGAGAGTGTAAGGGAGGGAGGACCACGCGGCGTATGCTTTATGTATTGTTACATAGCACACATTGCGTATACGCAGCGTTTGCCACGAGCATGCAGACACATCAAACGCACTCAAAACAGAGTAATACAATTACAGGTTACATTCAAATACAAGTACAACAATTTTAATGATACAATCCCTCGACCCACTTCACAAATTGACTCAGACAGTCAGTCAATATATTAAATATGTGTGTGTATGTGTGCTAGGCAGCCATATTGGCTCACTTTGACTGTATGTGTATATGTGTGTGTGTGTGTGTGTGTGTGTTTGTGTTGGGCACAGACAAATAAAAAGCCAAAATGATGATAGAAAAAACCAAACTTCAAGCAAAGTAAACATAAAGTCAATGCACTGAGAACAAACTTGAGATTAAATTTGCTGAAAATTTCATTTGCAATGCAAGTAAATAAAATGAATAAGCACGAATAATAAAACACGAAAATATATATTAAATATATGTTATCACATTTGCCAAGGCTCTCTCGCATTTATTATTAATATCCTTAATACAAAGTACTTAATCTATAATCTCTGAAATGTTTTAAAATATTTATGTTCAACCAATTATGTTTTTACTAAATAATTAATTATTAGCTTAAAGTACACTTTCGTTAATTTTTCACATAAAGTTGATAATTAAATTATACAAATTTAATTAAAGTTTCTTCAACTTCGCTTGTTTTCAATAACTTATTTCAACGGAAATACGCAATATTTTTGTTAGACATTAAATACATTTTTGCAAAGCTTTTCGTTTTGCCGTCAAGGCAACAAATTGAAAAGGAATAAAAAGGGACGACTTAACGGTGTATAAAATTTAAGGTCAGTCGGAAATCATTTAGGTGGATTATACGTAAATACAAAAAAAGAAAAAGGGAAGAATTTGATAAACCAGAAAAGGACGCACTTATCCATACAAAAAGCGGCAAAAAATGACTACGAACAGGAAAGAGAATAAGAGAGGGAGGAAAAGAGGGGAAGACTGGTTTACAGTTAATGGGAGACATGGCTAATACTTGTAGTATTATTGTTGTTTAATAAATTTATGTGCCATGTGAGCTCCCAGCAATTTCTACGATAATAAAGCCTCTAGAAGTTGAAACAAAAACCCCACAATAATAAGCATGATAGAAACAACAACAACAACAGCAATAACGACAAGTTAAATACGAGTAACAAGTGTACACACACTCACACACACACGCGCATACACGGAGTACACACACTCACACAAAGAGACAAAACCATCAACAAGTCCTTTTCAAGTTCATATGCTTTTTAATAAATAGCCCCAAGGAGCTTAGCCGCAGCAATGTTGGCAACTCTACTCCCTATTCCCTACACCCTCTCTCCCTCCTCCCAAGAGAGTGAAGAAGGAAGGGTAGACGGGGGGATACTGAAGAGGGGAACTGGTTGAGCACGAGTTAAGCAGGCGGTAAAATATTTTACTAAAGAGCAAAGCCACACAGCAGCTGGAAATCATGAAAGCCGCAAAACAAACAGACAAAGAAACCCACACAAACACACTCACGCACATATAAAAGCGTAGTCAACATTTAAATACCCTGTATTTAAGAGAGTCTGGATAGGGATTGTAAAATAATGAACACTTAACATCAAGGCTGGAAAGCCTCCAAAATACCGGAGACGGTTTAGCTGGCGACTGGAACCATAGAACCATAAGGATCGGTTCAATGCGCAGACCAGATTCAGGACTCCCTAAAGCCAATATTTTGACTCAAATTAATACAACAAAATAATAATTTTTTGTTGGTTATATATTTGTAAAACTAAGTTACTAACTATTAAAAGACTCTTATGATTTTATTTATTATTCAAGTTTGGTTCAAAACCGGATTGCAGCCTTGCTTAACAGACACTTAATACAACATTGATATTTCAGTTTCTACAACAGTTTTGTCAACTTTAATAGTAACATTTGTTGTTATCATGAAAATTTGGGAGCAGTTAACATAAAATTAAATACATAGCATTAATATCTTATTTTCACACTTCCACGCATCTTTTCATTATTTAAAAATTGTATTATTGTCGCTTCTTAACCAACCAATTGACATTTTAGATAACGTAAAAAATGTGAAAATGGGGAAAAAGTACATATATTTTGTGGTGGAAGGAGGTTGTAACTAGTTGACTTGACATTTAAACTTACACCATGTAACGTTTAACCTGATGGGATTAGAACAGGGTATAAACACACATAGCAAGAGATACGTGGAAACAGAGTTGTTTGAGCTTGGGAGTTGGATTCAGGTTCAGGTTCAGGTTCAGGTTGAGGCTAAGTTAGAGATTGGGAAGGGGGAGTATGAGAACAAGATAAAGTCGGGCACATAAACACAACACACACACACACACACAAACACATACTTAGAGAAGATGAATAAGTTGATGTGAACGCAGGTGAAAATCGTATTCGTATAGCCTTGACAACTGTTGACAGCGAACAGACAGGCAAACAGATAACAGAGACAGAGACAGAGGAGGGAGAAAAAACAGATGTAGAAAGAGAGAGAGAGAGAGAGAGAGAGAGAGGAGAGAGAGACACACACACATTGAAATACACAGATATATAACAATTAGTAAGAACAACAACAATAATATTTATAATATGTAACAAGAGCACACACACACACACACAGAGAGACACAGAGAAAAGAGAGAGAGAGAGTGAGGAAGAAAGTGTAAGAGTGAGAATACGCTTACCCTAAAATCAATGCCAACTGTACTCAGGAAATAGCTGGGCACATAGCGACCATCGCGAAATCGAATCAACAGCGATGTTTTTCCCACTCCCGAATCGCCCAGCATTATAACCTGGCCAACAGCCACAAGCAACAATTACAAGTGTATGTGTGAGAGTATTTAATAAAAAAAAAATACATTGAATATATATATGTATATGTTTGATGGCAAATTCATGTGTTATAATATGATATTGGGGTCTCTATACTCTTATATTTAATTCATAGCTTATGAGAAGCAACCTCAAGTCCTTCATTTGCCACTTGCCACTTGCCACTTGCCATTTGGCATGCATAACTCTTGTGGTTTCTTTTGATTTTCGTCCCTCTTTTGGCAATTCCTTTCTGTTGCCTTTAATGGGAAACTGTGCTAAATTAGATGCTATTCCGGCATCAGGCAATTAAAACAGAAATGATATTTGAGTAAGGTATGCTCAAATAGCCTGAACAGCTAAGGGGGAACCGAGAGAGCTAGGGAATGGGAAAAGTAATAGGAACTGCAGCAACAGTTGCATTTTGAATCCACCCTTGAGCTTACATTAGATGCGCTGAATTTGTTTGTCAATGGCAACATTTCATAGAATTTCTCCCAGCTTTGCTACAAGGGAGATTTCTATCTCAAAATTGCAAAAGTCATATAATATGGCAATGTGTGGGCTGTTAAGACGTCATACCAACTGGCAATCAACTTTTAAAGTTAACTTTTAATGATGCTTTTACTGACAATTTTAGTGCATAACATTGCAACTAAAAGTTATAACGCTCTATGGTTTATTATGTTAATATAACTGTCTATTACTTAATGTTAATGTTAGGGCAATTTATAGTTACGATGCTGTTGGACTAACTGTTAATGTTACGGTTTTACAGTTTAAATAATTTATTGTCTTCTCAATCACCTGGGCTGGTAAATAATATTTCCATATAAATAAGTAATATTTCTGACAAGATATTTAAGATACTGTTAAACAAACTATTATCGTACAGTCTATTATTTATACATATATGTATGATGTATTGGCTGCCATGTGAAATAACTTGTGAATATAATTATTCCACAAAAAACTCCTCCTAATTAGCAATTTAAATATGTTAGCTGAATTAATTATCTAAAGACACGGGAAAAAGGTAAACGACCTCAGAGAGCTTGTTCAAAAACATAGCGATAATTCAAGAGCCCTCTGCAATTTAAATCGCTATTTACTACTTAATTAACAGCTGCTGAAAGATGCATAACATTGTGAGGGTTCACCAACATCCCCCAGCCTATTAAAACAGTTAATTTGTTGGCCTCAACAAATAGGCCAAGTTATTTGCATATTCCAAATTATCAAGCAGCCGCAAAAACTTCAACATTTCATGGCAGATATACAGTTGTACATAAACTTCTATATATCATTATGTGTATACACATTTAATTCTAACGTCTGAGAACTCAAGCAAATATTATTACTACCCAGGACTTTTGTTTGCCTGGGAAAAACTAAGCGTGGACCGCTTTAAAAAAAAGAAATAAATTAAATTTGCAGCAGCTTTGAATACCCTTTGTCTAGGAAATACTATTTTTACTTTATGAAAGAAGTGTTTAACGAATTTAAGTCGGGTGTTAGTTATGTATAGTTGTTATAATTAATATAATTTCGGTAAATGTTGTTTATTTTAGTTAGAACAAGCCAAAATAATTATTGATAAACCTGTGGCTCTTTTTCTATTAAAATGGTTTTCACAGAAATGTATTTCATACTTTCGCCACTATTGACAAGTCATTACGCTAGTAACTTCCCTAGTTTCCAGTACTAGTTATTACTTATTAGTTATTATTGAGCTCTCTTTAACCTTCTCGCTATTATTTTTACTATCCTCCCTCTTCTATTTTAATATTTTATAGCCCGATTCAAATATGTACATATTTCCTCAAAAAAGCATGCTATAGAATTTATACAGAATTGTTAATGACGAAAACATTTCTAAAAAGTTTCTATACAAAGTGTATTTGAAGTTCGTTCTTGCGCACTAGAATTTTCATAACTTGTTTTTATTATTCATATTTATATATATATTTTTTTTATGTCTGCAGCTGTGCAAAAGGAAGTCGGAGCTGAGGCATTTGTCATAATTCAACAGAATTGTGCTAATGAAAAGCATAAGGCACCAACTTGGCAGCTGGCTGGCCTCCATTTGTTTTGTTGATGTTGTTGTAGTTGTATGATGTCCTGTGGAAGGACACGTGCCAAGGAGAACTAAACAGCGTACGGACAAAGGAATTAAGACTGTGGAGAGACAAGAGAAAAGTCTTTTCGAAGGAAGAGTCTTTAATTTCCTTTTGTCACTTTGCACTTTATTGAATTTTATGACTTTATTTTTGAGCTGCTTATGCAAATCCCATTGTAATCGGGCATCAGGCATTGCCATAAAATGCTATGCTCCAAAAGCAAGAAAATCACATGGAAGAGTCGTAAAAATGGGTGGAAATCAGTCAGAGATTTAGTCGAAACATGAAGAAGGAGGGTGACAAATAAAACGCATAATATATAAATCAATTTGCGGCTCAGGTAAATGTTGAAAAAGATTTTGGGTCTTGGCAGTCTCTTTAGCTCCTTATAAATACTTATAAATTTTTGGCCTCGTCTTTTGTTGTCGCCTTTTTGTAATGTAAATTGATAAATTTTATATGGATTTGCGTGAAAAGCCGACAAATGTTCCATGCTTCGATACGCTTGGCCAATTTGAAGAGGGGAAAAGAGAGTGTGATTTATAGTAAGGATACTCGGTATCACAGAATTACAGAGAATTTACTTGAAATTTTCAAGTAAAATTTAGAAAAAGTGGAAAAGCTTGGCATTTACTGGTACTGATGTGGCTTCCAATAACATTATTTAGTTACCTAGAATTTGCCTTCCTTCAAATAATTTAATTGGGATTTTTTCAACCAGTAAAAGCACTACCAGCAACAAAATTATGCCTCATTTAATGAAAACTAAATTTGTTCTTTAGAAAACTGGCAGTACACATTTAATTGGCATATTCTACCTGGAATTTTTCATTACTAATAAATTATTAGTGGTTATTTTTCACTATCAGTAAATGTTCAATTATAATTTTTAACTGTCAGTAAATATTTAAATAAGAATTTACTAATTTACGCATCTCTAATTGATAGTGTATGTGTTTGTGTTTGTGTTGTGTTCACCTTGCCCATGATATCAAAGTCCTCATCCTCATCCTGACCCGGCGTGGAGGATATCATGCGTATGAGCGCACGTCCAGCAGATTTGCAGAGAGTGGCGCCAGCGCCATCATTGCCAGGTCCCACGATTGAGGGAGCCGTTTCATTAACAGTTCCATTTCTGCCCGAATTTAATCCTCCTCCACCTCCACTGCCATTTCCACCTCCACCTGTATCCAACAGTGGTTGCTGCTCAGCAGCTGCCGTGATTCGCATGCTGTTCAAGAATCTGGTGCTGAAACCATTACCAATCGATGGCGACTGCTGAGATTGTTGCTGTGATTGTTGCTGCTGTGATTGCTGCTGCTGTGATTGCTGATGTATTGATTGCTGCTGCAGATGATCGCGATAGATCTGCGATGGACTCATATAATCCGGCAGCAACGGTTGCTGTGACAACGATTGCTGGCGTTGATGGACAATCACGCTGGGTCGTCGCTTTGGATAACCATCATCATCGGAATCATCGGATGCAATGCCATTGATTTTGTCCAGCGTCTTCACTGGCAATTGGCCAGGTGTAATATGCTGCCAGGTGGGTTTCACCAACGATTCCCGACGTGCTGGAGATGCATTGCTCACTGCAGTGACCAGTGATGGTTTCCTGGCTGCTCCAGTGCTTGTCCCAGCAATGGAATCACTCCGATAACGTGTCTGCTGACGTCGCATCTTTGAAATCGTTCAGGAAATCTTCTTGTCAAAATGTGGATTGATTCAAAGGAACAAAAAAAGTAATCAATAAACTAACTGTTACACACCATCAGCAGAAACATTGATATCGACAGTCTCTGGACCCGAAAAACAACCCTCCACAAAACAAAACCCCTCAACAAAACCCCAATTCAACTCGCAACTCACAACTCGCAGCTCGCAATTTGGAATCCGGTTGCAAAGTTTGCTGAGACAGCGGCATAAAGCAAAAGGCAAAGCTAAGCTGAAACTTTTGCCCCGAAACTCATTAAAAATCATAAAACAAAACCAGAAAAAAATTATATCTTTGGCCTCACGAAGTTTTAATATCCTTGCAGAGAACAAGGTTTTATATTAATTTAAGAAATCTTTAAGTTGTAAACAGGAAACAAATTCAATAGTTGAAATATCTGAGATAACAACAATGATTCGTATACCCTATGTCAACTATGTAATAGAGTAGACCAATTTTAATGAGTCACAAAATTATAATGCCCTCTGTAAGGGCATATAAAATGAGTACAAAATAAATGACTAAATATTAACACAAACATTCCTCAAACTCACTGGCTTCATCTTTTGATTTCAAGTCGGAGACATCAAACTCATCTAGTATATACATATATTAATATTGTACTTGGAAAATAGCTGTAAATTTCATTAGCCCGCCAGTTATAATTTACTTTTGGCCAGTTTGAAAAACAAATTAAAATTCACAAATTTTCGACATCATCAGCAGGTGTAATTTTAAAGAACTGAGGCCCACAAAAACGCACAGGTGCAAATTGAATGTAATTGCCTTGCCAACGACAGAGACAGAGACCCAAATGAAAACCGAGACCGACCGAGCAAAGCTGTCCTCAGGGCCAAAAATGGCTGACAATGTCGTTGACAACGCACACACACACACACACACACACACACACCAGTGCTGCCAATTTAGCCTTTTCCAGACAAATCGTTTCCTTTTCAAAATTACTTCACTTGGGATAAATGTCAAGCATCCGCTATCCGGAAATCCTATTTTATAAATTCTTAAATTGACCAAATTCTTTCACATCTGACAAGAGCATATAAATGTAATATTCAGAAATATTTGACAAAAACGATACCTAGATTAATGGTAAAAAAAAGTAATTAACAAAATCATATATAAATTTCGAATGACAATAGTTAGTAAATGCTTACACCTTCAAGATGTAATAATTGGATAAATTTTCTTTTCACTTTTTATATCTTATCCTTTTTCCGCTATTTAGCATCACTGACAAACTCACAGGCAGTTGTTTGGTAGCATGCGATATGAGAGAGGCAGAACAGATTAGAGAGTATGGGCCTGGGTCGTGACCACGTCGCTAAATCAACAGTTGGCAAAGCGATGTATTTACCACAAAGCGAAACAACAAACAGGCTGCTCGCCTCAGCAAAGGAACATTTGGTTAATAATGAACAACCGAAAAGGATTCCACAGCGCGTGGGAAGCCAACAACGCCAACAAAGCCAACCACGTGATTAGCGTTAGCCAGGCCAATAGCTATTAAAGCAGTTCCGGAATTTCGTCAGCAAACCCGATTTTGCAAGGCCATGCAAATGTATTGCATACTTGTGGGAGTTGCGTGTTCTTCTTTGTGATTTCACATGCATTTCACACATGTCCCTAGAGAAATTTCAATAATTAATTGCATGCAATTCACAAGAATCCCACGAGAAATTTTACTACTAAACTACAGGTTGCGAAAATGTTGCAAACTTTATAGAGTTTTATTTCACAAATGCGAGAGGTAGAAATGCCCCAAGCGAGATTTCAAAAACTAACTGCAAAATTCGCAATTGTTGCATACAGTTAAGAGCATCATCTTTCAAGTTTATTCAAAAACATTACCAAAAAGGATCTGACAGTTCGAGTTACACTTTAATAATTTTTATTATATGTAAATTGTCTTAATTGGGGAGTAAGATATGTCGTATAGCGATTTAGCCAATTTTATAAATGAAATTTTAATCACCAGCATTTCACAAACAGCAATTAGAAAGTCTTATCAAATTTGAACACAAAATTCCATCGGCATCTATGAATGTTTACTTTCTATACACACTTTTTTGGGTCTCTATTGAAACCGTCTGGAGCTTAATGTGATTTGCAGTCAAAACAAGCTGAAAATGTCAATACTCGATTGATGTTCTGGCATGCATAGAATTTCTATGAAGGCCAACTCTTTGACAAAGCAAATGTCCAATGGAAAAGTCAAACAGACAGGTGCAGGTGAAAGAGCTTGGCCATGTCACGTCCTTCATCCTGGCAACAGAAACAACAACAGAAATCACCTATTTTTTCGTGTCGAATCGCACATTAAAAACATTTTATGCATCGACAGAATCTGTGGCAGTCAAGCGTAACTTGTGTCCTGTCTGCAACTGTCTGGACCTGTCTGAGTAATTGTATTGAAGTTAATGTAAATCCCACGGCCTGAACGCTTCTTAAATGGAGTTCATCGTACGTGTCCAACCGTTTTTTAAATTTAAAGGGAGACTGTTAAGTAAAAGTGAAAAGACTTAAGAAATGCAATGAGAGCAAACCTGAATTTGTAAACTGATAACACTAGGGTCCACCCAAAGTGCAAAGGTCACTTTTTTGTCAAACAAAAAGTATACATTACACAATTAGGACTATGAGAGCCCTGAGAGGCTGATGAGACTGGTGGTGTAAGCTTAGACGAGTTCTTTTAATAGACTGCATTCCTTATAGTTTTTATCACAATTAAAGTATATGTTAATTGTATTAAAAGCATTTCTTTATCTTTATAGATAACATAGATGTTAAAAGAGCATATTTCATTACTATATTTTACTTTATTTAAAAACAAACTATCAATTTTACTTATAATTGTTAATGTATAGTATTTCATTTCCACATATAATCATAACAATAAGAATAAATTTATCTTTTCTCTTTAGTTCAATCTCTAATTTGAAATATGATACGAAATATGCCCCAAAATTGATGGAATATCAAATGTAAATTGTTAAATTTGCATTTGACCCACAGGTCGTATCCTTTTGTCTGTGTCTTTTAACCCTTTTTTCCTTAATATATGTATGTATGTATTTCTGACCTTCTTTCAATGATTCGACCCCTAAAGGCACCTTTCAGTTTTAGTTGGCAGCAGAAGAAGAACTGGACCCCATCAATGATAATATAATCATTGTCAATCATTATGCTGATAACAAAAGTTTTTAATTGGGTTGTCTTCGAAGCAATTTCCACGGAAAAACTGTGTAACTGTGTCAAGTGAAAAGTTGTCAAGTGAATTTAGAGAGACGCTTCAGTGAATCAAACGGCATTTTTGAAGAAGGCATTGCGATTGCTTTGCTTTTGCGTAATTACATCAATATAAAGCGTAAAAATAAATGAACCCTCTGATCACGGCCTGTTGCACACACGTTATTGTGCTAAGGCCCACGCAAAAAGGCGGTTCAGCTGTTGCCAACAAACACGCACGTCAAAGTTACAAATACACCTTGCTCAAAGGGAGGAAAATACACATACCACACACCCACACATATACCACACACCTACACAGAAACTCAGACACATTCAATCATGCGCTCAATCACGCAGCTAAAATGAAGGCAAAGTGCGCAGACAAGAGCAGCAGCTACCAGACAATGGTTTCCTGATTGCATGGACAGCTTTAAGGAAATGACGAACACACACAAATACACAAACACACATACTCACACACTCACATACACACCACAATGTCAAGAAAGTGTAGGTGGGTGTGTGGCTGTTGTAGTGATTTTAAGAGGAAACTGGAAAACTGGACAATCGACAGCTTCACGTTGATGTGCGGCTGCCGTAAAACATTTTATGGCATTTGTAATGAAAGCCACTCAGCAGGCTCGACACGAGAAGACAGCAGGGAATAAAAGAGGACAAGGCACAAGGGACGAGGGACAACCCTCTAAAGATTTGTGCTTGTAATCGGCTTAAGTTGCACTTCCTGCTAAACTTCCTATGCAGGCAACTAAAGCCTGGACTCAGCTTTCGTTCTTGCGTGTATTTAAAAAGAATGATTTTTAATTGCATTAAATGCAACGAGCTAACCTTGAACCTGAGCTGAACAGTATACGAATATCCCACAGCGCAAGCACGTGCATGTTTTTAGAAAAAGAACAATAGCAACAACCTTTTAAAAATATCCATCAAATTGAAGCAATACAAATTGACCTTCGGCTATCGAATGCACACTTCAACACTTCAACTGATGCGTATATCATCATCGTCTGCCAGTATAATTAATGCGCATTTGAGTAAGACAAATGACAATGAAAACAACACCAATAAATTAAGCTAGCTAAGGACGATCCGAGTCTAAGGAAATAACAACAAATCTCTACAGAACTGCAGTTTGCTTTGCCAATGCGTTGGATTATATTCCCTCAAGAGGATTTATAATTTGTCTAGCATATGAACACTCGAGTTATGTTTAACTAACAAGGAGAAGCGTAAGCTTAAATGACATTACTTGTTATTAAATATCTTGACAAAGAAAATGAAACATTAAATCAACAACAAAAATTGTACTTTAAATACATTTTTCCCAAAAATTGTTTTGACAGATAATTCACAGGAATCACAAATTGATAGCAGCTCAATAAGAAATTTTTTGAATTTCAAGGAAGTTTTTCTCGTTTTAGCAAAAACGCAAAGCGCCCGTTTTAATTACCTTAAATTCTTAGAAAATAACTAATAACTTTGGTTCTTATAGTGAAATTTAAAACATAAATTCTACATAATCAGGAAGTCAACAAATGAATTGACGAAAATCAATTCATATGGCTTGTTCAACATAAATTGTTTTCGTTTATTTTTAAACACAGCACAGAGTCTGCTCCAGTTACCCAGACACCACAAAACCCACAACAAACACACACACACACACTCAGCTAACACCAAACACACATCCACACACAAACGTAGAAGAGAAGCCACCAAAATAAGTAGAATAATGTTGTAAAAATTGAACAAACGCGACGCGCTCAAAAGTATGCAACATAAAACTTGCAACTTCTAATGAGTGAGCGTCAGTGTTTGTAGGCCATTGTGTATGTGTGTGTTTTTAACTAAACAATGTCCAAAAATGAGTTTAAAATGTTCGCTTTCACTTTACATTTTTCAACGAGAATATATTTGAATAACTGTGCACAAAAAACACACAGAATTCTGTATGGAAATTAAACTTTAAGAGCGCGAGCCGAACTGTTTATCGAAGCGTCAAGAGCAGCGCACAAAACTAAACTGAGCACGCAGCGAGAAACATCTGGAGCAGCAGCCGCAGCATCCAGCGTTGAGTCCTTTGGTCTATCAACGAGGGCAAGTTCGTGCAACTTCGGCTTTTGGCTTTGCCACACACACACGCACACACAATACGGCAGCAGCAGCCCTGGCCTAGAAATGCTGCCAGCCAATGTCGAGCAAGCGCCGAAGTTGTGTCCTTAGGGACAAAGAAGTGTGACTGAAGGGGGCACGTGGCAGAGGCGGGTCGGCTTCAATGGCAAATATAACTGTTGCACTTGAACTTCATTGCCTTGATGGCCATCGTTGGCTGCCTCGTGTCGTTGTGGCAGCTGCGAGCTCTCTCTAAGCCGTGAAAGTGAAAGCCGGCAACAGGTAGTGGGCCAAGGATGCACAACGAATTCTGTTGCCTGCTTTTAAGGGCAATATTTTCTATAATTCCAGGAACCAAAAGTTACAGTGTTGGTATCAAATTTTTATTAAATAAATCAAGGTAATGCAAGTAAGTAAGTATGTTAGTTTTTCAAAACTAGCAATACGACAAATATACTCTTAATTTTTTGTATGAATAGTTAATAGAAAATTATGTTTTTTAAAAAAATTAATGCATAAAATATAGACGGTTTTAGTCTCGAACATTATTATTAGCACAATATTTTTGCAACCTACATATACTAGTTAAGATAGTGAATATTTTTTACAAAACTATAAATATTTCCTCTATTTCTTTTCAAGGGAAATGCATAGAATCAATGAGTAACATTCTTCAATTATATTGGAAAACATATTATGAGAAAGTTCTTTGAAACGGTTCAAGAAAAAGATAAGTTAAATATTGATGAGAAAATATACAATAATTAAACAAAGGATTAATAATTATTTTCCATGATACTACCAAATACATAATATTTCTATTTACGAATTAATATTTACTATAAATATTTTATGGATTTGCCGTTGAAAACAATAATAAAATAGATAAAATTACAATGTCACAACTTATTTAAAGGAATTTTTCAAGTTTATAGCAACAATAAAACTAATAAATCGAAAATCGCTGTGGGAAATCATGCAAACCGGGTGATAAAATTATGATAAATATTATTATCTTAATTACACTTTTCCGATATTTTCGTGCATCACTGAGGCGTAACATGATAAGCACACACACACACACAAACACAGACCAGCAACCTCAAGCAAAACACGACGTGGTTACGAGGTTTATTTTTATGGCATCGAAGCAACAACAGCGACAAAATCAATGCGCTGTGGAGATTTGTGCGTGATAAAAATAGACAACATAAAGTACACGAAATCGCGGCAAAACGATTACTGACAACACAACACAACAATATGTTGCCTATTTAGCGTGGCACTAACGAAGCTCAGTGGCAAATGCTCAATTACAGTTAGACACACAGACACACGCACACACGCATAGCAAAGCCACAAAATGGGATTAAGATTAGACAAGTAAGTGTTTTGACAAAATTACAAATTTGCGTGTTTTATTTTGAAATGAAAATTTATAATACAGACTTGGTTTTCAATTTTCATTTCTTATTTTATTCTCTTGAAAAGATATAATGCGAAGTATTGAGCTTTACTTAAATAATAAACAAATAGTGTAGATACAATTTACGATTTTTCTTTTTCGAATATTTGTTTTCTTGACTATTGAGGTTAACTATTTTAAAATAAAAAAATATGTACTTTTTCTTTGCCAAAAACTTACTTGACCAACTGTATGTAGATATGTAAGGATTCGAGTTTTGGGTGACATTTTTAAACGTGCAGATGACAACTAGAAAAAGTTTGTTATTCTCTCACTCTTTCACTTACCGTTAACGCAATTCCAACGGTCGCTGAGAAAGATCCCAAGCGAAACTCGCCCGTATTGTATTTGACCAGAAAGGAAGTTTTACCCACACCCGAATCCCCAAGCAGGATCGTCTTATGATTGATGGTATCATCGAAGGGCTGTTGATGGACTGCTGGTGGTAACTGATGCATGTCCACCTCATCATATCGATACGAACGCCAACCATCATCGTAGTCCTCCTCCAAGTCATAATCCGCATTGCCGTAGGCATAAAGCTGCATTGCCTCGCGTGAAGGACGATATCCAGGATATCCGCTGGCAGTTCGCTGTACGGGCGCCATGATGGCATCGTCATGGTAGTGTTGGCTGCTCGTTAAACTCTGCTGACTGCTGCTGTTGTTGTGATTGATATTGGGATGATGATGATGATGGTGCTGATGCTGGTGTTGTTGTTGTTGGTGTTGTGAAATGGGTGCTGCGGGCGGGTTGTAACAGCCATCGCCAAAGGGACGACGACGCAGCTCCTCGATGCGTGCTTTTGTCGTTTCCGCATCCTCGAAGACATCATCGCTCATGCTGCTAGCATCATCATGATGCGTTGTTGTTGTTGTTGTTGTGGCCATCTTGTAGGTTTGGGTCTTAACTAAGCGTAGCACAGTTGAGCTGAGCTTTCTTTAGTGTGATAGTGTGCTTTTAGGCGTTCTCTCACGCGCAATCTCTTTCACACACGGCTCTCTTTATGACTTTGACATTTGGCGACGTTTGGTACGTCCCGGTTTATGGCACGTTTTCTGAATGAATTAGATTTTGGGCTTTTCGACGGGGTGGAGAATGCGGCAGGGGCTTGCCTTTTAATATTTCTATATGTATATTTGCTCTAAACTTAATATCCGAAATAAGCTTATCTATATTGAATTTCCCTAAACGTATATTCGTTAGTTTCTTATAAATTGAACTTTGCTTTGGTTTTTTTGTTTTTGGTGTTTTGGTTGTTTGGTGTTTTGTTTAAAGCCACTAAATAATTGTTATGTATAAATTGTAACTAGCTAAACATATTGACTAATATTATTTATGGTTTATCCGCTAATTGGTGCTGGTTTTTTTTTTCACTATATTATGTTAGATTAATATTAGTATAATGTTTACTTATTTTTGTTTTTGGTGTTGATTTTGCAGGCAGCAATGCAGGCTGCACTTTTGCTTGGTGTTTTGGTTAAAGCTTTATGTTGATTTCGTTTTGTTGTCTCTTTCTCTTTCATCTATAACTTTGCTTCAGCGAAAATATTGCGTTTGATTCTTGGCGTTTGTTGTTTCTTTTTTTGTTTGTGTTGTTGGTATTTCACTATCACAGTATAATGCATAAAAAAAAGTCGTCAATGGCGTCGCGGTTGTCGCCTGCGCCGCACTAATTAGGCAGGCGTGTTGAGCCCCCGGCCACACTTCCACATCCACTTCATCCGATGCTGACGTCTTCATTTCTCTTTGTTATCTGTCAAACGCAATAACGGTAACGGCAATTTCATCCTGCGCCCGACCCGTCACAGCTAGTGCCATTCATCGACCCAATCTATGACGACAAAGCAGACCCAATTGACAAGGGCAACAACAACGTATTACTATATGCTGCCATCCTTTGTGGGTCATTGTGTTTGTGTCTGTGTCTCTGTGTGAGTATGTGTGAGTGTCGTAGCCGCCTGTGCTCACATTTTCGATTCGCAGGCTTTTATTTGTTTTGAGCACTGAACACTATTTATTTTGATTTTTTAAAGTTTTGTTTTTGTGCACGTTTCGTCGAAAATGTTCTTATCACATTTTTCTTAATAATTAATTTATTTGCAAGAAAAACATCGATATATACATTCTCGGGATGCTATATTTTTGCACGTTATTTTTATCTGGCGACAATATCGTTATCGTTATGAATCTACTTTTAAAACTTAACTATAGGTGGAGATTTGTGTTGTATGTATGGCCTACTTTTGAGTGCATTTTCCCTGTCACTTTAGCGACATCTATTGTTTTTTTAGCGGAACTAAGTAAAGTAGAGCCATCTATTGTCTTGTATCGGAACCAGTAATGATCCAGTTTTTTTGACGGATGTTTTGTGTGAGCTCTAATTTTAAAACCAGAGAAAACTCTGGTGTTGGTTAAGCACTGCTCTTTTAGTGAACATTGTTTTGCAGTCAGTGTAAATTCGAGCTGGGAAACTATCGATAGTGGTTCTATTCGATATTTTCGATATTTTGAAAGCGAAAACTCGATAGTATCGATAATATCGTTTTTTGTACGGTTAAAATTATAGGCATTTTTGAATGTATATTTCATATTTTATATATTTAGTGTTATACTAGTACTATAACTACATCTAAAAATATCAGAGATAAAAATTATTGTATCATTTCAGTTTGACATACAAAATATAAGGAACTCAATCGGAGTTCAACTCCCTAACAAAACAAGAAAATTCAAGTCATATGTTTTGACTATATAATTAACAAAAATATTATTCTTTCCATGCATTTCCTTGCAAAATTATTGTTGCATTGTTCGCCTTAAGTCAAGCCCTGCGTTTACTAATTATAAGTCCAGCCTTGCTGAGAATAAGCACATACTCTGCAGATGTGGCGGGAACACACAAAAATAAATTAAATAAAAACATCGATAGCGACAAAAAAAAACTATCGATGGTGGCTCAGAAAGGTATAAATTCGATACCTCGATAGTGCCATCGAGAGTTTCCCAGCACTAAGTCAGTGTAAATGTCAGACGCAATTTGTTTTTAAATAGTTTTGTGCTAAAAAAGTACGGAAAAATAAGAGCTATTTAGCTAAGAAAACGTTAACTAGAAGGAATACCAAGTGTTTTGAAAAAAATTTACATAAAAGGGACTGAAAAAGCTTCAAAATTGGTAAAGTAGACGGCAACACAATGGGCAGCTCGGACGATCGCGTCTATGCTGCCGAAAAAATCATCCAGAAGCGCGTTAGAAAGGTATGTTCTCGAAAATAAACAAAAAAGATAAACTAAATCATATACGAAATACAAATGTGCGCAGCAAATACAATTACAAGGTCACATGTCCTTCGAAATTTCCAGCAGATTCTTAAGTCCTCCATCTGCTGGCAGCTGCGCTAATGTCTCGTGCTGCTGCTGCAGCAGCAACAACAACCACCATTTGCGCTATGCATGTGTGTGTGTGTGTGTGTGCTTGTTTGTGTTTGTGTGTTGTTTTCATTATTTTCAGCATCGATGGAAAATCAATTAGTTTCTGTGTGTGTGGAACGCGCCAAATGTCTGTCAGTTGATGAATGAACGATCTTTTATTTCAAAGATCCTTTGATATGAGAAAAAAATTAAATACATGCAGTCAAGTCTGGATGTAGTAAACAACCGATACAGTGAACACGGGTCTCTGTATTAATTTAATTAATAAAAGCAAAACGTACATCTCGATAGAGTAAACAACCTGAATATAATAAATACGGTTTAATATCTAGACTAGATTTTATTTCTTTTCCAAGCTCATTAATAGTATTAAAAAATTAATACATCTTATTCAATTACAGGGTGTTGTGGAGTACCGTGTCAAGTGGAAGGGCTGGAACCAACGCTACAACACCTGGGAGCCTGAAGTGAATATCCTAGATCGACGTCTAATCGATATATACGAGCAGAGCAATAAATCCTCTGGCACACCTTCCAAACGCGCCGCCGCACTCAAAAAGAAGGAGAAGGAACCAGATCCAGAACCGGAATCGGAGGAAGATGAGTATACATTCACCGGCGATGATGTGCCCGATACCAATCAGGCAACGACATCCACAGCAGTTCACGGATCAAACGATGGTGTAGATAAAAAGGATAAGGATAAGAAGCATCATCATCATCATCACCACCATCATCAGCAGCAGCACAACAACAATAATAACAACAACCAAAGCATTAAATCTGAACGGATTAGTAGTCGGCGTTCCGAATCGCCGCTAACTCATCATCATCATCACCACCATGAGTCGAAGCGTCAGCGCATGGAGCACAGCTCCTCTTCAAACAGTAGCTCCATCCACAATGAGAACTCCTTTGTACCGGAGGCGGACACTAATTCCTCTAGCTCAGAAGATCAACCTCTTATGGGTACCAAGCGCAAAGCCGAGGTTCTCAAGGAATCTGGTAAAATTGGTGTCACCATTAAAACGTCACCCGATGGACCTGCAACCAAACCAATACCGCATCCTTCCCATGAGCAGCAACAAAAGTCTTCGGAATCAGCCGCGAATCAACCACAAAAGACAGAGGTACCCAGTGCTGAGTCCGGTGAGACGGGTGAATCATCCGCAGCAACAGGAGCATTTACAGAAGAGGAGGATGATGAGTCCACAGCGTCTGCAGCACCACCGTCTGAGAATAATAACATACCAAAACTGAGTGGCGCTCTGGCATTGAGCCAAAAACAACCATTGACACCGCTATCACCGCGTGCTTTGCCGCCACGTTTCTGGTTGCCGGCCAAGTGCAACATATCGAATCGTGTGGTCATTACAGATGTCACAGTCAATCTGGAGACGGTCACCATACGCGAGTGCAAAACAGAGCGAGGATTTTTTCGTGAGCGCGACATGAAAGGCGATTCTTCGCCGGTTGCTTAGACCTCTATCAGCGCTTCAAATTCAATTGTAAATAGTTCAAAAATAACATATGGTAAATGTTGAGAAACATTTCCATTTTAAGAAATAACTTATTTATTGTATTTATTTTTAGTCTAGAAACTAGTTGTTGTTTTATTACAATGTTTAACGAGCACATCCAAATTGTTGGCCAGCCTCAAAAGTTGATAGTTTTTAGATCAACATTTGCGACTGGACAACAATACGGTATGTAACCCATATAATTGTATATCTTTTAATCTAGCAGAGTACATTAACACGTATATATACATCATATAGTATATATATTTATTTGACATATATGTATATTTTTCTATAACAATTTGAATCTGATAAAAACCAAAACACACTCATATACGCAACAAATCCATGCGAAACTGAAGCAATTGCTATTACGCTTGATATACACATTTACATAAACAAAAAGAAAAAGAAAACATTAATACTTATATACAAGTATATAAAATATATATAAATACATGTATTAATTTAAGTATGTTACAAATCAGCAGCATCTTTTATTTTATTGTACATTTATATATTTGTTTTATCGCTGATTTCTGCTGATTTGAAACAAATGAAATGATTATTATACATACATTTAAGTTATCGCATCATATTAGACATTAGCTAATTGTAAACAGCGCATGCTTAATTTATTTTTAAAATTTGCAATTTTTTTTATTGGTATGTGGAGGTGTTCTGATTCTTATGATCTCCCCTTAAGTGCCGTGCACAGCTAAAAAGTAACTCCAAATCCATGGGGAGTTCATAGATTCAGCAAATTTCTACATGGTTAACAATTCCTTTTAAATTGTTCTGTACATTTATTTTACATGCTGAGTTTTAATAAAAAAAAACGCACAATGAAAACCAATATTTTAGCCTAGTTCTGAAATGTTTATCTTAACCATTGTGCGAAATATTTTATTGGCAAGTTTTAGTTTACGGCGCTAATTCCATACAAAAAAAAAAACCACTCGAAACGTTCAAGTATTAAATTTTACTTTAACTTTAATGTTATTGCCAGTATCAATGGTAATTAAATTAAATAGAATCCATATATTGTATTTTTATTAAGCTTGGGCTATACAACAGCGCCCTTATCATCTAAATTCGTCACTTATGGTCAATATCGTAGTCAAACATTTTAATATCGAACATTAGCTTAGCTAATTTGTACAGTATTATGATCTAGGCATCAATGAGTATGCAGATGTTCTCATAAGGGTCTACATTTGTTTATAAAGGAATTAACAATGTGCGCCACTTTCTCGGGCTCGTTAAGATGCACATGATGTGAACCCTCGACTTCATGAAATTCAAACAGAGGATTCTTGCGTAGCACCTCCAATGTAGCATCGTAGTATTTCTTGTCCTCGTAATAGGGAGCCTGGAGAGCTTTAATAAATAGATGGGGAGCCTTGATACGTGTTGCCATCTCGAGAACAACTTCGAGAGAGAGTGTGTAGAACTGTGAGGTCTTAAGACGATTGTCCCGAGAAAAGTAATATTTGTGCGGTTCGTGACTGGAGGGTTTACAGTTGCGTTGTAAAAGGTATTTACAGGCTTCCATATCCACGGACTTGTTGGATCCCTGATGCAATCGTTCTACCAGTTGATCCCATTCGTAAGCTGGCGGTTCACTTCCACTACGCAAGCGTCGCTCTAGTTTCAGCGAGTTTTCCAGACGTTCTGACAATGCGTCTACAATTTGCTTGCCGTTACGTATAGGAGGCTTTAGAACGTCTAGGCCAATGAACATATCTACTTTTTCGGGGAACAATGCAGCGAAAACAAAGCCGTTTATAGAGCTCATCGAGTGACCCAATATGGATACTTTATCCCAGTTGTGTTCCTCCATAATCCGTAGCACCAGTTGCACATAGTCAATAGAGTGATACATGACGCCTTTGGGCAGCCACGAGGAGAGTCCGTGTCCAGGTGCATCTATGCTGAGAAAGGACATGTGATTGGGCAGCAACGGTGCAAGAGTATCAAATGTCCCAGCGTTATCCTGCCATCCATGCATTCCAAGAATAGGACGTACATGTTTGGGGCCATACCATTTGCCTGCTACATGTCCCCAGGGAACGGGTATGCTCACTTCCTCAAACTACAAAGCGGAGGGCATAGTTCAGAATGAGTTAAGGTAAAAGTATTTCAAAATTATGCTACCTACATGTTTTGTTAGTGTCTTTAACGTATTCGCAGAACTTTTACTGTGAGCTTGTCGTATGCTCTGCTGTGTTCCATTTACCAGCTGGCTTAGTAGACGTAAACTACTTTGTCCTCTCATTTTGTAATGTATGTATACCTAGTGCAATTTCTATTGAATAATATCTTAGCGCCACTCACTGGTAACGTCCGCTTGCTCTGACGAAATAAAACATATGATCATACTTGTTTTAGCGACAGACCTTCGACTAATGCTGAGACATAAAGTCAAGGCGCCGAATTGTTAATACCCTCGAAAATAGGTATTTCTCTAGAAAAATATATTGCAGTGATATAAATTTAAAAATATACTAGGAAAAATTTATTGTTTAAGTTGCTAGAAACTAAGAAATGTCAATTATTAATTTATATTACACTCTGGGCTTGCCACTGGCGAACTGTTACAAAACGGCTAGCGAATTTATCATTGCCTACAATTAACTTTACAACTATCGCTGTTGACCACATTAATCGATAATTTGTAAACAAAACACTGACAGGAATTAAGCGCTATATTAAACTAGCTAAATTTTCTCTAACTATTTTAAACATACAAATATATATGTACGTATCTCGAAATATCTGCTTTACCCTTACTCTTATCAACTGTTTATAGAGTTATAATAGTTTAGATTTTCTATAACACCCCAATAACTAGATAAACATTTTAAACTTCCAAGATAAATCTAGGTACTGAAAAATGATAGAGTTTTGCGCAGACGAAACTGTTTCGTTTGAACTTTGGAACCGTAGAGAATTTAAAATTAGCTTTTAATTCTGCTGAGTCAACATTACATGGCGGTTGTCATTATAATTCTGAGTTGTGATTCATTTGTTGAAAGGGTGCGATATATGCAATTATTATACGCACATGTCTGAGTAGCACTAAAGCCAAATTTTATCTGAACGATTTGCTAAACAGATTCTTATCAACATTTTAAACTTCACGATAAGTTGTTCAAAGCTTGTGCATCTATCGATTGTGATAGAAATATCGATTAATTAATGAGGTATTATTGTTGACTCTGATAAATAACAAATTTATTTAAGTTAATTCTATATAAAATTAGAATTAAAATTAACATTCAATTTGTGAGCTACATAGCTCTATTTTTTTGCTGATAAATTCACCATTTTCGTCACACTCCCACTCATATCGTTGCAATTCCATCTCTCACACGTTTCTTCTCACTCGCTCTCGCGCGCTTTATTCAGATCAGCTGCTCGCTTAGTTTAGTTTTTTACGTTTGTCTAACACAAATGTTAGTTTATTAAAAGTTGGCCGATAACAGAGAAAGGCATTTACAAATTGTATATTCAACGGAAAGGTCTGGCCACAAAATGTAAGTAAGCGTAAGTTATAAGTTTTGTTGCGACTATAGATAGAAATGGAGAAACAAAATCCACCTGTTGACCTTGAACTTTGGAACTGTTTTTAGTCTGTATTTAATGGTTAATAGTTAATAATTCATGGATAACTTAATTTAGTGGTGCTGTTTGGTGTTCACTTTATTTGTGTGCCACTTTTTGAGGCATGTTTCTCACGTTTTCGTTTTGTTTTATTGTATTTCTCGGTCTGCTTAACTAATCGCAAACATTGCGGGCTTATCACGAATACTGATAAGCGTTAGCCTGAACCTTCGATTAAAATGATTAAACTTTGGAATTAGAGCTCATTCGTTTTATTGCATTGCAGTTGACAGCATGGAGTCGGAATTTAAGGATAATTCTAGTGCAGGTAGCAGCACTGGAGGCAATACGGATCTCAATCTTAATCAGCGTTATCGTCATGCTGGCGATCTCACTGGAGAACCTCCAACGAGGCCCGTAAGTGTGAACTTTGATCTTTGAACAGTTGATCGCCTTTTATTGTATCGTTTGATTTGCTTGCAGTTCTCCGAGATCAGCATTAAGGTGCCCTGGGGCCACATTGCGGGTAAATGGTTTGGGCCACAAAATGTGCAGCCTATATTGGGTCTACATGGTTGGCAAGATAATGCGGGCACATATGATTTGCTGGTGCCGTTGCTATCGCCGGATGTGGCCTTTTTGTCTATAGACTTACCTGGTCATGGCCTGTCTTCACGTCTGCCGGATGGTTGCTATTATAATTCGGTGGATAATCTCTATGTGATAAGGCTTATCATGAAGCAATACAAATGGGAGAAGGTCTCACTTGTTGGCCATTCTATGTCGTCCATCATTTGCTTTGTGTTTGCAGCCGTCTTTCCCGATAAGGTGGATATGATAATTGGCATTGATGCATTAAAGCCCCATCAACGTCCCTATCCATCGGTTATACGCACCATGGAGACGCGTTTGGATGAATTTCTACGCGAGGATGAACGCAATCGCAGCAAAAACGAACCGCCCAGCTACACATACGACGAGCTCATTGAACGCGTCTACATCGGCACCTTTCACTCGGTTAACAAGGAGCTCTGCAAGCATATGTTGGCCAGGAATATTCAGAAATCCGGCAAGTATCCGGACAAATTCTTTTTCTGTCGCGATCGTCGGCTGAAGTTCTACAACTATGCAATTGGCTCGCAGGAACTTTGTGTTGAAATGGCCCAACGTATAACATGTCCATATCTGTTTATAAAGGGCTCACAATCATCCTATTTTGAGGACAAGAAGTACTACGATGAAGTAATGGATGTGCTGGTAAAGAAGCCCAACTTTGAGTATCTCGATGCAGATGGCACGCATCATCTGCATATGAACAATCCAGAGGCCATTATTGGCCAGGTCAACAACTTTATACAACGCTTTGGGCCAGCTGCCGCTGCTGCAGCCCGTCGAAAGGCCAAGGAGGCGGCTGATAGCAAGCTGTAAAGATCATTAACAACAAGTACAACTACAAAATACAGTATAAACCTTAGTCAAAGGGGGCATATATTTATTGTTGCATAAACGATTCTGGGTATCGATGCAACAACTCTTATTTTTATATACTTAATTGTTGAATTTACTGTTAAAGGACAGAGAGTCTGTCTCTCTGGCACAAATATACAATGTGCTAATATATACATATGAATTTATATACATATATACAAAAAGGTTGTTCGTTTCAGCTTGTGTCTTGAAGGATAACGAGAAACTGGTTATGCATATGTACATAGATTCGCTCAGCGTTAAATTTAAACTTTAAAGAGTTTATGTGCTCTGTGAACCCTTTGAGATCATTTAAACCTAAGAGTATCGCTGAGACTGTAGAAAAACAGTTTTCAACATAATTTCCCGTCTTATTTTAAATATGAAAGTGAGCTACAGCTATAAAGTGTTTAATTTTTAACATATTTAAATATAGTTTACAAAAAGTAATATTCACTTTTGTACATTTTTTACGAAGTTGTACCTTAGTGGGTTAATTGAGTATATGGGCATTATATGTCAGCTATACAAAAAGCCATTCAGTTGACCTACATTTTGGGCAGTAGAATTCACAGTCGCAACGAAAGTGTTAATAACCCGAAAACCAGTTTGGAGCCCAACATTGTTCCCATCAGTTACATCACGTTTTAGACTCTTTCTTGGTAATTTTTTCTTTTCCTTTCTGGTTTTACCATTTTGGCGGTCAGCTGTCGGATTTACATTGAAATGACAAATTAAATATGTATGTACATTATTATTTCACAAAAAGTAAGAGAGAAAAAAATGGTGCGAAAGAGCAGAGTTGTTGGCCCTGCAGCTTCCACATTAATACAAGTATGAATAAATTTCCGTCAGTTGTTTCGGTATACAAACGTGTAGATTTTAAATATATAAAGTATATTTTTCACCTCGAGCAATATGGTTAATTCTGCTTCGCACTTTGATTAATGGCCACATATTAAATGTCGCTCAAGACATATTATTTAATATTTTAATTAGTTTCTATGACAAAAAACATTTATATTTAATTTCTGTTAATATTCACATATCTATCAATTATATGACTGGCACTTTATTAAACTCATTCAGATTTTTTTCTTCCCTTTCTACAGAGGATTCTGTTGGCATTTCTAGTGTTTCAATTTATTGTAAAATGTTTTCAGTAACGTTGTCCGTTTTTAGACGTAGATTTGTAAGTAAAATACACATTTTTTGGATTTAATAACTGTTCATCGCTTGATAAAAATTTCAAGCTCAGCTTTTGGTTTATTGCACACTTAATTATGAAAGAATACACTTGTTTATAAAGTTAGTGTTGTTACTTTGTTGCATGTGCTCGGGTATATTCAATCGCTCTCTGGATTGCCTCTGGAATTGGAGGAGGTGTGGGCAAGAGAGAGCCAGTGGGTTGGTATCCATTCTCGTCGGCAGTGTATTGAATTTGAACAGGTGTGCCTTCGGGAGATATCCATTCGAAACTACCCTGTTGTACAAGTGTTTGTTCTTCACCTTGTCCTTGAAGATGGCCTTCTTGTTGTTCTGAATGACCATTGTCCAGTTGTATGGAAAAATTAAAACTATCCGGATTAACCTCCTGATCAGCCCTTACAACTTGGATATTATCATAGTCTCCACCTGCTTGAGCGCAGACAACAAGAGCAGCAACAAGGCAAAGGGACTGTAAGTAAAAAGAAGAATGTTAAGATATTATCCTGTAGATGTGATTCAAAGAATTTTATCTCCACTTACTAGCTTGAACATCTTGATTCAGTTGTTAAATTCACAATGTGTGATTGACTTAGAGTAAAGAAGGCTTTATATACATTTGAGCAACACTCGAACTTGGCTCTGCCGATAACACGTTTCATTAACATTTATTTAACTATTGATATGTATAAGCAAATTTTGAATAAAAAACAAATAAAGATAAAAGCCTAAATAAATTTTCGTAAAGGAACAAAATATATATTGAAGAATATGTTTTTAATCAAAAAACCTAGTCAAAGTGGATTAGATCGGGTCGGACTCTGATGGATCCACTTCGTCGATGAGCATCTATGACGCACGTGATATTAGTGGGAACTTTTAAGTTACGGCTTCGCTAATTTGTCGAAACGATTCGAGAAAACAAACACAAGTCCGGACTGAAGCCCAAGCTAATTTATTATTAGTTTTAATTTCGATTTCGTTTGCCACTCTGCATGTGGGCAAACCAGTTTAATTATTTAATTAGGCATCTGAGAAGAATTCTTCATCCCAAATCGTCAAGTTCACATTAGCATAACCATAAATTATTCCACTATCTATATGGTCTAATTCGATTTTAGCTCCTCATGTGCGTAAAACGAGCCTCGTCGCACTTTACACCCGACTAATAGAATGGCTATTAATTGTTGACAGGCCTATTCAATTCGATTTGCAGATTCACTTTAACACGTGCAAATACAAAAGACTTAGCACACAAACTTGCCCAACAACTATCCGATTCTGGGATACTACAAATTAGAATAGCTAATGCGTGAGACTAATTTTTCTTTCTGATATGTATTTCGATGATAGATGATGCATTCCGCATTTGTTTCTTAAACACAACTTATCGAGGTGGGGCTTCAAAGTTTCAGAGTCCTAGGAAAATGACTTAAATTTTTTAAATATTATTTAAATATCAATTTACTTTAAGTTAACTTTCTATTATCTACATATATAGACGCATTTATCATAATGTTTTTAAAGGTTATCTTCCTAACCCATTTTAGAAAATATCCACCAAATTTGACAGTTTTTAAATCATTTATGAATTTAATAATATATATAAATTAAATTTGAGTGCGTCTGTAACTTCCTTATAATGTGAAATATTAACCTGTTGTACAAAAAATTTAGAACAACAGTCCGGCTAACTTTATCATCCTTTCCAGTTTGGTGAATTTGAATTTCAAAATAGTTCACATACCTTAAGTTGAACCAGTGAATTAAATGGCTTTTAATTGGAAATAAGTCCATTCGATTTTAATTTAAAAATTCATTTAAGCACGTGCCAAAACAAAAGACTTAGAACACAAACTTGCTCAACAGCTATCTCTTGCTAGTATATAACAAATTAGAATTGCTAAAATCCCAAACTAATTTTTAATCTGATGTGTATTTTGATGATAGATTATGCGTTTCGCATATGTCTCTTTAAGTCGGCTTAACGAGGTCTGCTCAATGAGTTTCTATTCCAGAAAACATTTATATATAATTTCTGTTAATATTCACATTTCTATCAATTATCTGACTGGCACTTTATTAAACTCACTCAGATTTTTTTTTACCCTTTCTACAGAGGATTCTGTTGGCATTTCTAGTGTTTCAATTTATTGTAAAATGTTTTCAGTAACGTTGTCTGTTTTTAAACGTAGATTTGTAAGTAAAATACACATTTTTTTGAATTAGTAACTGTTCATCGCTTGATAAAAATTTCAAGCTCAGCTTTTGGTTTATTGCACACTTAATTATGAAAGAATACACTTGTTTATTAAATTAGAGTTGTTCTTTTGGTGGATGTGCTGCGATATACGCAAGCGCCCTCTGGATTGCCTCTGGAATTGGAGGAGGTGTGGGCAAGTGAGAGCCAGTGGGTTGGTATCCATTTTCGTCAGCGACGTAACTCCAAGAGATTTGGTCGCCTTCGGGTGAAACATAACTGACGCTACCGCTGGATCCTAATTCATTGCCGGCCGCCTGAGCTTGTATGCCATTGTCGGTCTCATAGGCGTACGCATAATGTCCTTCAGCATCGGCTTCAGAGTTCTTGTAGCTGACTACCTGTGCGTCCCTGTCGATGTTGCCGGCGCAGGCGCAAGCCAGCAAAGCAGCAATAAGGCAAAGAGACTGTAAGTTTAAGAATTATTATAAGTAATTATCCTTTAAGTGATGCTGTTGCTTCTTCAAATCCATTAGAAAGAGTCGCTCTACTCACTAGCTTGAACATCTTGCTTCAGTTGTCTAATACACAATGTTTGGTCGACTTTGAGTGTCAAAGGCCTTTTATACGAACGCGTCCGCAAATCAAACTTAAGAGCAGTCGCCAACGCAGTCTCTGTCTCAGTCTCAGTCGCAGTCGACGTCGTCGTTACCGTCTCCGTCACCGTCACCGTCTCGACTTCGTTTCTAATCCGTTGCTTAGCAGCGACGTCGACGCGTTGTACTAAATATCACTAAACTTTAAAAATGTATATGCATATTTTAACCAAAAAGCTAAATACCATAAAATTAAATCAAAATCAAATTCGTAAATGCATTTTAATATGTATATTGGCCATACACTTTATGTAAATATACTTAAAATTCAGTATTGTTGAGTGACAGTCAGTTTCCGAAAATGGAAATTTAATATACATACCACAATTGCGATCTAAATATGTATTGATTGTAGACATTAATTAATTTGTAAACACATGAGTATATAGTATACAGAGAGATCTAATTATTTCCTTATAGTCCATCCATTAGCACCAAAAAACCAGATCTTGCTTGCAAAATCCGTAATGAAACAAATACGAGGCCTAAATATAATAATTAGAACAAAAATTAGCAATTTAGCTTTTAATAACCACTCTAAAGCTAATTTGCTTATACATATTCACAGAAGAAACTTAATTATAAAAATTTGTTCATACACATATATTTTAAAGAAATTTGTACAAAATGAAAAGTAGCTAAAGAAATATGCATACTCTTGGAAATATTAAAGCAATATTAATTATTGAAATACGTATTAAATCAATTAAAATTTGCGGAAATTGTTCCAGCTTATAAGTTATAACAAAATAACTTTTAACAATTAAATGATTATAAATTTAATACACAACATTTATAGGAAACTAATAACTTAAGTTATTATCAGCTGTTGACTTAAAAGTGTTCTTCGGGTAACAAAATTATACTAACCAATTAAATGATTATCAAATAAGTCTAAGGCCAACAGCTGAATAACAAAATAATAAGTTTTAGTTTACCAAGAATCGCAGAAAATAATCTTACTAAACAAGTTTATAATGTTGTAAAAATTTAAGAATATATATAAATTTATAGAGTCTGTTATATCATCCTTTACTTTAAATGAGAAAATTAAATATGCACGTTTCTCCAATCACTTTTTAGAGCAAATATACCCGTTTGATAGATAGGTAATCATAAACTGTGTTTAAGCACAACAGAAAGCAAACATCTAATTTACAAATGGATCATCTTGATCTTCATTTTCGTCGGCTGCCCCCGGCTGAGGTCCATTCAAAATGTATTTGTGAACGACCTTGCACATCCAAAATATTTCAACAGCTCTGTCGAGATGGACAATTCGAGCCGGCTACCTAGTGGGGCACGCGCACCTGCCAAGCTTCAATTCCAACTCCAACTCCAGCTGCAACTTCAACACCAAACCCTAATCGAACTTAAGCTAAAAAAACAAACAACTCGATGCGGGGCGCCATCGGCAATAACCATTGAAAGTTGGAACAAAGCGTAAAGTAGTTTTTAGTTGTTTTGTATTTTTATATTTGTTTCTTTTTTTTTTAAATTGTTTGATTGCTTGTATAAGTGTGAACCACATAAAAATACACAAATAATTAAAGGTTTAGTGAAAAATAAAGAGGTGCATGGGGCAAATGCAAAACTGACACCGAATTAAAGCATGGAAATAAATTGTTGGCAAATGACTCATGCATTTTGTAAGGGTCTCGTTTATTTTATATCGATTATAGTTTGTATGTGGATGTAGTTGACCACATCGGTGTTGTTGTTGTTAATGTTTCGATTATGATAATACGATTTTTTGGCAATTATTGCTGCCCCATTGCTGGCCGTCTTCGCCCCATGTAGTTGCCAGTGTCCGTTGTCCAATGTCCGTTGTCCGTTGCCAATTGCCATTGGTCTTGCCATAAAAAACCATTAAAACCCGTTTGCTTCGATTCGAATCCAAGTTCAGATGCCATATAAAAGCCGCCAAGTAGTTGACCAAAGCAATCAGTTGCAGTTCAAGCATCTTCCTTAAAACATCACCACTTGTAACAATCTCATTCACATTCAACATGTTCAAATACGTAAGTGCCAATCAAAAGATCCATTGGCTCCCATTGGCTAAGCGATGCTCTTTAATTGCAGGTGCTCTGTCTCGCTCTCATTGGCTGCGCCTGCGCCGATAATATCAACAAGGACGCACAAATTCGCAGTTTCCAGAACGATGCATCCGATGCCGAGGGCAATTATCAGTATGCCTATGAGACCAGCAATGGCATTCAAGTTCAGGAGGCTGGAAATCCTTCAGGTGTTCGCGGTGCTGTTGCCTGGGTTTCCCCCGAAGGTGAACAAATCTCGTTAACCTACACTGCTGATGAGGAGGGATACCATCCACAGGGTGATCATCTACCACACCTCCTCCAGTTCCAGCTTATGTGCTGCGTGCCCTCGAATACATTCGCACTCATCCTCCAGCGCAGAAGGAAGATCAATAAACATTGGCATTGAACCTTTACCAATTCGCATAGTGATCCAACCAGTCCATCCACATTTATTCGGAATTGTGGCAGTCATTGTTATATATAGAGACATACATTCGCACCTTTTAATTAGTTGTAGTTATCGTTAATAAAGCTCGTTGATCCTACAGCAAGCGCTTAAACGCAAAACAAGAAACACTTTATTAGTGAAGAACTCCTTACATTCTTTAACTACATCACACTTACCTCGACTTAATTGCAAATTATCTCATTGTCCTCCAATGACCCATTATAAAAGACATCGTAAGGTGTCCACAACAGCCAGCTGGCTTTATTTCCGGATCTAAAAGATACAAAAACTAAGTGAGAAACTTCCAAAACTTATAAACTTCTCTAGACTTACCTCTTATTTAATTCCATTCAGATGAATATATTTCCGAGCTCAAGTAAGTATGTTCCTTAATAACAGACCTAGTTTACCAACAATGCATTTGACTTTATTAATATCTCTATCCCAGAGAATCTCGATTCTCATATAACATGTTTCTTTATCAGTTCTATTAGATCTAATGTCTTTAAATGTAGTACTGCTTTTAAAAAAGCATATTATGATAAACAGCTATTCAAATTAATACTGACAAATTACCAACACGATATTTAAAAAAAGAAATAATGCTTTGCTTTTCTATAAACATTTATTTCAGTGTGTCATGAATACTATATGCCGATAAATGCATAACAATAGCAGTTATTCGAGTCCAAATTTGAAATAATTTAGCATAATAAGTTTAATATTTGTATTGAAATAGTCATCACTATTGTTTACTATTTTAATTGCCAAAAAAGATGAGTCTCCTTGCAGTGTGCCACCTTAGACCCTGTATATAAATAAATGAGATGGCATATAAATGTTTATAGACATACACACATCATAAGAATGATCTATTGCTAATAATTAAATAAGCATTCATATTTTTAAATCGTTAATTGTTTATTTGGTTTTGTTTAATTATCTTTTTGATTTCTTAAATGAAATTTTTTAATATTGAATTAAAGCTCGACTATGCCGATCTTAAATAGAAGCTTTGCAAACATTTGAGTTATCTTTTATTTATTGGGGAACTCACATGTCAATTGTCTGTTGACAGTGTGGATACAACAACACCCGGAAAGAATATCCTGTTTAAAAATTTAACCAAAATCTTCAGCAATCAAAAGCAATCGCCATCGAAAAATAGAATCTCATTTAATTTCCATCCAGTTTTGATTTGTGAATTCTGAGTAGAAACATAAATATTTATGAGCCGGTTCAAGCTCAGCACACACGTCATCATCATAATGATCATGATGATCTTCATTATGATATATTTATAAAAATAATTAACTAACAAGAGCTGACTTTCTGGGGTCATCAATTCTAATAAATATTTTAAGCATGGCATTCTATTTGTTTTCCTTAAACGTGGGTGGGAATGGGAGTTTCTTTACTACTTATTCTTCTTATAAATTATGCTTATGGTTTAAAACTGTCAATATAAATATGTCTATGCCAAAATTAAAAATAGCATAAACAAGTTGTGCAGGCGGAAGAGAATGGAATTTGAATATGAATAGATGACATGATTTATATATGAAAACGGAACGACTAGAAAAATCCAAGACCAAGACCAAAACATTTGCGCCGCTTCAACTTACGAAAACTATCAACAGTTGGATATTGGATTCGATTCTATATGCTATCAGATTATCAGACTTCTTCTTCTGCTGCTGGATCACTTAAAACGTAGGATTGTGAAGGCAATCACAATGTATGGAGTTTCGGGGAACCATCCTCGTTATGGGTGCGGATATATTCCAGTGATTTTAGGATATAACTTGGAGTAGGCGGTGGTTGCGGCAGATGTCTTCCCACCACATGGAAGCCCAACTCATCGGCTATATATCGTGTCTCAATGGGCACACCTTCAGGTGAGGTGTAACTGAAAATTCCAATGGTCTCCAGAGCACTTCCAGCTGCCTGGACATCGATGCCATTACTGGTCTTGAAGGCATACTTAAAGACACCCTCCTCGTCCAAGGGAGAAACTCGATAATCCGTAATCTGGGCATCTCGTTCACTTGCACCAACAAGGCGTCGAATGCGTCGAATCCTCACCAGTCTGGCATCCAGTTGACTCCAAAGAAGTGCGAGGCACATCAATGTGATAAACTGCATTGAAAACAAAACGAGAAACGAATCTCTTATCAGCCAACATGAATCGCTTTGGGTCACTTGATATCAAAATCACAGATGGGAACAAGGTCGTGGCTTACAAAATTGCGCATATTTCTCACAATCGTCACTTTGTTAAATTAATAATAATTTCTATGATTAATTTTGATGTTATTTCAATGTTCGCTCTGTTTATAATGAATTAATTGTCAATTTTATTTCGTTTTCTTTTGTCGATTTCGATTCCGATTGCGATACGAATGTGTGATCTAAACGCGAGCTCTGCGAGGTTCAAAGTTAGCCACCGTACTGCGGGCTGGTCCAGTGCTTCTTACTAACTTTATATATGAGAGAAAAAAACGTTGGCCCAAAGCAAAATCGATGAAAAACCAATAAACATAATCAAAGTGTCAATAGTTTTGTTCAATCTTTTGTTTGCCCATACTTTGGTTGGTGTCTCCATCTCCATCTCCATCTACATCTCCATCTCCGTCTCAAATTATCATGCTGAGTTTAATGCTTGATAACAGGCGAAATCGATGCCCATTCAACCATTTCCGTTAAGCCGTGCCAAATGGCCATAATGCTCTTTATTAGCACAATATTTACGACCAATGACTGCATTTTATAATCCCCCTGCTACATAAAGTTCTTGATTCCGAATTCCTATTTAGGCTGATTTTATGAATATCCAAATCTGAATTTTAATCTGTCGTTAAAATTTTAATCTCTAACCAGTTTTTGTAATTTTTAACATTCTTTTTGTTAAATTCTTGCAAATATCTTAATGTGGGTCAAATTCATATTAAATACTTAACACTTTCTTCCTAACACTCTTTAATTATATAATCTAATTAACAAGAATTTATTTAGTATCTGAGCCATATGTTCTGAACTTCTGAATGGAATTGTCATATAGCTGAGACGGAAGCTCTTCTTTTTTATTATTAGCTATAAAAATCATGTCTGAAGATGGCACATTCCAGTTGTGAATATCTACAGCATAGCGATTAAGACCATAAAATCAGATAAAAACTTGAGAAAAAATAAATAGAATTATAGGAGATAATCAAATCAAACTCGAAATTTATTTTATACCGAAGCGAACAGAATTTTAAGTGGGCCAAAGTGATTTCTACCGGAAACTCTTCCGTATTGAAATCGAATCTGATCTACCCATGAGTCAACAATATAAACAAGTAAACCAATAAATAACTAAATAAATTTTAGAACTATAAACAAAAGTGGCAACTGTTCTACAGCGTATCAAAGCCAATTAGCAACTGACTTAAATATCATCCAAGTTGGGCCAAAAGATTCAAGATTGACAAGACTTTGCATAACTCTTTTCTTCTAACGGGGAATGAAATGTGCTAATTATGCAAATATTGCTAAGAACCAAAACCGAAAGCTACCTTACAAAAATCTAAAATTATTTCTTAAAATTTGTATGGATAAATTTACATAAGCATTTTGTGTCTGTTTGTTTTTTTCTGCTCGAGGTGTTGACTTGAGTTCACATGAAGTCAACTTTAGAAAAGAGCAGCTAATATTATGTACTAATAGTTAGCACACGCACTGGTAAGGCGAGTTTTTCATGTTTTTATTAAGCAATCAACAAATTCTAAGGCTAAGCCATTATTAAACTAATCATATTTATTAATGTTGCCCATGAAGGAACTTTGCCAATCTTGCAAATATTAAGTGACCGACAAGTAAATGCTTCACAGTTTATTAATATTGAGTAATTATAGTTTTTATATTTAATTTAAAAAAATTGTTTGCCCTTGTCATTTGGCTATTTGTTAAAGAATTATAAATTTAATTTTCTGCATTACATTATAAAATAAATACATAAAACTAAGTTTCCAATAACAATTAATAAGTATTTAAATGTTCAATCATTATAGTTTTTATTTTGCTTGATATTAAAATTGTTTGTCCTTCTCTGCCATTTATCACTTTTAGCGGTGTCTATAAATTTTTAATTAAATCTTTTTGTATGTCTTTTTCGTATGTCTGAGCTGTTCTTCCAAACTAATGCAAATGTCACAACTCATCCATAAATTATTGATTTATTCGCTGATTGATTTTTACTGCTTGACGCCTTGAGAGGGAATCGCTTCTTTGATACATAATATAAGCCTCTAAATATAAGTCTCACTTCTCACTTTGGTTTCTTCTATAGGTGTGGTCAAATCGTGCAAGGTCTAGGTCTAGATATTTAGAGTTTAAATTGACTGCACAGTGATCCAAGTACGTCAAAAAGTGAATTGAGGAATGCAGTGGCGTGGATAATGATTGTCATAAATTAGTGTTTCGTGTTATTTGAAGAATCTGTTTAGATTGACATTTTAATAAGCTTGGGATTTGATTTTGCAATAATTAAAGCTAATTAGTCAGTGACACATTCAGAGTTTGTAGAAAGCAATCTTATACTTACGTGTATACTACGTAACTGACTTAAATAATAAATCGTCGTGACAGATATAATAAACCTTTAACATTTTGCGTGCATGTTCTAAAATTAAAAAAAATCATTTGAAATACGGTAAAAAATGTTGATAGCTCAGCCGGTTTGTTTGCGTGCAAAATGATCACGAATTAACGCGGATCACCATACCGTAATTACATGGTTTATTGGCCATGAACTTTTTTTTGACAGAATGTTAAACATTAATTAATTTACTAAAATCATTTTCAAAGTCATGTATACTCCGTTTTGCATATTTTATAGGCGGCTTCATTGAAGTGCCCAAGCAAACTATTCATCTTTCGCATTTCATACATTTTTCGACCTACGTTGACCCACTGTTCGTAGCGTCAGTGTCAACGCAGTTGCAGCCACACCTACAAAGGCCCAAAACACCACTTTATAAAACCACTTTATTGTTCGATACTCATAATAGACAGATCTCGATTTGCTTACCGTTCGACATTATCAAACCTTTGACATAAATCAATATCGTTCGAACTCAAAACAAGTTGTGGCTGCATTCAATAATGCTCAAAATATGCAGATATGAATAGTATTTTGGATACCCGTATTATCATATATCGCATATTTTTAAACGACTTCTGGCTTTGTTTTCTTGATATTCCAAGAGAGAGAGTTTATAATTTTTAGAACAAGAGAGAGAATTGCCTGTTATTTTGTTTCTTTTTTGTTATTTCATTATTTTTTAGACCTCGAAAGCTTATTTTTGCATTTGCCAAAACACTTATTTGACAGTCCCAAATTAACTTTCAAACACAACGGATCGCGTCGCTTTCGTTGCAGATTTCGAACGATTAAAGCCAACGCAACGATCTCCGATCAACGTCCGAGGCAGTTTAATTTTAAAGTCGACTTAAAAAAGTTACAAATTCTAAGTGAAAGTATTTCGTGTACAATTTTTAAATCGTTCGTTTATTTATAATGAATTCGTGTCGTCGTCCGAATCAACACTTGTTTGTCAAGGTTTGTGCGTTATTTTTGTTTATTCTCCGACTCCGGTTAATTGTAAATCCCGCCCAGCATCAGCTGTTCCTACTCCTCATTCCGCTGATCCTGCCCGCTTGTGAAGGTCGTCCTGCAACACCAGATGCTTCTGCACAGACAATCTATTATCAGAATCAGCCGCCAGATGCTTACGGAAAATATAATTTTGAGTTTCAGACATCCAATGGAATAACCACAAAGGCGGCGGGCAATGAGCACGGCGCTGTGGGCGTCGTACAGTATGTGTCAAAGGAAGGAATCCCGGTGACCTTCACATATGTGGCCGATGAAAATGGTTATCAGCCCACTGGAGATTTTGCACCTACCCATATACCCCGATTGCTGGAATACATACACACACATCCAGAGGTGGATGAGCTGAAATCGCGACGTTGGTAACGGCTATCCGTTCATCTGACTTTAGATAATTTCTAAATAATATTAAGAATTAAAAATCGTGCTTATATAGATAAACGGTTATTTAAATAACTGGCAATTGGGTGTCAGAATGTGAGATAAGAAGTCATTACTACTTGTATGGTTATTTTTACATTTCAAAACGAAGTTTGTATTAATCGTTTATTTTTATTGAATTTAAATGCAAATTAAATTAAACGAAACATAAACAACAACAAATACAACAAAAGCTGCCAACAAGGCCCGCTTTGATCATGTACCAAAATCTATAACAACGTTATAAATAAATTGAAATCTAATTAAATGTATTATTAATTCTACCAAATGCCAGTGGAGGCCAGAATCAAATCATAATCTGAAGCCCCTTTATCGTGATTCTTTATTTGGATATAAATTAGTTTGAACTCTTTTTTGTGCTGTTGTTTCGTGGCTAAACAAAAAAACCTGTCATAAAGCAGCTCGTGCAACTGCAAGCTGTCTAAAATGTTGATAATGCTCAAAGGAAGGAGTAAAAAAGATTGAAAGAAAACAACATTCCGCTAAAAATCAGAACCAGAACATTTTTAACAGATTGAGCTAATATCATTAACATGTCACATTAGATAACAGTATTTATTATGTCATATTTAAAATGATTTCAAATTTGTCAACAATATTGTTCGTGCCTAGTGACCTTTTAGAAAATAAAACAGAAATTGTAGGACTGGTTTAAAATGTAGTCCCTTTCGAAAGCTTCCGCGTTAATCATTTACCATATAAATATTTCTCCCAACTTGTCTCTTAAATGAGCTAATATCAGCAATTTAGAAACACTTTTTTAGAATTTTTAAATTAATTGAATTTATCATATCTTTTGCAGTCGTTTCTCTTCCGCAATTGTGCGCAAAAAATGTAATCAATTAAAATGTTAAAGCTTGGCGTCCCTCAATTTGCGCAGAATTCCGGTAGTAGTAAAAATATTTGCAGCTACCGTCTTTAATTAAACAAATGTTAAACATGAGCAATAAAAAGTAGTAGTTGTTAATTAATTTTATTTCGCGCGCTCTTAACAATTTTGCTGTTCTCTTTGTCTTTGAATAACAAAAGCAGTTGATAGACATACTAATCGGTGGGCGTTATCGATAACACGATTGTGTGCATTCTATGTGCCCGCATATGTTTGTATATGTATATGAAGGCAAACCAAACACATGTGTGTGTGTGTGGGTTGGAAATTCAAATGATAAACAGCAAATAACTGTTAAGTGATGGCATTTGTCATTCATCCGTAAATTGACAATAAATATTTTACATCTTTACTTTTCCTTTCGAATCGTATCATCAGAAATGGCAATCGTCAACCTTGTGTGGTGTGTGTGGTTTAGAACGGCTTTCGAATTGAATTCAAAATTGATGCGACTCATTTGCATGTGATCGCCTAATTGAGGCCGTTGCATAATATTGACCGAGTCTTCGGACTGGAGATTATGTAACCAGACTAATAAACCAAAATGCCGTCAGATTAAGCTTTTAATGTCACCGACACATCGGCCCAACCAAGAGATCAACAAACTAAAAAAAAAAAAAAAACTAACAACTTGCCGATGCATCTAAAATAAAGTAATCCCACTTAACCGCGTCCTTGGCTGATATTTATTTGTTTATTTTTTTATTTAACATGTCTAAATTGAAATTCTGAATCAAAACGAAATCCAAACCAAATGTTGGCAACTGCATAAAACCAAAGGCAAATACGAAAGTGTTATTTGAAAACAAATTAGCTTCAGAATCAAATACACAAATACATTAATTAAAAAGTTTATGAAATGTGTATGCATAATTCATTAGGAATCTCTTCGATTTGTATTTGCTTCACTTTAAATAAAAACGTTAATATCTCTCCCAACGACAGCTGGAACCACCTAAAATGACACTCATTTGACAACCCATCATCACACTCTATAAGGTGAAAGAATTGCGTGGTTTAAAATTTTGTATTTATTGCATAGAAGTCGCAATTAAAAATGCCTTATACGGCTATTGGCCTAATCAGATTTGGCTTTGGTTTAAAACAAAGCAGAAGCATTAATAGAGACATTAAATAATTATCATATTAAATATTGTGCTTTGGATACAACTAAATTTCTTTGCAGTTAAATGAACTTTTGAAATGGCTGAGAAATGTTTTCACAAGCTACAGCTTTAATCGTGGAGTATTACAATTAAGTAGTATTAGTGTGTAGATTCATGTAAGCAATATTTTTTGCCTTATCTACATCGACATGCAAATTAAATTCCGAACACACAACAAATATAAAACAAGATTTGTTAAAGTTTTTTTTTTGTTTTTGCTTTTCGCACAATCGCATATCTTTACATTTGCCATAAAATACAATTCAAATCATCTGAGGGTGTGTTTGTGTGTGTGTGAGTGTGTATCTGTGTGTATTTATGGGTGAGTGTGTGGCGAAGTTCAACCATTCATTATAATTAAAATATTGAGCTCAGCTTGGCTTTTGGCTCAAATGTCTGTATGATGGTTTTTTGATGGGTTGAAATTGGGAAGCTAATAGAATTTATGTTATGTTTACAATTCATTTGAATTATCTTTTTTTGTTTGTTTTGTTTTTTCTTTTATTTAGTGTTAAGTTTATAATTGTGTTTGTATTTATATTTCAAATAATTCAAGCATCTGTTTATAATCATCTATGAACTGTTTTCGCAAACATTTTGTATGCTTGTGTTTTTACAATTTTAAAGTTAATGTTCTTGTTTTTTTACTATGCTAAAACTAAGCCTAACATATCTGCCAAGTCCAGCATTGAACACACTGCCAAGACAATTGCAAGTCCTGATATCCTGGCCAAAAAGTCGAGTTTTGTTAGCAATTGTGAAGTGGTTCATCGATCTTCGATTTACGATCTCTTGTCAACTGGAGTGTGTTAATATATATATATATACTAAAGGTATGTGTGTGTATGTGTCTGTGTGTATATAAAATGCGGATGTGTGTGTCTGTCTATCTGTGTGTTGTGCAGAGAGTTTTGTTTGGTCTAGATCTGTTAAAACCTTAAAAGAAATCTAGTTAGTGATTAAGTTTAGGGATTAAGTTTTAAGTTACTCACCAGTCCTCATCGTATGCCAGTATGGTGTAATGTTTACGGCTCCGCCCCTAGAGCCAATCCTAGTCGGCTTTCGTCTCGGCGAATTCTTCAAGCGCAAAGAATCCGGCTGTGCCACCAGAGCTACTGCTGGCTGTGCTTGTGGTTACCGATGTGGCTGCAGTTGTCACTGTAGCAGCTTCCGATGTTTGTGTGCCTTCACCAGCTTCCTCAGCTTGGGCGGCTGCCTCCTTCTCCTCGGCACTGGCCTGGGCCGCCTCCAGCACTTGTTGCTGCACTTGCACAATGGGTTGGCCATCCTCCGTGTAGGATACTGACACGGGTATGCGAGTTCCATCCTCGCTGATAACATGTGGACCCTCTTCACCATCCTGGCCCTGTTGTATTATGATTTGACCCTCGGAATTGAGCAGGGAAGCATCGATCAGCTGCTGTTCATTGTTATCGCCATGAACCAACACCATCTGGCCACTGCCATCGGTCATCATTTGAAGAGTCTCGCCCTCGAGTCCCTCGCCCGACTGCAACACACCAACACTTTGGAGCAACTGCTGTATTTGCTCAGGATCTTGCACTATAATCTGATTGCCATCGGCATCTGTCAGGATGTGATTATCGAGCTGGAGCAGATGTCCGTTCTCATTGACAATAAACTTGATTTGTCCACCATCGACTTGAGCCTGCATGGCCTCATCCAATTCCATGGCGACTTGTTGTTCTCCGCCAGCTCCTTCGGATGCTTCTCCTTCCCCAGCGGCTGCTGCTGCTTCGGCTTCAGCAGCTTCCTCGGCAGCGGCTGATTCAGCTGCCTGTTCAGCTGTTGTCTCCTCGGACTCATGTTTCACCGAATCGCCTTCAGCCTCGGCTGCTTCTGCGGCAGCTTCTTTGGCCTTCTCCTTGGCTGCTGCTTGGCCTGCCTTGGTATTGGATTTCCCGCTTGTCTTGCTGCTGGCTGCATTGCCATCAGTTGCGTCTGCTGCATTTGCGGCAGCTGCCTCATTGTCATCATCCAAACTGGGCATGGAAACGGGTGCAGCATTGGACTTTGCCTCACCAGATTTGTTGTCGCTGCTGCCCTGGGATTGTGATTCCTCTTCTTCGGCCTGATCCAATACTGGCATATCAATGCTAACCGAAACTGGAGCTTGGGAATTCGGTGAATTCTTCTCGGCCTGATCGCCAGTGGCATCAACTTGTGGTATGGTTATGTTAAAAGTAATGCCACCACTTCCCTCCTGTGTGATGACCATTTCATTCTTCTTCTCGCTGTCGTTCTTCTCCGAATGCAATTTCTCAAAGAGACTCTCAATATCTGCCTCGGCATTTTGCTCATTAGACTCTTCCTTTACGCCCACACCAGAATCTCCAGGCTCATCGCTGAGCAGCGCTGTAGCTGCAGAATTGAGAGCTGTGGTTCCACCAGCACCTCCTCCAGCTGCGGCGTTCTTCTTGTCACGTCTGTGAGTTTCCATATGGTGATTGTAGTACGTCTCTTGGATGAATGTCAACGAGCAGATGCTGCATGAGAAGAATCGTATGTTATTCTCTGCCTCAGCAGCCGAAGTCACCACAGTAGTGCCTGCCTGGGCGGGCACACTATCGCTGAGTGCCTCATCAATGGTCTCCTGCAGCAGCTTCTGGGTATTCAAATTCTGACTGCCACCGCCAGCAGCTGCCAGCTTCTCGGACTGATGGAGTTCAGCGTGCTTCACCAGCAACTCACGTTTGGGGAAACTCATCGCACATTGGCCACACTTGAAGTAGTTAGTCTGATGTTGCTTGGCGTGCACTGTTGCAGCTTCGCGTGTCTCAAATCGTTGCGAGCACAAGCGACATTTGAATGGTTTCGGTTTGTTGGTGACATGCTTGCGCATATGCTCATCAAAGACACCCTTGTCCGTCGACTTAAATTGACAGTGATTGCATGTATATAAAGCCGAGCCAGTGACAGTAACTGACTCTGTTACTCCAGCAGCAGCAGCGGCAGCAGCCGCTGCAGCTGTAACCGGAGCAGCAGCAGCAGGAATTGTTGTTGTGCTGGTAACCAATACATTTGTTGCATGATTCGTTTCCATATGCTTCCTCAAGCTATTCTCATTCACAAAATTAATGTGGCACATGGCACATGTGTTATCCATAGCAGTATTGTGGTCCCTGACCATATGATGCTTCATGGCGCCAAAGTGAGGGAAGATCTTGCGACAGGTCTTGCACTGGAAAGTCTGCTGTTTGCATGTCTCATAATGTGTATTAAACAAACGCATATCCGAGGTCTTGTAATCGCACGATGTGCACTTGTAAATCTTGGTTGCCTTCCGTTGCACCTGTTGTGTGCCAGCAATGCCTCCTTGGGGAGACGATACCTTCAATTGTTGCGAACCTAAGGAGGACATATGAAAGGGAAACATTAATATTTATTGCCTGTTATATAAGTTAAGTGTAATTGTTTGGACAAAGAAATATTGTACATAGTTATTATTTTTATTTTCAGCAAATAAATTTTAATAAATAAATTTGTGGCTCATCTTTGGCAAAGTATTATTAAATTATTGCAACTTATTTTATATTTTTAATAGAAGTCAGAATTCCCTAGCTTGGTATAAGCATTATGGGTCAGCTTTTTGTAATATGTACTTAAACACTAATTAAATAACTATGTATTTCATTTAAAATATGCATTGTTGGAGTATTTTTTCAAATAAGAATAAATTCCACTACATTAGTATTTTAAATAGAAGCTAGCTACAAAATCTATGTTTGTTCAGAATATGATTTAAGTTCTTTGTCCAAACACTTACACAACATACTGTATAGGTAAACAAGAACTCACCTGGGGTGGCTTGCTGAGCGAGTTTCCGTTGCCTCACATCCCCGCCAGCTCCTCCTGCGTCCTCCAACGAACGATTTGCGGCAATGCCGGACATTTTTTGCATTTTAAGCGGAGGACTTGCTGCATCCGAGTGGCTGCCACCGCTGTCCTCATTAATACCATACTTTTTGTTCAACAAATTGAGCAAATTGGACTTTACACGCTCCACATCATTCTCCAGGCGATCATAGTAGTTGACCAGGTTAGTGCACCGTGAGCATACGAAATCCTCGTTGCAGACAATCACCAAGAATGCTTCGCCTACAAGTTGGGCCAACTTATTAGGAAACTTCGTGGATGTGTGCGAGGTGCACATTTCCGTCAATGGTGACTGCGTTTGATTTGACAGCAAGAGTTCATCGCAAATGTAACAACGTGCCCCAGCATCCGAATCCATGGTATTCTGCTGCTGTTGTTGCTGCTGCTGCTGGGATGCTGCAGACAGATTACCACCGCCTCCGGATGTTGCAAGGCGTGTAGTTTTCAATATGCGCGGCTGGCCGGGACCGGTAACGGTAACAGCGCCGCTGCTTAGCAAATTATTGAATTTGCGGTAGGTGCTCGGATTAAGTTGACTGTTCATTCTACTGTGTGTTTGTCTGCCTGTGTGAGTGTGACGGTGTGTGCAGATCTCGTTAGCTATTTTTTATTCTAGTATATGTTTTTTTTACTTTACTTTTATGCAAAAATATACCAACATTCACGGCCACTATCAATTGTTATTGCACAAATTTTAATTTGAAACAATTTTCTTGCGATAGTTTGTTGTTCTTTTGCTTTTTTTTCAATTATTCGGCAAGCAACAACAATTTGTTGGGTTTTTAATTCACGTTTGTATGCCGCGGCGTCACTTCGACTGTACTAAAGTCTATCGAGTGCTGTATTTTTTAGGGTTAAATGCGTACGTACATATGCTGTTGTCTCGCTTCTACTTACGTATGCGGGTTGATGTTTGCTTATGCGATAGCTTGTTTTCTCGGTTACACGCTGCGGAAATGGCGGCCTTTTAGGTAGTCATACACGTTCAGACTAACAAATTATATCAACTGTTGGCATGAAGTGGACGTCGTACGTCATATAAAATAATGATTTTATGCCTAGCCTACTTAAGCTGAAGCTACAAGACATTTATTTCAGTTCAAAAGTACATTATATATTATTAGCGTGCACGTTTAATTCACAAACTGTGTTTTATTTGATTTGTATGTCATGCGTGGCTTTTGCGGTACAATTTGCTTAGGTACAGCTGCTCAAATAAGTACCACCAACTGTCACTAGGTGGCGCTTGCTGGGCGCAATATTTAAAACTCGAATTGCGTCCGCAAAACGACAAAATGCCAAAGTTATGATCCAAACACAATAATTTAAGGACAGATAAGAATTTACACAACAATATACATCACTAATGTGGCTAAAATATTGATAAGATTCCGCTTTTATTTCGCTCTTTGATTTTGCGAGTCCAAGCGATAACGGAAAATCCGCGAGAAGGACAAAGGGGGAAGGTTGCAAAGGCAATATTGTGGCTCGCTTATCAGCTACCACCGTTCGCCGATAATATAATAGTAACGTAACTTGATATTTGGTAACGGCGCTCGCGGCCTAAAAGACGCATTTCGTTGGCCGTTTTTCAGTTGGCAAACGATACGAAAAGCGAACGCATATCAGCGTAAAAGTCGAAAAATACAAACTTATATTTGTATATGTACATTGAAAATAAGAGTGGGCTCTAGAATTTTATTGGCCATTTCTTGAATTGTTAGTGTTTACTGTTGTTGTTCTTGTTTTTATTGTTGTTGTGATTATTGCACTGTGTCGTATTCAAAGTGTGCCATTATCGCGCGGTTATCGAAAAATAAACCAAGTTACAAAAGCAAATTGGAAATTGAAAATAAAAAAAAAAAGAACTAACAACAAAAAACAAATAGCTGGAATTAATTGGCGCATGTTAGGGGCTCTGATTCTCATTCTCCGTGTCCGGTTCATTTAGTCGTTAAACGCACGTCGCGTACTCAAAACGTAACCGACCAGAACCGCGAGGAGATCGGAGGAGTACAGACCACGGGGCGTGGTGTGAGAACTTTATTTTGGCTTATAACAGATCGTACAATAAGCCAACAAAATGTATAGACAACCATCGACGGGGATCAAGAACTTTGACTCTCTGAAATCATGGTCCATTTGGGCAGGTGTACTTGGAGTGGTGAGTAATGCACTGAAAAGGGAGTACGAAACGGAGTGGGAGTTGTGACCTCATTACCTCATTGATAAGAGCGCGTCTGTTGGCCATCTGTTGAATTTTTTTATGATACAAATACAAATAAGAAACAGATACATATACAAATAAGAAATAGATACAGATGCAGCTAAAGTTTTTGTGCAAATTAAAGCACTTTTTGAAATTAAAGTGTTATCAGCTTGGGGACATTTCACCTCCCAAACTGATCAGCTTTACTTAATCAATCACAGCTCTTATCAAGGCCAAATAATGAGTTGATTCACCTGTCGTTGTCATTCAACAAACACAGACGAAAAGTGTCCCATTGTCATACGTCAACAAATTAATAACAATTACACTCATTTCCTTTCTCTTTCTCACGCCATTCCAGGTGCAAGCTACCATCTGGATAGGTCTTACGATAACCGCAATTATTGCATACACATGCAATATATATATTACCGACAATATGACTTATGGCACATTTGTGAAGACCATATTCTTCGATGTCTATTTTCACGGCAATTGCAAGATGGCTAACACTGCCTATCAGGAATATAATCGCGCAATACTTGATTCTGTACAGACTGTCTTCGATCCCACCCAGCTTTTGGTCTGGGATTGCGTCTATTTAGGCGTTTCGGTTTGCTGGTTTGCTGTTTCCATCGTCCTATTGGCTTGTAAGTAACCAAATCTATAAGAACTCTTCAAAAATCAAAGGAAAAAACAGCATATGTGCATTTTAAAAAGTTCAAATATTATAGATTTCAAAGAGTCATACAATATTTAAGGCAACTTAGTTCTAAATTTTTTAAAATGTCTCAAAAAGACGATACGTTTATTTGAGTAGTTTTAGGAAAACTAAAGTTATTTATTAACTTAAATTACAATTATTACGAAATATCTAAAAATTCCCATAAATGGATTATCTAATGGTGTGCGGTTCTTTTAATGCACTTGGGGCTTCCAATATTTATGGCGCCATTCAGTAGGATTGTTTTAAAGTCGAATTTGATATATTGTTTAAAATCGGAAATAGGGTCACGGTTTACTTTTTATGATTCATCTAGGTGAATCAGGTTTAAGTATGACATTTTAAAGTATTTCCTTTTTATCAAACGGCATTTCAATAGCATATTTTATTATCAGGCAGAAGAGCTCACAATCAGATAAAATCAAAAGCCCCTATTTTAAGTGCTATCAAAAAAGTAAAGAATATTAACAAACGGCATATCAACAAAAAACAAAAGTCAACGATTAGTTTGTTTGCCAGCTGTTGTATAATAAATGATGATTTCCCATTCCCATTCCAAGTTCAACAAATATATTTTCAAGAGTATCATTATAGATAGAAGTAGTCGTAGTTCAATGTATTCTAGGGTATTACAAAGCGTAAATTCTAACAGCGATCGATCAGTTAATGAATTAATACTACCATGACATTTGATAGATGTGGCCTTATGATCATTTGATATTTTCAACTTATATATATGGTTATTTATTTAATGTGAACTGAAGAATTTGAAAACAAAAAATATTTAAACATTTTAAATTATAATAAATATGATACTAAACTAACAATTAAAATAAATTATGATAGGATAACAACTTTAAAAGGGGATTTATAAAATATATATATGTTTTTATACCTATTAACTCATTGTAATTACAGGTGTGCGTAAGACTTGTGTGAAAGCAACCCTTGGAGCCATATATAGTTGGGCCTTCTTTATGGCAGCCATCTGTGCCATGGATATTACCGCCGGAGTTATCTTTGGCGTCGATTTTAGTCGCTTCCATTCCGAGTCATCGAAGTACAATGCAAATGCAGTAAATGCAGGAGTTGTGGATCCCAATGCTGCCCAGCTTATTGCTGGAGGCGTGGCTGCCATGTCCATGATGATCATCGCCTTTAAGGGATTCATTTTGTTGTTTATCAATTTTGGACTGTTGATCTATTTGCTTCATCGCGCAGTACGAATTTCAACAGATAAGGACAGTTCGGTGAGTAAGAAATGTGAAATGTGGGAACACATATAGGTGACATCATTTGTTATCTTCCCCTGTAATTAGTAGAGGGTATTATAAATACTTGTCACCCACCCACTAAGATCAATGAGTTGTCTCCAAAAATATTTAGACAACGAATTCCAAATTCATGTATGTAAGCGTAATTAAATTCTCACTCTCAATACGACTACGACATGTCTAAAGTTAGCTCAATGGGGTAACTGATAAGCCAGAGGCGTCCAGTCGATAAATTGGCTTACCTCCAACTCGTGATAAGAGATTGGAATTTGTCGCTGTCGTTGTATAAATTGTATGCCAACGATTTTTAAGTGCACCACTATAAGAATACCCTGTAACTGATTTAATTTTTGTTTTCTTTTGCTACGCAGGATACGCTGTTTATGCCGCGCAAGAATTCAAATGACATTCTGACTACAAGACCGCCTATTCGCGCCTACGAAGAAGAGAAGTAAGTGCAGTTGTACTTAAAAGAGATAAGATAATTGATTATTAAAATGTTTCATAGAGTGGAGGTGCAAGCTTATAACAATGAAGCCTTTTTACCGGAAACTCGCTCAACTGCGGAAACCATCGAGGTGAACGAGGATGCGATTGTGCGAGCAGCGCATATGTCACGAGATGCCAACCTTTTGGATCGTCGTTTCCGTAGTATCGATGCGTTCCAGCAGTATCCGGCTCCCAATTCCCAGGCAAATCGTCCCATTCGCCAGTCATCACAGGGTCCGGTTCAGGAGACCGTTGTTGTAGCCACATCCGGCTTCCCCATGCCAGACTATTCGCCTGGTCTGGGTCCTAATAGTCCCAATGGCATTCTACGCCATCATCAGCAGTACTAACTTACAGTGGCGCCAAGGCATTCCTTACTTAATAATCCATATAATTCTCAAATAATTCCCGCCCCCAGTAAAAAAGCCAGCAAACAAGCCAAGCAGCTAAAATTAAGTTAACATTTTGTCGCCAATTGTAGTTTCTATCATGCGTATTAATTTTATTTATTTACGTGTTAATACCATATATGTTTATACTGTTTATACTGCAAGCAATTGCAACTGTGAATAAATATTATACATATTTATAGTTCGGTGCACGCCCAGTATAATTAAACGTTTGTTTTTTTATTTATTCAGGCACTGATAACGATTGAACGAATCATGCCCCCAGCAAAGATTTTTAGTGTCATATTTAAATACGACATCATGAGCGATAATTGTCACTCGATTAGTTTTTTAAATTTAAACTTGTCCCGCCATATCTCCATACCAAAAATAACAGATCATTTTGCGTCTACATTACTCATTTTGCGCTTGCGATGCGCACTTTGAGCATTTCGCCACCTAGGGCTTACTTTAAGAACTAGATTCCTATTGTAGTATGGTCACTCTGTTGCAGGTCATCCACAAAGTTCAATAAAAACATTTATAAAATTGATAAGCCGGTCGTATTTGGCAACAGATTTTAGATTTAAGACACTATAGCCGTGTGTAAAACGTCGTGTGCCTGCTTTTATTTTGCTCATTTCAATTTGTGACGTGCTGTGGAGCATAACTCGCCTTGTGGAATTCGTTAACTGAAAAATATTTACTGGAAAACTTATATTGTACCGGAAAATGGTTTTCATAACAAAATTCGCACGTGTCGGAGTGCAGGCGGCTCGTCAGCTGCGTTCGAAGCCAATTGCAGTATCACAGTGGCGTAGTTTTCACGTGAGCTGCATGCTTGACAAAGGTAAGAGACATTTATGCAACCACTTGGAAATACACTGAAGAAATTGTTCTTGTAGAACGCCGATACACAGATAAACACGAATGGGTTGAACTCTTGGAGTCCAACAAGGCCATTGTAGGAATCTCCAGCTATGCACAGGAAGCATTGGGAGATGTTGTCTTTGCCCAACTTCCAGAACCAGGAACAGAACTCAAGCAGGATGATGAATGTGGAGCTCTGGAGAGCGTGAAGGCAGCAAGTGAGGTCTACTCACCTGTGAGTGGAAAGGTGACGGAAAAGAACTCGCAGGTTGAGGATTCGCCAGCGCTGGTCAACACTAGCTGCTATGAGAAGGGTAAGAGTGTAATAAAAATTATTTCAATATATTTTTAATAACAATTTCTATTTATAGGTTGGCTCTTCAAGGTGGATCTCAAGAATCCTGAGGAATACAATAAACTCATGACTGAGGAGCAATACAAAACTTTCTTGAGCAGCAGCGCTGATCATTAGCGAGTTATGGAAAGTTATGCCATTAACAGCAGACAATGTTATTCTACTAACCACTTATCAGACTCATCCTACACACACATCTAAACTTCTTCATCCACGTTGTTGTTGCATTTGGATTTCGTTACGCTTTAAGAATAAACTGAAAAGCAAATTTTTACACATAAGACGATCACAATCGCTATTGACCTGCGGGTGTCACTGTCACTGCCCCCCGTGGATTCCTGATAAGACGCCGTTGCTACAAGAGAGAAACGAACAGCGAGAAAGATGCTCTCAGCATGTGAGTGAGCGCTATACTCAAGAACCACTCAACTCAATCAATTTTGCTGGTTAGATGTAGTGTTGCCAATTATCGCAGTGGAAATATCTGCTCGAATACACTGCGATAAATAAGCTTTCGTTGTAATTAAAGAGAGTCAAAAGGGAAGAGCTCGTTAACGATAGAGGCAGTTATCAGACTCTCTTAGTAAGTGAGTGAGTGTAAGTTACAAGATGAGTGCGCTTATTAAACTCACTCGAAACTTACTCAATTTCCTTGTCAGTTAGATCAGCTCTATGCAGCGTGTCTTTAGCTTCAGATTATTTAACAAAAACAAAATTAGATGCTGAGTCTGTGAAAAATCACCTGATTAATGTGCAGCAAACGCACTTGATAACGGCATCACGCCCGTAAGTCTGTGGAAACGTATGCCCGTTAGGATGATAAGAATTTTTGATAGGCCAATTGAATGTCTGTTGCTGTCAGACGATAGATGCTGATAAGAGCATATAACTTGAACTTCACGCGAACAGCAGTGTTGTCAATTTAGCTATTTAAAGCTAGCTCTGGTTATTTTTAAAGATATTATTAATACGTCGATCTTTTGCTAATATTAAACCTATGTAAGTATTATTAGTCATAATTAGTAATTAAAAAGATTGACTATTTGTAATGCTATTTTCTGCATGTTTTTCCACAGAAACAAGCTATTTTTTCTGCTAAAGACTTGGCAACACTGGGAAGCAGCGACGCGGAGTCGAAAGCTTTGTAAAAAAAGCTCGTGAATTGGCAAAAAGTTTGACAGCGCACGAATGCTTCGCTCAGTGCTCAAATAGAATTCAAATCGTGCGGTTCAAAATACCGTGTGCTGCGGGAAACAGAACAAACAAAACCGAAAGCGTTGTTCAACACACAAATAAACATACACTTATACGCTAAACACACACAAACTGACAAGAAAAACACAGACAACATACTGCGACTTCTATAAACAAAGGATAATTGTAGGAGTTTGGACGCAAAGTGCAAAAAAAGAATAGCAACCAACAATCACAAAATACCAGACGCAAAATGCCAACGGAAAAATCAATATATCTTCCGAATCCGGCAATTAGCCAAAACGCTTACATATCCAGCTTTGAGGAGTACACGAAATTCTATCAGGAGTCCTTGGACAATCCTGGCGAGTTTTGGTCACGCGTTGCAAAACAATTTCATTGGGAAACGCCCGCGGATCCATCGAAATTCTTGCAATACAACTTTAATATCTCGAAAGGACCCATTTCCATAAAATGGATGGAGGGTGCCTCGACCAACATTTGCTACAATCTGTTGGATCGTAATGTACGCAATGGACTAGGTGATCAGATAGCATATTATTGGTAAGTGCTCAAATACACAATACAGTTTACTTTCGACCAAGTTGCGTAGGTCGTAGTATGAAAACAAAAGTTACACACAAACGCACTCACGTTAAAAGGATATTAACGTATTGATTTTTTTCTTACGTTGTGATTACGAAACGCGGTCGTGACGTTGTCGACCTGTAGTCACCCTCCACCCTACGTCTCCTATCCTTGGTATGCTCTTGAGTGCGCAGGCACATCAAGAAACAGATGTTTTCCGTTAACTATGAGCTTGGGGTGGCACAGTTACTTACCATCGGTCGTGCTCTCTTTCTCTCTTTCAAGGACAGAGCTTCTGCTTAGCCTAAGAGCTTGCATATTAAATATTAAAGCTGACAGCTGACCGTTAATTTATTATATTTACGGTTTAAGCAACACTGAAAATTGTGGGAGGTCAATGTCAGTTGGGCCCTGACCAAGTGCAAAGTACCTATAAACAGTATGTCAAGTAATTATATTGACAACAAAAAGTCTTTCTGACACTCAATTTTATTAAAGTAGGGTTCTTAGAAAAAGTTAAGAAATAAATATGTATTAAGAAGCACTTTAACTATTTTTTAAAGTATTAAGTTAAATTTGTGTATCATTTTATTTGGCAAAAGAATTAGTTAACGTACTGTATGTGTAAATGTAGAGCGCTCAAAGTTCTCAGAGTGCACATCTAAATTTGTAATATATAATTTGGATTTTGTGTAAACACGAAGCATTTAAATTTTAGCGGTGCCCCTTGGTGTGCAATTAAATAACTGTATATATTTAAATATGACATGGCTGTATGTATTACTTACAATATTTCCCAGATTGTGTTTCTGTAATCAGAATTTATGAATTTATTTTGTTTCATTAGACAGGTGCTTCTTTCAAGTGCACTTCAGAAACACCAAGTAGATTGTTGTTAAATGCGTCTTATTTAATTATTTTTTATAGTTTGACGAGTGCTTGTCTTCATTTATTTTATTGTTGACCGCAAAGTTCAAATCACGGTCAACAATTGTCGGTCGTCCGTTGTCCGTCCGTTCGTTCGTCATACCAAAGAAAAAAGTTAAACAAATGTTAATATGCTAATCTATGGGGTTATCAGGTTATCAACTATGGACGCGTGCGAAAAGAATGGGAGAATGGAAATAGAAACAGCATAGAAAAGTCAGGTAAATGAAAGGCAAACTACAAGGTCAAGATTAAACCATTTCAAGTACTTTGTATGTACGGAGCCCATTTACAAAATAATTATTTTACAAAATGCTGTCCAAATAATTTGTATAAAGTTATTCATAAATTTGACTTAAATATTTTAATAATTTCCAAAACATTTCGTAAATATGCTCTATTTTGTATAATTTGATTTTGGAAATCCTAAAATTTAGAATTCTATGTCATTACACGAAATTTCTTGATTTCGCTGTTAAATTCTGAATAACTTTCTGAGATTCCTGCCACTATCAATTGGTAAGCAGCTGTTAAAAATATTTAGCTAAAATCCCAAACGCAATACGACCAAACATATAGATAAGATAAACCGCGTAGTCTGGCAATTTGCACGTAATGGGGAATAATTAACACCATAGATAATACACCGTTCCCTAACAATAAAGTTGAGCGGAGCAAAGCAAAGCAACTCAAATAACCAGAATCTTTATGTGAACCTTTTACTGGACAATAAAAAAGAATTGCCTCAATACATGCAGAGGTATTCAAGAAAGTTTTTTAAGACAATCAAGCACTCACATATTTCTTTTTTTAGGTATTGAAAAAAAAACCTTGTCAAACTTAATAGATCTCATTAATTCATTGTCAAAACGAAATAAACTAAGGAACAAAAAAAGAAAAGGTCATGGATGTGTATTTTGACTAAATAAAATGTGTGATTCTTTCAATTTGTCAAAACACTTCCTTGACTAGCTGTAGTATTGTAGACCTGAACATTTCTTTATACTAAATACACCTATATAGAGTACAGAAATCGATTATGTAAGCAGACATAGTGAACCACGCTCGCAAATTGTTTATTCAAATTAATTTCGATTTGTGATTGCGTTAAATATTTCGCGCTTTAATGTGTGTCAACCAGCTAAACGGTAAAATAACGTAAAGTGCAAAGCACAATTTCAAACTTTAAGGTTTGCGCTCAAGCCACAGATACAGCTTCCGCAGTTGCTGTCAAACTATTTGGCTTACAGTTTGAGCTGCACTTGCTTGGTTAGTAAAAATCACGCGATCATATCATATCGTCTGATTACTCACAACCAATTACAGAGCATTTTCAGGCATTCACGCAGACATGCGACCAACCGGCTAAAAGTGGCGTATGTGCGTGTGCGTGTGTGTGTGATTATGCTGACACACCTGAAGTTCAACAAAGCAATGAATAACAACCCTAACTGGGCAATCATAATAAGTCTGTATACTTTGTTTCTTTACAATATTATTACCTGAGTATTGTTATCAGTTTTGGCCACGATTTGTAGACTGGGTTATAATAGATCAGACTTTATTATAGTATCGTAATATCTGAAGGCATTTCTATCTGTTTGAGTCTAAAGTTTAAACAGTTTGAATGCATTTCTGCCTGTTCTTTAGAGACTAAGGTTTAGACAATTTACATACAGTTACTTTATCTTAGTTTGTTAAAAAATCCAAATACCCTCTGTTAGGGTATAAAAATCATTTTTTCGTGTCTGGTAAGTCCAAAAAAGAATTTGGTCAAATTAACATGTGAGTCTTGTCTAGCCAAAGATCATACGATGTTGCTCTCAAACTGTTGGGTCAGCACCAGACATAACGGCGCTTTCTAAAAGCTTTGACCAACTCAACAGTTTTTAGTTCTTCACGCAACAACAACAACAAATGAAAACATTCGATGCGATTTGTTATTGTTATTCATAAGATTGTTGTTATTGGCATGTGAACACGCGAATTCAACAGTTTAGATAAGTTTAAATGTTGTTTTTGTTGATTTTTGTTGATTTTCTGACTGTTGCCGGTTGCTCTGGCTCACATGATGTCTTCCCTCCTTAGTAATCGCCTTAAATAGGTATAGTCGGAGCTAAATTTGTGATATTTTTTGATTTCTGATAAGAGAAATGGCCAGTGGCCACGCGTCTGTCTGCTGTTAAGATCATGAGGTGTTCACATTTATTCGTTTCCAAGCAGCATGGAAATTTTCTTGTCTAGCAATTGTTTTTTTTGTTCTTAACATATATAGATAGAGTATAGATTAGATGACCGACAAGTGCTTCAGCGGAATTAAAAGCACTTCACCGGCGTCTGCATGGGAAAAAATGTGGCGCCATCGAGCTTCCCGCCCGCCTGAAGCTCATAATCATGATTAGTCATTTGTTGTGAATGCCCAACATATAGTTTGATAAGCAGAAATCGGTAAGAGTAATAACAACCAATTATTCTTAAACTCTACATTGAGAGAGAGGAAAACAACCAGATTTTCTTTAACACTATAAAATTACTAAATTTAGCTACTTTATGGCTAAAATAACAAATCTGTTTAGTGGTTATAGCCTTGGCCTTTAATAGTTTGAATTCCTCTAATAATATGGTCAGCAGCTGTTCATTTTTTAATTGTTGTTACTGATTGTGAGTTTACTTAAAAAATTAATTTATTTTTAAAATCTTACTAATTGATAATACAGGAATTTCGTGAAAGTTGTCAAGCATTTCGTGAGTAAACAACAGCACACATTTGGGACACTCATCACAAAAAGATAGCCAAAAAATAATGTACTTCGTACTCAGACCATAGGCGATGGTGAAATGTATCCAAAAATAACTGAAAATACGTCACGAATTTGAAAAGTTTTTCTTTGTGGGACCTTGAATAGAACTGTTTGTTTATGATTGGCTAAATCTTATCTCTCTCCGTATGACAAATCCAACTAGCCTGGTCAATGATTTATAGTTATTTTGATTGTATTTGACTCAGTTTGAGTAGATTTCGAAAATATTGTTTAGGTTTTATACAGCTAGTCTAGTCATTGATTGTTAGTGACCTAGACCAAGAACTGTAAATTGCTTTCTCTATTGGGGATTGTCCTTCAATAAATCAACAATAATCCATATGTTTTGTCTTGTCACGATTTTTATTTGATACTCGAATATGCAAGTATTCAAGTGCACTCAATTATACAATAGCACTTGCAATGAAGTACAGTTATCGTCAGAATTAAATGAACCAACAAATTAGTTTTTTTTGTACTTAACAATTGCACAGTACTATTATTATAATTAAAATTCTACACCTTTTTTTGCTTTGTACATTGGGTTATTATGATTATTTAATATTATTCTGTGCATTTGAAGTGCAATCAATCTTATCAAATTCAAATCCAATTCAATTGGAAATAATTAATTTAATTTAATCAAATGCTGATTCAAACGTTTGTTTTACTATTCATTTGTAAATAAAAAACATTTTAAATTTAATTATATAACAAATTTAAATTCAAAACTGAAACGATAAGAATCTTGAAAAGTCTTAAAGGTTTTGGAGCAGGAACTTTAAGGTCAAATAAATATCTGCTGCATTTGTTAGATAACTTTTTTATTTTAAATTTAAGCGGTACATTTGCATATATAGTGCACTGTTAATAAATAATGGATTTAGAATAAAAGGCAATTATTGCAGCTGTTAACTTTTGTTGCATTTGCGCTGACAGCTTTTGGCTTTTTTCTGTTGCCAAGTCGCGCATAAAAGAGAGAGGTGCCACTTGATCAAGTAGTTGAGGGGCAAGTTCCCTCCCTCTCCATGTTGTCAGCATATCAAATTAGCAAATTATGTTGCAAATTTAAACTAAATCGCCTTTGTCAATTAGGAAGTCTCGAATTTGCCGTAAATGATCCAATTGAGACTTGAGGTGGGCGTCTGTCCACATCTATGTATCTTATAAAATAAACAAACTCTCTGTTTTATAATTGGCACATTGCCAACATATTTATAATGGATTTTAATGTATTTCCTCATTTATTGTATTTATACAGGGAGGGCAATCACCCTGATGATTATTCCCGTGGACTCACCTACCGAAAACTCTTGGAGGAAGTCTGTCGGTTTGCCAACGTGCTGAAGGATCATGGCATTAAGAAGGGCGATCGTGTCTCCATTTATATGCCCATGATTTTGGAACTGCCCATCGCCATGTTGGCCTGTGCCCGTATTGGAGCTGTACACTCTATTGTATTTGCTGGATTCTCACCCGATTCTCTAGCGGAACGAATGTTCGATTGCAAGGCCAAGCTGTTAATTACAGCCGATGGAGCTTGGCGTGGCGAGAAACCGCTTTACCTGAAGGCTCTTTGCGATACGGCCCTGGAGAAGGTCGAGGAGATGGGACACTCGGTGGAGAAGTGCATTGTGGTGTCGCATTTGAAGCGTGTAACTCCCTGTCAGGAGAATCATGTGGAACAGGACATACCTTGGACCGATGATCGTGATTACTGGTGGCACGAGGAGATGGAGGACAAAGAGCCTGCCTGTTATCCCGAATGGATGGATGCCGAGGATCCCTTATTCATGCTCTACACGAGTGGATCCACAGGAAAACCCAAAGGAGTACTCCACACCACAGCCGGTTATCTGCTCTATGCTGCAACCACATTTAAGATTGTGTTTGATTACAAGCCAGGAGATATTTACTGGTGCACTGCCGATGTGGGCTGGATTACTGGACACACCTATGTGGTTTACGGACCACTGGCCAATGGCGCCACTTCAGTTATTGTAAGCTATTCAATACCACGCAATTATGTGGCATGTCTAATTGTATTCATACCAATTGCAGTTTGAGGGAACCCCCTTCTTTCCGGGTAACGATCGCTACTGGAGTGTCATTGACAAGTATAAGGTCACACAGTTCTATACGGCGCCTACGGCAATTCGGGCACTCATGAAGTTTGGCGATGCTCCCGTGCTCAAGCACAATCTCAGCGGTCTCAAGTAGGTTTAGCATATAGTGCATATATAGAAGGATTAACTATAGGAATTTTAGATTCTATTTAGAAATAATCTATGAGTTCAAATAATGAATGTACTCTTATTCTTATATACCACTTGTGAGTTACCTCATCCTAATAACATTATTTAACTTCCATTTTAGGGTTCTGGGCAGCGTTGGTGAACCAATTAATCCGGAGGCTTGGCTCTGGTACTATCGCATGATTGGCAAGGAGCAGTGCTCCATTGTGGACACATTTTGGCAAACGGAAACTGGTGGACATGTTATTACGCCCCTACCTGGTGCCACGCCCATGAAGCCAGGCTCTGCTGTAAGTATAATGGAAATTAATTAAGTCTATTCGATATATTTACAATTGTTTACTTGACTTGCAGTCATTTCCCTTCTTTGGCGTCAAGCCGATGCTGCTGGATGAATGTGGTATTGAGATCAAGGGCGAAGGCGAGGGATACTTGGTATTTTCGCAGCCCTGGCCGGGCATGATGCGCACCCTGTATAACAATCATGAGCGTTTCGAGGACACCTATTTCTCCAAATTCCCTGGCTACTATTGCACCGGAGATGGTAAGTTTAAGGTAGCTGAAGTGAAGAATAATGATAAAAAGTTCTTTCCTTTGTATTCACAGGCGCTCGTCGCGATGCTGATGGGTATTTGTGGATCACAGGACGTGTGGATGATATGTTGAATGTATCCGGTCATCTTATGTCCACTGCTGAGGTAGAATCTGTGCTTACAGAGCATCCACGTGTCGCCGAATCCGCTGTTGTTTCGCGTCCACATCCAGTGAAAGGAGAGTGTCTATATTGTTTCATAACGCCCAATGAGAATGAACCTTTCGATCAGAAACTAATTGCGGATCTAAAAAAGATGGTGCGTGAACGTATTGGACCGTTTGCCATGCCAGATGTCATCCAGAATGCACCAGGATTACCAAAGACCCGTTCTGGCAAGATAATGCGACGTGTTCTCCGCAAGATTGCGGTTAACGATCGTAATGTGGGCGACACTTCAACGTTAGCTGATGAAAACATTGTAGAGCAACTGTTTGCTAATCGACCTGTTGAGGCAAAGTAGATAGTTTACTCTTTGGAATTTCTTGGATTCGCTTCTAGCTTTAAGAGTTTTCCTTCTCCTCTCTCAGCGCTGTTGCAATCCTCTACTAAGCCATTTATTAGGCTGTCTCTTGACAAGCTTAAGCAATCGTATAGAATACGTGTGAATCTTGTAAATCTCCTCTCCCTCCCCTAAACATCTATCAATACTATATGTTTAATTCGTAAATCTGTCGGCCCTCAATCCGGGCTTACAATCACATTCTATATTAGTTGTTAAGTGTGTAAGTAACAAATGATTTGTTTAACTTCAAATTGCACCCATTTTTTTGATATGAGTGTTTACGAGTTTTTAAATTGATTGGTTCCCTATCCTATATAGTATCTTATATAGAATTGTCTCTTTGTAATGTACTTGTAGTTACAATTATGCTGAGCACGCACATTTTAAAGTTCATTTGTTTCTTTGTTGTAGTCTTAGCTTAAGTTGCTAAATTCGTTGTGATACAAATTTAATTATATTAATTATGTATTTTTAGTAGAATTGATATAAACAAAAACCAAAACCAAACAAAAAAAAACAAAAAAGACAACAAACTAAATATATACACAATTTCAGTAATATATCTTAACCAAAAACATTACATTTCACACTTTTTCTTTTCTCAGTTTCAATATTATATTTTGTAGTGCTGTTGCTTTCCATTTCTGTATTCCTCTTCTAAAGTTCTAGCACCAACTAAATGAAACACGTAAGTCCGGATTATAATACTAAAATTCGATCTCAAATGGATTCGTTAATTTATTTGTTAGATTGTAAGTTATGGAAACGATACATATCAATGTTGCATAACGCTTTGTCGACATTCCTAAATATTTATTTGATATACATGTATTTAATCAGCATACTTATATTTATATAGTACTTATTGAGAACTACACACTATATAAGGGTGTTATATGGTCAAAAGACTTCCTGCAACGTATACATATCATTGAAGTTACTGCTGCAAAACTCAAAAATCTTATATACATATCATTATATTGTTAGACCCGTTTTCACAATTGTGCAAATCGACCATAGTATTGTTGTTGTTTTAGCTATCAACGTTGGTAAGAGTTTTAAGAGAAAGATTGAATGGAACGTAGTGCTTCTTAAACTTATTGGTAAGGCGCTATTAACGCCTTCGTCTGATTGTAAAAAGTTGGTTAGAATCGAGTGAAGTCGAGAGAACCGACGAGAGAAACATTGATTTAGCCTGAATATAATTAGATGTATATTACGCGAGATATATATATTTATCGAATCATATACGAGTATATATATACAATGTGTATAAAATAAAGTTTATTGTTTCAATGTGTTTGAATTGGAAATGAAATTAATTTCAACTCATTGAGTGTTGTATTGAACTTAAGGAGGTTTCAGTTCGGGCCACAGATATGGGATTGGGCTGGAAGCAGGAGCGTTTATTGGCAGACACGACTTTTCAATTCGCCGAGCAATTGTTATCCAAGTTCACCCAATTGTTTTCAACATAGCTGGCCAAAAGTAAAAAATCTTAATAGAATGTCAATTCATAAATGTAAATATTTATAAATTTTCAAGTATTAAATTCAGAATAATCAATGCAGAACATCATCAAGAGCTTCTTGATAAGCATTGGTTGCGGCTCGGGCAAAGTTCCTCCAGCTGCTGCTGCTGCCAACATTGCAAATAATTCCGGCAAGGAACTTCAAAAGAAAAAGACGAATCCTAATAAAGATGGCATGATTAATATGGACAAATGCTTTGAGGTAGGTTACAGATGTGTGAGACGAGCGACGACAGAGTTGATGGAGGATCTTAATAAGAAATGTGAACTTGAGAAGCCGGCTTGCAGTTTGAATATGTACCACAAATGGAACACTCGAATTGAGGACATGCTGGTTAACTACATCTCAAAATTTTTTCCAGAACATCAGTACGTTAAAGGGTTATCTATTTAATGTAGTACTCAACCTCTATTTTTGTACAGTTTCACAACCAAGAGTAAGAACTGTAATCGTATTGGAATTAGTTTAACTGATGATCCCACCTGGTTCATCGACCCAATTCAGGAGTTACCAATTTTGTGCATGGCTTTCCATTTACTGTCATAAGTGTGGCCTTCTGGTTGTATTCAGAGCCAAGATTCAGCATTATTTGGAATCCGCTTTTAAATCAATGTTACACTGCCCGATCTGGTTTTGGGGCCTACATGAATGTGAATCCCCTTAAAGTTAGTAAACGTACTGAATTATCTCATGCGCTGGTCATGCATGAATTGCGCACGAATTCGAATTTAAGCTCTGGCGAGTTAATATGCATTAAGAAACTCGCTTGTAATGCAAATGGGTAAGTTGTTAGTTGCAAAGTTTACCTCCAGATCTAACAATCAATTAATTAATTAGACTTCGAAGCCTTGGTTGCACAACGTCTAATATGTGCATGGTGGCCCAGGGATTAGCAGATGCCTATATTGATTTTAGCTGTCCTTCATGGGATATATCGGCTGCCACACTATTGGTAAAGGAGGCAGGAGGCGTGGTTTTGGATCCCTCACTGAAACCATTTGATATAATGTCCCGTAGGGTATTGTGTGCCTCCACGCAGGAGCTAGCTGAGAAATTATCAGCGATTCTTGTCTCAAAGAACTACAGCCCTAAATATAATGAGTCGAAAAGGATTCCCGAGAGTCATAAGAATACATATCATGTATCAGATAAATCCCAAACAGCTAACAAGGTTGGCAAATCTTCTGTCAAATCCAAGAAACCATCAAGTCAAAGTAGTTCAAAGGAACAGTTAATGCAACACAGTAATAAAGTTTTAGTTACACCCCCGGAATCATCTAGGCGGATGTATCCGCCCTTTCCACCCTCTACAAAATTCTCGGGATATCCTAGAGACAATAGGTCTACAAAAAAATCAGTTAGCAAACATCCCACTGATCCAAATTTTCCTGGCCAAGGCTACCAGTTTTAGAAGGCTATGTATATGTTTGTAAATATTTATTTTGGAATATGTAAAAGAAAACTGTTGTGTTACTGTGATGTTCAAGTCATAGTATGAATTTTTGTGAATAAATAGCAAACAAAATTTAAATCTCGTACAGAAATAAATTTCAGGCAGTGTCCAAACTGCTATTTCTTGGCATCAGCATCTTCAGCCATATCCGCATATTCTCTAATTTATCATTATGGCTGACGAGCAGAATGAGGAGAAGAGGGTGGAGAAACAGCAGCCGAAGCCGAGTGTGGTGGAGAATGCGGCCAGAGGATATGGCTTAGAGGATCATGAGGCAACACAACAGGATCCACGAGTCAATGAATTGCGACGGGCGGAATCGCAGCATGTCAACAAATCACAGGCACAAAAACCACATTCACCACCTGGATCACTAGTACCTTCACCTACGGGTACTAAGAAGACTCCCGAGGTAGAACATAGCGCTTCCAATGCGGCGGTTAACTATGGTGTTGAGGGTCATAAGGCCAATAAAGAAGATCCACGAGTTACACAAATGCAATCCGAAAGGCCTCCAAGTCCTATTCATAGCACCTCGGCCCCAAGTGATCTTCCACCTCCCACCCCAGCTGCAACGCTACGATCATCATTGAAGCGCGGATCCACTGTACCACCACCACCTCCTCCACCACCGCCGTCTGCAGGAACAACACCAACACAACCACACCCACTTGTACCTGTACCAGTACCAGTTGACGGTGATGCACCACAGGAAAAGCAAAAAAAGACGCCCGGTATCAACAAATTCACAAATACCGATGTTAGCTTCGATCCTTCAAAGGAGTTCGCAAGCAAGACGACAAATACGTCTGGACAAATGTATTCCGAGGAGGAAAGTGACAGTGCCTCCGCACCACCGCCAAAACCATCTGTCCCCACGGAATTAAACTTGGATGAATGCTTTGCTTTTGCTGTTGAGTTGGTCAAAAGAGCAGGAGCATTTGCACTGATGTCCAACAAAGGTAAAGAGAGACTTTCGTACACTACAAAGGAGCATGAACATGATCTGAATACACGCACCGATAATGAGGTGGAGGAAATGCTTGTCAAGGAAATCTCTGAGAAATATCCATCACACAAGTAAGTGCGATAGAAATCAACAACCTATTAATTATTTGTGTAACTTCCTTGGGTTATAAAACTATAAAAATGTTGATGAAAAATGTTTTGAAAACGAACTTTTAAATGTAGAATTAATTTATAGATCAAATCATGGCCAAAATGAAATTCCGTTTAGAAATCGGTTTGATTTTGACGAAGTTATGCCAGTACGAAGTCTGTTTACCCTTGGAACTGACCACTTTACAAGTTAAATAGTTGTTTTATTTGTAATAATAAGTTAGTTATCCTTTTCAATATCAGGATCATTGCTGAGGAGGCAGTATCACGATCGGAAACGGGTCAAGTAATATTAACCGATGAACCCACTTGGATAATTGATCCCATCGATGGTACCATGAATTTCGTTCATCATTTTCCTTACTATTGCATCTCTGTGGCTCTCCTTGTTAACAAAGACACGGCGTTTGGCATTGTGTATAATCCTCCATTGCAGGAATTATATACGGCGCGAAAGGGCCAAGGAGCCAAGTTAAATGACGAACCGATGCATACCAGCGGTCAGGAGGAGCTCAAGAATGCCATGATTCTACAGGAGTACAGCTCCGGCACGACAGCCATGGAGAATGCAAATCGGCTTATTAAGAAAACTCATGCGTAAGCTAAAGATTTAATGTGTATTATCTATTCAACAGCCCACGAACCATTTTGTAGATTACGTTCAATTGGTTCCTCAGCCATGGGATTAGCAATGGTCGCCTCGGGTGTTGCAGACGGATTTTATTTTTTTGGTCTGCATGTCTGGGATATGGCTGCTGGCAATTTACTGGTCACTGAGGCATCCGGCACTGTAATGGATCCCGCTGGCGGAGAAGTGGATATTATGTCGCGACGCGTCTTAGCTGCGGCTACGCAAACACTCGCGTTCCTGCTATCCGCAGAACTGACACAAAACTATCCCACGCCACGGGATGATGAAACAAAACTAATCCCCAAACTGGTTAAAGATCCCATCAAGAAAGATTTCAATGCCCAGACAGAATTTTCAGACTCCACTCTGTCGCTTAGCTCGTCGGAAAATTCAAGACACTCTCTGAACAAAAAGCGAAATTGAACGTGAAAAAACCAAAACTTATATCCATCTAAATTAAGTTTATTAAAAATTTCAGTACGAGAATAAGATTCTACCAATATCGCTATATTATTGTTTCAACAATCATTTTTCCATAGGTGGCGTGTTATGTTTTATACTGAGCGACCGTTAAATTTACAAATATAGCTTTGATCTTTGAATTTGTATTTTACTTTATTCTTAAAATCCTATGCTTATGGAGTAATATTGGATCCATGCTAATTTTACAAAGCTAAACTTACAGTTTACTTGAAATAGTATCGATAGCTATCCCTCGAGTAAGTGCTATCGATAAATACTCCGATGTGTATCAACACTTTCATGTCGGTGGTAATGTAAATATGGTAATGTAAATATTGACAACAAAAATAAAAGAAAAACAATGATCGAAATGGATGAATTTTGCCGCTTTTGCACGATGAGATGCACCACACTGGAGAATATATTTGCGGATCGAGATCGCACGAATAATGAGCCACTCATTGTTATGTTGCAAAATTGTACAAGCTGTGAAATTAAGGAATCGGATTCGTTGCCTCAAAACATATGTGGACCCTGCATATCAGCTGCTAAAAATGCATTTGAATTTAAACTGAGATGTGTGGAAAGCCAAAAGTATTTTATGGAACTCGTAAAGGAATGTATAAGAAATGAAATCAAATACGATATAGATGACATTTGCCGCTTTTGCAACATAAGCTGTACAACACTTGAGAATATATATGCAGACCGAGAGTGGACAAATAATGAGACATTCCTTATAATGCTAGAAACTACTACAAGCTGTGAAATTAGGGAGCCAAATTCGTTACCTCAAAACATATGTGGACCCTGCACATCAACTGCTAAGAATTCATTTGAGTTCAAACTCAAATGCGAGCACAGCCAAAAGTATTTTAAGGAACTCCTGAACGAATATGAACAGAAGCCCATCATCGATGAGCTCACTGTAGGCGATTGGTGCCTTAAAGAAAGTTGCATTCTGAAGAACGCCCCTTCAAATGTGCATACTGCCCGAAGGCTTTTAAAAGAAATTATGGTATAAAAAGGCACATCAAATTATGCCACAAATTGGAAAGCGCTCATTAATCTAAATAAATTGCTAGATGATCCTAAATTTCCTTGCGGACCATATGTATATAGATATTACAAACACACTGGTGCCTTTTGTATCACGCTCCTCAAAATTTGTGTTCAAAAAGTGTCCTATTCGACAGATTTTTGTAAAAGTTAAATTATGAGTTATTCATTTTGTTCTAGTTTTTTTAGTATAAATATTTTAATAAACCATAGTTGTTATTGAAACTTAATTAATAAAAGAGACAACTGCCAAGCAACCTCAACAATGGGAAACCTTGTACTCATTCTGTTAAAAAGCAAACGATGGTTACTGATCTAGACTGTGAGACTCACACAGACAAAATTTTATAACTATACTTATTAATATTTTTGAATAACGATTTGTTCGTTTGTTCACTATCAGCTTATCGATATACCTAAATGTGAATAAACAATACTTCGCAATAGTATCGATACTTATCCCTCGAGTAAGTGCTATCGATAAGAATTCCGATTTATTTCAACACTTTTATGTCGGTGGTAATTTTTAACAACAAAAAAAAGAAACAATTTATAAACGAAATGGATGAGTTTTGCCGTTTTTGCACGATGAGATGCACCACACTGGAGAATATATTTGCGGATCGAGATCGAACGAATAATGAGCCACTCCTCATTGTTGTGTTGCAAAATTGCACAAGCTGTGAAATTAAGGAATCGGATTCGTTGCCTCAAAACATATGTGGACCCTGCATATCAGCTGCTAAAAATGCATTTGAATTTAAACTGAGATGCGAGCAAAGCCAAAAGTATTTTAATGAACTCCTGAACGAATGTGAACAGAAGCCCATCATCGATGAGCTCACTGTAGGCGATTGGTGCCTTACAGAAAGTGCTTTAAGCGAGGTCTGCATTAAAACAGAGCAGGATGACACTGATGAAGAATTTATCGCTGAGGGCAATGAAGCAACTGCAGATGAAGATTACTCTGAAGGCGATGACGGAAGCTCAACAACAGAAGAACCAAATGTATTTGAACATAAAGATTACTCCGAAGTTAGCGAAGAGAGCTCAGCCACTCAAACTGTGCAAAAAGATACCATTGAAAAAATTCCAATAACCGAAGAACGTCCCTTCAAGTGTAAGCACTGCACAAAGGCATATCTTAGCGAAATCGAGGTAAAGTCACACATGCTGAGTCATTATAATGAACGTCCCATAAAGTGTTGGCACTGCTCAATGACCTTTAAAAGCACTAACATGCTAACAGCCCATATGGTGAACATCTCTAACGATCGTCCTTACAAATGTAAGCAATGCACAAAAGCTTTTAAATGGAGAGGTGATTTAAATAAGCACATGAGGGTACATTCTGAAGAACGCCCCTTCAAATGTCCATACTGCCCGAAGGCTTTTAAAAGAGCTAATAATTTAAAAAGTCACATCAAATTATGTCACAAATTGGAAAGCGCTCATTAATCTAAATAAATTGCTGGATAATCTTTAATTTCCTTGCAGACCATATGTATATAGATATTACGAACACATTGGTGCCTTTTGTCTCACGCTCCACAAAATTTGTATCCAAAAAGTGTCCTGTTCGACAGATTTTTATAAAATACAAATTTTGTAATAAAAACCTAATTAATATCAGATACAACTGCCAAGCAACCTCAACAATGGGATACCTTGTACTCACTCAGTTAAGAAGCTAACGATAGTTACTGATCCAGACAATTTTATATGCTAAAATATGTTTTAACAAGTATACTTATGAATATTTTTGAATAATGATTTGTTCTTATGTTCCATCAGCTTATCGATATACCTTAAGGTTAATAAACAATACTTCGCAATAGTATCGATACTTATCCCTCAAGTAAGTGCTATCGATAAGTATTTCGATTTATTTCAACACTTTTATGTCGGTGGTAATTTTTAACAACAAAAAAAAGGAACAATTTATAAACGAAATGGATGAGTTTTGCCGTTTTTGCACGATGAGATGCACCACACTGGAGAATATATTTGCGGATCGAGAGCGGGCGAATAATGAGCCACTCCTCATTGTTATGTTGCAAAATTGTACAAGCTGTGAAATTAAGGAATCGGATTCGTTGCCTCAAAACATATGTGGACCCTGCATATCAGCTGCTAAAAATGCATTTGAATTTAAACTGAGATGCGAGCAAAGCCAAAAGTATTTTAAGGAACTCCTGAACGAATATGAACAAAAGCCCATCATCGATGAGCTCACTGTAGGCAATTGGTGCCCTACAGAAAGTGCTTTAAGCGAGGTCTACATTAAAACAGAGCAGGATAACTCTGAGGATGAATTTATCGTTGAGGGCAATGAAGCAACTGCAGATGAAGATTATTCTGAAGGCGGTGACGGAAGCTCAACAACAGGAGAACCACATGTATTTGAAGATAAAGATTACTCCGAAGGTAGTGAAGAGAGCTCAGCCACAAAAACTGTGCAAAAAGATAACATTGAAAAAATTTCAATAACTGAAGAACGTCCCTTTAAGTGTGAGCATTGCTCAAAGGCCTTTAATTGGCCAAGTTTACTTATAGCCCACACGGGGGTGCACTCTAACGATCGTCCTTTCAAGTGTGAGCACTGTTCGAAGGCATTTAAAACGAAACACGTATTAAAATTTCACATTTCACATACTCATACAGACGAACGCCCCTTCAAGTGTGAGCACTGCTCAAAGACTTATAAATACAAATATATGTTAAAATCACACATGCTGAATCATTCTGATAAACGCCTTCCCAAATTGCTTTATTCTGACAAAAGTCCCTTCAAATGTAAACACTGCGCAAAGGGATTTAGAATTAAATCCAGGCTAAAAGCACACATGACTCAATGTGAAGAAAGTCTCTTCAAATGTTCGCACTGTGCAAAGGGTTTTGGAGACAAATTCAGGCTAAAAAGACACATTCTGACTCATTCGGAAGAACGCTCCTTTAAATGTGAGCACTGTCCAACGGCTTTTAAAAGATATTTTAATCTAAAAAGGCACATAAATTTATACCACAATCAAGACAGCGCCCATTTAAGTTAATCGATACCCGGCAGATCTCTAAGGAATGGCTTTATGTCTCATCTTACTATAAAATTTTGATCCTGTTCGACCAATTTATATGAAACATAAAATATACAGTATCAAATTGTTTGGTTTTTTGTTTTTTGCTAATTTTGTAATAATAAGAAGTTAAATAAACCAAGCCATGTTTTTACCTTAAGATACAAAAGCCAATCAAGCTTGCCTCTCGTATCAACTTTAAAATTTATAAGTATGCCACCTCTTGGCAGCTTTGCGAAACGAAATACGCCGCCTGTTGTCAGCTTTGCGAAACAATAATGATTTTGTTGTAATGAACACCCAAGTCTGTTTTGCGGAATCTTAATTTAATTATACACAACATTTGTGATCTGACTGGACGTGGAAAAACACCAACTGACACATAATGGCGGACAGCATAGACCTGGGCAAGTGCTTTGAAATAATCAACAACCTGACGACAGAGGCAGGCCGGGTAAGTACAATTGAGCGATTGCAATTTATTAATAAACAATTTAAAAGTATCTTTGAAACAGCTGATTGCCCGCAACAATGAGACAAGACAGGATTTTGTTTGCAAGTCTGGGGACATTGACTTGGTCACCCAAACGGATCAGGATGTGGAGAAGCTGATTATGAATGGCATTCGCCAGCATTTTCCAGATCACAAGTAGACAAAATCAAAAGCAATGGGGGAAATCATTAATGCTCCCATTGCAGATTCATTGGTGAGGAAGAGAGCAGCTCTGGAGCTGGTGTCAATAAATTAACCGATGCACCCACTTGGATAATCGATCCAGTCGATGGCACCATGAATTTTGTGCATGCATTTCCCCATTCCTGCATTTCTGTGGGCCTCAAGTTGAACAAGGTCACGGAAATTGGCATCATTTACAATCCCATGCTAGAGCAACGCTTTACAGCACGTCGTGGTCAAGGTGCCTACTACAATGGACGTCGTATCCAGGCTAGTGGGCAACGGGAGCTGAGTAAGGCGCTGGTGACCAGTGAATTTGGCACCACTCGTGATGAGCAGAAAATGCTGATTGTCAATGAGAATTTTGCCAAAATGGCCAAGAAGGTGCACGGGTAAGTGACATACTTGGCTTTCCAATACGAGCTGATTCAACTTCCTTGTTTAGACTACGAGTATTGGGCTCCGCAGCTATGAATATGGCAATGGTGGCATTGGGAGCTGCTGATGCCAACTACGAGTTTGGCATTCACGCCTGGGATGTCTGTGCTGGGGACTTAATTGTGCGGGAGGCAGGAGGCGTCGTCATTGACCCAGCTGGCGGTGACTTTGACATCATGTCACGTCGTGTCTTGGCCGCTGCCACACCCGAGTTGGCTCAGGACATAGCAAAGGTGTTGACACAATATTATCCACAACCTCGAGATGATTAAGCCAGCGATAAATGCATTACCTATAAACTGTCAACTGATGATGATTAGCCAAAAGCATTTGATTATTATGAACCAAGTACCTTAAAGGAATTTCCATTGTTATTCGAAATAAAACTCGGGTCATATATACATTATACATATACATATGAATGTATATATAATATAATTATATAACTACTAGCAAGTAGTTTTTATCAGTTTATTCAAAGACGTTTGTTTGTTTGTTTCTTTGTTTACTTTCAAGTACTTTTGTCTGTAATTTTATTACAATCAGCGGCGCTTGGTTTGCAATTTAATAAGTTTCGTTTCGGTTTCAATTTTTTGTTGTTGTTGCAAATATTTTTTCTTATCTACTTTTGCAGTTTATTGTTATGCATATTGTTGGTTTCATTTTATTTTTTGTATATGTTTTTAAGCTGATAGTAAAGCAATGTTGTTTTGTTTGGATGAAGACAGAAAACCTGCGGTTTTTTCATACGGAAAAAACCAATTGACAGGCGTAAACCGATTCGCATTGTCTGGTAATAATCATAACAATTGGTTGTGCTTGTCTAAACCGGATACAAATTGGCTGATTCAGATTCTGTATGGGCATAATATACTTAGTCGAAAGGCGCGACCATTACAATTTGTATTGTTGTGCCCTTATTTAGTTTATAGCAAAAGCGAGAAGATACATTTACGTATGTATATGTTACTGCATTTATGCATTTGTTGCTGGCTTCTTTTATTTATATTTTTTTTTGCACTGATCTTGCTTTTGGAGTAGACTTAAACTAACTAACTAGCAACGAGCGAGAGATTTGTTATCATAGGAAGTCGACGTTTGTTCTTTAACACTGTTCTTTATTTATTTGTTTATTAATGCTTTCTTTTCGAAGAGTATTATTTGTAATTATTTATTAATGAATGCATGTTTCTTCTTTATGTATGTAAGTATGTTTGTATGTACTAACCATAAATACCATTTAAAATTTGACACATCATTGAAAAATGTAATCAAAGCTACAGTAGGTAAAAAATTGTATCTATGTATGTATTCAATATTTTTAAATAATGTAATTAAATAAAATGTAAAATATTAACGCTACATTCACAAGGTTCCATTATGCGCACTGGTTTACAATTTTAATTCTTCTTCGTAATCTTCGTCTGACAATGAGTACTCAAGAAATTGGTTCTGAATAGGTTTTTTTTGGAAAAGCACATATCTCAATTTGAAGCTAGAACATTTACTTGGGTGTTTACTACGAATATTGCAAATTGTATTAAATATATATACTATATATATTTAGTTGTAGATACAAATTCTAGTTCAATAAGCGAAAGGTACACATGGAGCATAAAACGGTCACTACGTCAACTCTATTGAAATTAGGCATTGAGCGTAGCTTCCTCTATATAAGTATAAGTATATATATATTTTGTTAATAATAATTTCTTTTGTTTTTGTTCACACTAATAAAATTTACAAAATGTTCTATATAAATTCAACAATTAATGAAGAGCTTTAAAGTGGTTTTGTTTTGAAGATATCTAAATATCTATATATTTATGTATATGTATTATGATTTGTTGATGTTGTTGTTTGTTTTTTTTCTAAACATGTAATACACAAAAATTTAGCACCAATCTATTCAAAAATTCATCAAACTATTTGATTGTTCCAAGTTATACAAATTAAGCACTTAAAATTATGCGATATTTAAACGAATATGAACACGTTTCGAATGAAAGTGACGTCAGAGGGCCGTCCTTGAGTAACACTTTCCAAAAATAAAATAAAGGACACACTCAACACTAATGAACAAATGAATATACCCAAAAGGTCGATTCACTATTCACTGTTGGCGTTTTGGAAAGAGCATGATCATAGCGCAACTTAAAGAAATAATAATCAAGCCGTAGCAATGTTAAATGTTAAATAATTAATTTAAATTTATTTACACGCAGATACAATAAACGAGCAAAGAAAATTGGGTCTTTTTGCTTGAACTACGCTAGAATAACTCTAGTTTTACATATGTATATATATATAAGTATATTTGATATAGTTATAAGTAGTTCTTTAATTATACAATAAGTATTCTTTAAAAAAAAAACCAGTATTTTTCGAACTTGAACGCTCGCACTTCAGTCGAGTTTTTTTTGAAAAATGATAGGGAATTGAGTGGGGATAAATGGAATTGGGAACCGGGCAGGGAAATAGTAGAGATTTGTTTACTAGGAGAGAACTTTGATGAGTTTGACAATGAAATAAATAAATTTTATGTTGCGCATGGGGATATGTTCGGTGATCGGCTTGTGCTTAAGCTTTAGCTGGTATTTGATCTTTTCACTTTCGAATTATTCAAAATTAACAAATAAAAAACATTTTTCAAAGTCTATAATTGTCTGGTGAGTGTGTGTATGTGTGTGGGTGTGGCTTAAAAATGTTTGCGAACGCCTTTAACATTGCTAAATATTTAATGAATTACTTTTAGTCGTAGTTGTAGTTGTAGTTTATGTTTATGCTTTTAGTTATAGTTTTACTTGTAGTTAACTATTTTTATGTATCTGTTGTGTATCTTGTAAAATGGATATCTTGAGTTGAGTAGTTGATGTTGCTGCTGCTGTTTGCTGATTTATCCGATGTGGTGCCAACACATGGTTTAATGCTAATTACTTAAATATATAGCTGATAGACACATTTAATGATTGTCCTACAGCTCGTCATCCGCCTTGGGTATGTCGAAGATTTCGGCAAAGAGCGGAGGAAGACGCAGCTTGGTCCAGTTCATTCGCAGCCAGTCTAGATGTGAAAAGTGCTTGGCTCCCAAGGAGCGCAACTCTGGTATCTTAGCCTCCAGCGCCGGCATTAACTGCAGCGCCTGCGTCGACCCGGCACGGGATCGTAGTATCTGAACACGTAATGCCTCCGCCACCAGTTCCCGGGCACGGGCAATCACCTTGGGCTCACTGAGACCCGCTCGATCCGAGGCAAGCAGCACCATGGCAGAGAAGAGACCAATCTCTGTGTCGCTCAATCCATATGCATTCAAAGTGTTGGCAAAATTCAGCAGGGCATTCACAAAATCCGACTGGAATAAGTGAAATAATATTACATTAATGCTATAGTTGCATTTAATAAATTTGTAGTATAATCAAAGTTAGCTGCGGAAACTCACATCGTAGAGTATCTCAAGTTGCTGGCGGGTCAGATAAGCGCCATCGTCTAGCGTCAGCGTCGTATCATTGATCAGACGCGCCACATGCGTTAGCCACACCTCAAAGAAGCCCAGTTTAATGAGTATCAGTTGGTCGTCCTGCGTGAAATCACAGAAGCCAGGTACGCGTTTCGCGAACTCCACAATACGTTGCACGCCGGGCGTAACACGGGCCGAGAACTGTTGCCACAGCCAGATCTTTTGAAACTCTAGGCTCTCTGCCACAGTGGTGACAATCTGCAAATTGAAAAGGGATCATCAGTTATCTCTTGGTAACTTTTTAGAAGTGAATAGAACGGAAAAATTATAACCAATTTAAACTGGAAATGCATTCAGATATCAAAAAATTAAGAAATTTAGCTTTAATTTTTATACTATGAGTATTTCTATAACAGTTTCCGTATTTTGAACTCGGATTTTCTTAAGTTTTGCTTTCACAATAATTGGTTCCCAACTTTAGTAACCAAATGACATGTTTTTTATTTTAGGTTTGCCAATATGTATTTTTATATCTTACTTCTAAGTTTCCTATTTTTGTGCTTCTGACATTATTCCCTCATTTTCGGTATTCTAATTAATATTTGTTTTATTTCTAATTGACGCCATTTTGTGCTACTTACGCCATTTTGTGGTACAGTCACTGGACGTCGCATCAGTTCGCGTGTCAACTCCTCGGTGTAGGAGCAATTTAGGCGATGCGCCTGTGAGACGCACATGATCACATCGTAGACAGTCAGTTCGTTGGCCGTGCCGGCGAGGCCATCATGATGATCGTGGGGATGACACATGGCCACCTGGGTCATGGCCATATCGCTGCTGCTGCCCATGTTGACCAATTGCTGATGATGATTGCCGACAACTACAGCTGTGGCATTGCTGTTGTTGTTACCACTGTTGTTATTATTATTATTGTTGTTGTTGGCACTATTGCAACCGCCCAGCTCCGATGGCGATGAGGCAATCGAACACATTTGTGGCGTTTGTGGTGTACTTGGTGTATTTACACGCACGCTGCTCGCATGCGGCTGCTGTTGTTGTTGTTGCTGCTGCTGTTGCTGTTGTTGTTGTTGTATTAGATTTGTATGCAAATTATTGGCACTGGTGTCATCCACATTTAGGGGCGTGTTGCTAGTTGCTGCGGCTGATGCAGCGGCTACTGCGGCTGCACCGTTCAGCTCACGTGAACGTTTGGGTACGCGACCATAACGCACAGCTGTAAGAGAGAGACAGAAAAAGGTATAGCGAGAAATGTAAATGACAGTTTAATTTCAAATGTAAATCAGCCACAAACCATGCAGCTTTTGTCAGCTGTACCGTCAACTGCAGGAAAAGTATGCAACAGAGAATTTCCAATTAGTATGGCATAGTTAAAAAACTATTGCCTACTTTCAGAGCAACACTTATTTTTAATAAAATTTGAAAAGAAAACAAAAAAAACAAAACTAATTAAAGTTGATTTAATTAAATCAATTGTTAGTTGATTAAATTAGGTCACAATTGTGTAAATAATTAAAAACAAGTACAGAAATTCAAGATTTATTTAAAGATCCGAAGGTTTATAAATAAGACAATTTAATTCTGTACTTAGTTGATAACTAAAACACATTAAAATTGTCTGTCTTTGGACTTGGCAACAAGTTCTTAAAATTGTATTTTTTAGTCATTAACATTTAAAATTTACGTCAGCGATGTGTACAAAAATGAAGCAATTTATTAGTTTCTAAAAGCAATTTAAATTTAATGCCCAAGCAAAATGCCGCACAATAAAACTGGCACACGCATAAATCTTAAGAGCAAACACACACAAACGGACTTTTTGTAGCAAATGGGGAACAAAATTCTTGTGATATCTCAACTAGAAAATGTTGTACTAAAATCTTATTTTATTTAGCCAGACAGCAGAAAGGTTTTATTATTTGTTTTTTGTAGTTTCGGTTGTTTTTAAAATCTTCATTTGCTTGTCTGTTTAGTTTTCACCAAAGCAAAACGAAACAAATTGCAAAAATGTAAACGTGAAACGTGAAATTTCTTTTGTGCAACCAAATACACAGCATATTTTATTAATTAAAATCGCATTTGCCTTTTAACTGGCAGACGGACAGCATCGAACACAGCTGCTGTTGCTGTTGCTCCAGTTGTTGCTGGCTTTCAACTGGTGGCAGCAACACAGACGATGGCGTCGTCACTCTACGCTCACTTTATCAGTGGGACATTGACCCACTGTGCTCAATATAAAAAACTGTCGGCAACTGATTTTGTTGTTGTTGCTGCTATACGAATAAATATGTGAATGTGTGTGTGTGTGCGTTTTCTTTAGCTTTTGCTTTGTCTTGTTATTGTTTTTGCTTTTGTTTTTCTTGTGATATTCGCCACAGCCAGCGGCGGCATCAGTTTCAGCAACAATCCATAAAGATACATTCGTATATATTTAGTTGCACTAATCACAAAAGCGTGTTGTGCAAAGTGGTCAACAGCTTTTGGCTAAAAAAAAAACACGTTGCTCAAGCAGCTGAGCAGGCGAAAGAAATTGCGCATACGCAGCGGGTGCCCGGAAAACTTGACAACTCTGCGTGGGAAGCTGACAAAAAAAAATCAAATACAAACAAACAGAGTCAGCCCATGTGAAAGATGATCGTTTTGTTAAGTTGGTCAACACATTGACCCACATCTGTTTTAGCCACTTTGTCATAAAGCGCAGACCTTGTCGTTGTTGCAGTCACGCTTAGCATCAGTTGCTCATCTCGTTAATTGTCACAGCTCGTAAATTAATTATGACATAATAACTATACACACGCATACACACATGCTTTATATTTGCATATTGTTGTCACTGTTGTTGTTGTTGTTGCTGACAGTTTTGTTGCCACCTTCAACTCTGTTAATTGTTTGTGGCGGGCGCTTTGCTCTGTTTATTTTAAGGTGGCTTCAATTAGCAGCTCATTGCGATGATGGCAGCTGCACGATTTGTTTGTTTATCGCTTGTTGCCTTTCGGCTTTTGTGCAGATTTTTCTACACGTCTTATGTTTGCCTTTTTTATGTATGGCCTCAAGGGTATGGACAAACAATCTGCAGTGCCATCTGAAGCTGTCAAGAAGTGGGGCAGATCATTGACCACAATTTATGCAAGCCAAAAAGTGTTACGATTTCATACCCAAATTGTTAAGTAAACAGATCTATTTAACTGATAGTTGCGTATATAAATAACTGGCAGATGTTTCTTATAAGTGTGTAAAAACATTTTAAAAAGAAGCAGTTTAACTAAAGATTCATTTACATACTTTGATTCGATTCTGTAATTTAATGACAGATATATTTAATAAACTGCTTTGCCAAAAAGGCAGAATTTAAACCAAGCTCTTGGCAAATCTTTAACAACATCATAGCACTCTGATATCAAGTAGTTATGAATATTTTGAATTATTAAAAAGATGTCACAAAAGTTAAATCTATAAATAACTGACACAAGGCAAGGTCTAAGCAAAAAGAAGTCCTTGTCAAATCCTCGACAAAATGTATCTTTCTTCGGGGAAAACATTCTTATGCAAGAAACCACTTAGAATGGCTTTCAATGTAGTATTTGTCATAAAAGTCACAAATCATTGGGGGCCACTAACTTATATATACCTTTTTTTTATTGCCCATAATCTGCAACATTAGCTATTCAATCGTGCCAGCTTAGTTGGGTTGTGCTCCACATTTTAGACTGTCACCTGCCACACGCCACCTGCCACATGCCGTATGCCACTTGCCACCCACAAGCATTTCCATTCGCTTCAACCCACTCAACCCGACATGAGTGCAGGTCAACATCATCCATTATACACAGTCCAGAGCAGAGCAGAGCAGTCACATAAATAAGACTAAGCCTAAACTTCTTTTCCTGCTAAAAGCATCTTAAGTGATTTAGTGCAGCCAAATGGCTCCAATGCTCAACGGCCCAATGACCCAACAAAAAATGGGAGAAAGGGGAGAGAGGGAGAAAGAAAGGGAGAGAGAGAGGTAGGCACCAGTGATGCCAACTACTTGTGACAAAAACAGGACAAACTAATTAGAAAAAACATAAAAAAAGAGTTGAAAACTTTTGATAGAAGACAGAAAATAGAAAAAACACAGAACAAAAATTTATTAAGGAAAGATACTTCTACTTCTACTTTAAGATTAAAAGAACTGAGTTTTGGTAAATATTGTCATGACGAAACTTTATATATGTACATAACTAAGTCAACAAAAGCAATCTTATTCTGGGAATTCTTTCCCTTTAAAATACTTAAAAGAGGATAAGTTTGCTTGAAAATTGCACACGATAATTTTCCGGTTAGGTTATAATTCCCAATTTACCAACTGAAAGAGTTTTTAAAAAGGACAGATCTTTACAAAAAGAGCTGAGCTGGCAACACTGACAGGCACAGATACAGAGCAGTCTGTATGATAGAGGGAAAACAAAAAAAACTTGTTTGGATGCTGCATCCATTCATCCATCCATCCATCTATAGCAACTACTTGGGCAGCTCGCTGAGTGCCAGAAGAGCCAAGGATTTGGGTCACTGAAATGTGAAGCGGCAGCCCGTAAAGTGGCCCAAATGTTGCCCACTTTTGACCGTAGCCGTTGCTGTTGCCGTAGCCCGTTGTTGGCCATTAGCATGCGAAGCTTAAGCCAACTGCCAACCCAGGCAGACATCAACTACCAGCCAACAACAGCAACAAATACAACAACAATCAAAGCATATACATAATCACACACATATATAAGTATGTAGTTGATTTTGTTGTCGTTTTTGTTTTTTTTTGGCTTTATTGTGCGCATGAATGGGCCTGGCCCCGGTTCCGTCTCCGTCCCCCACTAGCACCGGCATAATTTGGCCCGTAGTTTGCTGCTGACCTCGTTTGAGGTCGTTCATTCACCTGTCGCTGTTTGTTATTGTTGTTGTTGTTGTTGTTGCTGCTGCTGTCGACGTTGCTGCACTTTATGCACTCCACATTTGCATACATATACACATATGAGTGTGTGTGTGTATGTTTATCGGTCGTTGTGTTTACCCAGTTACGAAATTGTCCAAAATGCTGCGGCTTACTTGGGTGAAAGTTTGTTTTTGTTTCTGCCACTGCCCCTGCCAAAAAGAATAAACAAACTATGCAGGTCCAACTTTTAGTGTGTCGTTGCTAGAGTCAACTTAAAAAGGGGAGTATTAGCTAATTTACAACACTCGTAACTATTTTCATAGCAATCAGCAATTGCCCAGCAGCTAATTGTAATGATCGATATGTAAGCTTACTTATTATCGTTAGTTATCGAATCGACAGTGCGGCCAACTTCATTAGGAAAGAACGAAAGTGCAGTAAAAGAAGTGTTTGGTGAATGTGTATTTAAGTTTTAAAATGGCTAAAGCCATGTAAGTGTATTTAAAATTCGATTTGCCGGCATTTAGACGTTTATTTCTTCAATTTGTTTGCTTTTGTTTGCCGCAAGGTGTGTCTGTGTTTGCTTGTTTTGTGTCTGTATGTGTGTGAGTGTGTGGTAGTTTGTATCTGGAGCAGCTAAAATTGTTAGTTGCGTGCTAAATTTGTTGCTTGCTAGCGACAACAACAACAACTACAACACGCACACACAGTCACACACTCACAGCAGCCTCCGCCCCCGCCTTGTGCGCCAGTGAACAACAGAAAATTGTGTCAAGCAATTTGCGTATATTATTGCAACATTGTTGTTATTGTGTTTGAGATTGTTGTTGTTGTTATCGTTTTCATGGAGCCAATTGCAGTTTAATGAGCGTTAAAAGTAATTTTTTGCCATTTGGCATGGCGCATGTTTTATTGCACTGCATTGTTTTATTTTCATTTTTTTGTTAATCCCTGCCCGCCGGACAGTTGTTCACATTGCACGTAAAGTCACATACGAAACTATCGCGATTAAACCACATGCCCAACTCACAGAATCCAAGCATGGGACATGTCTCCACACAGGTCCAAAAGAAGCGACAATGCTCGGCATGTGGTATAATCTGACCATGGAACTTGCAGATTACTTCCTTGTTTTCGCATTCCGTCACTATGGGATCAGTAGGCGGACACGACCCTGGGCACGGAGGTGGCTTCGGTGTTGGACCCGGTGCTGGCGGAGTTGGAGGAGTTGGTCCCGGTACAGAGCATTCGCCATCGTATCGCTTACATTTTCCCACCACACAGGCGCGAACTTGTAAATCAAATATTTCTCGCAAGGGACAACATAACCGTTCGATGGAATTTTCACCGCAGCGGTAATAACAGGTTATATCCTCGCAATCTGGCACCAAATCTCCAGGATTATGTCCCTTACAGAAGCACAGGCCGTCTCCACTGCAAGCCAACCTGGCAATTCCCTGGCTCTGAGCCTGGTAAACAGCCAGAAGCAGCACACAAAGTTGTACAACTTTAAAAGAATCTATTGAAAATGGCAAACTCTACATTTTATGGACTTGAAAAACTTTACCGAGCTTCTTCATCCGGAGTTTGTTTGGTTCTACGTAAGAATAACAACTGATGGCATTCCAACTACAATCCTAGACATTTTATAGGATTTTAGCTATAGAATATAGCTTATGGATTGCTTAAGAATCAACACAAAGATTGAACAAGCGATAACGATTTGTTATTTTAGCTCTTGACCTGTCTCAAGTCTAATGGATAACGACAATTGATAAATAATTCACTTAGTTTATGTGATTTACCGGTTGATAATAGGAGTGCAATGTTTACAGATCAACCTTGTTGCACCTTGTATTAAACAGAGACTAAGGAATATCAAATGGAATTTGTCAGTGGAAAAACGAGGGATTAATGGAAAAGTTCTTAAAGAAAAGAAATTTAAACTTCTTTTTAGTCAATCCAATGCTCAAGAATTCAGGGAATTCCTTAATAAACTTTTCCCCAACTCAAATAAAAACTACTTCAGCTTCTTGGCTTTTATACAGACAGATGGCCTCTTAAATTTTATAAGTATGTGGACATTATTTTATTATTATCCCCTCTCAACTGTTGGGCAAAATTCCATCAGGTCATCTTTTGACTTTGACCACTTTACGACCTTTTTTCTTCTGCATAAATTGAATGCCAATCAAATTACAAAGTCCCACGCATTGAATCAACATTCGCAACCCAAATGCAAACATTTAGCATTCATTTTGGCCCAAATCAATACGCCAAATAAAAAATACAAAAGGCAAACACCAAAAGCTGAAGCTCAAGTCTAACAAATTGCCGGAGTCTGCAACTAATCGCCTTAGGTGAGGTATATCTGTCTATATATGCCACGTGTTGCCCGATGTTCGATTGGGTAGCAAAAAGCATTTGGAATTTGTGCCTAAATCAGGCAATAAATGCAACTGGGCGGGGCAATACAGTCAAAGGGGTTCAAATGGGGGGCAGACCGGGGGGGGGGGGTAGGAGGTAGTCGAATATGAATAAAAAATCAGCAAGAAATCAAAATCAGTCAAGGCATATGCAAATTTTGAACTGACCTACTCCCATATGAAAAACCAAATGAAACACGCACGAAACCACGAAGCAAATCGAAAGAGACGCCCCAAAAGAGTTATAGATACAAATACAAACACACACAGATACTTAGATACACACGCACACGCGCAGAGTCCAAATTCGAATAGGAATCGAATAAAAAACAACAAAAAACAGAATATGCAGATATTTATGTAAAGTGCGTACGATGGATGGATGATGATATCAACCGAGGGCGTTGAACGATCTTTTCAATGATCGTTTAAAATATATATATGTGTACATATATGCATAGATGTGTGTTGCCCGGTCAATCAGTCAAAAAATGTGTGGTTCTTTTTCTTGTTGTTCTTGGGCAATCAGATAAACGGCAAATTGTCGGCAATTAACATGTTCATTATGTGTGAGCCAAGAGTCAAGAGTCGAGTTGTATATCCAAAAGTTAAGACGCTTAGCGGCAATTGGAGAAAGGCTTTCTTCTTGTCCCATTCAAAATGGGTTGAGTGTTTGTTGAAGAGGTGTAAATGGATGTGTTTGCGAGTATGTGTGTGTGTGTGTGTGTGTGTGGCACAGATCTCTGACCTCTCTCTTGTCACTGCTCTCACTCTATGACAGCGATGACAAAAATAGTTTTAGCCCCTCAAGAGCCCCTCCCATTCACGACATAACTATTTTACAGATACTCTCGCATGTATCTCTCAGATACATACATCCATACGTATGTACATATAATTCACTTAAGCGCGTTCAACGAAGCGGGATGAATGACCTCAATTTGAATAGTTGTCCATCCATCCATCCATCCAACCGTCTGCCCGTCTCTTCATCTCCGTCCGTCCGTCGTTTATGTGCTTGTCTTTTCTCGTTCCATGACTGACTTTTTGGGTGCCATTTAAATCAACGTTGCCGCCTACTTTGGACAGTGGCTTTTTAGCCGCTTTTATCTTCGTCTCTTCACTGCTCTGCACTTCTCTCTTCTCTATTCCACACTTCTCACTACTTCTTTCTCATTATTATTATTTTTATTTTGTGTGTATTTTGCCTTTATTGCATTCTTGTAAAATTATTCAAATGCTCTACAATTTTCGGGCCAGTTTTCTCCGCATTAAACAGAAAAAAAAACACGTCAAGCGCAAGAGAATTGAGGTTATAATCATAACTGCTGTTCCCCCTTGCCCCTGCACTTCTGATCTCCCCTCTCAAAGGAGTGGCTGCCTCCCCGCATCCGTTTCATCTCCATCAACGCTTTTATCTGTTTGACACAATTTTCTGGGCACAGCAGCGCAAAGTTGCCTTCTCTCTGTCTCCGTCAGATTTTTGTTTAGTGACACAGTTTAGATTACACACATACACACACACGCACACACAGTCGAGCGTTCTCTTTTTTATATATATTTTGACTACCTAATTAGATAAAAAATACAGTTGGCTGCCGTTGGCGCTGCTTATGCCCCATGGGAGGTGTTAAAAGTTGCAGTCACTTTGCCCCACTGCGGAGGCGTTGCCACAAAAAACCGGGTACGGATAAGGGGGCGTGGTACTGCAGCGGGTGTAGAGCGTAGAGTGTGGAGTGCAGAGTGTGTTGAGTGCTGTGCCAGCTGGAAAGTGAGTTAGCTCTGTCTGCAGTCGGCTATATTAGATTGTGTGTGTCCTACTTAACAAAGTGTGCGTGTGTGTGTTTGTGTGTGCCTGAAGCTGTCCAAACAAAAATGTTGCATAGATACACCAAATGAGGACAACTTTGTTGCCATTTGATTAGGGCCACATAAAGTGCAAATATGATAGTAAAAGATTGTTTAGTGAGAGGTCCACAGAGGTTCAACTACACTCTATAATTAGATTGTGAGTCACGAATATCATTGTTTATCTGATGATCTTTACTGTTTAACGAAAAAGTGGAGCATTGTTAGAGATTACTTTGTTAAACTATCAAAACTCTAGATTCTTTATCAATTTATGCAAGAGAAGTAAATTTATTGGTAAACGGAAGTATTTTTAACGATCTTTTTAAAACAAACGCAAAATTTGCCTATTCAACTCTTTGATGTACTACCTAATTGTCTTTCTGCAATTCTTCCACTAGACTCTTCATTTAACTAAGGGATTCTCATCAAAGATTTAGAAAACAACTAAAAAATATTCTTATTTAAATCCCATAGAGTCCCTACACAAAATATTTATTCAAGACTTCAAAGAGATTTGTAAACTCGTATAATGCGCATTACTGTAGTCTGTAGACACATGCTGGGAGTGTTTGTAAGCATTTTGCAATAGACCTTTGATACGCCGACATGCACTTTACTATCCCATTAAAACTCCTACAGTTTGACATAATTTCATTGTTCATTCCAAGCCCTGTCTTGTCGCTGAACTCTAATACTAACAGTCGCTCCTGGTGCTCATTAAGCGTTTATTGAACTTGTACATCAAAATGAAATGCAATTACAAATTAAGTTGAAAATTAAGCGTGCTGCAAGTGTCATTGAATTGAGGCTGCGAAATGTTAATCCTTTTTTTATATGTAGAAACAAAAGCATTAGTGCGAGTTTAGTTTTATTTCAACGAGCGGAAGCAATTTCAACTGTAAACAAGTTGAGGGACGGCCAACTGGGCGTATGAGTAATGCCAAAAGTTACGCAAATGCCGACATCGCGGGACTGCTTATCAAATATTTGAACTAAAATGTGTAGCTAAATTAAAACAAACAACAACAACAGCAACGACAAACGGCACTTCTAAGACATCAGACAGTCGCCAAAAAAAAAAGGAAAAAAATAGAAGAAAATAAAAGTCTGCGACGCGATGCTCCAATTTGATAAGCGATGGGCGCATTAGCAATTAGCGAATTAAACGCTGACCGAACGCTGGCCGAGCAACCGACTAACCGAGCAACCAAACAACTAAACAACCGAACGAGTCGCGTTTTGTGCTATAAATGTTTCCATGAGCTAAATAGAGGCCCACATTCGCAAACACATTCACAGCCACATCCAAACGCTCCCAGCGCTTTAATGAAAAAGCAAACAATTAAATTAGCCAAGAGGCCACAAGACGAAATGCGAATCAGCCATCAAACCATCAGACATCGGACATCAAGCAACCATCAACATCAAAAATCCACATCGAATGCGAAAAACTAGAACGAAGCACATTTGTGAAATGCCAATCGACCAAGATGAGATACATACATATATATATATATACTTATGCGAGAGAGATCAATGCTCGAAGGCAGCTGCTGTCGATCGGTTGTGATTGGATCGTTAGGGTGCGAGCGAGTGGACTGTGATTGATTGAATTAATAATACAAATTAACAGCGTCAAGTAGGTAAGATCAATGATCTCTCGCTAAGCCAGTAGCCTGATCTTGCTGAGGGCGTGGGTGTTGCCTAAAAGCTTTGACTGATTACTGATCACTGATCATAATAAAATCAAAGTAATTACATTTATTAAGCTTTTGTTCGATGCTTGAAACTGATCATTAAGCTGTAATCAACAATCAGACAGATCAAAACATATGTGTAACTTCGATTTAATTAACAGTCCTAATTGAGAATCACTTTAATTAACTTCCGACATGCTTGCTTAGCTTGCAATATGCTAAGCTAATGATCGTAGATAGACTGTCTTATTAATATAGTTTTTATTCTATCTTAGATAAGTTAACTACTGTCCACATAACCAGCTTACAACACGATCAATAAAAGTGTTAATGATCGCTGGCTTACTCGTCGTTAAGCTGTAATCTACGATCAAAACACTTTTAATTAACTTTGATTTTATTAATACTCCTGATTGAGGATCACTTCTTTTTGCTTCTGTCGGATTTTTATGTTAAATTCATTATTTGATACTAGCTAACCATGGAGTCTACAGATCTTAGCAGTGAACTGTCTGATTTAATTAAATCCTTTGCCATTTAAGCTAAGATCGCTTCTGTCAACATAATAAAGTGATTATATGATCAATGAAAGTGTCAATGATCGCTAAAGAAACTGTTCGTTAAGCAGTAATCACAGATAACTGTCGGATTTCATTAGTTCGCTAAGATCGCTGATTAAGTAAATGTGCATTTTGTTTATTTATGTAAGTAAGAAGTAAGAAGTAAAAAGAAGTATTAAGATTGTGGGTGATCGCTTTCTTCCCGTTTCTGTCTCACTCTCTCTTTCAGTGTCTGTCAACATAATAAATAAAGATCAGAGCATGATCAATGAAAGAGTCAACGAGTCGTTGGCTTCATTATGAGCACGCACGATCAATGACCGACAATGGCTGGAATTGCAATGTTGCAGTCAGTCCGAGAGTGAGTGAGTGATTTCTTCCTCTTCTTTCTCTTTCTCTTCCTCTGCAAGGAGCTCAACAGGGCACTGTCCAATGGCTACCACTAACGATCCCAACAGGGAGCGATCCCAGACGGTGCGTTGAACTATAAACGTCGTCGTTGATCGTCGTCTCGTCCGTGATCTTTGTGGTCGTTAGTGTTGTTGTTGCTGTTATTGCTGTTATTCACTGGTCGCATTTCATTCTTGACTTTTTTTTGCTTGTTGTTTGGCAACGTCATCGTCAAACAAACATTATGATCATGCTCATTATGAGCGACTCGTTTTGCAATCTCATAATCAGCTACCGGCTACAGTAAAAGCTCCACAAACAAAACAAACAACAGCAAAAGCAAAAGCAAAAATAAAGTAAACTCTTTATTGTTGTGCAGTGCAATGCTCGCTACTTTTTTTGGGGTTGCTTAAACTTGCGATCAGCCATGGTTGAATTAATACAAGGTGACGTTTTGCCCAATGCTGTTTCTATTTTCGGATAGCCATTCCCATACTGTCGAAAGCAACGTCACCTTGTTAGTAAATTCACCTTGCGCTCAACCCGTTGAACTTTCGCTCTCCCTTTGGCAATGGCCATTCTTCCGCTCTCACGTGTTGCTCTCTCTTTGCGTTTGTCTGGCTCTCTCCCTGTGGTTGATCAGCTGTGTGTTTGTGCTTGTCTGGCCTGAGGTCGATCCCTTTATGCTTTTTGCTCTGCATCTTGATGTTGCTGTTGTTGTTGTTTTCTTTTTTCTTTGCATATTTACAGCGCCCTGCTATCAAAATGCAGCGCTGCAAGCGTCACAGTCGCTGTTTCACTGGTGCCTTCACCCTTTGGAGTCGTCGTCATCGTTATAAAGTGTCAATGCACTTGTTCTTGTTTCAGTCTTGTATCTGAGAGTGTGTGTGAGTGTGTTTGCAATGCGTGTGTGTTTTGCTGCGTCTTCACGTGCGTCGCCATTGCCTCCTGCTGTTTTGACTGCTCCCCTCTCTTACTCTTTGCTGCCGTTCAATCCTTTTTGCTGTCCGCTCTCTCTCGAAGCGACGTCGCTGTCGTCGTCGTCGTCTGCTGCGTCGAGTGCTTTGCCATTTCCCCCTTTGCACGTTCGTTCGTTCTTCGGTCGTTGTTCGCTTGCTCTCTGCCTTTGCACTTTGGTGCATCCTTGTCTGGCGTTTGAACTTTTTTTTGTTCTTGTTGCTGTTGTTGCTTTTTTGTTGTTGTTGCTGCTGCTGTGTGTGCAATCTTTGTTCTGCAGACGTCTGGCCTGTGCCCTGCCATACCTCTTTCCCCCTTGCACACACACTCTCCCACTGTGTGTGTGTGTATTGGCATTTGACTCCATTTAAAGTTTGTTTCGCTTTATTTTGCAAATAAAATTAACTCAACTGCCAGCAGCAAAGTGCAAGTGAAAATTGCAGATGCAGTCTCACTCTGAATTTATGAAGTTGCAGTTGCCAAGTGCTGCCACCCTTTCTCCCTTTCTCCCTTTCCCCCTTTCTCCATTTCTCCCACTCCAGTTATGTTTGTGTCCTTACTGCATGCATGATGTATGCTTGTCCCCCTCTTGCGTCTGGGGTTTGCTAATGAGCTGAGGCGTGGCACAAGCGCAGTTACGCATAAATGTAAAATGGGCACACATTAGCTTAAGGGCTTGGTACGGTGCTTCAACATGCAACGTGAGGTTGGAGTGAAAGGAGTTAGTTGCAGCCATACGCATCTGATTGTTGGTACACTCAGAAAATGTATAGTAGAAGTATTACACTACAAAAATATCCGATATTTGTATAACTTCTTAATACTGAGGACAATTTATCTAATAAATACAAGGCATTACCCTTTAAATATTTCTCAATCTTCAGTTAACTTAAGGCTAAGTTTCTTTAAATGTAATTTTATTAAAACTGTTTTTAAGGCTTTAAATTATATTGTGATACACAGAAAGTAGGGAATATATATTAAAAGCTAAATGCTTTAACCGTTTGAGAATTACATTGTCATCATAGTCATCTCTTTGACTGGGTGTCGTCTCAACATATTTTGCTGTTGAATTTTCTCAAGTTTGTCGCTACCACACAGCATTTAACCCACTTTAAACTTGTCTTTGGCTTTTTTTGGGCACAGTCATTAGCCAAGCGACACAAACACAATAACAACAACAGCAGCAGCAGCAACAAAGTTGTATACATTTTTATCGCATGTCTCATCAAGAGCGTCGACCATCAACATCATTTAGCAGGCCCATCAACAGAGCCGACATTTCCATGGCCTAAGCTACCTGTATCTGTATCTGTAGCTCCTCCTTCTGTTTCACTCCCTCTTCTGCCTGCTTCCGCTCCTTCTACTTATGCATGCAGCCCAATCACCACCTGTGTCACATTTTAATACTGCTTGTAATAAAAGCAAAACATTAAAAGGCGCTCTCTATAAAAGCCACGGCCCTGATGCGAGCATTCGCCTGTCTGTCTGTCTGCCTACTACAACTGCAATTCCTCTTCCTCTCCTTAACTCTCTACCCCATCCAAACTAAAGAGTCAGTTAGCTGTCCATTTGGTCTTTGGTCTCGTCTGTGTTTCGGTTCTGTTCTGTTTGCCACAATTTGAATGGATTGTCAGTGTGTATTACAGACAGCATAGAATAAAGCTTTCATTTTGCACTAGATCTGCCCATTTAGCCTTTTTACAAATATATCTATTATTTTTAAAATTACTTCAGGCGGGAAGAAGTCAAACATCCCCTTACAAACATCTTTCACAAAGTCTAATATAAGTTATAATATTATTTACTAAAAGTCAACACTTTTAAAATAAAACTATTTGCCCTATCTCTATCATATATTTGGGATTTTTATAATTAATTTATTTTTTTTTTCTTAATTATATAGATATTACTTACAAGATGTTAACACTTTTGATATTAATCTTTTGTACTGTTTTCTGTCCTCTGATTTTAGTTTCTTATCCCTTTTTATCACTAGAAGTTGGCATCACTGTTTCGACCACACATTCTAACATGCACTTATTAAAGACACACTCACTCACAACACACTCATTATGTTAGCCAGAGTTGAGAGCTCTGTTTCTTAATCATCATCATTATCATCATCATAAACTCGCTGTGGCTTTTGTGGTTATGCTCGCATGCACCTTGCCACATATTGTGGAGGGTTGTATGGAGGTGTCTCTCTGTCTCTGTGGCATTTGTGTTCTATTCAATTTGGAGGTCACTCATTGCTAACTGCATTTGCAGCAAACATATTTGTATCTACAGCTGTTGTATCTGTATCTATAGTTGTAGCTGTTGCTGTTGCTATAGCTGCAACCAAGCATGGCCAGATTGCAAAGCAAAAGCAACAGCAAAACAAACCAAAACTAAAACTGTTTGTGGCATATTCTTGGCACCAAAATGTCAATTATAATAAGAAGTGCGGGTGCATAACGGTTAAACTACTTTAGAAATATTGCTGTAATAATTGTAAAACCATTCGAAAATCTTGAAAGTTTTATGGCAATTATTATTAACTGGAATTTAAGATTTTTTCAAAACATTTCTGTCAATTCTTTATATAAATTCAGTGGAGAAACAATCTTTAACACAGAGTAACTCGTTAGCATTGAACGTCAAATTAAAATATCTTTTTTCTAAATATATATCATATTTTAAATATCATCTATATGCTCTTCTTAATTTATTGAAACATATTAAAAGTATGTGGGTGTAGGATATTTATATTCATTGTTAATATTAATATGGATTTCTTAATTTCTGCTTATCTCTAAAATACCCTCAATTGTCAATCGTCAAAACAACGATAAACAATTTTCTACTTATCTTCTTTATAAATATTAAACTACTTTCGACCTCTTTTTGTATCCAATATAATATGGATTTCTTAATTTATTTTTGTTTATCTTCATGTCTGGATCAAAAGTAGCGTGTGTCAATTAATTTCTCAAGCCTAAGCCACACCCTTTTGGCACACACACACACACACACAATCAATACAATTATATGAGTTCATGGGCTATCTGTAAGATACACTCACTGCACACACACACACACACACACTACACGCCCAAATGGATTGTTGACACATCAAATCTAAATTGTCCATCCCATATAAGTTCATTAATGTCATGATACACAACACACTTCAACTTTTTTTTTGTCATGTGAACCAAAAAAAAACACAACCAGAAGAGGAATGAAGAAAAAGCGAAAAAAGACAGCAAAGCAAAATACAAGACAACAACAACAACAAAAAAGGAATAAAATCGCCGATTAAAGCAGAGAAGACAACAAAAATAACTAAAATAATAAAATAATGAATAAATAACAAGAGAAACGCAAAAACACACATACATATAGATACAAATGTATCTGTATCTGTATAATGACCACTCGCTTGAAGCGCAAAAAAAGTAAACAACAACAAATATGTGGGTCAATTTTGTAATAAAGTAGAAATGAGTGTGTAACAACAACAACAACAACAATAATAATAATAGGCAAAGCAGCCATAGAAATTACAGCATTGAGAACTTGAACTGAGGGTGTACACAGAAAAAAGTTTATTCTAAAATTCAAGAATTTAAAACTTAATTTTAGCTTGATATAGGATATAGTTCTTAAATTAAGACTGCGGATGGCAATGACTCAGCACTAAAATAGACAAATTATCTAAATGTAAAACAAATTACTTTTACGAACTTTGATAGACAAAATATTTGCTGGAATTAAAATGAAAAAGCTTACTTATTTTAAACAAATGCGTGATCAGCAAACCATTGTCTTCATTTAGCTTTAACTCATCCCGAAAATCGCATACTTTTTTCCCTGTGTAGCTATTTCTCTTTTCCCGCAACACCACCCCCTCGGATAAACAGCTGATTGACGGACAGACACTTTGAATGATTGGCTAACATTTTTTGGCCAAAAGAACTTGCCTCTTTCCCTGCTGACACTGGAGCAATTATACGCCTTGGTAATTGGCCCGCTTAACTGTTAATGGGCCGCCTCAAGTTGAGCTTAACGGTAATGCTTAGCCACAAGCTGAAGACGGCTAAGATGGTAGATTGTAGATTGCAGATTGAAGATTGTAGACTGGGAGAGTAAACTCAAGACTAAAGACTGGGCCACTGACTGTTTTGGTCAATGAGCTTTGAGCTCACACAGATTATGTGTGGTTGTTGTGGCTGTTGCTGTGGCTGTATCTGACAGATAGTTGTATCTCATGGATACATTTACTACAGCTCGACTTTGTGCTAGTTTTAGTTTTTTAGTCTATTGCACGTCGGCAGATGATTTCATGCCTTTTGTGAGATTTAATTGTTATTCATTTCGTTTGCGTTCGTCATTCGTTTCGTTGTTCGCCTTTGTTTGTCGTTGTTGTTGCTATTATTGTTGTTGTTATTGTTGCTTTAGTTTCATTTTGGCTTTGGCCAAACCTTGAACCGCACCGCATTCAGTTTATTGGCCGCGTTTTTACAACGAATACCGTTGCGAACTCAGAGCGCTTTTTTTTATTTTGCTCGATGATTATGCGATGATGATGATAATGATCGTGATGATAATCAAGATAATCATAATGATGATTATTTATGAGTAGTTTTTAAGTTGAGCTACACACACGCACAGCTGCGCAGGTGACAGGCCAAAAAAGATACAGATACAAATGTATCTGCAGATAGGTTTACCTACAATATTCGACAGACACGTGTCTCTCTCACACTCTTTCTCGCTCTCTGTCTCTCTCTGTCTTTTTCTCTGTTATCCTTGGCTTCTAAGCTCCACCTGGCCCCAACTCAATTGCTTCGTTTGTTGCCTTTTTGTTGTTGCATATAATTTATTTATGTTTGCAATTTGCTTTGCCTTTTTTCTGTATATATTTTTTCTGTTCTCTCTATTGACTCTTGTTGTTGTTGTTGTAGTTGTTGGCACCACAAGGACGAATTTTGATGTTAATGAACTCAACAAACAAACATTTTGATGGCAAGTGTTCGACATGTGCGTGTGTGTGCCTCAATGTGTGTGTTTGCAATTTTAGTTGCCAATTTGTCAACTATTTAATGTGAATATTCGTTGGTTGAACGATCTAAATGTGTTTAACATAATGAAAACTAATTTATTCATAGCTATTTCACGTCGACGCACTGATTTTCTATATATATACCCTATGCAACTAGCATACAAATGGGTATATGCGACTTGCATGAATCTGTGTTAAATTTAGAATATATAAAAGACTATAATTACTGTAAGAAATGGAACAAACATTGAGAAACTAGAATGTTTGACAAATTTTGTGTATTTTGAATAGTACTGAATATTTAAACTTTTACTATTATATTAATTTAATTAACAACTAAATTTGGTTGATATGTATCGATCATAGGTGTTGGTCTTATTATATAATAGTAAAAATAATAAGAACTTGTAAAAAGTATTTTTAAATATGACTCATAGTTCATATAATCCATCGCAAGTGTAAAATCTTTTATTTAATATTACTTAAATACTACCAAAATTCTTTGAATTCATAGGATATTTGCTAGTCTTTCTTTTGGCAATAAATTAACAAAACACGATCTATTTTATAAAACGAAATATACAGAATTAATAAAACGCTGTTCTTGTCCACATGGAGTATCTATAGGGTATTTGCTAGTCTCTGCTTTGGCAATAAATGATCAATGTTTGATTAATTTGACGCACTCACAAAGCTGGCTATCAATTTAGCTGGGATTACGAAATGTGGACAGTGGCAACATAGAAGAAGAAGATGAAGAAGCAACAGCAGCAGCTGCAAATACTTGTAGATAGTTGCCTGGCAGCATCCTATGATCAAATCTGAACGCGCGTCTCTATGGGACAAGTCTTAAGATGTTGCTGCTGCTGTTGCACCTGTTGTTGGCCAAGTCGTTAGCCATTTTCATAGCTGGGCATTTGAAAAAGCGACTGGCAGGCGAAAGGCGACAGTCGACAGTCGACAATCGGCGGGCAGGCAGCAATTTTTATGTTTCCGGCTCTGATTAGACTCTGAAGAAGATGCGCCCTAAACCGGAATGCAAATGCCAAACTCGTACTAACTGGGCACAAATCAATTGGCCAAGGAAGGCAGCAACAGCAGCAGCAGCAGCTAAAATCAAAGCAACAACAGCAACAATAATTGCAACCAGTTTTCGCAATAGTCGCAGTGTGTTGAACTAAACCAGTTTCAGTGTATTTCTTTTTTTTTTGTTGTATTTATTTATTTTTGTGGTACGGAAAATGTAGGAAGTAAAATGCAACAGCAGCAACAACAATAATAACAAAGAGACAGACAGGAAGTTGTTGTATTAATGTGAATGAACCTGCAAATGATGTGAGTGTGTGTGTAAGAGAGAGACAGACAGAGAGAGAGATAGAGAGTGCGAATGAAGGAGTAAGAGATTTGTGTGTGTTGATTTTCGATGATTATATTAATATTAAGCATACGCAAGGTAAGACTGAATTATTTATAACAGTGAGAGATAGAGAGAGAGCGAAAGAGGGAGACCCAAAAAAGGAAACTCAAGAAGAGACGTAAGCAATGAATTTAATTTACCATTCAATTGAGAGCAGCTCACAAAATGTTTTCCCGTCCTGCCGCAATCTTCAAGCTGCTCTTGTATCCAAAAATAGGCGCTGCCTTTTTGCCTTAATTTTTTGTTTTCAGTTTTTGCTGAATTTTTGTTTTGTTTTTTGTATATTTTTTGGCTTTTTAAGCCCCGTTCGTTGGCCTTTTTTTTTGTGTTAATTTTATTGCTGCTGTTGTTGGGTAGCTGTTGTTGTTGTTGCTGCTGCTCTCTTATCTTTTGTCTCGTGTCGTCTTGATTTCAGAAACTTCACTTAAAGGCAACAACTTTTTGCCTGGACTGTTTTAATTTCACTGCTCTGCTTTTAAATATATATATTTCTTTTCTTTTATTTTCTCTTCTTTTCACTGTCACTTCGCAGCTGGGAATTGGGAATTGGGGGAATTCTCTGCCAGCTATCAAACACACGCTGCCTCAAGAGAGGCCGCAACTTCAACTTGATTTTGAAATTCAAATTCCAAATTTATGCAACACTCTCAGTTCGTGGACGCATCAATTTGTTACAAGTATTGAACTTTTCAACGCACTTTTAATTGATATTTTTTACAATGCTTACTTTTTTACCGAATTATTTTTTGATAAATACACAAAACGAACGTGAATTCGGCGCTTGTTGTTGCTGGTTGTTACTGTTGCTGTTGTTGCAGGTATTTTTTTGTATATTGTATTTTGTTGGGGAGCGTTCGCGTGCCGCGCGCTTTAAGCAACGAGAGACAACTGTAAACGAGCAAACGAACGACAGCGAAGCATCGCGAACGAAAAAGCGGCCGCTGCTTCGCTGCCGACGTCGACGCAAAGCTTTTACAGCAGCAGCAGCAACATCAACAACAGCAGCAGCAGCACTACAAGAATATGAGAAGCAAAACAAAGAAGTGCAAAGAGCAGAAAGAGAGAGAGAGAGAGAGTTTGGCAGCCAGTCAAAGCTGCTCACAAACAGAGGCTCTCTCTCTGTATGTAACTGAGAGCTAGTGTACAACTGCGAGAGTAAGTAAACGACTGCCTTTCAGAGAGAGAGCTTTTTATGCAGAACTTTCAAATGCAGCAGGAAGCGTTGCAGTCAACAGCAGCAGCTGCAGCAGCAGCGACGTTGAAGTTGACGTCGACTGCGACAGCAAACCAATTGAAATTGAGTAACGAGATTTTGTAGTTGTTGCTGTTGTTGTTGTTGTTGTGTGTGTGTGTGTGTGTGTGCATCCGTGAGATTGCAACAAAAAGCTGCCCAACCGGTGTTAGATGCATTTGCATTTTGAAGCTGCTGCCGCACATTTGGCAACGTGGCCAGCGGCACGTTTTACAATTTGCAACAGCAACAGCAAAAAGTAGGGAAAGGCTACACTAGGGCATACTCGAACCTGAAAGATCCTGTACTTATGGGAATAGCAAGTAATAGTTGTGCAATGTGATTTCTTCTAATATCTTTGGCCTGACGCTGTGAAAATTGTATCTCAAATACAATACCTTGGAATTAACTGTTCGATTGAGATACAATTTTCAGGACAGATCCGGAGCTTAAAATTGCCCATATATCTTTTGAATCTTGAAACGATATGTCTTGCTCTTTTAGTCTCTGAGCTCTAGATGTTCAATCAGACCGTTACGCACAATAGACCCTTTGCAAGTTAAAGGAACAGGGTCCAAAAATGAAACGTTGCAGCTCAAAGATGGCGACTGCTGGCAGTTACATAAGCCTTGGTTTAGATGACGGCTTAGATACGGCTACATGTGTGTGTTTGTGTGTGTGTGTGATGGCATTTGCAATAAGGAAGTAACTTTTCATGTCAGCTTTGTCAGTTGACTGCCTGTTTCTTTTTTATTATTTTTTTTGTTCATTTTTGTTTTTGTTTCTTGATCAAGTTGCATGTGGAAACAGGATGCGTCGCTTGACAATTTCATGTTGCAAGTTGCCAAAAATAAAATAAGAAACCCAAACTATTTCCGCAAAAGATACAAACCAAAAAGATCTGCGGTAAGGAAAGAAAAAGATATGCAGAAGTGAAAGAAATGTTCATTAAGTTGGAAGTAAAAGGCAAAAGGAGTGTTATGAAAATAAAAACATAAAAAATATATAAGCAAAAGTAGAAGAAAAGAGAGCAACACAAAAAAAGAAAAGTGAAGGAGTGAGCTTGTTATGTAATTTTGGAAAGGAAAAACTAAACTTGTGTATAGCAAAAAGTTTATTAAGATTTTACTATATGAAAATATATGTGAATAGAATTTGATTTAATTTAACAACACAAACGTACTAAAAATGTTAATTATATTTAAATCTATTTAAGTAACAAAGTAAATTTAATTTGATGTTAACTAAAAAAGCTCCACTAACTCAATTAAACATTTGTTTATTGCTGACGGAACTTGAGTATATAAATCATATCTTTATGTTTGTTAAGTTTGCTTGATTACAAATTTTAATACTATCTGAGATGTAATAAACTTTCTTTTATTCCTGTTTTAAATCTAGAACCCTTTGTACCCTCATAAAGTGGTTGTAAAAAACATGCAATTATGGATATATACATTTTTTTCTGAACATTTTGAATGGTGCCAAGGCGCCACGCCCCCGCCCACTGTTTTATATAGTAATTGCTGGTTAAAGCTGTGCTAAACATGGGCGCAAATGTGGACATCTAGGGGTGAGAAGGGGGAATGATTTGCTCTCTAATCAAGGGACCGTTATGCGGTCTTCAACTAAGAGAACCTTTAACTATCCCTGCAACTAATTTACAGCACGCAACATGCAACTGCAACGCAAGTGCATGCTATAAGAGGGTATTAAATAGGGAGTACAGAAGACAGGGACTGGTGTAGGGGACAAGAGGGTAAGAGAGAAGTAAGAGGGGGAAACTGCTTGCACACGCGTCTCAAGTGCTGATTTCCTCTCTTTGCCCCCTTTTTGGCATGTCAGGCACGTTTTAACACGCTGCCAGCTTTGATTTAATTTAGTAGCAACTTGCAACATACAACAACAGCAGCAACATCAACATCAACAGTAACTTGCAACAGCAGGAAAACAGTCATCGATCACGACTGCTTAAAGAGCCCATGGAAATGTTGATAATCATCATCATCATGCTCATGATGAGTTATAAAGTTGTACTTATGACAGAGCTGGCAGCTGGATCAACAACAGATCAAGCAATTTAACATGCAACATCAGCTTCAACTTCAACTTGATTAAGCAGTTAAATCAAATGGTCAACCATTGGATATGCCATAGTCTGTGGCAGGGGACAGGGGGCAGCACCCCGGAGGTGTTTCAATGAGAGAGAGAGAGACTCTTGTCAAAGTTGCCGACGCGGCGTTGCTGCCACACTTGAGAGCACATCAACAGCAAAAGGTCAACGCATTCAGAGTGCTGCTAAAGGGAAATGCCACAAACAACAACAACAACAACGACAACACAGCAGCAGCAACAACCACACTACAACAACAACGAGGCAACATCATCACTTAACGAAGCGGCGTGTTAATTGAAGACAGGCAGGCAACTGGCCAAAGCTGAGGTTGAGGTTGTTAGCCAGACTCGAGTTGCTGCTGTTGTTGCTGCTGTTGATGTTGCTGTTGCAACTAAAGATTTGCTTTGGTATTGCCGCCAGTTGTTGTTGCTGCTGCTTGAGTATCTTTTCGCATTTCTGTTCAAAATCAAACGCTTCACTGATTTGTGCGTTGGCTGCAATTGTTGCTGTTGTTAGTTGCCTCTGCTGCTGCTGTTGTTGCAAGCGTGTCTGTCTGCATTTAATACCCAACGACGCTTCCTCATTTCTGTTACATGTGCAACCGCATAACTTAAATGCTCCGTTTCCCTGCCACATCTTTGATCTGTATAAAATCTTTTTTGATTTTGTTGCTTGTTCGTTTATTGCTTTCCCTCATGTTGCGCCTTCAGTTGCAGTTGCAATTGCAACTGCTGTTGCCGTTGTTATAAATTTGTTGCAATTAAATAAACACACAGCGTGTGTGCAACTCAAGTACTTGGCAAATACAGAAAGTGGGTGGGGCACACTTTCTGTTATCTGTTTCAATATTTTTATTTCTTTAATGTATATTTTAAAGATATCAAGAGTTGCCAAAGTTTAATATACCCTGCATTACCTACAATAAACTTTATTATTAAAACTTTTTAGGAAGTGCAATTAATTTTCTCCATTTAAGTATTAAATAAAATAATAATAATTAAATAAAATTAATTTTTTATAGATTTATTTTAAATTTCTGACTAATTTGGACTGTTTTTATGGTCAATTAAAATTAATATTTTATGAAACTCTTATATAATATTTTCCAGCTACATTTTTTGCACTACAAGTAGTATTAACTGGTTATCCCATTAAAGTCTTCTTAAGATTTCATAACCAACGATTATCGTTCAAGTTACTTGCAGCCAGCAGCAACTGTTGTCACCGACAGCAGCAGCAGCTGCAACATTTGCTTTGGTTAATTTATGTTTTTGGCATAATGTGGCAATCACTTTTGGAGTCATAATGTTTTTCCTTGCTTTTTCCTTGTGGCGCTTTGCCCAAAGTAATTTCGAAGATGCGTGACGCGTGGCACCAACAACAGCAGCAACAACAACAAACAGCAGCAACTGTTGCAATTGGCTGCTTTATCAAAGCAGACGCTGGCTGATAATGTCGACACTTGGAAGCGAACTTCAAGCAGAATCGCGGAAGCGTCAAGAAAAATGCGTGCAACGCCCGTCACGTTGTTGGACAGACATACTGACAGACAGACGGACGGACGAACGGACTCAAGGGGCGTTGAACCCCGCCCAACGGGTGCAATTGTCAATGTACTCGAGTCATGTTGTTGCTGTTGTGATGCGTTGTCAACTATTAAGTATACGTATTTTATATGGGCAATGGCAACGCATCATAATCATTTATTTCTACACTAGCCGCGACAACAATGACTCTGCAATAACAACAACAACCATAACTGCCTTGACTAATTTTATAAACTTCTTCATTTTCATTTTACTTTTTATTTTTATTTCTGCTTTTCGCTGTGATTTGTTATTGTTTAGTGAGTGCTTCACATTTTTTTGCATATACAATTTTATGATATTTACTAAAAAATTTGTATGCAGCTCACGTTGAATAATTCCATGACCACAGAGGGGGGATTGTGCATAAAGGGGAGATAGCATGATGATAGGGGTGGAGAGGGGAGAAAAAGGGGGAAGAAGCATTGGGGCAGCATACAGTGATTGACATTTAGAAGTCAACGCTCGCATCGCTTCACAGTGCACAGCAAACGCAGCTGTCGTCGCCATTGTCTTCCTCAATCCCATCCCTTTTCTTCCCTCTTCACCCTCTTCCCTATACCCTTCATTTTCCTTCCCTACCAACCCATTCTCCAATCTCTGCGTTGACAACTTGAACGTGGGCGACATTTTCTTGGTAATTTGTTGATGGCTTTGTCATTAATTTGTGTGCGCACATGGATAGATAATTGGTAAATGCATTGATACGATTTATATAGAATTACATGTATTTATTTTACTATTTTCCTTGGTGCAATCGATAATAGATGGGCTAATTGAGCAGATTAATGGAGAGGAAGGCGATTCGGAAAATTATAGAGACTGTTGTGCAAGTTAAAGTCCTACAATTACTAACATCAATATGATATCAGTTTAATCTGTTTACTTAAATGAAGAAAATAATTGTATTTTAAGTTAACAATAATTTAATAAACTCATAGGTAGTAACAATATTATCGTAAGTATATTATAGTTATGTGTAATTTATTACTAATTATCTAACTAATTTATTTGCAATTCAAGTAAACAAGCAGATTGCAATAACAATATGAGTACTGTTAATATTTGTGTTTAAAGTTGACAATAAATTTCTAAAGTCAATAATGAGTTAACTAACTTCCTAGAATTTCATTAATTGCAAATGCTAATTCTAATATCAAATAATTATTTGATGTCCTCCTTTAGCAAGAATGTTTAATTACTTTCTTGTGTAACTTTGCTTATATTATTTAATTATTTAATAATGTTTACTTGTTAAACGTTTAAATTATTGAGTTGTGATAGACTTTAAAGCTTTTGCACCCTATTATTTCATTACTCATATTAGATAAATTAATATGAGAACAATTGAAATTTCTAGCCGTTAAATCACTTTCTCTCCCATTAATCTTTCAACGCTAACCCATTTAATGTTAATATACTTATTCCTTGGCACAATAACTCATCGGATAAGCCTCATTAGGTAAAAAGTGCCATCACCTGCTTGGCACACAAATGTGAAAAGCGATCGTCCAGGTGTCAAGGTTTCTCATTTATCAAATTGACAATGACACTTTTTGTGTGATATTTTTTTTAGCAAATCTTTCAACCAGAAACGGGAGTGTAACTAAGTGCTATGTGATTTTCGATGCTTTTAGCTATTTAAGTATGGAAAGCAAATTACGCATACGCAGCGTGGAAAGTTACCCCCAAAAACAAATGCAAATGACCTGAACTCGAATGCGACGTTGACTCATTTTTTTGTTTTTTGGGCAAATAAAATTTGCAACTGATGCAGAAATGTGCAAATTTTACAGCAGCAGCAACAACAACAACAGCAGCAGCGATAACAAGAATTTTTGGCAAGAATAAACACGATTATTCATTCAGCAGCAACGCCAACGACAACAACAGCTGTTGTTGTTGTTGGGGGATTTTACTCAAAAGTTGCAACATTTTGTGCATTGAACTTTTGGAGTGCAGTTCACAATTCAAAATTCACAATTGTTGTTATTATTACGATTATAATTATTTATTTGCTGGCGAGTTCTCTTCTCTTTGTGTGTCGAAAATATGTGCAAAATTCTGTTGTTGACGTCGATTCATTCATTTGTTTATTCTGGCAGTTTGTTTCTTGTGAATTTTGCGAAGCGACAAAGTGTGAATTTAACAACAAATAGACAATGACAACAGCGACAATTACCAGAAAGTGCTGCACAACAAGCTGACAAACGAGCGAGTTAATTGCAATCTTGCTACGAGACTCGCGCATGCGTAACACGGCAGCAACATCACCGACAGCAGCAACATCACAAGAAGCAGCAACAAATGACAAAGTGACGTGCACGTAGATTGCATAAATTATCATTAGTAATTAGTTGCAAGAATGTTGCAACTCTATGTGACGTGAAAGGTGGCAGGGGCGTGGCAGTTACAAGCAACGCGTTGCAACAGCAACAGGTGACGTTGCTGTCGTTGCAACTGAAAAAAATTTGCATATTTACAAACAGTTGATAAATTGTTTATTGTGCGCTTTATTAATGTTTACTTAAAATTTCATTTCTCGCCAATTGTCGCTAAATGTTTATAAATAAAGCTCGGCAACAACAAACACACACCACATTTTAAATACATAATTAAAAATTAAATGTTATTTCAGCAGTCAACAAATTGATTTTTTATTTTTATTATTTATTTACTTTTGTTTCGGTCTCTGTTAATTTTCGCACAAAATCGTAAAACGCGTCCATTGGACTTTGTTTCTGACCGCCCAGGCGACGGGTTGAATCGACTGAAGAGAGACAGCAACAGCGCAGCTGTAAGAAAGAGATGGCAATCCACAACGGAAGTGACTGAGACGATGCAAAACTGAAAGTGAAAGGCACTTCAAGAATGCGAGTAAAGGAAGCGAAAAGCTGCTTTAACTAAAGTTACTTTTAGGTATTTCTTAAACGGGATCAATGAATGGACAAAAAACGATTCAAATCGATTCGAACTGAAGTAAACTGTACTGTGAAGGCAGCTAACGGTGAGACAGGTTAGAAATATTATATAATACTGTATTTTATGGCAATATTTATATGATTAACTTTAAAAATAAATAAGGTTTCCAAATCCTCAGTTAAATATATTATAACAATGAAAGAACATTGGGTTTTGTAATATTTCAAATCAATTTTTTTCCATAAAGTACAAAAGGTTTCTCTAGTAAAGTTGCCAATCCTAGGGGCAAACATGCTTCAAACTTTCATAACTTTGTCAAATCTAATCCAATTTTCTATAACAACATTCTGGAATAATATTTTGTTAATTTTTTCCAAACTAGAAATACGTAAAAGAATCTGAATGAACAGATATTTGTTAAATTAAATATCTATTTTCTATATATGTATTCCATACTCCAAAAGAGTTCGATCTCAGAAAAGAAAACATAATTTCACACTTTTTAAAAATATTTCAAACACACAAAACAAAACCAAATTATATTTGGATATTAAGCTACTACAAATATAACTTATTTGATTAAAATTTATCTATAATTGTGCTCGCTACGAAAAACCTTTTAATGAAATTGTTTTTGGCTGTTTGTAAGACAAATTATTCTCAACATATCAGAGACCCCACAGCTTGCTGTTGTTGTTGCTGTGTTGTCTCATTTCTCTTGCCAATTTCAATTGCCAAATAATATAGACAATACAATGGATTACAGAAGACAATGGCAAAAGGCGTTGCTGCTGTTGTTTTTTCTAAATGTTGCTGCTGTGGCTGCGCTTTGATGTTGCCAGCAGAAACTAAGGGCAACCAACAATGCTTAGCGATTGTCAAAAAAAAAGGCAACTGCACAACAACAATGGGCGAAAACCACGGCAGCAGCAGCAGCAGCACGGAATTGAACAACAGCAACACAATTCGCACTCGTATAGAACAAGTTAGCCTGTCAGTTGACCCAGTTTAGGCCACAATTACAATTCCGTCTCTCATTTTTGTGTTGTTTGTCTTTGGCTTTGTTTTTGTTGCCGTCATTTGCTGGCTGCGCAGACGCAATACCAACAACAACAACAACAACAAAAAACAACAACAAGAGCTACAGTTTGATTTGGGCTGCCCAAAGAGGCATCTAGAAGCAACAACAACAGCTGAAACTGAGCTGACATTTGATAGTTTGCTTTCAAATTGACTACAATTGGAGTCAGAGTAGAGCGGAGCCATTCTATGTTACTATGTCGCCTTGGTTGTTACTGTTACTGTTGCTGTTGCTGTGGCTGCTGCTGTTGCCGCTGGCGACAACATTGTGCTCATTCCCAAGCCAACTTGACAGCGAGAACTTTTGCTTTGCTGATCCAAAATGTCGTTAGGCTGGCGTCTTAATTGCACTTTGATTGACAGGCCATAACACAATCGAAGAATACGCATACGCCACGTGTGACAACCAAGAGAACAATAGAGAGAGACAGAAAGGAAGAGATCCATAGACTGCAACAACTTTTGCAATTAGCCAAATATTTGATTAACGCAAAATTCAAACAGGCAGCAACAGCAGGGAATGGAAGGGAATGAGTACATTGTGGCTGCCACAGCGAGATGCCACAAAATGCGGCAACTGTGTCAGTATATGTATGCTCTCATTGTTTCGCGTGTGTTCTCAGTGTGACCTAATTTCTGACAGCAGCAAAGACTGACTATCAATGACACTGGCTGAAAATGACGGTTAAATAAGCGCTTAAAACTAAGTAAATGTTTGCTAAGTGCTCAAAAGTTCATAAACTTGATAAGCCTGAAGACTTCGTTAATTTTATCTCTCTTTATCATTTAAAGATGGAAGCTTTCAAAAGATTAAGTTTAAGATTAAAGTTGAACTTACAAATTTGATGATCATCTGATCAGCTTTTGCTTTCACTCTCTTTAAATATACTTATAATTGTATGCTAAAAAGTAGCTTCAGAGGCACTTTTGATAACTTATGGGAAAGCTTTAAGCTGATTCCATGTTACGCACTTGTACTTCTGCCTTGTTCACAATTAAATGAAAATGATTGATCATTATTATTTTGATTTCACGGCTTAAATGAGGCTTTGAGCTATTCTTTTATCAACTATTAACTATCACTTAATCAACTTGTAGAGCTTAAAATTGTTTAATGTTAGCTTAAAGCTCTGCCTAACTATTCTGTACTATTGCTCTGCTTCTCTCTCTCTTCTCTTCATTTCTATTAATCCACTTTTTATACAGTTATAGCCGCCAACTTTTTATCCCTGCCAACATTCAGCTCGTGTCATTGTGCCACATCCGTAATGTAACGTTTTTGCATTTAATTGTCAGCAGCAGGAAAAACAAAAACTCGGCCACGCCCACTCAACACACAACATAATTGCATTATTTGACTTTTCAAATGGGGCAAGAGATGAAAATGACCCAAAAAAGGAAAATTAGAGTTTTTCAAGTTGCGCCTGGTAAACTATTCAAGTCAACAAAGTTTTTTAGTTGTTTGTTTTTGGATAGAAGGCGAAAAACTGAAATTGCAAACTTAATTGGAAATTCTCTCACGGATTTGCGATTGGCAAATTGGCAATGCCATAAACTCAAATGCGAGTTAGCCGGGCCAAAAGAGTCTAATTAAACAGCAGCAGCGAACAAATCAAAACTTCCCAGCAACAACAGCAATTGCAACTGCAACATCAGCAACAACAACAACGACAACAGCAATCACAACTTGCCACAAAAGCAATTTAAGTAAATTATTGAAACTTTCCATATGCAATGGCAAAACAGTTCAAAAGGATGAGGAAGCTGAGGAAAAACTTGGCTGGAAAAATCATTAAAATTGGCGAAAAGCAAACACGAAAAGTGTGACTGGGTGTGTGTGAGTGTGTGTGTGGGTTGACTAAGAGGTGGCAGAGGTGAGGAGGCGTGGCATTTCTGCGTGGGTTACAACTTGCAACATTCACAAATGAACCAAGTCATTGCAAGAGACGCACAACACGAAGTCATAAAAAATGGCAACAAATGTTGCAGGGCGACTAATAAATGTTGCAAGCAACACAACACTGACAGCAACAGCAACAATAACAACAACAACAACAAATGTCTCTTGCTTGTCACACACCCACTGAACATGCAACCTCACCGCCTCCTTGCCACTCCCCTTACCCCGCCCCTTCCACTCCTGCTGCCTTTGTCATGCTCTCGCGTTTTAGGCAATTAATTGTGAAACATCAAATAAATTGCATTTAAACGCAACAAACTGCAACGTTGCCACATTTGTCTGTGTGTGTGTGCAACATATCATAAAAACTAATTTGCTTTTTAAGGCTCCTTCTCAGACCCTGTACTTTTAAAAGTTCAAAGGGATTTTACTGTTTGTGAAAGAGAACATTATTCAATTATTTCAATGCCTTTAATAAATAAGTTAATTTAAAATTCGATTTATCTCCATAGATTATTGCAAATATTATGAAATATTCCTTATTAATTGTTCTTCCAGTAAGTACAGAGTCTTTCACAGTTAAGCATGCTCCACTGTAGCCTCTACCCACATTTCTCTGTGTGTTTTGTGGTTACAGTTTCATTTTGGTTTTACCAGGAAGTATTCGGCATCTGCAGGAGACTTGTTTAGGCCAAAATTTGTTGCCAGATTATTGCTTAAGTTAAGCCGCACTTTGTTTATGTTGTTGTGGCTGTTATTATGCTTGTTGTTGTTGTTGTTGTTGTTGTTGTTGTGGTTGTTGTTGTTCATTCTCCTTTTCACATTTCCTATTTGCGGCTTTTGTGTCTTGTTAATGGCGCCTTTGGCAGTAAATAAGTTAATCAACTCGAGATGAATGAGCCTTAAAAATCGTGAATTTGTGTATAGCTAAGATATTACCAGGAAACTAAGTAAACTTTTGGCAATACCCGTGGCATAAATGAAGTTGCCACTCAAAGTGGCAATTTCTAACGGGTACTTGGGAATTCTATGGAAAGTGTCAGAAATTAAACTTTGAGTTGTTTACAAACTTGCTGTTTGAATTGCAAAGAAAAAGTTACATTTTTTAATACTTTAATGTTAAATAACGGAAGGTGTTAAAGTAGTTGAACTTTTATAAAGTTAGATTAATCAGTTTATAAATTTTTTTGCATAGTAAATGTTTTTTGAAGCCTATATTAAATGTTATTGATATATATTATGAGAGAAAAAGTTATTTTAATAAGTAGTTAGGAACCATAAAGTGATTCATAGTCTTATGCTTCCAATTAATTATAATGATGGTTAAATAAATGGTACTTAATGTACTTAACTTTAAGTCCGCTAATGTGAAAGATTTGTTTAAAAATAAATAGACAGACGGACAGAGAAACTAATTAACTTAGCTATTAATAACTGGCTAATACTAGCAGTTTAACTTTCTTAAAATTCAATTTATATATATTTCTTAACTTAATAAAAATACGTCCAAAATCATTTGAAAGTGAATAATCATATAGGAAGCGTGTCTACATTTAACAAAGCTCCTTAATAGCGGGAGTTATAGTAAACTGAGACTGCAAATTAAGAGATCCAACTCAATTGCCTTTCTCGTATCTGCAATCTGTAAACTGAGACTGAGACTGAAACTGAGACCGGGACTAAGACAGTTGCCGTTGTCGGTGCCAGTTTCAAACAGTTGACAGTCAACAGACACAATCTTTAATCGCCAAAGTTTTCACAGTTGGCTAATAAAGCTATCAATAGGCCAAGTTGGATGACAACTGCAACGGCAACAGCAACAGCAACTGCAACAGCAACTTGGCAACTATTTAGGTGCAGCAGCAACTGCATTCACTTTAAGCTGCGCTTTGTTGCAATTGCAGTTGGAGTTGGCCTTTTGGCGTCGAGAGTACTTAATCATAAATTGGTGGCATTATTTTATTGGTACTTACAGTCGCGACTCATGCCCGCTGAGAGGCATTTCTTAAAGCGGCAATATTGACAACGATTGCGATTCAGGCGAATAACTAAACACTTTCCGTCCCTCAGGCAACGATATTCGATTTGTTTTTGAATGCTGCGACGAAAGAAACCCTGTGTGAAGAAATAAATAGAAATTTAGTTATTTACTAAAGAGTGAAAGGGGGAAAACTTACCTTGCAACCCTCGCAGGAGGTTACACCATAATGATAACCAGATGCCTTGTCGCCACAAACTTTACAGGGTACAAATGATTTAGAGGAGACACCGTTGTTGTTGTTGTTGATATTCCCGTTGCTGTTGCTGCTGCTGTTGTTGTTGTTGTTAGTGTTGCTATTGCTGTTGCTGCTGCCGTTGCTGGAATCAACAATACCAAATTGTTGCTGAGCGTGCTGCTGTTGCAATTGCTGCTGCTGCTGAGAGTGTTGATGTTGTTGCTGATGTTGCGAGTGTTGCTGCTGCTGCTGCTGTGAGTGTTGCTCTGTAATGGCAAAGTGCAATTGTTGTTAGATTTGGAAAGTTGTCGCGCCTGTTGATTATGCAACACGACTTTACATTACTTCACATTACTCATACGCCGCATTAGCTTTGGCCGGCGCCAGCAATTGTCGTAATGGCAATTTGCTAAATGAGTTTGCTGGCAACACACAACTAACGACTATCGCCTGTTCCACATCTGCCACACTGCCATACGTTGCACACACACCACACACACTCTTGGCCATGTTGCCTCATTGCCTCATTTGTCAGTGACAACCAACGACAGCTCAGCTGTCAATAGTCCACCCAAAAACCCAACAAGATGGCAAATAAAAATTGTGCTCTAAGCAATTGCCACCACAAATATTCCCCGGACTTCCTTTTTGCCCCTTGACCCTTGTTTTCTGTGAAGGTGCTTTATAAAAGGTGAATCCACAAGGACAAGTGTCCAAAATGGAAATGGAAAATCAAATTAAATTAATGGAAAAGTAGCTAAATTTAAGTAACTATGTACGATCAACATTACTTTACAGTTACTGGAAAATATAATGTAGAATAATTATTCATTTGTAATTTTTAATCAGTTTCCAGGAAAAATCTATGCAAATCTAGAGACTCTTTAATGTTTCTCAAAATTAAGCAAATCAAATTTAAATGTATTCCACATTTTGCAAATATTATCAGGATTCCTTGACAATTTCCAGGAAATATTCAATTAAGCAAAGAAAATTTTAATTCAAGTGAAGATTAAAATATCAAATCCACATGGAACGTGCCACAATTTTCACAAACATAAAGAGTACAAAATCTATCAGGAGCATTACCTGCATTGTTTAAATGTTTACAGGGCATTAAGCAGTCCAGCAAACACTCTCACTGCCATTTCATTGCAGATTAAGTAATTTACATTTAAAAAGCAATTTATTTCAACTTTAAACGTGATTTCAACCACAAATTCTCTGTTTATTTAAGACAAAAAAAAGAAGACAGGGAAATGTTTTAGAAAAATGTATTTTCCAAAGGCAATTGCTGGAAAAACAACAATCAAACTCAAGTGCTGGCGGCAGCAGCTCAAAAGTACATTCAACTTTAAACAAATAAAAATAAAACAACAACAATGTTGCGATAAGGAAAAATGCCAAAAAATCACGTATACGCCACCTACACAGCAGAAAGAGAGAAAAGCTGGAAAACTGCAACAACAACAACAACGGCAACGGCAACTTTGTTGAAGTAACCACACAATTTTCACTGCAAGCGCCGCCGAAAATTTGCAATGCAAATTGTAGAAAAATAGAGGCAGACGAGTAGCAGCAACGAAAACAGCCGCAACAACAACAACAACGACAACAACAACAACAGCAGCAAGAAAATTGTTTGCTTCTTGGCATTTCATTTCATTTCAATTTGCCTTTTTCTAATGCACAAAAAAAAGGCAAATGAACTAAGCGCGGAGTTTTGAACTACGAGTTGTAGTTGCCGCAGCAATTGTTGTTGTTGCTGTTGTTGTTGTTGTTGTTGTTGCAACAATCGGCGTTGCCACACCTCAAAATGCGAAGCGAAATGAAATGAAATTAATGTGCAACTTGCACGCGCCAACACACACACACCGCACAGACGAAGGAAACGACAATTGTTGGTGGTAGGCAGAGGATGAAGAAGAGAAGCGGAAAAGCTGGAATGATGAGGGGAAATGCAGGGGAGAGGGGAAAGTCCCCGCGTTACGCGCTTGTGCAATTGAAAATTGAATTTTCAGCCAAAAGAGCTGAAGGAGCTGGCAGCAGCAATAGTTGTTGATAGAGGGAGAGAAGAGGTTGGTGGAGGGACAGCAAGAGGTGCAGAGGGAATTGGAGGCACACAACGTCTGGAAAATGTCAACGGCTTGGGCGGCAAAGGAAATTCAAGTGCCACTCGCAGTTGCAGTTGCTGTGGCTGTTGCTGCTGCTGCCATTGCAGTTGTTGCTGTTGCTGTTGCTGCTGTCGTTGCCGTGCTTCATTTTCGCGCTGTGTTCAAATGCAAATCACTTGGCCGCTTTTGTGAGTTGACAATTTAGACGCCATTGTTGTTGCAGCCACTGTGGTTTGGGGCAGGGTGAGGCAGCTGCCATTGTTGCTGTTGCTGTTGCTGCTGCTGCTGCTTGCCATTTCCGCGTTGTCAGACAGTGGCAAGCGATAGACAACCGACAACAGACAACCGACAACGACGACCAGTTCATAATTTTGTTGCAAGTTGTTTGCATTTCTCTTGTGCAACGCTGATAAAACAGACGCAAAGCGAAAAATGAAAATGGAAAAACTGATTGAATGCTAAGAAAATAACGCTGACTAGGCAGTGTGAGAAAGAGACAGAATGACAGACAGAGAGTCAGACAGACGGACAGACAATCAGTTAAATTTATACACTCGTAATGCCAACTGTAGTTGCCATCGTTAACGTCAACATCAACAGCAACAGCAACTAGTTTTGGCAGCGTTTTAATTTCCCTCTCCGTCTTCCTTAACTCCCCCTCAGCTCCCCTCTCACACTCTTTCTCTGTCTGTATCTACTAACAAATTAATTTGTTTGCAACTTGCTCACGCCTCACAGCTGGCTCGCTAATTGCCGCAATTAACTGCTGCAAATAAATCCTTGCCAGCGTGCAACAGCAGCAGCAACAACAACAACCAATTAGAAAGCAAGCGAAACGAGGAAAACGATATTGCCACCAGCTAACTTAAGTGGCAAGTGTCCAGTTAATCACAAAGGGCTTTCAATCGTCCATGTTGCAGCTTAACGCATTTAACAGAAACTGATTGTAAACATTTTCAATTTGTTTTAAAGATTAATCTTGAAATACACGGAAGACTTTTGAAAATTATGTTTGATTAATCGTAATTAAAAAGTAATTTTGTGGACAATTAACTAAAATAGAAATTATATGGCAACATATGGAAAATTCCTGGAAATAATTTTTACTATAAATGAAAATATGTTTCTCATATTTTCTCCAGCTTAAAGCTGTTAGTTTCTAGATATTAATATCTAGAGATGTCATCCTCTCGGGTGAAAAATTGAATGCTCTAGATTCTAAAGATATAAATTTAAATTATCTCTCAAACTCAATTATAGAACTTTTTAAAAAAAAGTCTTACCAAGTCTACCAATTCTATAAAATGCTGCGATATTACCATGTATCTAATTAACTTATTTTATATTAATTATAGCATTAAATATTACAATTACTTAACTATAAATATACAAAATCAATTTATTTGATTACTTCCCTGTTCAATCCCAAATTTATTCCCATAAATTCCCACACAATCGAATACAATTAAAGTCTTCACATAAAACACTTTTGCTAATCGCACTTTCAGGTTATTTATGAAAATGAAAAGACATTTTCATGGCTTTCAATTGCAATGCAGCATGCCACATGCTAGCATTCAGCTAGCAACATTGACAGACGTGTTGCAACATGAAAGCAATTTCCTTGCCACATCTCTCAAATGCGACGAATAAAACTAACAGCAACAGCAACAACAACAACGGCAACAATAGTAACAACAGCAACAACAAAAGCGAATTACATTCATTTTCACATTTTCCAAGCAGCGTCTTAATAGTTTCCGCAAAAAGGCAAAAGCAGAAGAGGAAGAGGAAAAAAAAAATCGAAGAGCGTGGAGATTGGGCGCAAAGAGAGAAGAGATAAAGACAACTTTCAAATAGTTGTTGCTGTTTGTTGTTGATGTTGCTGTTGTGCAATGCTAAATTTATTAACACTAAATTTCAGTTCGCCACAGCAACATTACACTCAGAATATTTAGCTGTACTTACAGAAAAACAACGAAATTTAAATTCAGAAAAACTTTTTTTATAATACAAAGTTTTCCTCCCATACAAAATTGTTGTGTTGTTAATATGTTGCTAGATAGTTTTTCTAAAATGAACAACTTACAAATAATTTTAATATTACTATTATACGATTTTTCTGAGTGTACCTGCGTGTCCTTTGCCTAGATGCGCAGCAGTTGAAGATGTTGCCGCGTGACCGGAGGAGGAGCTGACCGCTGACGTGGATGTTGTATGGCCGTTGAGTTGTTGTTGCTGCTGCTGTTGTTGCTGATGTTGTAGCTGGAGCTGATTGGATGGGTTGGCATTGAGTAGCGTCGAGCGATTGAAATGCTCAGCACTGGATGCTGACGACGATGATGATGATGAGGATGAGACGGTGACAGAACTCGAGCTGGAGGAGCAACCGCTGCTCCTGCCGCTGTCTGGTGATGAATGGGCGCCGGCGGAGCTGGAACTATTGCTGGCGGGACCAAACTGATGCACACTGCTGATGGTGTACAAAGCACCTCCACCATTGCTCAATGCCGTGCAGCTTAAATGTGCTGCTGTTGCTGCTGATGTTGCAGCGACTGTTGGTGCGGCTGCTCCAGCTGCGGCTGATGCAACTGTTGCTGTTGTCGCTGCACTGTAATATCCCTCACACTGCAGCAACTGCAATGGATCTGCTTCAATGGCACTCAGACAATGTTGCAGCTCCTCTGCTGCACCAGCAACTCTTGTTGCTGTGGTTGCCGTCGTCAACTGTTGTTGCTGTTGCTCCAGTTGCGGATCCTGTTCCTCGTCAGGATCAGAGTCTAGGCTACCTGCTTCACTGTAGGCTCCTTGGGTTGATGAATCCTCGGGTGTATCAAAGAAATGTAAATTAAAATCGGAATTTGCATCGAAACAAACTTCCGGCAATGCTTCGTTCTCTTCCTCTTCCTCCTCTGCCTCCTCTTCTTCTTCGTCCTCCTCCTCCTCTTCGTCTTCTTCCTCGTTGTCTGGCTGCTCCTGCTGTTCCTCCTCCACTTCCTCTAGATCTGCAATATTATTGTCGTCGTCCTGCTGCTGCTGCTGCGGCTGCAGTTGCAATTGTTGCTGTGGGCGTGACGATTGGCCCAAGTTCTTAACCACAGTGTCTATCAGCAGCGTATGGGAGCGTATTTGTGCCTGTGCCTGTGCCTCCAGCTCTATTTGGTATACATCCATGTTGCTGGCGTCGCTGCATTGGCATTCGCATCCATTATCATCAACAACATCATCACGCAAATTGAATTCAACACTGGCAACACTCGCCGAAGCGTTCTCAGCATTTTTATAGCCTTTTCCAGTAGTTGATTTGAATTTATGTTCTTTTTTTTAATGTTAGCACTTTCAATAAGCGAATAGAGCTTCCTGTTTCTTCCTGTTTTTAACACGAATCAGTAGCTAGCTATATAATATTGAACAGGGTTTAAGATAATACCAAGCAGCTCTTTAATCCAAAAGAAATAAAGGTGGAAAACCATTGAAATCATTTTATTTTGAAGCCAACAAACTAGTTTCGATTTAATTTTTATTTTATTATAAAATAGATCTGAAATTTTGTTTTTAATTTTGGGTATTCAAAAACTGTAATATATTTAATTAAACTCTCTAAAACGTTAGCTAAATGTTTATATTACTAATAAATCCCTAGAAAATCTTTATACGTTATTAGAACGTTTTTGTTTATTTTAATGATCTGTATTATTTTCTTTAAAAGTGCTGTAAAAAAAACTCTTAAATCTAAAATAGTTTTTCACACTTCACTTGAACACAAACTATAATTAATTAACAAATTTGATTATAATGCATTATGTGTGATTCACTTCCGTGATTGTTAATCTCGGTGTTGGCACTGCAAAATGTTCACACTGTTTGTAGATTCCTGCAGATGGATAAACAGGACACGTTCACTAATTAGACAAATTGGGGAAAAGGTGAGAGAAGTGCGCGGAGAAGGAAACGATAGGCAAAACGACGACGACGTAACTCCGGTTAGGAAAATGCCAAATGGAAAATTGTGAAAATGTGCGATCGCGCGTACAAAACTCTCGCCTCGACGAGATCCAAGCGCCAACTTCACAGCGCTCCAAATGCGCAACAGAAATTCAAACCAAACTGCAGAACTGCAGAACCTACGACAACTACAACTACAACGACAACAACGACGGAGCGCAAGAAAAGAACAAGAATAAGAAGAAGGCGCGTGCGTCTATGTGTGTGTGTGTGTGTGGAAAGAGCAGGAAAATAGAATGTGTGGCTGCATGGAGTAGGAAAAACTTTTGTAGCGCCGCACAGTGGTACACTCATGAAAGACAATTACTTGACGAAATTAAGAAATTTATGTAAAATCTTGGAAGGATAATGCAAAACTTTTAATACAGTTTGATAGAGTGTTGCTTATAGGTTTTAAATAATTTAACCCTTCTTTAAATTTGGGTAGTGCGTAATATTTATATAGTTCTTCTTGAACACATTGTATCTGAAACATATGCTATGGAATTTTATCTGTACTCCATTTTAAGCTTTTTATTTAAAAGACACATATTAAAAAGTTTTGACAAATCGACCCACTGTGCACCGTTTGAGCGGCGACAGCGCTGGCTGGGCACGAGGCTGACTCAGAAGCAGAGAAGAAGCAGTGAGAGCAGCATGAGGAGGGGGTGCTGTTGTTATTGCTTCTATCTTTCTAATCTGTAAACTACAAGAACAGCAACAACAACACGCACTGGCACTCTCGCTGCATGCTGTTGTTGTTGTCGCTTTTCTGCTGCACTTTTCCATTTGCTGAGGCGATTCTTTCTGTTCCTGGTTGCTATTTTCAATTTCTATTGCCCGTGGGCAGCTCTGCAGCAGCGACGTCGACGCCAACTTCAAGTGCACACACTCCACTCAAGATCAATTTCACACACACTACGACAGGCAACGGGCCGGGAGAGAACCGTTACAAAGTTTGCACTATGCAATGAGAGAGAGAATAAAGGAGAGAGCGCTTGGAGCAGGAGAATAGCAAAGTCAAAGAACCTTTTGCGCTCTCACTGCGTGTGTGTGAAAGAAAAATAAAAGAGAAAGAGCGAGTTCTAAAATGCGGAAGTAAAATTGTTGCAGTTGCACTCACTGTACTTGCTGTTGTTGTTGTTGCTATGCAGTAGAAAGTGCCAAACTAGTTTTGAGCCAAAGATTTTGAAGCAACGCTTTGAGCAGGCAAAATCTTCTGCAAGACGCCCGCAACATAGCGGAAAAGAACTTTAAATAGAGAAGAAACGGAATGAGTATGAAGACAGTAAAGAGTTACAGTGAAGTTAAGGTTGTATGGTGTTTAAGTAAATAAATTAGATACATATGTATGTACATATGTACAATATTTTTTCCAGGCTACATTTTTTTTAAATCATACTATTTGCAATACCTGCTTAACATCAAATCAATTAATCACATCAATAGACTCCTTGGTGTCCTTCTGTAGATCATCATAACTATCCCTAAGAATATATTACACTTTCCATAGAGCCCCACTCATTGTATTCCTTTCTCCAATCGATGGCACAGGAAAAAAAGTAGACAAAAAAAAGTTGAGAAAATCACCCAAGTGCTTTATGCGCACAATTTTCCTACACACATTCACACATTTCGCAACGGTCTCTGTGGCGCAACCGCCTCACACATTTTCCATGACGAATGCCTGGCACAAAAGAGAAGCAACGAAAGTCAATGATCAGAGTGCGGCGACAGCGACGCTGGCAGCGACTGCGGCTAGTTTGCTATTTTTTCAACGGCAGCGAAAGCAACAGAAACTGTAAATAACAAGAAAACGGCAACAATAACGCTGACGTCGACGACGCCAACGCCAACGAGGATCGAAAGCGAAAAGTCAACGACAACGAAGACTTCGTAAAACCGACAAGCAAACGAACGATCACCCGAACGTATGTGAGTGCGTCCGCCCGCCGCCCCCAACAAACGTAACATGTTCGATTGCATTTGCCTGATAAAACCTGATCTCCACAAGCACAACATACACACACACCCATGCAAGACGCCATAAGACACGCGACGTCGCAGTCGCAGTCGACGTCGACGAACCAGGAAGAGAAAAATGAGCAGCTGCTGCAGCAGGCGATGATGATTGTGTAATCGCTGTGAGTGTATGCGTGTGTGTCTCTACGAGAGAGTGCACTGTGGGAGCTTTAACCACTTTATTGAAATTAATTAAGTTCAAATTTAAGGCAACAATTAAATAGAGTTTCATAAAAATCTAAAGCTCTAGCTGAAAAGATTAAAAGATATTTCATCGGTTCAAGCTTATCAATATTATGAATATATTATGAAATTTGCATGTTAGTTAATAATGAATTTAATTCCAAAAAAAAGGTTAAAAGATCCCATAGTGGAGTGTGAGCGAGCGTAGACATCAGAGTGGATGTGTATGTGTGCTTTGAGTGAGAGTTATTTGCCCCTTCACCACATCCACGTGGACTGTTGTTGTTGTTGTTGTTGCTGTGCCCATTGCCTATGCCAATGATTGACCATGCCCACTTTCTGGCATGCGCCCATTGCATTTCACTTATCAACGCAGCGACGCCGGCAACTGCTGCTGCTGCGCTGCCGTTGCTGCTGCTGACGCTGTTGCTCATGCTTTTTTGCGTTTTTTTTTATTTGCTTGTCTAAGTTCAATGACTTGAGTAACGTCATGGGCAGCAACAACAACAATAACAACGAGAACAACAGCAACAAAGTGGCGCAAATGCGTTTAGTTTTATTTATTTGCTCATTATTATGCCCCTGCTGCTAGATTTCTACAATTCTTGTTTACTTTGCACATTTTTTTCATAGTTTCTGCTATTGTGGTTGGTCTTGTTGTTGCTGTTGTTGTTCTTGCTCTTGTAGCTTGTTGTTGATTATTGTTGTTGCCTTGGGGCTTGACTGATATGATGGCAACAAAGCTGTAAACAAGCTATAAAGTAGGCATTAGAAATTATCACTTGGAGTGAGAAATTATGACTTTTCAACTGGATTAAGAATTATTTGATTAAGCTTGAAGGCGATTTCAAATTGAATTCAATTTAGAAATGGATACGCTTTGAATACAAATAATTAACATACATTTATCTAACATATTTATGCATCTATCGTTAATAAATAAAACAAATTATGATACAACAAATCTTACGATTTTTAAATCAGATATGCCCCAATTTAAAACTGAATTGTTTGAATATTTGACATAGCACACTTTTGGGCGATCAGCTCATTACCAAATTTAATGATTACAATCTATTGTTAAAAAAATGCTGACTAAAATGTAAAACAATATTAATGTAACGCCTTATAAAGAATATTATATTAAGTAGTTTCATTCTAATCTTAAATATAGATTATTTGGAATTTGATCCCGCTAAATAAAATTGTAAATTACGTATACGAACTTAAATGTTACATTTTGTTTATTAGCTTATAAAGTTTATTTCGCATTTGAGAGCATTTTAATGAAATTATAAGACAAGACGTGAAGCTTGACATTGTGCTGTGTCTCTGGGAATAAAGACATAAACCTTTTCTGGCAACTTATCGGCCAACAATCTAACAGACTATTTAAGTTGAAAAGACAGCAACACGCCTGGCAAACTTTTGTCCCCAAGCATCTTCAACAACAACCGCCCGCTGTTTGTGCCAGAATCTTTCATGTCAGAATGGCAAAGCACACAAAATCCATATAAACGTCACACACGATGCCACAGCAACAGTAACAACAGCAACAGCAACTACAACAACAATGAGAGCAGCAGCAACCACATGGGCCTAGAGCACAGATTGTTGCCTGTGGCATTCCTGGTCAACACTTCCAAATATGTGTGCATGTGTTTGTGTGGACTTTTTTGTGTGTGGCCGTTGCAACAACGGCTGTTGCAGCAAAGCTGAAACCCAAACCCAGCACAAAAGACATTTTGTGGCATGAGGCAGCAGCAACAGCAACGGCCACAACTAGAGGCATGTGCAATGTTTGCTTGAATGTCAGCAACCTCAATAAAATGTTGCGATTTTATTTGTTGTTGTTGCTCTTATTGTTGTTGTTGTTGGTGTTGCAGTCGTTCTTTTCCTGGGTCATGATCTGTTTCGTGAGAGAAACTGGGCAGCTATAAATAACAGAGTCAGAGCGAAAGCAAAAATAAAACTATATCTAAGCAAAGTGTAACAAACGTATCATATACCCTGTAGATGAGTTGCAGGAACGCAGGCTATTTTGGTTTCACAAGAACAAGGACCTTTTTCCAATAGCCAGATCTAAAAGTACTCATATCTTGAATACAAATCTCTCTATATATTCTAATAACATATTTTGGAAAGCATATGTCCCATCATATGTCGTAACAGAGTGTCTGCTAGTCTTTAATTTGTATATTTTATGTAAGAGTATACATACCCAACAAGATGTCGCTGGAAACGGAATGCGAACTCAGCGATGAGGTGTGTCCGTCCGATGGACTTTGGGGTGGTTCTCTTAATGGGCTGCTGGGCGTTGTGGGTGGTGTATTGAGGCAACGTTGTGTACCCAAAGTTGCAGCTGCACTTCCAGTTGTTGTTGTTGTTGTTGATATTGCTTCTCCAGTTGTTGTAGGCGTATCAGTGCTACGAAAATAAGCAATCGAAAGTCTGTAAAAGTAAAAGGCCAATTTTAATATAAATTGATTTCGAATTAAATTTCATTGTCAATGTCAAATTTAATTGAAATGCAATTAATCTTGCTGACCTGGCTTAAATATTAAAATGATTATCGTTGGCCCTCTTGTCTTAAGTCCCTTTTCAACCTCCTTTTCAACCCTGTCCCTTAAGTATTGGCTCTTGTTTACCCTTATTTATTCGCCTTTTCCACGTAATTGATTGGAAAAATGGCCATTCATGTTGAGTGCAGTCGAGCAGAGCCAACTGCAAGCTGTTTGGATTATTCAACATCTCGAACCCCAACCCCAATCCCAATCCCTATCTCAACCTCAATTCCATTCACAATCCCGAACCCATTCCCATTTCTGTGGATTGTGGCATACTTCTTAGCTCGTTATTGCACGTAATTGGCCATTTTCCTGGCAGTCCGGCACAGAATTTATTGAATATCAACAATTGTGGGCGATAGAGAAAAAGAGGATATGCCAGAAACTGGGTGAACAGTTAACAATGTCAGCCACTTTGATCGATAGTCCGGTCTTAAACGGCAGCAATAAATAAATGGGGGAAAAATAGGAAAAGGGTTCGTCGTAGTTTTCGCTTTAATATTTAATACTAATAAGGCAAAGGTTGTGCTTTAAATAGAATTAATACACTTTCAGTCTTGACTTTTTTGAAGTCATTTAAATAATGAAAAAGGTTAATTAAATAAAGGTTTATCTTAAAATATAATAAAATGTTAAAGCATTTCAAATAAGTAGAAAAAGAATTCGCTTTAATATATATTCAAATATCGCTGTAATGCATATTCGCATTACGTATACGCACTGTCGTCGCTGCGCTACTGCTCCCTTGTAAATATTACTCATACGCACTGCAGTTCTTCCCGTTTCCATTCCCATTCCCAACAGAAACCAACTTGTTTTGCGGCATCCTTTCACATCTGACAGCAGCCACAGAACAAACAAATGCAGCTAACTGCAGAACGACTAGGATATACCCTTTAAATATTGTATAATAAATATAAATTTGTAGGTCTATTGAATTCAATTTCTGCATATTTTTGTCTTGAAATCTATTCAAATATTTTTAACAACAATGAAGTAACCATCCAGAAGGTAACTCCAAGTCAATTTACAATTTATAAATAGTACATCCTTTGACTATTTTATGCCTTTGTCACATACTTCTTTTTATATTGTACATACCCCTATGCCTATGTGTATAAATAACAGGACACTCTAAAAATCAATATACGCTTTACATGCCCATCTCCGAGAATGTAATCATATCGTTTGGTTTTCTGTGGCGCAACTTCATCTCCCGTATCCCCATATGTCTCCACATTTTTAGATGGCTCCATGTTTGATGTTCTATGCCTCCACTGAGCTTTATTGCATTTTGCTTTGTCGTCGCTCTTCACTGATGTCCTCAGCTCAGGCATTTGGAATTCCGTGCTGCCAATCTATTCCTCCATTCCCTCTCTCTACACCCTTCTCTATCCCTGTCTATTTCTATGTGTATCTTGTAGTTTGCTTTTACAATATTTCCACGTTGTTATGCACTTCACACAAGTGCTGCATCCCAACAAGCACTCGAAACAGAGATTGTAGTTGCTATCGTTGTTGTTGTTGTTGTTGTTGTTGATGTTGTCACAATATTTTCGCTTTTCGATGCGCTGCTCGAAAGCACAAGTGAAATATTTGCCCATGTGGCGTTTTAGTTTCTGCCAAGAAGAAGCCGATTTTCCGCTTTTCCTTGTGCCTACGAGTATCTACTATATTCTCTGTGAGTGTGTTTGATTTTTCCACTGGGTCTTTTCTCTTTCGATGCTTTTCTGTGCTAAAATGTGCAAAATTGAACTTTTGATTTATGCATGGAGAAAGGAATCCTTAAAAGGAGAAACACCAGAGAATCGACCGCGTTCTGAGAAGTAAAATCTCATCATTTGTTATGCGGCAACGTTTATTTGAGGCGTTGTCTCCGGCTGCCACTTGGTCCATGTCATTTTCACATTTGCACTCATCAACACCCAGCATTATGAGGCGTAAATGTGCTACGTGGGCGTGGTATGCCGGCAAACAATAACAGCAACAACAATACAGAGCGAAAGTTACTGCGGCTTTTGTGTGAGTGTGTGTTGTATGTAGTTTGTGGTGTGTGGTGTGTGTTGGGGGCAGGAAGTAGGTTAGTGGCTCACTCGTCAACCAAATGAATGATGAGGAGCAACTGCAGCAACAGCAACCGCTACGCAGCTCCTGGATGCTTAAAACTTTTGTTATTTTTTCCCCTTTTTTTCCATTTTGTTTTCTTTTTTTCCTTTTTTTTTATTTTTCAAATTATGTGAGAGACACAAAAGGCACGTGGGGAGAGGCTGGCACTTGTGCCTGGGCAATTGTTTGGTTAATTAAAAAAAAAAACAGGGTATATAAAATGAAAACAGAAAACAGAATAAAAAGCGAGAGCATAAAAACTATGGTGCTCAGGTGTGGTCATAAAAAAATGGAGCACATGCTTCCACGAGTATGCATATACAGTTCGTCAGGTAAGTGTTTAGACAAAATGAAAATAATAATATATGGGTTATGTATTTTATTTTTAAAAAATAGTTTAGCATAGGAAATCTTACATTTAAGCCCCATAAAACTTTTGTGTGCTAATAACCACAACAAAAAGGAAGAAAATAGTATTGAGAAAAGCATAGAACTGCATAATAGATTATCGGACTTTTGTATTTGTTAAAACGCTTATTTGAATAACTATATGTAAGTTTATAAACACTAACCTGGTTTGCTCGATGCACTGATGTTGCTGCTGTTGTGGTTGTTGCAATTGCTCATTATGATTCAAACTTTTTGAGTTTGAATACTCCATGGGTTGCCGGCCCTCAAGGGGGCTGGCCGTTGTTGAGTACTAGCACTAAAATACATTTAAACAGCTGCTGTTTGTTCGCTCAGAGGTTCAAACAAGCAAACAAACTAATAACAACAACAAATACAACAATGATCAAATCTATAGGCGAAACTTTTATACGCTGCGCCTCAAAGATGCCATGAAATTTTTATTATAGCACTTTCACTGGCGTTAACTTGAAATTTAATAGCGGCTTTTTACGTAAAGCAAAGCTTTTTTATGTTCAGTACTTATAGAATTATTTAACAACTAATTTAGACCAACTCTCAATGTTTATTTTAGTGTGCACACTTTTGTTCATTCGTTGGATTCGGCATTGCGGAAATGCTGTCGCTGTTTGTTGGTTGCACTCATAACTGGCATATAAAACTGTAAATCGGCTTTTGGACACTGCAACGTTGCCCGCTGCTGTTTGGAGACCGAGCGACCAGCCAGCCTCTGGGCCGAAAAGCACGACGACAGCGACAATGACGACGATGACGACGACAACAAAATGCAGCAAAACTTTTTTAAAGCTGCAACGGTACAAACACACGTACCCCATTGCAGGTGAAGGCACAGGCACAGTCACAGGATGTACCGCTGAAAGGAGAGCCAACAAAACAATCACATGGTGTAAGCTCGCCGCAACAACAACAACAGCAACAGCAGTCCCAAATACATAACGGTGCCGCAAAAACATAAACAGAGAGCCATAGCGTCAAGCCGACATGGCGACGAGAGAGCGGTATATAAAAATGGCAGACTCAAAATGAAGGCAAATGCAGTTAAAATAGAAAACGCAGAACAACATTTATTATTTTCCATTTCCATTAGTACTTACTTGAAGTTGTTTAAGGAATTTGTAAATTGAATACCAAACAATTGCTAAAACATCACTTTAATACGCTGTGTAAGTTTATACTCTGCCCAAAAGTTTCTACTCTCACAGCTACACTCTCACGCCGGCGCTCTCTTGCTCTCACTGCACTGTGCTCTACCCACGCGCTGCAGAATCGCGTGCACATAATGGAAATGAGGTCAGGGCCGTTTTGCTCACGCTGACTACCCGCAACGCACACACACACATTCACACACACTAGACATTCTCAAGGAAAGCTTTTAAATTGTTTTGTTTTGAGAGCTTTCGAAGAACTCTCGTAGAACAAAAAGTAATCGAGAAGAACTCAAGAAGGAGCACAAACAATTTTCAGTTTCATTTATAGGTACACAAATTTCGTTTAATTATTAGTAACAAATATATGCTGTATAAATACGTACTTTAAAAGCTTAACTGTTAATGTATTTATAATTGAACTTAAAACGTATACAAAATCGAGCACCGTCTAAACATCATCAAAATTCATAAGAACAGAACACATAAATACTACAAAGAGAGATGGAGAGAACACAAAAGATAAACTTAAAAGCTTCCACTGTAAATATTTTAAAAATGGTCTGTAGACTTTAGGCACTTGCGGTGTCGGATTAGAGTTCAGTTAAGTTTCAATTTCAGTAAATTAACAAAAAGTAGTATAATTATAATTAGTTGGCAAACACATTGAGGGAGCATTTCCACTACACTCCTCATAATTCTTTTTAGCTACACAGTTTTGTAAACAGGCACATTTTGGCTTCGTAATTTTGTTGCATTGGTTTTGCAACTATTTTTACTCTTCTTTTTGACTGTGAATTAACGCTTCATCTTCTCCAGAATTGGCACTACCATATCGAACTTAGGCCGCTTGCCAGGATCCTCATTCATGCATATCGAGATAAGTTTCGCCATATGCGAGGAAGTACCAGGTGGTATTTTTACCCTCAGTCCTTCCAGGGCAATCTTCATGCCACATTCCATAGGCGACCATTCGGCAAAGGGTACCTCACGTGTAGTCAACTCCCAGATGATAACGGCAAAGCTCCACATGTCGGAGGCCTCCCAATTCCGATCAGCCGGCTTTCGTTGCAGCGCCTCTGGTGACATCCATGCAGGCTGGTAGATCCTTCCCTTCTCCTGGAAGGAAAACTTGGCATCGCCCATATTAATCCTTGCCGTTAGATCATCATCGATCATAACGTGATGACTGTTCAAATGATAGGTTGGTATAATCCGTTCCAGCGAATGCAGGAAGGCCATTCCACGTGCAATATCCAAAGCAAAGTGCACTGCTTGACTGGTGTCCACCACAACGCCCGAGGCGCCATGCAACAGATTGAACAACGAAGACCGTGGCATGAACTATAGATTTATGAGGCATTAAGACATGCAGTTAAAAAGTAGGACAATTAATGCTTACCTGACTAATGACCACCAGATTGGGAGGTGAATTGCAGGCACCTATGATGGGCAAAATGTTGGGATGCGAGAAAATACGCAGCTTGGGAAACTCCTCGTTGAAGTCACGCGAAATACGCGATGTGCATTGACGCACAGCTAGAATCTGTAGATGAAAATGATATAAAGTTTAATAGACATATATCATTATTAGTTGCTTAAATACTGACCTTGGCAATAACATCGTTCTTTTGCCAGCGTCCACGCCAGGTCTCCCCGGAGGGCGTCACTGACAGCTTCGTGTGCAAGTCCAAATCGCCCATGCTGATGCCCTTGAAACGGGACAAAGTGGCATCCCGTGAGCGTGTCTTCATGCCCAGCCAACTCTGCTCCTTGAAACTAATGACCTTCATCTCCTGGCCACTCTTCTCGGCTAGATCCTGAATACGTTTGCCCAGACTAGGCTTGGCCTTGTCCACAGCCGTATGACCATCCTTATTGGCAATGCTGACCAAAGCGCCTGCGTTTAACAGATCCTCACAGATCATATCATAGCCCCAGAAGCAGGCATAGTGAAGGGGCGTGTTTCCATGCTCATTGACAGCATTCACATCCGATCGCTCGCGAAGCAACTGTGTGAATCAATGAATATGTATATTAGTGTGTGTGCTTATACGCGTCATCATTAAATCAACTCACCATTTGAACCACATCGCGATGTCCGTGGGCGGCAGCCAAATGTAGGGGAATGTCGTCGCCCATGTTGGTGGCATTAACGCGAGCTCCGCGTTGCAACAACGTCTCCACAAGCTTGGCATGCCCCTCCTTGGCCACCCAATGCAATGGACTGAAGCCATGATCGTCACTGCAAGCATTAAGAGAGAGCGAGCGAGAGAGAGAGAGAGTGAGAAACACACACAAGCACATATTTAAATTTGTTGTTTACACAACACAAGAATAAATCATGACGTCACTCGTCGACACATTCCATCTCAATTGGCTTTGCTTATGGGTAGCCCAAAATAGCAAATACTATTAAAATATTTAATGTACTTTCAATCCATGTTGCTGGACTTAACATCAACACTTTAGTTCATTTAAAAATCATATTAAAATCCGCTTTTACCCCAAATTCATATCATGCTCAGTCTCATCCAGCCAAAGGCGCACTTGAATTGAGTTGCCCTCGCGGCACCAGTGAAATATATCCTCCATATTCTGCACTACACTCGTTTATTATATACTTTAACAATGTTTTGAACACAAATTGCACTTAATTTACATTTAAAAAAGGTTTAAAAACTATAAAATTGCAGCAGTTGTTTGTTATGTTGTCGAGCTGCAAAACTATCGATGGCTGTTTCGATATACCAAATTTTTGGTTTTGTGCTCCACTATCGATGGCGATTTTACCATATTGATAGTGTTCCGCAATTTTCCAACGATGGCCACACTGTTTATTTTTGGTCCGCAAAATGTCTAATTAAAAGATTTGAAGTTCACTGAAAATTTGAATTATTTAGCCTTGAATGTGAATGAAAAAGGGACGTATTTGACATGCAACTCATTCGGCAATGTTGGCGCCATCAGTTGCGCTGTCTTTTGTCTGGTAGCGCAACAGAAATACGCCACCTAGTGTTTGGTTTTATAAGTACAATTAAATAAATATAACTATCGAAAACCAACAGTCGAATATTTTTTTGCAGCCCTACTTATTCTAAACGTTTCGATAAAACTCTAATTGCCAAAAACGTGCGTTTGTTTTTGTTTAAAAATAGTTGTTTGTTGTTAAAGAAAGAGTATTTTGAAGCTTCACTATGAAACTAAGCACTTATAACTTCCTGACATCGATGGCCATCAAGGGTGTCAAGGTGGGCTATCCTTTAAAGCTGACGGTGAGTTTTGCCAACTTTGTATTGATTGTTTCATGAATTTAAGTTGTTTTTTGCAGATCAGTAAAAAGGATGTGGTGGAAAGTGAATTTAATCCTGTATTTATAGAGAGGCTGCTGCCCAAACTCGATTGGTCAGCCCTATATGGCGCTGCGCAGGTGGTAAGTGGAATAACCTTTGCCTATATATTTAGAGGAATCTTCATTTCAAAGTCTTTTATCCTTACAGGCGGAGTGTGCTGAGGACATTCCTGAAACGCAACCCGAGAATATTACCGAGAACGAGCAACTTTTACAGAAACTACATCACCTGTTGTTTGAAATCGATGTGCTCGAGGGACAGCTGGAGTGCCCCGAAACAGGAAGAGTATTTCCCATAACCGATGGTATACCCAACATGCTGCTAAATGAGGACGAAGTTTGAGGAACCCTAAACCCACATATTAATAACGTTTGTACCACAAACACGCATATTACTAGGTTTAGTTAATTTTAAATATCGATTTATATATCAAGCTGCAAAGTTTGTTCATAAAAAATGTTGGTAATACAATCACGAAAATAATTAATTTGAGATTGGATGGAATATGTGAGTATGTGTGGATGTGCACGGTATGCTTAAATATTAATGATTATTTGTGCAGTTAGTCAAGTAATTGTTTTGATAAATACAAACATTCACATATCATTTCTTTATTATTTACTTTATTAGAGCTGCCTATGGTTCTCAGCACAAGGTATAAAATAAAAAGCTACAATGGGCTTAACTATGAGTAGAGTTTCGTTTTTAATTAAAACCGTTACCTGACTAACTGTATGTATTTTAGGGAACACTTAGAGCAAAATGCGTTACGACATGTAAAAGTCAAGTCTAGATTACTGCAGGGTTCTTTGGTATGGCAGCTTCTACATTTATAATTTTGGCACTCGAAAGGACTTTGATTTGAGCCTAATTCTAGTTGCACTTAATATTGGCGTAAATGCTGCCCTTGGCCAACTCCTTTTTGGCGCCTTTGCACAAGTTCTCATTGCGTCCTGTTGGCTTATAACTGCGTTCAGCTGCCAACAAACTTGAATCGGGTCCTTGAGCAGTTTGTTTTTGTGTTAACGAAGTGTTTGGACCATTCCAAGTGACGTAATCAGCGCTATGTATTAAAAGATAAGTTTAAAGCAATATTTAGGCTAAGATTTGACCGACTTACAGCAAGAGATTCTCATCGGCGCCTTTGGTTAACTTAGAATTGGGACCTAAAGTCGCCATGCGTTCGATAAGAGATTGAAATTCAGCGGATTCCGAATTATGTGAGTTCTCCAAGTGCGCAGAAAGCTGACGTTGTCTGTTGGGGAAATAAAGAAAATTATATTTCATTAATTTAGCATTTACAATTTAATTTGGGAAGCCTAAATTTTGTGCATGCCCAAAAAGAATTGCGAATCAAATTAAAAATAAGCAGAAAACGTGCAAAGTTAAGTTTCAAAAAACATGCGCATTATGTTAGAAAATCGAAACGGTTAACGGTTAAATTGGTAACGGTTATGGGCATACTTCAGTGAATCGGTTTTGGCGCGCGAACGACACTCGATGACCTTCGTTATGGAGCTGGCCGAGCCGGATACTAATGATGAGGACGTCATAGATGTTGCATAGGAGGAATAGGTGCTAGCATTGCTGTAGTTGTTGTTGTTCTGGCTGTTGTTGTTGTTGTTATTGTAGTTGTTGTTGTTGCAGGATGAGCGTGCCAGGATACTCTTGGTGGTTAAACGTTCATAGCATGGAAGATGTGGTGATTGTGCAGGTGAAACATATGAATGTGATGATGATGATGATGGTGATGTAGTTTGCACATCATTATCCTTATCTTGCTGTTGTTGTTGCTCCTGTTGTTGTTGTTGTTGCGGTGGTTGTTGTTGCTCCTCCATCGGGGAATTACTAAGGATAATCTGTGTGGTGGTCGTTGAGGGTGTCGTGACATTGATGGATGGCAAATGGCGATGTACCTTATGTGGCTTGCTAGTGTTGCTAACGATGATAATGATGATGATGATGATGGGCAGTGGGCGTGGCAGCGCGTAGCAAACAAGCAAAGGTGTATATATGTGGTATATGTGATGTGTGGCAGCAACAAAGGTTTACAGAGAAAATAGGCAATCGATTAACAAAACTGATAAAGCAGAGAGAGGCAGAGAGACAAGAGGCAAAGAGAGGAGCAGCCTGACAACTGAGGTGGGATGATTACCAAAACAGAAGCTTCTCAGCTCAATCTAAGCCACCTTTACTTACCTGTGTGTGACAGATCCATCCACCTGCTCTACTGTCAACGTCTTGCAACTCTCCAGTGGCATGCTTTTAACAGTGGCATGCTTCTTATGACGCTGATCATCCTCATCCTGGACAATCTGCAAGATTTGCGTGGCACGATCCTCGTCATAATTAACCGACTCAAGAGCCATTAAAATAATGCGCTCGGCAACCTGTGGATACTTCTCTTTGAACATGGCTTCCACTATAAAAGATAGAAATAATTTAATAGATTAAGAATAGAATAGAATAGAATACGGAACAATGGAATAGATGGAAATAGAAGTGATGATAATCTTACTGTCTGTTTTCTCCTCCGCCGTGTAATCCTTGGGACGCAGTGGAATATGCTGCACGCCTGAATCGTTGCCTGCTTCCTGATCCTGTCCCAACTGCGGTGGTCGATTGTTGGGTCTGTGTGGTTGTTGCATATCCCTTTTGATATAACCCAATGATATAAGCTTCTCTGAAGCAAACTGCACATTGTTATCCGCATTGGCCAAAACATCCAGCAGCAACATCTCATCCGCCTTGGGAAATATATTCTTCATGTATCTGAGAATATGGAAAATCAGTTTAAATACATTTCCAGTAAACATACGAAAATAGTTAGTAGAAGAAGTCAAGCTAGCTTGGAAAGTATTACGAGGAATATCCAAGTTGAAAAGCAATTTTAGTTAAGGAAAAGCCTTAAAAGTTATTGCGTTGTTAACAGGAGATGTTATTGTGACGATAACAGGAAGTAATGATGGTAAATACTCTTAACCCAGTTAACATAGGTTAAACTATGCCCAATTTCCATTAATTATTCTAATTAAAATTGTTGTAACAATAGATGTTATTGTGAGATTAACCAAAAGTAATTATGTTAAAGTTGCACATCACTATCAGTTAACTATTAATCTGTCACATTGACATCTTGAATGTTTGGATTTCCCCCATGTTGATTTCCTGATTAAATTCCCATTAGTTGATTGCTTTTCATCTCTCATTCTCTGATTAGGGCGCACCTCAATTTCATTTTGGGCGACGAATGTGGTTTGGGCGAACTACGCCACTGCGGAGAACCATGAAGAGCTGCTGGTGCAGTGCCCACAGCAACAGCTCCAGCTTGTCCAGAGGGTGGGCCACTTTGCATGCTCATGAGACTACCGAAACGGCCGCCGGGCAGGGGACTTGCCGTACGGGATGTGACTGGGACTGTGACCCGGCTAGAGCCCATGTCCAGGCGACGCGCTGGTGGTGTCATATAGAAAGCAGAATTGCTGTGGAACAGATGACGCTGAGCGGGCGGGGTAACAAATGGACCTGGCATCGTCACCGGATGCTTCTCCACCTGCAAGGCACTGATGACGACTGCCTCGCGATTATAATAGCTGCTCAAATTGGTTAAAAGTTGGGGTAGATTAGTAAGCGGGGTTAGTGTGTGTGGCAAGTGTGGCATGTAAGTAAGTGCAACAAGCGGCAGCGTGTGAGAAGATAGAAGATACATAGATACATATATACAAAGATTAGCAAGGATAATGTGCCTAGTGTCTAGTAACGATTCTCTTACCGTTTCAAAAGCAAACGTATGTGATTCTCATCCGCAGTGGGAAACATATTTTGTATCTTGGTTACAACAGCATGTGTTTCCGCATGATGACTAAACGAGGTCTCCTGGATGGTTGAACGCCGTGACATGTTGGACGCCAGACGAGCACGCTGGAAGGGCAACGGCGAGGACATTTCCTGTGGTGAGGAATATGACAGCGTAATGATTAAAACTTTTAAAATAAAATAAAACACATTAAACGGGAACTATTTTCTTCTTGTAAACTATTTTAAACTTGTAACTTAAATTAAAATTGGATTTTTATTTATTTATTTTGTTTATAAAACTCTTGCTTTCTAATTTAATCGAAAAAATTTTAAAGTCTTCTTACTTCTAATTTGTATAATAAAAAGTAATATATTTAAAAATAATATTCAAAATATGTGGGTTTTCCTCATGTAATCTTCTCAGATACTTTTATTTGATATGCCAAGGAGTAACCTTTAAACAAGATAAGTAGGGAGCTGCCTCAATAGTTCAATGACTTACCAGTTGTCCTCGGGAGGATGCGGAGAGCAAAGGACTCGTTGATAAATTGTGCAATGCGGGCTGCTGACGTTGTTCTCGTTCCTGAAAAGCGCGCACAGCCGTTAAATTGTTGCTGGGATACACAACGTGAAAGGGGGAGCTATGATGCGAGCTCTGTGTCAAGGGCTATAAATGCAGAAATGTAATTTAATTTAATTGAATTTACTTGAATCTCATTTAAGTGAGACGTGGCCTGCAACTTGACTCACCTGCAGCGGAATGGACTCTGTTGAGCAGCGTTCGTTTTGCAACTGCTTGTAGTTGCGTCCTCCACGCGGATCCTCCAGCTGCATGGCCTTGGTCAGATAGTTTATATAATAGCTGCAATGGGCACAAATGACAGTCAATTGTGTTGCATCATAAAAGTGCAAATCAAAGGCCATAAAAAGGACCCCGACCCACAAGTAAACGAAAGCTTCCTTCTTATGCAGGGGTTGATTTTTGTTTCAGATGCTTCAACTGATGGGTTTGTTTGGTGGTGAATTTTCTCAGCACACACATTGATAGCACATTTGGGAAATTTGCGGTTATTTGTGTTGCTTGTAAAAAGGGTAAGGTGAGAGGTGAGGTAAGCGCCTAAACAGTGACACGTGCCAAGTAGCTGCCAAAAGGCAGACGTTGGCAACATCATCACATTTGACAGCTAATCTTGGCTGTGATTGCAGCAGCAACAGCAGCAGAAGCTCAACTGGAGACGAGACTTGACGCCAAGTAGCTACTTGAATTTAACGTATGACAAGTCGCTGCTTAATTGCACAGAGCATCACAGAGGCAACAAATGTGAAGTTGAGAAGATACGAGCACAAGTTGCAAGTCTGTCTTTGCGGAAGTGACACAATTTATGCCTCGAAATGGGGCCAATTGACGTTGCGGGCGACTTTGTTAGCTTCAAGTGTCGTTATAAGCATAATGACTAGACATTAAAGGCGGCAACACAACTAGAAGTACGCAAATGTTGCTGTTGAAATATGAAATGAAAGCAACTTTTACTGTACAAAAAGTATGCTATCTGAGAGGAAATTACGGCATTGATTTATAGCACAACCCTGATGTGAGCCCTAAAGCATGCTATACCGTTCTCTTTAAGCCAAAGTAATTACTAAGCATTCAACATTGTTTCTGCTTAAATACACTTTGGTATCGTATTTTTAGCATCTAAATATAACGTGCTATTTGAAGGAGTTCCGCGAATCCACTTGGCATTTAAGTCGACTCGTCGGGCAATCAATTTTCGACCCATCCCCTAAGTGAGTTTCCATGGCATTCTCTTACACACAGCTTAAATGCCGTCGCCTAAAAGCATGCAATGAAAATTAAGCGCGTACATTGTAAACTGTACACAGTGTGGCCACCTACACCCCCTCCCACACACGTATATTCCTATTTCTATGACATGCAACAACAATTCAATGGTTGTTTTACTCGTTTTTAAGCTGCATGTATAAATATTTATGAGGTTTTTAATGAATTTCGCCGTCAATTGCTTACCAGTTGCCCGTCGTTTGATCATATTTACAATCCCAGCCGGGCGGCAATTTTTGATAGCCGCCATGTCCATTGGGTGCATCGCTCATATTGGATGCTCAATATTTGACGTATCCACACTGTACGTTTATCCTTTTTCGTATTTTTTATGCTTCTGTTTTATATGTATTTATGTATTTATTTTTGTTGAATATTTATGGGTATTTAAACAGGAATTCGCAGCTTGTTTGCCAACTGTCTGCAACCCCGAAAACTTTTGCTGGATTTGCCCTTGCCACTCGAGCTTTGTAGTTGCTTTTGTCCTTGTTGTTGTTGCTGTTGTTGTTGGGGGTTGTAAACCACCACCAATGCACACACACAAACACGCACACACACACACCCAGTCACAACAAGCAAAGTTATTTTTGTTTACAAGGCGCAGCCGGAAAAAAAACACAAACCACACTAACACATACAAACGTTGAGTCGGCGTGCCGTTAGTGCCAGGACTTCTGGTTTCTATGCCTTGCGGTGCTTGTTGTTGTTTTGTATTTTCGTTTTACGCCGTAACTGACAACCGCGCGTGGCAAGCTTTTAACGTCTACTGACTTAGCCAGCACGATAGTCATGGCTTAGCTGGCTCGCAGATGCTGTGCGGAGAGAGCTTTCAGTTTGGCGCCAAGCTCCAGTTGCAGTCTCAGTGTTGGTAAACCGCAGACATTTGAAAAAGCTTTGCTTTTAATTTAACGTTAATTCAAAGCAGTCGACAAAATATTATTTAATTTTTTTAAATAAAATAAGGAACTGAGATTTACAACTAACAATTTACAAAATTTTACATATTCCATAATTTAAATTCATAAATTTTAATGAAACTCATTTCAAATTGATATGGTATAAAGTAAGTTAAATTAGTAAAACGAATCCAAATAAACAACGTGGCTTTATCTTTCAGTTCAAATTGTAGTCAACATATTTAAACTTTACTTACAGGCAGACAGACTGAAAAAACAATTAAATACTTTTTATTACTATCGATAAGCAACAAAATGGCGTATGCAACACCGGAAATACGCATAACGCGTATAACGGATACATATTTGGAGGAGGCATTGGATGAGATGAATAAACCACCTGAAGGGCCACCCAAGCTGACCAAGGCCCAGAAGAAAGAGGCCAAGAAAGAAGCAAAGCGTCTGCAGAAAGTAGAAGAACAGAAACTAATACTGCGCGTAAGTAAATAAACTATTTTTAATTTGATCTCGACTGAGAAAATGGCTTTCAGCATGATTTGAAAACCGAATTGGAGCTGGGAAAACGTATGGAATTGCGAGGCATGGATGAATGGAATGCCATTGCCGAGGAGATTAAAATTGTCGAGCTGCGTCAGGAGATGGTTCATTGGGGAGAACGTGCTGCGGAAATAATTGAACATAAGAACGATCACATCAAGATGCTGCTCGATGACATGGATCAGACTCAGGAGCAGCATTCGCGAAACTTTTCCAAAACTATTGAACTGATCGATCACATTGGGGACTGTTATCAAGCCATGCTTGAGAGCAGTAAGAGAATGTACGAACAGCAGGCAGAGGACATTCTCAAAGAGTTCTATGAAGAGGTGCATTTCCGCACAGAGGAAGTTGAGGCAATGCACCAGAATAGCGATCATATAATACATGCCTCAAACTTATTCACACGCGATCAGTTGAAACTCGACTATCAAATCTATTTGGAAAAACGCGATCATTATGTTAACAAAGATATCGAAGCTCGATTCCAGATACGCGATCAGGTTGTCAAGAAAATGACCGAAATGCAGCGACAACTGAATGAATTTGTTGATTCTCTTCATAATACCGAATTGGATGCTCACAAATATGAACGTATTCGATCTCTAACTGAACGACAACAGGCCTTTGTGGAGGAATCACGAAAACTGGATGTGGAGGAGATGAAGTACATTAGCTTACAGAATGAAACTCAACGTGAAATGTTGCGCATTGAAACAGAGAACAATACAACGATCAATGATCTCAAATTGGAGTATGAATATTTTGCTAATGTGCGCAAAAAGATTGAGGAACGTATGCACAGTGATCGTATAACAACACATGAGAAACTCCGTATTCTCAGTACTGAATGCTACGACTTGACCAAGGTATATATACTACAACTATAGTTTTGATTTCTCTAATAATCTCTTCATGAAAATCTCCATTTTCTTTTCAGCGCTTCGAGAAGATCGTCAAGAGCGGAGAACTTCTTCTGGCTCTGTCGATAACCTGCAGAAAGCTGCAAACAGAGTCGGAGAAGATCATTGTTGGCGGGGAGGTTGTTGATAACATCGATGTAGAAAATCTTGATGATCATTTTACTCTGCAAACGCTGGATTTAAAAAAGCATGTTGACTTAACAGAGGACGACCTCCTACAGTTAAATAGGAATATGAAAAACTTTTGGCGTCAACAGGCCATGGCACAAGCTCAAAATTTGTTGCTACTAGAGGAGAAGCGTAATTTGACCGAAGAAAATCAACGCTATATTGATTTTATCAAGTCCATGTCCAAGACAGACAATGCCGAGGAGCTGCGCACGGCAATGGTCGTGAGTCCCTGTAGACAGCCAACTCCATTCCTTTTTGATACTCCATGTCGTAATTTTAAGTTACGCATCAAGAAGGAATCGATTACGGCGGGAAAAGATGGTCGCAGGAAGGCGGCAAATGTTATCAAGTCCGTGGTTTTTGGAAACGGACTTAGCACTCAAGAAAAAGATCTATTCTCAAAACAGTCTCTTTATGGAAAACTCTAGTTATACCCCGATTAGAATTGGAACTTATTTACACACTTTTAGGATATACTTGTTAAAAATACTAAACGTTTTAATAAGAACTAAGGAACTATCAAAGAAGGAATCTAGTTCGTCAGATAAAAATTGTTTAAAATAAACTTCCCCTTTTAGGTGAAGCTGCAGTAATTTTAAAGGTACCGAAAAATTCACATTCCAAATGAAAAATCTGCCTTTCCACAGTAGAAACTCAAATCAAATGTTATTTCTTTCTTTTAAAGCTATTTATTAAATGTGATATCGTGATTCTAGGTGTATATCATATATAAAAACTTTACGTTAATATAGAATCTGTGGCGTGCAAAAAGAAATTTGCATACAAAATTGCTTTCCAAATATTTTAAGTCGATTTTTAGCTTAGGCACTAATCAAAGTCCTTTGGTCAAGCGAAATGCAGAAGCTGCTTCAGAGTATGGCATTAAATTTGCGAGCTTAGCTCATTTTCCTTTTTAAATAAAGCTAAGTGGCTTAATCTTCAACTTCTCGGCGAGAGATGTGCAAGTATTCAACTGATTCTCCAGATATTGAATTCCGCCAGCTGCGTCTACGGATTTCATGTTGTTAGCCTCCTTGTCGCCGGCCAGGAGCACGGGCTTTTCGGGATTGGTCTGGAAAGTTTATAAGGATAAAGGATAAGAGGTGATCTATAAGGAACTTGAAGTGGTTTCCTTACTGGTTTAACTCCCCGCAGTCGTGAATTGAAGTCGCTCATGCGATCCTCAAAGTCAGGGGCAAAGCAATTGGGATCCACGGCAATGAAGACCTGTCCCAAATCTGCAGCTGAATTGGCACCAGCATGAGTCCATTTGCGCACCTGTGTGGAATACTTGGCACCAGACATCACACCAGACAAAATGTCCACCATGGCTCCAAGACCGAAGCCCTTGTAACCAGAGGTAAGCTCAGAGCCACCCAATGGCATTAGACAGGCTGTGTTGAAGCCCAGCTCAGCATCGTTGGTCACATTACCCTTAGGGTCCTGGGCCCAGCCATCGGGCAGAGCAGCTCCCTTCCTGCGCTGAATCTCAATCTTTCCCACAGCCACAGCAGTTGTGGCCATGTCGAGAAGGAACTTATCACCGTTTGCAGCAGGAGCACCCAGAGATAAAGGATTTGTGCCAAGAGCAGCCTCCTTGGCACCCGTTGGAGCCATCAAAGGCGATGTATTTGTCATGGACATGCCTACAAGACCTTGTTCCATAGCCCGCATGGCATACCAGCCAGCCATGCCATAATGATTGGATCCTTTGGCACAGACCCAACCCACTCCCACATTCTTAGCCTTCTTGATGGCTAGATCCATGCAAAAGTTTCCCACAACAGCGCCAAGTCCATTACGTCCATCTACCCAGGCAGTCGAAGGGGTTTCTTTGAGTATTTCCGGTTCAGCACCGCCATCTGTTGAATTGATGGCCAGATCGTTGATGTACATCTCCAGGCGATTCATGCCATGACTGAAGTGTCCACGATAATCGGCAGCAACCAGAAGTTCCGCCTGAGCCACAGCATGTTCTTCGGGAACCTTGACTGCCTTGAAACAGTCGATCATAAAGCGACGCGACTCGGCAACTGCCACCAAATTTGCTGAACTCGACGACATTCTACGTATGGCGATGGCAAAGTCTATAAGAAAAACAATTCCTTGATATAACAATGGATAAGAATATTTTATGCGAAGCGGGCACGTTTTGCGTTCGTTCAGATACGCGGCGAGTTTGCGACTACTTTTTGGCCTGGAGCTGTCCCCTCAACGTCTAACAATTAATCTAGCAAATTCTCACTCACTCACACATTGACAGCCCTAGAGGCCCCTAAAGACCTCACTCTATTCAGTTAGAAACAACAAAGGGAGAGGGGCATAGACATATTCAACACTTGGTTCTAGTTTCTATAGTATTTTACAATTTTGTGATGTTGTGTTTTTGGCAAACTTGAATTTTCTCATATCTTATTTACCAATGAGAGAGAGATCGAGAGAGGAAGCGTGTTTACTGAATACTTATCAGTCTAGCAGGCAGTAGTGTGAGTGTGTTTATATAGCTGTCCGATGATGATATGAAAACTAAGCGAACTCACAATCTCTTTATGCTAGGGCAACGCGTGTGTTACTTGTTGATTTTTTGCTTAAGAGGGTTCAATAATTTTTTGGCCTGGAATGTTTAGCCACTCGATAGAGTATAGTTGATTATACCAGTCTTAATTGGTTATTAATACCATTTAGAAGTTTAAAACAGCCACATAATATTAACATATCATTTATTTCTGAAAGAGACCTGTCCGTTTTGTATCCAGTCCTATAGAATCTCCTTATCACTTTTAGATATATACTTACAAATACATATTCAGAGTATACTTATAAAACCAAGATTCATTCATTTAAACTTCATTTATAACATGAGCGATCACTTTTTGAGTCGAAAACAAATCCATAGAACCCCTATATCAACTAATACTCAATTATTCTTTGACAAAAGTAATTTATATTTGATGAATTGGTGATATAGATATATTTGATCATGTACAATTTAAGTCAAAAGATCATTACCCTATTCTATACATATTAAGCTGTCAAGGGTATTTGATTTTCGTCTTTTTGCTAGAATTGTTTATGATTGGAGGCTCGCAGTCTATCTATACTCATAAAAATAAGTATATAAGTATAATCCGACATACATATACTCATGTTTATTAATTATTCATGTGACATGTATGTATACATATTGATATGACTGTGACTGTGACCGCGTTCGAGTTCTGATATTTCCGAGTGTGTGTGTGGGAAGAAACAACAAAGTCGAGTGTTTGTGCTTGTTGTTAATGACCTTGAACTTCAATGTATACATATAGTATCTCTGATATGAATGGAATACTTTAATAGCAAGTGATGGATAAATTAATTATGCAATGCGTTGGATACGCGCTATTGATTAATTGTAGCGGAAATGTGTTGTAGCAACGATGATAAAGAAGTGTATTTGCGAGTACTCTGAAGTGTTTACTTGGAACATTTGTCATAATTCCATTTAAGTGATGTTTGGCTTGTTTACATGGGCCACACCCACTTGAGTCCAGTAATTTCTGTTCTGACCTCACACAATGAAAGCGAAAATTGTTGATGGTAGGGCATTAGCAAATATGACTTAAGGGAACCTAGACAGCACAATATATAAAGCTGATAGCCTTAGAAACCTAATCTTATCAGCCTTAAATTGGGACACACTTTTATTGATAAAAGCATGGCCTGTTTTTTTGGTTTTCTAAGCAGCGGGTGTAGGTCTTTAAGATTTCAATATTATTTTCTAATATTTAATAGAACAGTTAAGAAACAAATTTAAATATTGACAAAATTACATTTAATTAAAATTTTGGCACTACAAGATTGTTTAAGTAAATTTTAGGGGTTCTATTTTCAGTCTACTTATTTGCCACATCCCTACTGGTCTTCAGTTGATTCTCCAGATGCTCAAGACCTCCCGCTTTGTCCGTCTCTTTGTCTCTAGCCAGCTTTACAGGCTATTTTGGATCAGCCTATATAAATGATGAATTAATATATTTAATCCTTATAGATTCTATCTAACTAACAGGGTTTACTCCTCAATTAAAATCACTCATACGCTTCTTGAATTCAGGAGCAAAGCACGCCACACCTTGCTTCGTCTTGCAACGACAAGGGCTTTGAAAATAATGTTCTTAATCTAAAGTTCTAAGGATTTGGTTTAACGAAAAGGTGTGGGCTTAAATTTAAGATGAGCTTTGAAAGAAGTGGTCAACACGAGCTTAACCTATCATAGCCTGCCTTAAACCCTAAACCTTTATCTTACTCTCTTACTTTAAGCATTTAATTTCAGCATTTAAATAACTAAAACTCAACCGCAATAAAAGGTGTATATACGTTCTATTTGATTCATTGATTAACACGTGTTATTACGGATATGCAATAATAACACTCCAGGTGAAATCTATAGATATATGTCCATATTTATCACACTACATTTGTCATCGCCTGTTTGGAATCGTGTTCAAGAAATGATAAAACGTTAATTGAAGCAAAACGGGTTTTTCGGGGGCCTTGTTAATAATCGAGAACAAGTGTTGGGGTGTTCACTTAATGCGCTTTCAATTAGGCAATCAACTTGTCATTAGTAACGCTTGTCCGAACTGGAACAATGAATGAAAAAGCAATTGAATGAGAGACGTCACAAAAAACTAAACGATATTTGATGAGCAACCAACGTTTATGTGGGCTATTGTGATATATGAACATATGTACATATCTATTTATTAGATGTATAAATACAAATAAAATGAGCTGTTTATACTCTTATAATAATTACTAAATGTTGTTAAAAAATGATGAAATGTCACAGAATATTACTATAAACTGGCAAATGTCAGTATTTTAACTGCGTACCTTTGACAAATTGTATTTAAATGGGAAATAAAGTGCTTGCACTTTCTGGTTATTTAAACTTATCGCGCAATGACTTTCCTATACTGGAAATAAATACTTTTTGTTAATTAAATAGCTCGCCCCCTTAAAAATTAAATTGCTTTTATATGTAAACAAACTGCCACTTGTTGGAGTCGTATTCGCATTCGCTGATTTAATAGCTGTCCCGCAGAGAGAAACGTTTGTTTTAATTATAAATTTATATGTATGTATGTCTACCTTTGACTAGTATATCTATATAATTTGGTTGACTTTACGTGGGCGGCATACACAATTCGCTAGATTCGTAAGATTCGCATTCGATAAGAAACCCGGTGACAAGCGGACAAGTTTGAATAAAGCTCAAAATATTGAACAGGGTTGTCAGCCCATTTTAATAGGAGGAAACCAAGAGATAGGCATATAAATCATAGCGCATAGATAATAAACAATTGCACGCGTTATTTGCATAATAAAGCTTAAACTTACCGCTGATATTTGCATATGATTTTGGATCTGTTGCAAATGTTGTTGTTGTATTCGCTGCTGCAGCTGCGAGAACACGCCCACATGTTTGTTGTAATTGTTGGCGCCTTTGAAGTGTGTGAATTAACCGCCAATTGTTGTTTGTGTGGGTGTTGGTATCGATCGCACGACGCGAGCAACGCAATGTCAACGATGCCATATAGTCAGAGTGATTACACTAAGCGCCACCTAAATAAATCATTTAAATGTGTAACATAAATTTTTCAAATAAATAATTTCAAATTATAGACGTTAAAATGAAAGATTTCGCTTTTCTAAATTTCAGTACTACAAGCGGATTGAATAATTGCCTATCCAATTATCCTTTTAAGCAATCACATAACTCTTTTTTCAAATAAAACTGTCAAAATAAGCCATAGCCGTTACTTTTTAAGTTTATTTCACACGCGTTTCTAATCAGCTGTTGCGGAGTGTGTCGCGAAAATGAACTACAAAAATATCAATAACAACAACACGATCACACAAACAAAGCCCAAAAACAGAAACTAGTTAAAGCAAACGTAAGACGAGCACGTAAAAAGAACAACAAGCAAACAGACAAGACAACGAACGGGCTACGTTACGAATGAGGGGACAAAAGGGGAGAAGAAACAACCAAAACAGCTGACGCTGCTCTGTTGCTTTGCTCTCAAGTTTTTTGCCTTTTGCCTTGCATTTTTTAGTTATTCTCTAGCCGCGTGTGATTCAGAACGTATTAACTCCCGTTGAGCGCGTTAAAAGTTTTGATTTTTTTGGGGTTAACAAAGATAACAATAATAATTTACCCAACGAAATAGAAGACGAATGTTTATAGCGCGCCGGCAAGCACAACAATTAACAACACAAATACTACGTAAAGTATTATATTATGAACACCATAAAATACAAATCGCAACTAGTTTCTATTTTGCACGCAAACAACTATTTATGTAATTTGCTACACGCTAAAATGTAACAACAACAACAACAATGCACAAAAATCTAAGAAGCTAATAACAAATCACAAAGGCAGAATGCGTATATTTTCTATTTCTTTTTTATTTTATAAAACGTCTCTCGCGCTCGTTGTGTGTCGTCGGAGCGCCAAGTTGAACTGCCATGAACTAAGTTGGAGGCGACTTTATCGCTTTTCCACAAGGTGCCCCAAGCGTTGTCGACTGCGACTATCAATTGATGAAAAGTGAAATTTAAATTATATAAAATTGCTCGCGCCATGCGTAGAGAAATGCGTGGAAGCAGACACAAAAACCCAACGAGAACGAGAGAGAAACATAGAGAGCGACAGAGAGCGTGCATATAAACAAATATGACCTTGACAATAGCCCTGCAGGCAATTGCACATTATAAAACAGTTGCTAACTATTGCTAATTAATAACAAAACACTTAGATTCAGATTCTTAACGTTAGTTGTGCAGTTATCTTTACTTTTTATTTCACTGCAGAGTTTAATTTGTTTATATTAGCAGTCAGTGTTGTAAAGCGCGCACTTAGCCCAGACACACACCGCCCACACACAAATTCTAGCGCCAACTGTCGAAACTTTGAACTTGCCAAAACAAGAAAAGAAAAAAGCTTGTGTCATTGTTGTTGTTGTTGTGGATTTTAGTTATATTCTAAGCGCTTAATATGGTAATTTGTATACGGTGTATGCTTATATTGAATTTCACCTGCTATATGCATAATAATAATAATAATAATGATTATTTATAAGTCACATTGTTATACAAAAATCACAAATGTCAACCGGGTCCGCGATTCACGAGTGTTTTGAGTGATTCCAAGTGTTTTCGAGTACTCGCTTCACTGCCCCTATTAGCACATGCCACTGATTACACTTGACATCAGAGCCCAAGATAGCTAGAATCGCCTACGCCTCTGTAGGCTATCAATATTGTTATGGTTTATCGAGAGCTGAGTCGTTTTAAGGGCATTTCTGTTAAGGGATCGTATCTTGACGAGCTTATTTTGGATGGGTATAAAAATACTCTTGCAGAGGTTATTACACTTTTGTAAAGAAGTGTGTAACGCTATAAAATATCTCAGTTAACTTTACAGTTGGTATTGTTTTATAGGTGCTGATTGAGTTTGGTTAATATTTAAACTAATATATCTTATAGATTGTTCTTAGCCTTTAATTTAAAACGCGTTGTAGTTTCTTATGATATCTTAATTAAACTTGAAGATTATACATTTAGTAATGTCTGTTACACCCTGAATAAATTTGGTTTAAGTCGGACCACTATAAAATATAGGACAAGGGTATAAAAATATCCCTTCTTTCTCGTTCTTTATTATTTTTGTAATATTTAATTATGGTCATTTTGGAGTAATTTCAATAGCCCCAGAGGCAAAAACAATAAATTAACAGCAAATGCCAACAAAAATAAACAAACAAACGATAACAAATAAATACACAAACACAAATAAATACATAGGCAATCATATGTCATCATCATCATCATCAAAAAATGATGGCATATTGTAGAACAATACAACAACAATGCTGAGTCAGAGTTGTCAACCAAAAGCCCCATAATGGGGCCGCTGGACTTGGAATCAGATTCCGACTCACAATCAGACTCTGTCTGAGTTGGGCTTTGACTTTAGTTGTGGCTCGTTAATGTGCTTTCGCTTGACACACGCTCAGAGCGCATTCCATTCGAGTGCAGAACGCCGGTCGAGACAGTCGACAGTTGAGAGTCGAGAGTCGAAACATCGCGAGTTGATTGATTAATAATCAAGTCAGGGAGAAACACGATAGCGGAAACAAGGGGGATAAGCCAAAAAAGAAACATATCAGTAAAAATAAACAAGCTAACCAGCTACTAACTGTGGTAACTGTGTTTTGGGACTTTGTGGTTACAATAACCAATCGAAGACGGGGCAACATTTCGCTAATTACTTTGTTATTCTTTCGCTTCTGGTTCTTCCTCTTCTTCTGCCAACTGTTTTTAGCTTTGGCTGAAACACACATTTTAAAGCCAAAAGTTTTCAGTGTGTTTTTGGTTTGGCCTCGTGAAAGTTTCCACACTGCGTGCCACGGGGTAAGTACGAAAACCCAAAATTTAAATTGACTTTTTGGCATTGAAGTAATCACAGAAATAATTTCACTTAATTGCAGTTAACAATTTACAAAAATGGCCAACACGAACGTGAAAATCATCGAATCGAAACTCGACTTGTTTCAAGCACCACGAAATTATGCATTGGCACACGCCGTTGAGTCATCATTCAGTGCAATCCGAGGCACACTAGCCTGGCAATTTGCCCTCATCTTTGGCGATGTGGATGAGCTGAGACAGCGGAAGGTGACCAGCGGAAATTGTGTTGTTTTGGAGCATAATGCACGATTTGTTTATTATCTGGTCACCAAAGCGAATCTCTATGCCACGAGCACTTATGATGATGTCCAAGCGGCTTTAATTTGTCTCCGAGAGCATATGGTAAGCAATTTAGACAATTACAGACTGTTCAAGGGGTGTAGAGAAGAGATTTCTTGCTCTTTTTAGCTTTTGAATAATATATAATCTTTAAAGATAAAAAAGGGAATACAGTTCTAGCTGGAAAGCTTTAATCCGCTCTTAGGGTGAGCTAAAAAATAATCTCTTGAAGTCTAATTAAAGAGCTTTTTAACTTATGTATATGTACTCTCAAAACAAATATAAAAAGAGGAAGTTCTAGATAGAGAAATTGAATGGGCTTTTAACTTAATTTACGAATTAAGTTCTTATTTTAGGAACAGTTTGCGTAGTTTTTATAATCAGAAACAAATCTGGAAACAGACAATTTTTTGTAAAACAAAATATCAATTAAATTTAACAAAATGAGTAAAACGAACGGGAAAATACCGTTATCGTGTTCAGAGCAACGAACAGCATATCAAAGAAACAACTTAAATAACTTAGAGCGAGCAGATCAAGTTAATCAAGCAGATATACCAGATCCCACCTTAAACGATGACATTCAAGAGGATAAAAACAAACCAACTGTTGGCATTTTGCTAAGCTGTTCAAAATTTATAACCGAAAATGAAAAGGACATAATTTCATTGTGCATCGCTGTATTTGCGATTGCTACAGCTTTGGTGATATCTGAATATGTGCGCAATAAAATATATTAGATATTAGAAATATACAGATTCCTAAGAAATTAATGAAGTTTGTTATCCAATTTAATCGCTTAAGCTTTTCTAAATTAATTCTTTAGTAGATTAAAATGTCAGAATTTCGCTCTCATTGAGAAAAAGTACAACTTATGATGCAGAAGTTACTAAAAATTAATTTGTAAAATTATGTATTGATCAAAATTAATCTTTATTAAATGGTACTAAAATCAACATTTTCATTAATCGAAATCGCGTAAAAACTAAGATGTTTTTATAAGGTAGGGTATTCAATCAGTGTGACATACGCAAAATCTTGTTTATTCTACAATTTTTAATTAACAAACAAATTTGTTTCGCCACAGCGCAATCATGAAATCACCAAAGTGGCCATGCCACGCATCTGTTGTGGCAACGATGGCCTCGATTGGAAGCAAGTGAAGCGCATTATGCAGCAAATCTTTGCCCATAGCGAGTATCCTATTGAGATACTGATCTGTGAACATGACGACATCTCAAAAGAGGTGAGTAATTACCCAACAACAACAACATATATATATGAGATTATTAATGTCATGTTAATCTCATCACATTTGCAGCTGGCTGTGCCCAAGTGTCAGATTACCGAGGCCAAGGGAAATTTGTTTAGCGCACCGGAAAACTTTGCTCTTGTACATTCCGTTAGTGCTGATTTTGCCATGTGTGCTGGCATAAATTTGCAGTTCCGTTGCAAATTTGGCCATGTGGATGATCTGAAGAAGCAGAACAGACACACGGGAAATGTGGCAGTATTGGAGCAAGGTGGACGGTTTATTTACAATCTGGTTACCAAGGAGCGAGCACACGAGAAATGCACCTACACGGCATTGTACTATGCTTTGTTAGCCATGCGAGAACATATGGTAAGAAGATGCTCTATTCAAGATGATAATCCAACTCCAACTTTTATTCCCTCTTCTCTTTCCTTAGCGGGAAAACAATGTAACCAAGTTGGCCATTCCACGTCTGGGCTGTGGCATTGATCGTCTGGAATGGCTGCGTGTGCGCAGTTTGTTAGAGTTGGTTTTTGTTAGTGACAGCGTGGATATCATTGCCTTTTTCTATGAGCCACCTAGCATGGATCGGGATACCATCAAAGTGATGTGCCCCACCTGCCATCACATGAAGCTCATGCACTTGCCGCGCAGCGTCAGCTCATCCCGACAGTCTCTCTACAGAGAGAAGACTCCATTCTAAATATGATAGGATGCCCTTTATTGTATATATTATATGTTTATTTATAACACTACGCGGATTGGTTTGCATGGGATTTTTTGGACTCGAACACAGCACCAGATGCACACACCGTTACTTATATAGTTGTTAAGAGTTTTTCGATAAAGACATATTTATGGATATTTATGTAATTTACTTGTACAATGTAAAGCAAATAAAAGACACCCCCTTATCTGTATTATCAAAAAAAATGGATTTTTGAAAACGAAATATTTTTTAATGTAGAATCAATTTATAAATCCAACCATGATCAGGTAGACATTTCCTTAGCTGTCACTCAACTAACTAGTTAGCAAACACATAATTTTTATACAAAGCTATGCAAGCTGTTTTCAAGTCGAGTCGGAATTATTTACTCACCAAAATAATGGATTCTCGAAAACTTTCAGAACTGCGTGACACCTTTCGTCGTGCATTTTTGATGAGCATGGCTACTAACTATAGACTCAACGAGGTCGATGGAGATCTCTTCTCAGCCCCCAAGACTCACTCGCTGGCCCATTGCGTAGCTGCCGATCTTGGCATGGGCGCTGGAATTGCAGTTAAATTCAAGGAGGTCTATGGCAAGGTGGATGAACTGCGTGTCCAGAAAGCTGTCAGCGGCGAGGTGGCTGTGCTGAAGGATGATCAACGCTATATATACTATCTGGTGACCAAGCCACAGAGCTGGGATAAGCCAACATACGATTCATTGCAGGCATCGCTGGAGAAGATGAGGGAGCACATGGTAAACACGTTGATAAATTTATAGGCAAGTAATAGTCAGCAATAATTTATTTTTCAGCTGAATAATGAGGTTCATAAGCTGGCCATTCCACGTATTGGCTGTGGCATAGATGGCTTGGAGTGGGATAAGGTTAGCGCATTGTTGGAGCAGGTCTTTGGCAAGGAGCAGGTGGAGATTGTGGTTTACAACTACGTGCCACCACAATAGAAAGTTTAAGGAACTTACAAATACTTCTGCTTAACTTTATGTCTTCTCATTATTTTGCCGTGCCTGGCACATAATTAAACACAACCAACTCTGTAGCATCTGCCTGAAATATCTCAATGAGCATGTCTTTTACTTTGGCCCAGTTGAGTCCATCCAAACCGCATCCAATGCGAGGCAACGCCAGTTTCTTGACATTATGTTTAATCTGGAAAATATAGAACAGATATTATTGTTGCAGGTGCATTAGTTATTATTCTTACCATATGCTGATGCATGGCACTCAAGGAACTGTGCAACAACTGATAAGTTGGCTTGCCCCAACTACTCTGCTTGGTAATAAGATAATAAATATAACGATCTTGATGTTGTAGTATAGCCACGCCTCCTGGCTGCACGTTCTGCTTTTGCAAAGCAGCCATCTGACCAAATTTATTGCTATAAAGAAGCATTTACATAAATTACAGTAAAGAAAACTATGAACAACCTACCGAAATTTGATGGCAATTCCTTTGCCCATACGCAAGTCGGCGGCAACGCAATGACACATTGAATACTCGGCAGCAGCGGAAAATAAGTCGCCATTGACTTCTTTAAGCTTGAAATCTGTCATTTTGACGAATAGACTTTTATAAATTAAACAAGTTTCTCGAATTGTATTTCCAATATTGCCGCGCAAAAGCACACAACAGCTGATCGATGCAGTGCTGTAAAATGAGTAAGTACCTAAGCGGCAATATCTATCGATATATCAATATTTTTGAGCGATATCATTCATGACTTTCGCGGGTGGCGCGCCCGATTATAAATACTAAATAATTTTTTAATTAAACAAAGCGGTTTTTTTTAAGCAAACCAATTTAATTATAAGTTTGATAAACTAAAGCGGGTTTTATTAATATATGTTTTGTATTTATAGCCTTTCTGGGGCAAGTTGTTTTTTTTAAGTTTTCTGATTGGAATTGGACCCTATGCCGCGTTTCAAAACGGTGGTGGCGCCATCATTTGTTTGTTAGAGCGCCAGCTGTCATGTTGTTTACTTTTAGAACTAGTTTCTTACTCCACTAATAAATTTATTTAGATAATGGTTTTGTTGTTCTTAATTTTATATAAATGAGTTTTATTTTTAAATTTGTTGCTGCAATCATACGCAAAATGCTGGAGCTGCTGCAAATTGGAGGTAAATTGACGCACACGCTGAGCATTTATGTGAAAACAAATACAGGTCGCACTTTGTCGGTGAACTTGGAGCCACAGTGGGACATAAAGAACGTTAAGGAGTTGGTGGCGCCTCAACTGGGACTCCAACCAGAGGAGGTGAAGATCATATTTGCCGGCAAGGAATTAAGCGATGCAACGACAATTGAGGTAAATAAAATAATAAAAAACAATTAGAATTAATCATTAATCAGTTGTCTTTTTAGCAATGTGATCTGGGGCAACAGAGCGTGTTGCATGCCATACGGATGCGTCCAACTGTGCAGCGGGAGCGGGAACGTCAAGCCAGCACCTTAATGGAAGAGGATCCAACTTCCGAAGAGCAACCATCGAAGCCTCTAAATGAAACGCTGCTTGATCTGCAACTGGAAAGCGAGGAGCGTCTCAACATCACCGATGAGGGTGAGCTACAGTGGAAAGAATCAGCTACGAATCATTGCTAATCTTTCGGGCACATCCGCAGAGCGTGTTCGTGCTAAGGCGCATTTCTTTGTCCACTGTGGTCAGTGTCACAAGCTGTGCAAGGGGAAATTGCGTGTGAGGTGTGCCCTCTGCAAAGGCGGCGCCTTCACTGTCCATCGTGATCCCGAGTGTTGGGATGATGTCCTTAAACCAAGACGCATCCGTGGTCACTGCGAAAGTCTGGAAATTGCCTGTGTGGACAACGATGCTGGTGATCTGCCCTTTGTCGAGTTTTACTTCAAGTGTGCAGAACATGTTTCAGGTGGGGAAAAGGATTTTGCGGTGCCCTTGAGTTTGATTAAAAATAATATCAAAGATGTGCCTTGCTTGGCCTGCACGGATGTGAGGTGAGTCCTCAGTGCTTTAATTATTCCAAATCTTAAATCAACTCTCTATTTCTAGTGAAACAGTTCTGGTTTTTCCTTGTGCTTCGCAGCACGTCACCTGCATTGATTGCTTCCGGGATTATTGTCGCTCGCGTCTTAGCGAACGTCAGTTTATGCCGCATCCGGACTTTGGCTACACGTTGCCCTGTCCTGCCGGCTGTGAGCATTCCTTTATTGAGGAAATCCATCACTTTAAGCTGCTGTCAAGTGAGGAGTACGAGCGTTATCAACGCTTTGCCACCGAGGAGTTTGTCCTGCAAGCTGGCGGTGTACTCTGTCCACAACCCGGCTGTGGCATGGGTTTGCTTGTGGAACCAGATTGCCGCAAGGTAACCTGCCAAAATGGCTGTGGTTATGTCTTCTGTCGCAGCTGTCTGCAGGGCTATCACATTGGTGAATGTTTGCCCGAGGGTGAATCTGGCAATGCACAAAACTCTTGTGAATACACTGTGGATCCCAATGTTCGTATACAGTTCTCGTAACCTTTTCTATTTATGTAATCTTAATATTATATTTCTTATAGCGCGCCGCCGAAGCTCGTTGGGAAGAGGCCAGCAACGTAACCATCAAAGTCAGCACCAAACCTTGTCCAAAATGTCGTACACCCACGGAACGTGATGGTAAGCTAACGTACATAATTACAGAAAAATTATACAACATCATTTCTTATGCGAATCAAATCAATTCCATGTCAATACAGGTGGCTGCATGCACATGGTTTGCACACGCGCTGGTTGCGGCTTCGAATGGTGTTGGGTCTGTCAAACCGAATGGACGCGTGATTGCATGGGTGCCCATTGGTTTGGTTAAACCAAAGAGATAGAGTATTTAATTTGATCTTTCATTTATTTGTTGACTATTCTGTAAACGTTTTGCCTGTTAGAAAGACTGTTAAAGTAACCAAAAAAAGTTATTGCTCGACTAAATATTGAAAATTACATTTCTAAAAATTATAATAAACATGTGACTATATAAAATTTGTGAGTTTTAGCGACCTTTTTAATTGTTTATATTTATTTAAATGTTTAAATTTAAATGGTTTAGCTGACTCGAGGTCGAAGTTAGATAATTATGTCGATATGACATATATTTATATGTAACACTCCTTAATTTCAATTCATTAAACCAAAGAGTTCTTAAGATGAAATGAGTATACAATTTTACCTTGTTAGAAAGGTTTAAAAAAACAAATCGGCTTTAAAAAAATATCTAGTTAGTTAGGGATTTCAAAAAATAGGTATTGCCAGAGATTACGAAACACCTTTATTTTCTATTTCAAATTCTAGTAAGTATTTTATATATATAATATTTATACATATATATATATATATTAACAACATACACAATTTTTATTTTGAATATTATAATCGTTTCACTCCTCGTTATTACCTTGAGTTTAGGTCATATGATCCTTAGGGAATAATAGCCTTGAAGCTCACACCCTGTATGTCGTCTACAGAATCAATAACAAAAACACCCTTGACTGTGTGTGCGCCTAACTGGTTATCCCCGGCACCCCATCACCACGCCACCACCCACCTGCTCAATCACACCATCCTACCCCACTGTACTCTGTCTTTGCGTGCGCACGCTTTGTTTACGTTTTTTTTTTTTTTTCATTTTTCAATGGAGGCTTTTGCTGTTGACTGCGAAAACCGCAAAACACACAACACGTGCATCTAGTGAGCGTGAGAGCGAGAGTAGGAATGAGAGTGAAAAGAGAGCCAAAGCTTGAAGCAGCAGTAAATGCTCTCAATCTGTAGCGCTCTTTTTAGCTCTCTCCCAGATTCAATCAATATTAATGGCGCGTATTGACTGTATGTGTGGGTGTATGTGCGTGTGTGAGTGGGTGTAACTGTGTGCGTGTCTGTTTACCTTTGCGGTTATAATATTACTTACGATCAATTGCATTTCCTTATTGGTCAAGCATCACTTGGACATAACCGTATATCATTTATTGATGATGTACGAATATTACGCCGCAATGTAGACTATAGTTTATATGCAGTATCTATTATCCGGGCACATCAATAAAGCAGGCGCATACATACCCATTGATAACATGACCAGCACTGAACCAGGGAAACCCCAATCCCAATGACAATTGCCTATTCGCCTGCGCACTCGCTCTCTTCACTCTCGCATTTTGATAAAGCTCTCTGTTTTTGTTCGGTTTCTGTTTTGTGCTCTAATTCGTAAGCAAAGTAAATGAAATTTACAAATGACATTTGCAAGCGAAGGAGCGAAGTAGAGAGAGAAAGAGAGAGCTTCTTCGCACCCATTGCAATTGCCAAATGCGCGTTCGCTCTGTCTCTCTTTTTCAGTTGCCCTCATCATCCTCTCTTTGAACCCAACAAAAGCTCGCCTGTGTGGGCAGGTTGCCCATCAAATCGGGTCACATAGTTAGCGCTGGGTTCCCCAGTGCAACACAGCCGTTGTGCCGTTTTTTTTTCATTGCTTCTGCTTTCCTTCTGTTTTCTTCTTTCTGCTGTGTGTGTGTGTCGTCCCCTGTTGTTGTTTCGCTGCTTTGGCTGCTTTGGCTGCTTTTTCGCCGCCGTCTTTTGCCAGTTTTTGTTCTTTGTACAATTTTCGGGGGTACAACAGCGACGACAACGCCAACGTTGAGGCTCTCGGTGTATAAATGGTAGCGCGCCAGCCGTATCGCATTTCAGTCTACGTTGGACTTTGGCGCGCGTCGCACACGCTGCGTATACGTAACGCAGTTACACACCCAAGGGTTAATCAGTCGGCACTTGCCCATCTCTCTATGTGCGTGTGATTGTCAACTGTGTGAGTGCGCGTCTACGAATATTTTGCACTTTTGATCGTTTGCTGCGTAGCCTCTCTTCGATTTTTTGCGCGAGAGTGTAAAGAGTGTGTGTGTGTGTATGAGAATTCGCTATACAATTTGAATTTGAATATGTGCGCATCATTACAAATGTAACGGTATTTTGGAAGTAATTGTAAGTTTTCATAACGTTCGATTGAATGAAAAATATATACGAATTTAAAATAACAATATTGCATTTAAATATGTATAGTTAATAAACTCTATGTGCGCAAACTTAAAAAAAAACTGAGATTCATAGGTAATTTTTTCATCATAAATAAGCTTTTATTTGAAGCTTAATATTTTATATATTTTTAAATATTTTAAATTTATAAGTCATACAGGCCTTTAAATAACTGATTTAAATATCTTTTGGCAAGCCCTTAAAAGTATTAAGCCATGTTTTTAAACATAATTTTATATTTATCTCTAAATATTTAAAATGCATTTGTGAGTCAATAACTGTTTATAAATAATTGAAAATAAGTATTTTTAGGCAAACCCTAAAAAGTATAATCCCTGCTCTATTATATTTATCACACATACGCACAGTTGCCCCAATTATTGCAAGCATCAACAAGAATAACAACAAAGCACAAGCACAAAAAACAACAACAGCTGCAATACGCATGCAAACTCTCAATTAAAATTGCATTTAGAAAAAACTGCAACAAAATCTGCAGGCATCGTCAATATTTGCAATCTCAAGTGCGTGCAAGGAGCTCGCATATTGTGACGTATGTGCAAGCAAAGACGTCAACGTAATAATTACTATGTATGTTACATATGTGCGTGCGTATGCTTGTATTTATGTAGGGGTGCATACTTCACACACAGACGCAGACTCACTTGTCTGTGTACACTAGAAGCTCCTATGCTGCGAAATTAAACCACGGTTATCACATTTGGTACATCTGCAACGAAATTGGTACATTTAGTATTTTTTGGTACACTGGATCACTTTAATTACAAAGCGGTATACTTTATTGTATTTAGTTTTAGCCTATTTATATGCTAGCAATTTTTTATTTACATATTTTGATTAAAATTTTTCAGTTCTCATAGAATTAATAAAGTAAATTAGTTTAATATTACTAATTCAGATTATTTTGTACTTGTAAAAATGTAGTTTATTTTTTTAAAATGGTACATTTCTCTGTATATTCTGGTACAAAACATATTCATGAAGTGCCAACCGTGAATGAAATTGTTAAGATGTGTGAGTAGAGAGCACATAGCCGAAGATTTAATGAAGCTGTGCTTTGTGCTCAGTGTTTGCTGTGCTCTGTACTCAGTCAAAGCTGTAAGTTGACTCGACTCTGTGTTTTTATTGATTTATATGCGCTGAAACTGTCCCAAAACAGTACACACACAAATACAGAGACAGACAGCAAGCAGCATCTCGCAGCCAGCCTCTCATGCCCCAGAACTTCCGTTTCCTGCTGTTCACTTGCAACGCATGAGCATCGAAGAATGCGAAAGAGAGCAAGGTAGAGGGAGAGGGAGAGGGAGAGAGAGGATTGGGGCTGTGTGCTGAGCCTAACTGCAGTTGTCCAACATATTTTTTTTTTGGGTCTCAATTCATTTGCAGTTTCTCTTTCAATCTTCGCCTGCCTGCTTGCACACGCACTCAACATAACCCTTTTTGAATTGCCATGCAAAAAAGCTCGCTCTCTGCCGGTTGAGCATAGCATACTCTCCCTCTTACTCACACTTACACCTTTACCACTCTCTTCTGTATCTTTTGGCTCTCTGTGCTGAGCGCGTGTTTACATTTACATTGATTATGTTATCCAGCGCGTGGCTGCTAATAGAGTTGCTGGCTCCCTCTTTCCATCTTCTCATCTCCTTTTCCTATGTTTCTCACTGTTGCCTGTTTCTCTCGCTAATTTGTGCTCCGGCAACCAAGAAGCAGAAGCAGCAGCAGGACATCCGTTAACTTCAACGACCAATCAATAAACTTTTCTGACGCTCCCAGCTTATCAATCGCTTTCAATAATTGTTGTTGCCATTTTGCATTACTCAAACAATATTTTTGCAAAAAAAAAACACATTTTTATTAATCAATAAACGACACACGTCAGACGTAAGCTCACTCACACTCCCTCACACACACACACACTCCCACCAGTGCTGCCAATTCAGCCATTTTTCAAATAGTTCTTCAGAAGGACATATTTTACTTATTTGTTGTGTACCTAATATCCCAATAGGTATGTTTAAAAAATTGTAAAATTTTTTATTTATTTATTTTTAATTTTGAATCCTTTTTTCTGTCATCTTTATTTTTCATTTATCTAATAAGCTGGCATCACTGGTTCACACATACACTTGCTAAGTTAGTGCTGCTGCAAAAGACGCTGGCTGGTTATGGCTACTGGTCCGACAACTGTTTCATATTCAATTTGCCGCCCCCTTATCACCATCAACGCTCTCCCACCCTTCTTTCAATCTCCATCTTTCTCTCTTTCTCACTCTCTCTCTCTTTCTGACTGTGTGCACTTTTGTGGCTCATTAACGGTTTGCGTGCGACCAAAGTGCATGTGGCTATTATGCATTCATCTACGTGTACGAATGCATCTGTGTGTGTGTGTGTGTGTGTGAGTGTATGTGTTGCAAGGCTCGCTCGATAAGTTGAGTGCCTTGTTGCTGTTGCTCTGGCTGCCAGTGCGTGAGTGCAACACAAACATCATATTGCGGGTGGGCTTATTATAAGGAGCAACCACACATCAAATTTGTGGCATTTATCATCCATCATCATCATCTCAGCTTGCAGCTCAGGACATGGCAGGACATTTCTGACAATCTTAAGACCAATTTAACCACAAGCTATCAGAAACGTTTTGCAACTTTATTGGCTTAAATGCATTTAAATATGAGAAAGAGCAAGAGAGAGTTAAATCTGGACTTAAAACTTCATTCATAAAAATTTCATAGCATGCTTTGCGGAGTTTGCTTTAAATGCGCAATTATATTTAATTGAATAAAATTAAATAAATATAAAATATCTAAGAAAAATGAACTAGAGGAATTTAAAAATTAAATTAACATACTTATACCAACATTTATAACGAGTTAAAATGAAATTCAATAACTTTTTAACAGCTAACAAAGCAATTTTATTAACTGCCTTTGGCAAATACTTGAGCAATGTCCTGTGGCTTTCATGAGCCCTAAACGGTATTGGCAAACTCGCAAAAAATCTATAAATTGGCATATTCAACTATCCAACTGTTTAGTGTGCTATCTATGGCTTTTCTCTTCCTCCCCCTTTCTTTCGTTCCCTATACCCACACCTGCTTTCCAGCAGACGCTTGGATATCAAATATGCAAATATTAAGTGCAGGACACACGTAACATTTGATATTACAACTTTGGGCTTTGTGTACTTACAGGATAAAAGGAAGGAATAAATGCAAGTGTAGGCGACAAATTGCTGGCAACATAAAAAAGGTAGTTGAAAAGGATTTGCAAGAAAGAAAAGAAAAAGATAGAGAGGAAAATCAATAATAGACACATGTAAGAGGATATCCTCGCCATTGACCACTAGCGAACGCGACGCAATATGGCCGCAAAAATAACACTTGGGAAGGGGCAGTCAACTCTGCCATTGTTATTGCTCTTGTTGCACGAAACTTGCCACTAAGCAGGACAGTAAACTTCAAGAGAGAGTGAAAGACAGAGAGTGCGAAGAGTATTGGCCATGTCGGATAGATACGCCGCCAGCTACTACGAGCAACTGCATCCGGCTCAAGCGCAGGCGCAAGCAGCCATGTCGCATTATGGGCCAAGTTATCATCGCGGCAGTTATGGGAGCAGCAGCTACAATCCCTATGCTGGATATGGCTATGCAGGATCTGGAGCAAGTGCTTATATGCCCAACTATTATCGCTATGCACCCTACGCTTCCCCACATTACAGTCAACCTCCACATCCGCATTCACATCAACATCCGGGCATGTTTACACCTGCAGGACAACAGCTGATACCCTCCAGTGTGCTGCACTATCCACCACGCTCACATGCGCAATCGCTTCCGCATTCCCATCCACATCCGCATTCCCATCCTCATTCCCATCCCCAGTCGCATCTTCAATCTCATCCACACGCTCATCACCCTTATCCGCAGCAGCAACAACAATTGCCGCCAAGTGGCAGCAACTATGAGCAACCAGCACCTGCTCTCTACAGTGCTTCCTCCTATGGACAGTCACGTGGCTTCTCCGCCTATCAACCCACGTCCAGTCATTATGCGCCACCAGGACGATCCACAACACCAGCGCCAAATCGCACAGTATTGCCGCCAAATTATCTAGAGCCCTTGAGAGGCAACTACACGGAGCAGCCACAACAACCTGCGCCAAAGCTGGAGGAATCCTTGCCAGAACAGCTGGAAGTAGAGGCTGCTTCTCCGGCACAACGTTTAACCACTTCACCTCCACTTATCAGTGCCACAGGCACCGACAGTGGCATCAGCAATTGCAGCACACGGGCAAGAAGTGACAGCAGTCAGAGTACTCCTGTCTACAGTGGCGAATATCCTGTGAATATGTCTGTGGAGTCGGCATCCTGTGTTTCCTATCACTGTCCTGCCGATGGCAGAGACTACGAGGAGGAACAACAACAGCAACAACAACAGCAGCAGCAGCAGCAACAGCAGCAACAACAGGAAACAGAGAAGCCAAAAGGAGCAACTGCATCCACTTCTCTACCCGATATACCCGGTAAGTTTGTCGCCATTTGCATTACACTCTATTTAATTCACAATTATGCAAAGGAAGAGTCGCTAAATTGGGCGGGGTTGGCATTTCAAATTTATGCAAACATATGTCAGGCTGGATTATGTAACAAGTATTAATGCCCTGATGGAGGACCAAGTTTGAAAGTGTAGCAACACTCTAAAGTAGGCAACTGACTTTCAGGCACTGTGGAAAAGCAAAGAAGTAAAATGGCATTCAATTTAAATGTTCAATGTTAAAGTTTTGATTTAAATCTTGATTTTCTATTTAAAATGATTTTAATAAATACCTTAAGCATTTTAATTTTAATAGTGGCTCTTTTAAAATGTTTATTTAGCTTTAACAAAAATTTAATTGGAAGAAAATAATATGTTAAAAATTAAAGTAAAATACATTATCTCTCAAAAGGTCTTTGTCAATATGAATCTGTTTGTTAGACCAACTTTAAGATATAAATTAAGATATATATAATTAGTTGCTAATATTATAAAATCCTTTCTATAGTTTCCAGACAACATTTTAATATTTGTATTAAATCTTTTTGTAGTTGTTAAAGCTTTATTGACGGACTTATGTTGATTAAATGTTAATTATCTATTTTCCTTCCACAAATATTATTTAAACACAATCATTTTATTAATCAGAACGCAGAGCAACAGATTAATTCAGTTAATATATTGATTTGTCACACTCTATTTATATTTATCAAATGTCATCTTGAACGCATTCCACTGTACCTAAGGGGCACATGGCGTGTACCTCATTGCGTATGCTTGATTTTGCATGCAAATGAATGCAAAGACTGTCCATTTGAGTCGCCATCAACGCCGTCAGCTTCGTCAGCTCCCCCGACAAGCGCTGTCTGTCCGTCCGTCCGCCCGCCTGACTTTGTGTCTGTCTGTCTGTCTGTCTGGCTGTCAGTTAGACATTTTAGCTATTTGCAAGCGACAAACCAAACTGGCCGACAGTCGCCGCTTCGAGGAGTCGACATTTTGCAAACACTCAACCAATCAACGTTGGTTAACTGCTGAAATGCTTCCGCTTCCTGTCGACCTGACTTAGCACAAGCAACGTTAAGAATGAGAAGAGCGTGTGGGTGGATTTGTTGCTGTGACGAGCCTACGTCATGTTGCTTTAAAGGACTTGAAAATTAGCTGTCTATTTAGGCACGCAAAGGGGGGAAAAAGGAGGGAGGTGCCTTGAGTTGTGCCTCTTGATGAGTTGCTTTTGATTTTACTTTTTGGCTGAAGGCCTGTGCAAGTTTTGCGAATCAATAAGTTACCTTTTGATGTCGCGTCAGGAGAGACTTAACTCCCACACACACACACATACACACACACACTCACAGAACAGCTCGCTCTGGGAATGGAAGGTGTAAATATATACACACACATACACACATTGATCTCATCCCTCGACATATGACAGCTTTTCTAAATATTTCGTAATGTAAACGAGACTTGTGGGCAATGCCGTCCTTATCAATGGGCTCTCAACTTATACAGTGTGTAATATTCACACATAAACACACACACACACATTTTCGCACTCGAGGGGTGTTTAAGTTGAGTGTGTGTGCGTGAAATGTCATCACAGCCAAGCATGTAAATGAACTTTACAACGCAATGTGGTGGGTTTAATGGGGATTGTAGGGGATTGTTGGGTTGCTCTAGCTGCTGTTTGTCCAACACACACAGAAAGAACACTGAACACTGAAGAGTCACCCTGGATAACACCCTGGTTGCAATATTTGTGCTGTAGTTGTTTTACAACAACATTGAGACAAAAATCAATGTCCGTTATGACAAATAGACTGACGCAACGAAAACACCTGCAACAGGAAACATACATACATACATATAGGTATGAAGAAGTTAAGGGACATTAGGACAGATGAAATACATAGGTTATAAATCTAAAACTGTATGCATATTGCCTGCCCCAAGTTAATCCAGGAATCAGCTTATCTATCAACATTGAATTTTTATTCAATTTGCCAAATTGTTGATATGGTATGACAAATATTTATTGAGCTACACTTAGAGTATCTCCCTTTTTAAAAATAACATTCACACCTACAGTTATCAGTTTTGTATATTCTAATAATTGATTTATTTGACGTGAATGGCATTAGAATAACAAAAATAAAAAAGAAGCAAAGCCAAATACCGCCAGGCCACAACAAAAAGACGTAAACATTGCAGGTTTAGTCGCATGCGCTGAAAAGCATGCTATATTTTTTTCTACTCCCACATTCAATTGCTGCTCACGTACACACAGCCGCAAAATGGTGTGAGTTTGTAAGTGTATGTGTGTGCCACACATTCAACAAGTGCATGTTGGTGTGTAGCTCTCTTTGGCGCTCTCTTTTTGCCAACCCCAAAAAGCAACAACGCGACATCAGAAATTTGATAAGCGTGTGCAAAAAAAGAGGCAAAAAAAGGAGAAAAAAAGGAAAAAATGAATGTGGCGCTCGCGCCGTTGGTCAACCTGACTTTTTAACCCTTGATGGCCGTCTGCACGCATGACAAAATAATTACAGACGCCCAGCCTGACAATATGCCCAACAAATAAGCAACACAAAAATAATAAAAGAAAAAAAAACAAGAAATATATAGACAAAAATCTTTATTGATTTTCTTTGCGCCTGGGCGCCTATTTGCTTTTTTTTTTTTTTTGCTAATTTTCCAGATGACATAAGCGCGACAGCAGCGTCGTCGACGTCGTCGTCAGCGTCACCGTCAACACCAGCAACGAGCAATGTGAATGATATTGATAAGGCGGCAACAGAGGCAACATCAGCAGCAGCAACAGCAACAACGCCTGCGGCAGGAGACGACGAACAACCGGAAGTTGTGAGGCGTGCGGAAATCAATTTGGCGAACAACAACAAGGAGTCAACAAGAGGAACAGGCACAACAACAGCAACAAAATTAGCACCACAGGATATTGCCGAGCAGCAGCCAACAACTAATCAAATAAACGAGGATGCAGCTGAGCATGGCGTAAGTTAAGCGAAAATTACAAATTACAAATTAAAACTGCAACAGCGGGGCATGAATGCTGTGGGTCTAATTAAGAGACAGACAGGTGATAAAACAGAGAGACAGAGATAGATAATGGTGGTGGGAGAAAAATGAATTAGGCCAAAGCATCTAGCTGATAATGACTGACAAGCCAAGACAATACAATATGATGCCACACACAGTGGCAGACACAAAAAAGAGAAGACCAAAAGCGAAATGGGTTTAGCTCCATCGACCGGCTTTCTAGGCAGCAACAGAGACACAGTAAATGAGAGAGAAAGAGGGAAAGAGAGAGAGAGTGGTAGAGAGAGCGCTTTGAAAAAGTCAACGTTGACTCTCTTGCCGGAAACCTTTTTACAGGGTGTTGCAACAACGTATGGGGCGCCTATTGATTTTTGGGGGCTTGTGCTGAACTTCAATGCGGCTGCCAGTTGAGGGGGCAACAACTGAGAGGGGGGAGGTGAAGGGAGCCCTATAATAGGGTTGCTGTCGCTTGGCAACATGAGCAGCGAGCACGCGCCTGTTTCTGCTGCTGCTGCTGCTGTGGCACCTTCCACCTCCTCAGCAAGTTTCAAGTGCCACGCCACTTGAGCGTAATAACTTTTTTTTTCCACTTTTTCCTTTTTTTCCATTTTTCCATTTTTTTCCTTCTGCAACTGAAAACTAAATCGATTTTTTGTTTAACTTGCAGCAACAGCAGCCGTCAGCAACAGCAGCAACCTCGTCGCACAACTGGAGTCCAACGCCGCGTAGGCCGCGCACTCCCCCCGCACCACAGAACTCACCGGTGGGCTATGGCCTATCAACGTCAGCAACACCACCCACTGTGCCACCTGCGTTGGCGCCACTCTTACAACTCAGCAACGGCAGCAACAACAAGCGACATGCCACAGCCAAAAATCGCAATAGTAACACCAACAACAACATTAACAGCCACAGCATTTGCAACAGCAGCAACAACAACAACAATTGTTGCAACAACAACAACAACAGTGGCAACAATCGTATTATTGAATGCGATCTCATACCGAGCAAGAAATCAAAACGGAAGTCTAGCAAAAGAGAAACTGAATCGGAACATGTGGATGCTACGGAATCCACAGTGCGGGAGCAGATAAGGGTGAGTATAATACAGCTAAAGAAAAGATACAGATACAATTAACTTATATACATTTTTGAAAAACTTAAATTACTATAGATACGAAAATAAAAGCTTTTATTTAATCTTAAAATTTGTATTGATACTTCCTTGAGCAATGAAATTATATCTAAAATAAAAATCAGAGCACCATCGAGATAAAATACTGTTTCTATATTCAAAATAGTCAATGTCTAAAGGTTAACAAAAGCTAATTAAGTTTCGTTTACTCTTAAATGTTATCTAACTAGAATTATAAATTGCGAAAAGTATTTATCAGCAGAACCTCAAGGGGAATTGTTCTATTAAAATTGATCAATTTAAACACTTTTAAAAACAAGAAATTTTTCTATTAGATCGATTGGGGAAGCAAGGGGTTCTGTTTGAAAGTTAACAATTTATTTTATTAAGTAATACCTATACTACAATATTAAAAAACTTTCTGAATACATTTCTTTTTGCAGGATATAAAGCCGCTGCCTGGTTTTCTGCAGGCCTTTGGTTCCACCGAAATTGGACGCTTCTCGGAGCGTTTTCTGCAAACTCCCGAGAGTCTGGTCGAGCGTCTGGCCGAGGAGTATGGAAGTATCAGCAGTTCCAGCCATGGAGGGAGCTACTATGATGCACCATCGAGTGGTGGCATGCACAACTACTGGCCTTATGAGGAACAGCACAATATGGCCTATCATCAAAGTCATCATATGTCACGCAATCGTATGCGTGGCCAGGGTTATCCATATCCGGACTATGCGGCGTATGAGCGATATGGTTATGCGGCTTACAATGCGAACAGATCGCGATATGGGGAAATACGTTGCAATGGCTATTAGAAAATATTCTTACAAATAGAAATAGTACTTAGTTGGTAAGGATGTGTAAGGGTATTCGCATACACATTATGTAGTTTGTGTCCTTGTCGTTTGTCATTTGAAAATTCTCTCTGTGTGTGCCTTTTTCGGTCAAAATTCGGCAATGCTCACCAAATGTTTTAAAGTATTTTACGGGCATTGCTGTGCATTGATTGCGTTCAAAATTCAATATAGAAAAAAAAACACAAAATAAGAAAACAGAAACAAGAAACCCAGGCCAAAAAATGTAAAATAATCTTAAGATTAAGTAGTTGAATGTTTTAAATCGAAACGCGTTTTAAAAGCCAATTGTATGCTGATGTTGATCACTTTTGTCCCACTGTACATACTCGTAGAGCAATGCATTTCGTGTATAAGTGTAAGGAAATCGATTTTTAATTTGATTTCCATAAGTCTTAAAGAGTCTACCATACAAAGAAAGTTTGAGCCAAGCCAAGAGTTGAGGATGGATGAGTTTTTTAAACCCATTGAACAGATCTTTTCCGATTTGTTTCTAGTCTTAAGTAGAAACCGTTTTTTCTCGCATTCTCTTCTCTCTGAAATATATGTACTTACTATTTATAAAAATACATATAAATGTAGCCCAAAACGAGATCATACATTATTAATAATAATTATAAATATAATTAGCAAAAGATGTGCCATTGAAAATAACTTTTAATTCAAGAACACTTTATAAGGTTTACGATTTAGTTATATACATATACAACAATACTAAACGTATGTGTAATTTAACTTGATTCGAGTACCAAAAAGTTAAAGCAAAGCACTAAGTTTTACGAGTAAGCCTATATAGATTACACTAACAAAAACCACCGCACTAATTTGTACTTGTCCAAATTTATTTCTAACAATTTATTCATTTATGTAACTATATTTTTAAATTCATTTTCGATTTAAGTGCCTTAATTTAGTTTCATTTTCTGATACAAACGAAAACAAAAGAATAAACAAATGAAATAATAATAATAAATATATGTACTTAAAAGATTATCATTTACATTGTATAACAACCGGTTCAGGTTTCAAAGGGGCCCAAAAATTCACAAATCAAACTTGAAAAACCAAAATCCAAACACATCGAGCAACATTCAAAAATGTTTTTAGTCAAAAAAAAAGATAATAAAACAAAATTAGTTGTTAATAAATAATGGAAATACTCACCAAAAACAAACAACAAAAAGAAAAACGAAGAAAAACCTTGTAGTGTTGACATTTTATGATAAACCATTTCAAAGTTACAACAAACAAATAAATATAGCTATAATTAAGTCCATGTGTAAATAAAAACAATATTTGAACGTTTAAATTTTATGGAGCAACAAATAAAATACACAAAACAGAAAATCAAAATAGCGAAAATTGTTAATAAACAAAATTGCTTGGCCTTTTTCAATGGAATCGAAAAATAAAACCCAGAAAATGGTGTTTATATGTTGGGAGCGTTTTTTTTGTTCTTTTATTATTTTTGTTTAACTGTTTTATTCATTTAATTAATTTATAAATATTATTACATAACCTAAAAGTGTTTTATTATCGGTTTTGTTTGTTTGTTTAAATTAATTACAAAAATAGTTCAGTTGTAAAAACAGGAGAAATCGGTGTAATTATAATAATTAGCGTTTAGTTGAGCGGAAATCATATAGGAATCCGGCAGGACAACATTTAAATTAATAGATCATTATACAAGTACAAAAGAAGGTTTGTCGCTTTTTTTCAGAGAAAGAGTCTTATCAACTAAAGGAAATTAAATTGTTTAGTGACTAATATAATATTTATAAGAAAAAAACAGAAGAAATTATAGCGTACATGTAGAATTACAACTGGGTGAAGAAAGTGTGTGTGTTGTGTGTATTTTGTGTGTGTGAAAGGGGAGAAAGGCTGAGAGTTGGCTACAAGTTTGTTTGATACAATTTGTTGTTGATTTCTTTTAGTTAATGTTGTATATAAATAGTTTGTTCTGTTCCTGTCGCTACAATTACAATTTTATAAGGATTTTGTTTACGATTTTTGTTTATATTTTCGTTTACGTTTATTAATAATAAACAATTACACAATTATTGATTTTGATCATCATTTGAATCTGAATCTGAATCTATCATACTTGTCCTCATCTGCTTCGTAAGTAAATTGTAATTAGATTTCTTTTGTATAAATAATTAGTATGATTTAGCGTTACATATCTTCAGATTTTGTTTATGTTGTTTATCATTTGTTAATTTCGTGTTTTCTTTTTCACTTTTTGCATAAGTTAAAAGACGTCGCTGCGTCCGTGTCTTTGTGTGTGTTAAAGTGTGTATTATGTTGTGTGCATGCTCTCAATCATGAGGAGGAAGCAGCCGATGAGTTCTTTGTGGATGCTCCGCCAGAATTACTTGGATTGCGTTGCTTATCAATATACACATTCAAGAGACGCACTTTGCTGGGATTCATTATGGCCAGCTTCGGTTTCAATTTATCCTCACCCAGCACAATGTACAGCTTGACAATGCAGAACACTGCCGCCTTGCGGACCATCGATTGTGAATCATCCGCAGAGCGGGCTAAATTTGGAAATATCATCTCGAGATGGGCATCTGTTATCTCGGATCCATGATGTTCGGTCACCTCCAGCAGGATTTTAATAGCGCACATATTCTCGGGAAATGTGCCCGTTGCAATCACCGGATTGACAATGTTAATGGTCAGATCCAAAGGCAGAGCTGGGGCTATACGCTGTATCATCGTATCGATCTCACGTATCGCCTCTTTGCTGTGCTGATAACAATTGATAATCTTCAGTAGAATCAACTCCAGGAAATTCAACCAATTGTGACGCATTTTCTCGCTGCGTACAATTTTCCTGAGCACTTGCAATCCAGCAATAAGGACATCCGTGTGCTCGGCCTCCAGCATGTTGAGCAGCATCCTCATAATGGATTTGAAATGCTTATTGGGTAACTCACAGTTGCCGCCGCGTATGCAGATGCCAAGATTGGTTAGTGACGTCTGTAGCTGCTGCACCGGCTGATCCTTGTTGAGGCTGAGAGCGACACGAATCACTTCGCTTTCGTGAAGATTACCGGGTAAGATCAGTTCACCATTCTCTGCGATATCGATGGGAACTTTGACTGACGGCTGAACTGTGGGAGCAACTGCAGCATCCAATCGCATTGTAGCTGATTCCGGCGTGTTGGATTGCGTGGTATTTGCCGAAGATTGTGTCTTCGAGTTGGATGACAACGAGTCCTGCTGCGCTGTCAACTCGAGATGCTCACGTTTCAATTGCTGCTCAATGGAGTATTGCAAATGATGTCCGTTGTAGCCATTGGGGGCCAATGAATGATATTGACCACCCGAGAAGCAGTTACGTATCTCCTCAGATGTCTTTTGTATATTGTGCTTCACCTCCAGCTCGGAGCAGCCGTAGAGCAACTCTGCTTCCACCGAAGATTGCCGTGATCGTGGACTAGACTTTAGATCCATGTTGAGCGATGCAAATGGTCCAACACTCGGACTCTGCAATGGCTTTGGGCTGCTGCTGCTCAATGGAGAACTGCTCGGAGAATTTGCACCGCTGCTCTGACGACGCATATGAGACTGAATGCAAAGACGTGCCGTATCCTGATATCCTTTGGGCAGTGCAGCCAGCAACTGTGTCATCTGCGGCGTATTCAGATTGTAGAGTGCCACCAAACAAGAGCGAGCATGTGAACGCAACTCCATGGACTTCAGATCACCCGACATTTGTACCAATTTTAGAATAGTACGCTCACAATTTTGACTTTGATCGCTGGGAAAATCGCTGCTCTTACAATAGGTATTGGCCAAATCCGTGAGGAAGCGTAGAATGGCAATGCGTGTCTTGGATGTCGGTGTCTGTGTGTTGTCCGAAATGATGCGGAAAAGTTCCTTCAACTGCAGCTGCGTGGGGAAATATTCATGGACCACAACAAGCGTCTTCCAGATCTTTGCATGCATTGAATTCAGCAACTCTGTGCCCAGTTTGTTAAACAGCCGTGTCAACAGAATGAACAACCATTCATGCAACTCGGGGGCATGCACCAATATTAACTCGGTGACCGTATCTAAAAACAAAGAGTAGACTTTAGTGTGATTGTCCATAAACATTTTGCGAAACATGTCCAGGACACACTGCAACTGTTGTTGCGTCAACTCCTTGCCATCGGCCAGATATTGTGTAAGACTTATCAAGCCATCCTTTCGCTCCGACCAGTGTGTGGATGCACAATACTGGATAATGGTCTCAATGTCCTCAAAGGGTGCCCGTTGACTGCTCCAATCCAGGCGATTACGTGATCCACTCAATGAGTAATTGGAATTGGAGTTGTTGCCACGCGTATAGCTCGAATCAAAGGAACGCTCCGAGCATACGGAACTCGCCTCCGAATCAATATCATCGGATTCATCGCGTCCCAGCAGCTTTCGTCCCATTTTCATGCCTCCACTTCGCATAAAATCACCAGATACATAATCCGGCGAGTCCACATTGTTGCCCAGAGTCAATTCCGCCTCACGGGATTGCGCCAGGAGTCGTGATGCTGCTGTCGTCCTCACAGGATTATTCCGTTCAGGTGTGCGTCTCGCACTGGAGCCCGTGGAGTACATGCTGCGTTTCATTAACCCACCGGCACTCCCCAAACGATTGGGACTCGTTTCTCGGGAGCTAGCCGTACTGCGTGGTATTCCCGAGGCCTTTTTGGGTATGGCACCTGTGGCGCCTCCTCTGTAATAGTTGCTCATGCCATAATGATCTCTCAACTTGGTGCTTGGCGAGGTGGAACGTGAACCAGGCTGGGATTGTGAGACTCCAGCACGTGATCTGCCTACACGTGGTGTTGGCGTCACGGCGCCAGGTGAAACTGTGGGATGTGCTCCTGAATTGGAATTGAGACGTGGTCGTGGCAATGATCCACTGACTGCTCCTGCAGTTGACCTTTCGCTTGTGGAGTTGCTGGGAACTAGAGGTTTCTTCTGGCGTGAATAGAGCGTGTATTGAGCACGTGCCTTGGCCCGTTGTGCCGCCGCCGTGTCCACAGCCGAAATGGAACGCATACTGGCCGATGGCTTTTGTAGAGTTCCAGGTGTGCGTCCAATTCTAGACGGCGCCACAGTGCGTCGCGACTCCAACGATTGCTGACTACCATTTGGGGCACCACCGCCTCCATCTCTCTCACGCTCCAGAGCCCGTTGGGCGGCAATGTCCAGTGTGCCATAGATTTGATCCGCCAGATCAGGAAAGTGTCGTCGAAAAGCCCAATATGCAAGTCGAGAATGTCGCCTTGCCTCGCTGTCTGCATCGCCAATGGATTTCTTGAGCGTATCCCTTAGAATCAAAGCATGTCGTTCCAACGCCTTTGTTTGCCACTCCTCAAAGAGCAGCACCATCAGTTCACAGAGTGAGGAACGTATATCCTTCGACTTGGATTGATTCAACGTATCCGTGTAGATCTTAAGCAACTTGGGCGCATGCGTATATTTGATAATATACTTTAACGCCAATGTGGAAGCTGAGGCAATAACTTTGGCCGAGTTTTGGATTAACTGAATTAACTGCTCCAAAATGCTCCAGCAAAAGGCATCAAGTTTGTTGCGCAGTGTCTTTGACATGTACGCAATTGTGATGCATGCCTCACGGATCACTTGCGATCGGAGTTCCTCTTTTAATATATCCAGGAAGCTAATTGATAACTCCTTTTGCTGCACGGCCATAAATTGCGGTTGTGTATGATAATTGAGCATGAGGAGAGCACGGATTTTCTTTAATGCATCCACACGTTTCTCCCAGTCCATTGTTTTATCGCTGATGACCAACAAAATCTGTTTATATGCATCATCCATATCCTTGGCATTGAAAATATTCAATTGTGGCACCTGCTCAAAGCTTGCTTCAAAGATTTCCATGGTCACAGCGCCCGCATCACCGGCAACATCATTTTGATTTGGCTTTGGACGTGAAATTGCCGAATGCAATGGACGCTTCACAATCTTTGTGGGTCGCTCACGCACTGGGATGTTGTCTGTATCATCCATACCATTTCCATTTGTGTTCTTTAATGCCGAGGGTAGCAATAAACCCTCTCCTTTCACCTGATCAAACTTGTGCTCAAGTGTGGCCAACTTGGAGGCAGGCATATCCTCGATTTTTCTTAAATCTGGTCTCATGCGATCTCCCACATGCTTGTAGATCTCCACCAGCGTCTGTATCGCCGATTCACGGACATTGACAGTGGGATCTCCAAGTAGAGAACAGACTGGAGCTATATAAGTACGCACACTCAATTGTTGTGTTCCATATTCGTGCAGAGCATTCACAATTGTCTGTAGAAACTCTTCACGAACCTTGGCATTCTTGTGCTTGAAGCAAATCGCAGCGAGTTTATCAATTAATGTTTGTGGTGTTTGCACTTTGTGCTCCATCAGATCACGCAACAATAGTTGAGCCTTCTCACGTACAGTGTCACGACTATCGCCCAGACGATCGACAACGTGTGGTAAGACTGTAGCTGTATAGGCATTGAAATCGCTGCCCAAACGCTTAATCAGCTCCGAGAATGCCTCTAGAGATTTTTGTGCGATTTTAAAGTGACTGCCCGTTAGCCAAGGCATCAGGTTATCAATGAGGAAGCCCATGTCTGTGCACACAATTGAATTGGTGTCGTCACTTAGGAATGTCACCAGATCCTCGGCCAGAGCAACTTTGACACGCATATCCGCCTTTGGCATCTGTTGAATGAAGCCATCCAAATCGTTTGGCTTGCGGTACGCCATCTCTCTCTCTCTCTTTTTTTAACTGTCTCCCTCTAGTGAATAATTGTGTGTTGTTGTTGCAGCTGCAATAAAAGTGAAGGAATAAAAATTGATTTTAGGCAAATTGTATTAAATATTTATGAGAACGAAAAGAATGCAGGTCAATATAAATTGGATGAGAGTTGAGTTGAGCTGCGCCAAATTAAATTTGGTTGGCGAGAGATGAGATGCATAATTGAATACATACATACTATTTTTTTTACTTAAGTATAAGCGAAAGGTCAGAGTAACATGTCCAGACTCTTTCTAGTCTTCAATATAAACGCCAATTTTCATAACATACCTGATTTGTATAAGAAATTATAAGCAAATTTAAATGACAAATAAATAAAATCATATTTATGAAGAAAGTGACGTTGATTTGTATTAAAAAGAATTTATTTATTCTGCAAGTTTAATAATAAAAATTGAAATTTAATTATTTATGAAATAGTCCAAATTTGGGTGTTCACTATATCCAGATTCCGCCAGACAGACAACTATTAAGGGAACTCTAATATCTAATCAGAATTGTTTAATACAATACGAAAATATTTATGATTTCAAATTGTGCGCCCAATTCAAATTGTCAAGTGCGCGCGCGCAAATCCAAAAAGGAAGAAGAAGAAGCAGCAGCCGAAATGAAAAGAAGAAGCTAAAAACAACAGTCGCCCCCCAAACGTGTGAGTAAAATGGGCAACAATTTGTCAGTTCATGCATGAGTATGTGTGTCTGTGTGTATCGGAGTGCGTGTGTTTGTAAAGGCATGTGTGTGTTTGTGTGGGTATGTTTGTGTGTGGGGAGAATGAAGTCAGTGTTTGGGCTGCAAAAAAGTAGGTGAATGGTTATGCGGGTGGGGATGGGCATGGACAGATGGCTGATGGAAGGAGAATGTGTTGAGGTGGAGACGGGGAGGGAAATGATGTGCGGGGCGTTGTTACGTTGGGCACAAATATGAATCATCTCACCGTTATTTAAGTGGGTGGTTTGGGTGGACGAAAACTCAAACGTTAACAAGGAAGTTTGTGCTTTAATTATTTCACTCTCTCTTGTCTCTTGTTACGTTTTTCGGCTATTAAAACGTCAACGACATAAACGGTAATCGTCAAGCCGTCTATGGCAGAGAGCGCACAACGCTGACGTCGACCAACAAAATAAAATATTAAAAACAAAATGAGAGGAAAAAAATAACACATATTTATGGAAATGGCTGAATGAGATAATATGACAACAGCAGAGGTGAGGAGAGTGTAGATGAGGTAGTGTATATACAATTACTAAGCAACAACAGCGACTTGTTGAGAGAGACAGAGAGAGAAGAGAAGAGAGAGAGAGCGAGCTTTGAGTGAACAAGCAACAAATTAGCATTGCATACGCAATTTTCTATTTATAATAAAAGGCTGAAAATATTACAAAGCGCTGGGCGTAGCTTTCGTAACTCGCTTTACACTCTATTATTAAGAAAAAGGCCTCCGACAGGTATTTTATACCACATAGCATAAGATAAGATATGAACACTTTGATTAAAAAAACCGTAGCGATACTTTTATTTTTATTTTGAACAGCTGCGCTGTCCAATTGGACAAATGTGATATGTAGTTGGTCAAATTTAAATGTCACATGAAAATAAATATAAAATAAAAATAAAGAAGACGGAAGCGGAGGCGAATGCGTGTCTTGGCCAAATAGTTGCATGATCTTTTTTTAACACTCTCACACAGATACGCACGCACACACACACACACACACAGGCACTGATGGCAAAATAAATACTCACTTTATTTGCAAATCCGGCTGCTGATTCTTCTTCTTCTGTATTTGGCTCCCTCTCTATTTCTTTTACGCTCAATTTTTGTTGTTGTTTTGGGTTGGGTCTGACGCCAGCCAGCCAGCAACAACAACTGCTGCTGCTTGGCCCCTTTGGCCAATATTAAGAATTGATTTTCCAGTTGTTAGTTTAACAAACAATTTGCAACGCTCACAAATACGCGTATTAAATAAATTCTATGTCGTTTCAAGCACAGCCAATTGAACAATTGCCAGAGAGATGAGAGATCACAGTTCTGTTGTAGTTGCCTCTTCTCACCCACTTCTTTTATTTGTATTATTATTGTTGTTGTTCCGCGCAGTTTCACTTTGGCAAATTAAATGTCATTTGTTGTTGCTATATCACTGCTGTGCTCTTTCTTTCTCTTTCTCTACCGTTATTGATGACTGCTGCCGCGGGTTCAACACAAAAAATTCCAACAACGTCTTCAAAGTCTCCGTGAACTTTTTCAGTGACGCGCTGCCTGCTGTTCTCTCTATCTCGGCCTCTCTTTCTCATTGCTCATGGGTCAGATTTGTGTTAAGAATTTCGCCGCGTAGCGGTTGCTCTGGTTGACAAACATCACATTTTGTTGCACATTTGCACGCATTGTTCTTATTGCGCTGATTGAATTAAATTTTAATGCACTTTTTACTTAATTTTAATACCGATTTTGTTGCGCGTTGCGAAAAAAGTTGCTTCTTCTTGAGCTCATCGGTTGTTGATATCGCGTTGCATATCGATAGCAGCTATATCGATATTTTACAGGGCTGCACATTGAGACTTATCGATAGTATATCGCATGCATCGTGTTTAGTGCTGCCACTTACGTTTTTCGACAGTCTGGCCGCTTTGGCCAAAGTTGTGCGCTTATTTCGAAAAATATGAGAATGACCGATAAGAGCTTACGCTTATTACCTTGAAGAATGGAGTGATTTTCAGGAAGTCAAGGTATTTTAGTTTAGCGTTTTTTGATTGTAGACAGTGTCAGGCCTTATCAGCTTTAATTAGTTTGCCAGACGATGCTCAGATATTAAATGACAACATAGAACGATGTCATGTGCTGATATCGCAAAAATTTAAACTACAACGTTGTGTGTATGTGTGTAGGTTTTTTTTTGTATTAAACAATTTAATATGTGCATGTAAATTGTGCCAACGGTGCCAGATTTATTATAGCGTTTACAATTACGTATTGTTTGCTTTTGTACTTAGTAAATTGAATGTAATTGTAGACTCTTAGAGCTTGCTTATTAGTATTCTTGCCATTTAAGCTAATCAGTCTTTATTAATCTGATGCACAGCTTGTGCCCGCCCCGAGGGATCCTCTGGGCAGCCCCAATCAAGGCGTGGCACCCACCTGACCACTGTACGTGCAGCTGCCTTTCCGGGAAACTGTTGCTCAAAGATGCAGCGATAATAGAATGCCTCCTTTGTTGTCGGTGTGTTGAAGGGAAATCTTTCAGCTGCCTGGGCAAATTCTTTATCCGTGACATGGCTTGTAGCCACCCGACGAATGCTATCAATCCAATCATAGCCAACACCATCGGAAAACTGTTCCTTTTGACGCCACAACACGGAATCCGGCAAATAATCCTCGGCAAAAGCAGCACGCAGTACAAATTTCTCTAAGCGGGATTTCTGTTCATTCTTAAAATTGTTTAAAGGTCCAGGAATCTTATCTTCAGGTCGTATGTTCATTACATAGTTGACAAACGTTGTGTCCAGGAAGGGAACACGCAGTTCGACTCCCTTAGCCATGGCCACCTTGTTGGCCCGCAAACAATCGGACAAATGCAACTGCTGCACACGCTTGACCAGCTCCTGATGGAATTCCTCATAGTTGGGAGCTTTGTGGAAGTACAAATATCCACCAAAGATTTCATCCGCACCCTCGCCAGAGAGTATCATCTTGATGCCTGTGCTTTTGATGTACCTTGTAAGCAGCAGCATTGGAAGACTACACCGCACAGTGGTCACATCGTACGTCTCCAGATGGTACACAATATCCCGAATGCTATCCAGGGCATCGTCTATTTCAAATACCAGCTCTGTGTGATCGCTGTCTATGTATTTGGCCACATGACGAGCTGCTTCAAAGTCTGGCGCATTGCGTAGTCCCACCGAGAAGGTCTTGAGCCTATAACTGGGGTTAGTTTCCCGCATAATCTTCGTGGCAATCGAGGCAATCAGGCTGGAATCCACACCCCCAGATAACAGTGCACCAAAGTGTACATCGCAGTGTAGATGTGTCCGTACAGCGGACTCCAAGCTAGCTCGCAAGAAGGACAAATCACATGGCAAACTGGGCAATTTGTTCATCCAAGGCTGTTGGAAGTGACGCCAGGTTCGCATTGCACCCACACGGCCAAAACGAGCCTCGCCCGGTGTAAAAGTTTCTACTTTTTCACAAGATGCAGCCAGACACTTGAGCTCAGAGGCGATCCAAATGTTCCCGGAAGAATCTTCTCCAATGTACATGGGAATAATGCCAAAGGGATCACGTGCCAGGAGCAACTCCTTGCTCCTCTTATCGTATAGGGCAAAAGCGAACATGCCTGTAAGTAATAATGAGATTATTAGTTAACTTTTATAGATAAGTTATATTTATTTTTTAAAACCTGAACTAAATCAAACATTTTCTTTAGTTAGTGAGTTATTAAGATAATTAAAAAGTTTTTTAAATGCAAAACACGTACGCCTAAATTTCTTACATGTTTGGATTTTGCAAAAATAAATTTACATTGAAAAAAAAACCACGTGGAAACTGGCTATTAATATTTAAAGAATGTGATCTAGAAAAACTAAATATATATAATTGTGTTAAGTAATTAAGAAATTCAATCTAATTAGATTATAATAGTGTTTTATACTTGTCCAACTGAATCAAATGATTCATAAATGTTTCAATATGTTAATTTGTTAAGTTTAATAAACCTTACCTGTAATGTGCTGTAACAAATCAACTCCGTAATCTTTATACAATTCTAGAATAACGTGGCAATCGCTTTTTGGCTTGTAACCGCTGCGACGCTTGGCAATTTGTGCTGAAAGTTCCAGGTAATTGTAGATCTCCCCGTTGGCAACCAATACCAAGTTTCCATCATCCGAAACAAAGGGTTGGTCGCCCATTTCCACGCCCACAATTCGCAGCCTTTCATGCACCATGGCCACTCCCTGTTCGGGAATAATCACGACTCCTGTGGAATCTGGACCACGATGGCGTTGTCTTCCACTTTGACGATATGCCAACTCCCTTAAACTGTGCTTACTACCATCGAAAGTCTGGGTTCCAATGAGTTTGCCATCTTTTGAAAATATTGCAAATATTCCGCACATTTTGTAAAATTCACTCTTTACTTTTTCTTTCTGTTTTCTCTATTCGATGCGTCCCGCATTCAAGTGCAATCGCAACTGTAAAAGTTGCAGCTGTTAACGACGCTTTTAAAGGTGACCGACATCACTTTGTATGATTTTCACGCACCTTCAAGTTGCGTCATGCAATTTCTGGCGTCGGCTGTTTGTTGTTATTGTTGGGGGGATTCTCGCAGCTGCTCTTTTTTATAAAGTTGGTCAAATGCCAAGTTTTTTTTTTTCAATATGTTTGCCGCTAAACAACAACAAGAACAGCCAGTTACTGGTTTAACATGAGCTTTTAATACATAGCAGCATTGAAAAAGCTTTTGCTTTCATGTTTATATTCTGCTCTTCGCTACGCTTTCGCTCTCTTCATTTGCCTCTCTTCGGGTTTGGCTCTCTCTCTCTCTCTGTTTGGCTTTTAATTTTAATTTTGTTTAAAGTACACGTGCATATTTAAATTGCACTCGCGTGGCACCTTTTTCACATTGCAATTTATAGGGGTTTAATATTTATTTAACAATCAATTGTTGCTTAACAAGTTCAAGGTCAAGCTATTTTCAATTTCTGCATGAAGACGCTTATAAATAGTACACAGTGTTTGTGGGATTGCCAACTAAATAAAAATACATCAAAGTACAAAGTTATTGTAATTTTATTTGGCATGCTCAACAAGAAAATATGCAAATTTGTTTGAAATAGAAAACCTTTTGAATTTTAAAGAACTTGTTGAATATTTATTTGCGACAATTAAAAGTTGTTAACAGCCTTAATTATTATTTAATGTGCTCCCCAATACACCATTAAAAAACAATAAAAATACAAAGTATGTGTAATAATATTAAATATATCTTAATTTAATAAAAATTTATTCAATATTATGCAAAAAAAATCCCATGAACTCTATAGAAGTTATCGTATATAATAAAAACATATAACAAGTAAAGGTTAATTGTAACAACAATTTAACATTTTTATGAGAACATTTTTAATTATTCATTTACAACTAATAAAAATTAAAATACTGTAAAACTGAGTCGTTATCCCTTAAATCTAAGTAGTTTTTAGAAAACTAATATTCTGATATTTTGGGAAAGGGAATCTACAAATAAAAACCATACAAGTAGTTAAAAAAAATGCAGTAAGCTACAGTGGAGCAAGCTCGACAGTAGGAGACCCAGTACTTTTTGAGTGCAAAGCGTTCACTATTGATTGTTCTTCAATAATGCGTACCAAACAATAGATGGCGCCACTACGAAGTTAATAAACACAGAGGTCGCTTGCGTCTCTTCTTCTTCCTTTTGCCTGTAACATTGTTAGTTGAATAACTTCCGTGTTTACCATCCGATTGGAATAAAATTTTCTGAACTGGTTTGGATCATAGTGTATATTATATGTACCAACAATCAAGGCGCTAACATCAAAGGGGCTTCTTTAATTTGACTTCGAAATTTTGTATTTCAATTTCCGGGGGCGGATAGGGGCGTGGCGAAAATCTAAAACAAACTTGATCAACGGGAGATATAGATGATCCTACATACCAAATTTGGTGTCTGTAGCTCTTATAGTCTCTGAGATCTAGGTGTTCATATTTTCGAAATTTCGATCAGCCGTATACTATCCGTTTATTATCCGATCCGGATATCGTGTGTGCCAAAAATCATATAGCTAGCATTAAAGGTGCTTTCGTTATTCGACTTTGAAATTTTGTTTCAAATTTATGGGGGCGGAGATGGGCGTGGCAAAATTCTAAAACAAACTTGATCAATGCAATATATAGATGAACCTTCATGCCAAATTTGATGGCTCTAGCTCTTATAGTCTCTGAGATATAGGTGTTCAAAAAAGGGACAGACAGACGGACAGACGGACAGACGGACATGGCTATATCGACTCGGCTGTTGATGCTGATCAAGAATATATATACTTTATGGGGTCTGCCACGCCTCCTTCTGCCTGTTACGCACATTTTTTTTTGCACAAACTTAATAGACCCATTTGTACTTTTTTAAAGTACTGGGTCTAATTAGAACGTAAAGAATAAAAAGTAACATTTACAAAATAAAAATATAACTTTCTTCTTGTTTTCTAACATTTTCCATAGGCTTTCTCATGTGCAGCTTGTGCCCGTCCTGAAGGATCCTCTGGACATCCCCAGTCCAAACGTGGCGCCCACTTTTCCACAGTTTTGGCTGCCGCCTCGCCGGGAAACTGTTCTTCAAAGATGCAACGATAATAATACGCCTCTTTTGTTTTGGGTGGATTGATGGGAAAACGTTTTTCCGCCATTTGGAGCTGAACATCGCTGACATGACGAGCGCAAAACTCAGGAATAGCATCGATTAGAGCGTAACCCACACCATCAGAGAACTGTTCCTTCTGACGCCAGAGTACAGCATCTGGAAGATAATCCCCAGAGAAGGCTTGACGAAGTATAAACTTTTCCATGCGCCACTTGCGAACATCGGTAAATTCATTAAGTTGACCTGGAATCTTGTCCTGCGGTCGTATATTCATCACGTAGTTAACTAAAGAAGTGTCCAGGAAGGGAACACGTAGCTCCAGTCCCTTGGACATGGTTACCTTGTTAGCACGTAAAATATCAGAGACATGGAGTTGCTCACACCGTGTGACCATCTCTTGATGGAATTCCTCATAGTTCGGAGCCTTGTGGAAGTACAAATAACCTCCAAAGATCTCATCTGCACCCTCGCCAGAGAGTATCATCTTAATGCCAGTGCTTTTCACATGCCTGGCCAAATAAAACATGGGCAGACTACAACGTACTGTGGCTACATCATAGGACTCCAGATGGTATATCAAATCACGTACTCCATCCAAGCAATCCTCTACGTTGAAGGCAATCTCAGTGTGGTCACTGCCAATGTGTTGGGCCACCAGACGAGCGTGTTTAAAATCCGGAGAACCCAACATGCCCACTGAGAAAGTGCGCAGCTTGTAATTGGCATCACGTTCTCTCATTATCCTGGCAGCTATGGAAGCTATCAGACTGGAGTCGACACCACCTGAAAGCAGTGCACCAAAAGGCACATCACATTGCAGATGAGAGTGCACCGCAAGCTCCACTTGACGGCGTAGATCCTGAAGATTTACTTCCTTACTGGGCGTCATCTCTCTCCAATTGGGCTTGTAGTAGCGCACAGGTTGCAACTGATTCACGGTGCCACATGCCACATGACCAGGTGGAAAGATCTGCAACTGTTCACACACATCCACCATACACTTCATTTCCGATGCAAACCAAAGATTACCTCGACTATCCCTACCCATATAAAGTGGTATAATTCCAAAGGGATCACGTGCCACAATCAG